>CM052801.1:32490161-32608629 GCA_028533885.1 Nasua narica | reverse complement strand
GGTAATGAACCAGGAGAGACTGTGGACTCTGAGCAACAAACTGAGGGTTTTGGAGGGGGTGGTGAGCCTGGTGGTGGGTATCAAGAAGGGCACGTACTGCATGGAGCACTGGGTGTGGTGCATGAACAATCAATCTTGTAACACTGAAAAATTAAAATAAACATATTTGGGGAGAAAAAAAACTAATACAACAGAGTGCTGAGAAATGTTGAAGTTGGATGGGGGATACTACATTTTCTACTTTGGGGTATGCTTGAAAAATTCCTTCATAACAAGTTAAAATGAATATACCATATGTGTATATACTTAAATATGCCATATAGAGAGATGTAGAAATAGACATAGATGATAGAGAGAAGGATGACAGATAGATAGATGATAGGCTTTAGTCCCACCTAAGAAATCCTGACTCGGTGAGTGTGGGGCAGAACTTGGGTATCTGAATTTTATTAAAGGTCCAAAGTTCTTTGGCCCTCTCATTAATGAAGCATAGAAGATAGAATTTAGGGGTTTAAAATTGTCAAAGATTTTTGATCATGATAAATCCAGACTGACTATTAAAAGTCACAATTAATACAACACAAATTTTCTCAGCTAATTCTAAAAACCCTTCGGGGTTCTAAAGTGACTTTGGGTTACATGAACACCATGGATTTTTATCTCAACCTACTTTGATGTTCAGGTTTGCCGATTAATGGAGAGTCCTGGTTGATAGAATGCCAGATACAGACCTATTAAGCTTAAGTCAACTTAAGGGTAGTCACTTCAAAAGATTATAAAGAGCATAATAGGCCAATCGGTGTAAAAGTGCTTCAGAGTCCACAAAGGAAGGCCTTCGATGAAATCCAAGGTGTTAGTGATGGTAATAAGGAAGGCCACTCACCCAGTGGGCTCGCTTTTGCCACCCACCGAGGAAGAAGAGCCCAGATTGGTGAGTGGCATAGTCAGTCCCCACCCGGCATCAGGGAGAGTGAAAGGTGCAGAGGAAGACCAGGAAAGGAAGGGGAGACTTGCAAGGCCAAAAGAGCTCAATTACCTCCTTCACATTTGAAAGCAGAAGGACCCAGAGCCCAGCAATATTCCACCCAGCCCCTTGCTTTCATAGACCAAGGGCAGGGCTTGACCCCAGGGAGTTTAATCCTACCAACAAACATAAAGATATACTTCACGCTAACCCCTTGAAGGGGAAAAAAAAGTACTTAGATGTATTTTCATTTTTATTTTGCTATGACTTTTCAAATTCACTTAAAATTAGTTTTTGAGCGATGTCAAGCCCGCAGCAAAGTTTCTCTAGAGCATGTTATAAGATTGCTTCTCTTCAAGACAAACCTAGAGAAAGTAGACTCTTCAGTTTAGGAGATCTTTTCTTGAGGAAAACTATCTTGGGTAAAATTCAGAATGCTGTTGGTGCTCACAAGGCACTTTCATGGTCTCTCCACAGCCCAGCGTGTTCCTCAGCAAATCCAGACTTCCCAGGTTCTTCGAGATGATTCTACGCGGGATGCTGCCTCCAACTGACAAAGCTCATCAGGGATTGATGTGTAAATTCAGAGTGCAAATTTAATTTGCAATGAGAAATTAAATTTCTAGGTGAATTGACAAGTCGTACTGATAAAGCTAACATTGGTTCAGCAAATATTTATTTAGTGCTGTAGTAACCTGAATAAGGGCACCAATCCCTGCAACCTGTAAATGTTACCTTATTTGGTAAAAGGGGTACAGATATAGTTAAAGAACTTGAGATGGGGACACCACACAGGTGGGCTGTAAATGCAATCCGCATAAGAGAGAGCCAGAGGGAGATTTAACTCTATACACAGAGAAGAAGGCCATGTAAGGATGGAGCAGAGGGGGATTTAAAGATGGTGGATTCTTCCCAGAAGGAATGCAGTCCTGATTTCATGCACACCTTGACTTTGGCCCCAGATACCAATTACAGACTTCTGGCCTCCAGAACTCTGAGTAAATCAATTTCTGTTCTTCTGAGATGCCAAGGTTGTAACAATTTGTTACAGCAGTTATAGGAAACTAATACAAGCCACAAAGTGCATACCAACCGTGTCCATGTGAGGAATACAGTGGCAACCAAAACGACATGGTTTCCATCTTCATGAAGCATCAGAGCAGCTGATGGGAAGGTATATGGTTGGATGGCATCAGGTCTCAAGAACCTTCTGTATCCTTGCCACAGTGGAAACATAGAACCTCCAGGCAGACTGATGTCCCTGTCAGCTGGAAGGGCATTTGGGCATTTTTCCTTCCTCTTTCATCTTCACCAACTTCTATATATACATATAATATATGCATATTATATGTATTTTATATATGTGTGTATATTGTATATACATATTGTATGTGTGTATCTATGTGTGTATCTATGTGTATGTATAATATACAATATATATGTTAATATAATGTAAGAGATACTATATTTTTAAAATTTAGCTACAAAAAAATAAATAAAATTTAGCTACATCTTTCACATGGTACTTAAGATTATAATATTGGCAAGGAACAAAATCACAGATGTTGAGCATTAGAAGAGGAATACCTTTGACAGTGTCTGACACTTTGGGATGAGACCTTCCATTTGGCAAAGGGACTGTGACCTGGACAAATGGCCTAGACATTCTGCAAGTAATTGCCTCCGGCGTCCCTTGGCCCATACCACAAACTATTAGGTATGGCGTGTTCCCTAGTGAATTACCATAAACCTCTGTACTCTGATTTTCAAGGTGCCCTGTGAGTTATCATATCTAAGATGAACTGACTATATTACAGTTAGACAAGTAGAACGTTTGGCTTGTGATATAGATCAACTGATAAAAGTCTGGGTGCCCAGGTCTAAGAAATGCCACCCTCCTTTGCCTCGGATTGGCTTCAAGAATGTGGTTCAGATCAGACCGTCTCCCCCAATGCAGGCCCAAGGTAATTTGTCATTCAGCCTCGCAAACAGAAAATATCACCCAGTGTTTGTCCTCCACTGTCACTCTCCAACTTTGGAGCTTCAAGGATGGAAGAGAACAAGCAGCCATTCCAACAGTGTTTCCTCCAAGCCCAATGAGAGCCCAAATCCCTGTAAAGCTGGGTAAGGAACAAATACCGTATTCCTCTCAACTGGCTTCCTGCCTCCAGCAGTTCCTGTCTTGCACCACGGGTCCACACTTGCTACTCAGAAATGAGGTTAATTCACTCACCTCTTTAACTTCCTGTAGGATTCGTGAGGTTTTCCATGGGCTTCAAATCCTTCTGTTGGAGTTAGTAGGCCTGGAGAGAGAAAATTGGCTTGAATGCCCCGGCAATAAGAAAGGAGCTTGCTTGTTGGCTTTTCTGCTTTCATAGGTTTTGAAGAAGCATGGACCAAGGATGGCAGAATCCTCTCTGGATCACGAATTTATAAAAATTTTAAGTACAGGGGCACCTGGGTGGCTCAGTCGGTTAAGCAAGCATCTGCCTTCGGCTCAGGTCATGCTCCCTGGTTCCCAGGATGGAGCCCCGCCTATGACTTCCTGCTCAGTAAGGAGTCTGCTTCTCTCTTTCCCTCCCTCTGCCCCTCCCTAACTCATTCTTTCTCTCTCTCTCTCTTTCCTTCTCTCTGTCTCTCAAATAAAAATCCTAAAAACAATTTTAAATGCATTTTCTGATTACAAAGCGATAAATCATGACATACAACTTAGAATCGAAATTAAAGAAAGTATAATGAAGAAAAGAAGACCACCCGAAAAACCTGTCACTCCAAAATAACCGATGTTGCCATTGAATATGGATAGGTTTCTTAATGAGATTATGATCATTCTCTGCACACAGTTGCGCATCCTGCTTTTTATCACTTTACATGAAATCACAGTTTTCCATGTCATTATATATTCATCATAAACATGACTTTTCAGGGCTGCGAATATTCTTCCATAATATATTTGACCATTTTACTATCATTTGACATTTCCATAATTTCCAATTTCTCACTGTTAAAAGTAACACTTTGAAGGAAAAGCCTTGCATATAAATTCTTTGCGAACAGCTATAATTATTTCAGCAGGATAAAACACCAGTTGTGAAATGGCGAGGTGAAAGAGTATGCAGGCTTTAGTTTTATTGAAGCATAACCAACGTCCGGTAAAGTTCACAAATCCTATGTGGATTGCTTGATGAATTTTTATCAAGTGAACACACCGATAGAATCAAAAAAATATTACCAGTACCCCAGAAGCCACCCTTCCAGTTTCTAAACACCCCAAAGGTGACCACTATCCTTTTAACACAATGAATGAGTGTTGCCAGGTTTTTTTTAATATCACGTAAATAGAATCATTCATATGGTATGTATTCTTTTCTATCTGGCCCCTGTCCCTCAACAGGATGTTGTTGGTACACTTCATCTATGTCGTTAGGCGTAGTCATCATTTCTTCATTCTCATTGCTGGCTGGTATTCCACTGTGGGAATATGCCACCACTCACCACCCATGCTACCGTAGGTGGGCATTTGAGTGCTTTTCGCTTTAGGGATATTGCAAATAGCGCTGTTATGAACATTCTAGTACATGTCTTTTGGTGAACATATGTACACATTTCCGTTGGATATGTACCTAGGAACGGAATTGCTAGATCATAAAAGATGGCATATGTTCAGTTTCAGTAGATACTGTCAAACAGTCTTTCCAAAGAAGTTGTAGAATATGCACATTTTAAGTTTCTTGATGAAAACTGCCATTCACAAAGTTTCTCTGCCCTTACGCTCTCTCAGTGGCATATGAGGCTCCATGTGGACCCTTTCCCAACAGTAAGGGGGTATCACACAGTTTTGAAAGAACCTTTACCACTTAGGTAGGTCAGAAGGTGGTTTCTTGCTATTGTTTTAATTTGTATGTCTTTGTTTGCCCTTGATAGTCAATATTCTACAAAAGAAGAGAAAGGAATAACCAGTAAACACATGAAAAAAAATGTTCGCATCATTCCCAAATTATCTGTTGGAGTGTTTGTCTGTTTCTTGCTGTTTTGAAAGTCTTTGCTTTATAGTAACAAAATCGCAGATTTTTAAAGGGTAACTTCACATACACACACGAACTCAAATGAACGCAAGAGTACCTTTTATGTCTCTCATACCTTCTATTTTTAAATTTTTCATTCACTAGGCAAGTGTATTCCATATACATTACACACATACACTGCGCACTATGGTGGGCACGAAATTGTTCAAGATGTACAGATTCTGCCCTCAGGTGGCTTATAGTCCATAGGACCCCCAAGTGGGTGTCGAAATTACAGAGCAGCAAGCTCTGCAAATCCCATGGACGATAGAAAATAATGACTTAGGACCTTCTTTGTTAGTTGAAGCTGAAGGGGAAGCACAGGCCGAGCTGGCCCTAAGGACAGACGGAGGCCCAAGGGCACATTTCAGGCCACAAGTGTGTATAAAACAAGAGGAGAAATCAAGAAGCCTCAGTTGATTCTTATCCAGACAATGGTGAGCTCAAAAGAAGATGGGATGGCTGCTTGAAGAAATCCCTCCATTGGGCTCTGGATGCCAGGTGAGGCTGGGGGGACAGGGACTAGTGTAGTAAGCCATGGTAAAATGCAGGTAAGCCTCATGCACACAAAGCTAGGAAACCATTGTTGTTGAGAGAGGTAAATGAGCAAACTGGGAAGGCCCATTTATAATGCTGGAGGCAGAGTGAGTCAATCTCAAATGTTCTCATACTTGAAAGGTGAAGAAAAATAAAGCAAGGGCAAACCAAATGGAATTGTGGCGGCTGATTAGAGATTCCAAGGAAAGTTTATTTTGAGTTGCTTTCTGTAACTGAGAAGAAAACAACTGGGGATGAGTGTGGGAAGCGGAGAGGCAGCCCCTGAGGATGACCACGAGAATCTGCAATATGGTGGTCCTCCCGTATTCTCAGTTTCAGCTACCTTTTAAGGCAGTTCCTATCTCCAAACCCCGTGGTACTGCACACCCCCACGATTAAACAAGAGACTCAAAATAAACGAGAATCAAATGACTATAGAGATTTTTTTTTAATTTGTAAGTAATCTCTACACTCAATGTGGGGCTCAAACCCACAACTCCAAGATCAAGAGTCACATGGTCCACTGACTGAGCTAGCCAGGTGCCCCGAGAACCACAGGATCATAAAGACAAAAAACAAAACTCAGAGTTACTTTTCTTCTGTCATTCCATGGACGAAATCTCTGAATCTGGTGGTGGTCACTCTTTAGAAGTATTTCTTCACTGTGTTTACCCTTTTTTGTTGTTTTTTGTTTGTTGTTTTTCAAACATGACAGTGACATCATTTAAAAGTATTAATCTGGTACCTTTGGCTTTTTTTTTTTTGGTACTGTAAATTTATTTTACTATGTATTTTTTTGTTGGCATAGATAGCCAATATTTAATCAAAGGAAATGTTCTCTGTCTACATTTCTTTTCTAGCTAGTATTATTATTTATTTTATTTCATGATTATTCCTGAAGATAGTTTTGTCAAGAAATGGTCTGCTCAGGGCACCTGGGTAGCTCAATCAGTTAAGTGTCTGCCTTCAGGTTGCGTCGTGATCCCAGGGTCCTGGGATAGAGTCCCACACTGGGCTCCCTGCCCTGAAGGGAGCCTGCTTCTCCCTCTGCCTCTGCCTCCTTCTCTCTTTCTGTCTCTCACAAATAAAGAAAATCTTAAAAAAAAAAAAAAAGGAAAGAAATGGTCTGCTCTGATTTCAATACCCCAAGACATAGCACTGACGGAGACCAATGGTTTCCCACCAGGAGCCCCACTGGAGCTGGGGGTCTAAAACTCCAAGAAGAACTTGAGCCATAACAGGTCTCAATAACCCATCTGGGAAGATACACCTCAGAGAAGGGAGCAGAGCCTGGAGCTTCATTAGACACACTGAAGGTATAGTCCCAGCTCCTTAAACCACAAAGAGTTAAGGAGGGCAATTTCCAGACTAGAAATTAGCCCAAAAGGAGATCAGTTCAGCATGGAAGATAGAAGCTTTCAAGCTTTTTCAATAGCAACCAGCACTACATAAGTAAAATCTATATATCACATGTGACCAGAACACACGCAAATACCTACATGCATTATTATTATTTAAATAATGCTTAAACTTTACTATGGGTGATGAAGTCTGCCTATTGTACTCTATTTCATTTTTTAAAACTGTTAGTTGTGCCCCAGAAACCAGAAAGGCACACACAGTATCCACTCAGTCATCAGGCTTTTGGGGGTCTCTCGGCTTGCCAACAGCTACAGACAATGAATGCTCCAGCAAAGTGCTATATTCATGCCCATCCCTAGGTCCACTCCAACTCTATCAGCCAACTGTCACTCCTCTGTGGAGAGGAAAACATTAACAACATACACACACAGCCTCACACCCACTCATGCGCGTGACACAGGTATTCACCAAGAGCACACAGGAACAAAGAACACTTTGCTCCCCATTCTCTGTGCCTATTTTGCTTTACACGGTCCCCCGGCCTTTTTTATGTAAGATGCTCATGACAACGGTAGTATTTTCTCATGTTCCACTCCTAGCTACTTCTGGGTTCGGCCTGTGTTCTGGAGGCTTAACGTCATAGTCTGGGTTTCCACAAAGCAGACTTGGAGATGGAGATTAGCATGCCAAGCACTTACTAGGAGTGGGGGGCGGGGCTTGTTCCTGAAGGCATTCGCTGCCATGGACTTTCCCAGAAAGCCTACACGCTGGGCAATGGCACGTTACTGAAGGAGCTGTGGGCACATCAAAATCAACTCAAATGCTTCCTGCACTCAAGTGGTATCTTCTCTTTCAGTTACCCCGCCCCTCCCGCCAGGCCTTAGGGGACTGTTAATGGCGGGGAGGCTCCCACCACTCTCCACCCAGCACAAGTTCTAAGAACTTCTTTGCCACAGAAATAACAAGGGGATTAGGAGGAACATCACGAGCTGTCAAGTTACCATTATATCCTTTCAGATCAATGAAGGAAAAGAACCAGCAAGGAACAAAGGAAGGGAGAAGAGAGTGTGTTCTCACCTCTTCCTTTGTAAGGCCATCTGTCCCTTTTTTCTTCTTGGCCTTGTGCTGCTGTCCTTTGCCGCCGGCCCAGGGTAATCTTTTGTGCACAGTAGGTGCTCAATAAACATTTATTTAAAGAGTGAACAAAGCAGCCTCCTAATAACCACTCTTCTACTCGATCACGGTGAAGACAAAAGTACTGCTGGAGAGTTCGGTGGAAAGTATATTTCATTTACTCTTGTTTCTCGAGGGTTACTATCTTAAATGTTCTTGGTAGGTGACTTTTTTTTCCTTTTGCTTGGCCACTAAGAAGATGTATGTGTTTCAACTCACTAAGCAGTAATCACACCTGCGTGTACCTTCTATGGCGTCCATTTCCGTCTGTGTTCCAGAAAGGATAAATGAAAATCCTGCCTTGGATTGAGCCCCTGCGCACTGCACTGTCTGCTTTCCCTGTGGGTTGCCAGGAACCAGTGGTGAAGGTCAAGGCATATGTCTCTGACATCGATGATATTTTCAAAGCTTGTTATTTCAACGGTGAAAACAAATAAGAGATGGCGGGAACTAAAATGTCCATTGAATGCACAGTATCTAAACGTGTTGGTGTTAGGGGCTAGGCAGCAGATGAGGCCTGTGCGCGAGAAACTTCTCAACTGAAAGGTTCCCCATGGAGAGCTCGCCGCAGTTTTCTTTGTCTCTGTCCAAAATGTTCAATCGGCCTGCCCCTGACATCCAGCTGACCGCTGTAAGGCGATGGAGCCCCCTCGACCTCAGCAAGGTTTCCAAAGCCTCGTGATTCGGCCCCAATCTCCTCTCCTAGTTTCAGCCTCGGCCACCCTTACCCACAGTCACGGCAACTACTTCTCGCTCTCCCAGACCCTACCCATTACTAGCCTTGTCCGTGCTTTAATTATTTCAGGGATCTCTCTCTCTCTCTCTCTCTCTCTCTCTCTCTCACACACACACACACACACACACAATGGCTCTAAAGGCCAAGCAGGGGATGCAAGCATGAGAGTTGGGGGCGGTGTGGGACAATAGCAGTGGCCGTTGCTGGATGGGGCTAAGCTGACTGGAATGAGATTCGAGAGGCAAGGAGGGTGGCCCGAGGGTTGGAGTCGAAGGTAGGATAGAGCAGAGATGAAGGAGGCAGAATAATAAGGTGTCTAGACCGCTGTTGGTTCCCATCTATATTCCTGTGACCCACCCGGGAAGTCACCTGCTGCTTCAGTGGACAGTTTCCTGAGTGTCACTGCACACCTCCAGGACTTTTCCTACAGCAAGTATCTGTGACTCTGCCTGTGGGCTTTCCCTGGCTACAAGACCAACCGCAGCACAGGCTGGAAATGCCAAGGAATGAACGTCTCTGGGGGCAGCCATTGGCCAAAGAGAGATGGAAGTCCGCAGATAAGGACCCCTATTTCTTGCCACTCGATTCTGAGGCACCTTCCACTGTCTCTTAGAAGCTCCGCAGTGGGAATTTGCCCCAGATGCCCACAGAGGTAACCTGCTCATTTACGCCTCATTTCGGCTTCCCCCCAACTCTTTGTCTCACTTCCCCTCTCTCCCTCACCGTGTTTCCTGGAGCCTCTTCCCAAAGAAGTTGTCCCCAAATTCCCATCTCAGGGTGAGCTTTGGGGAGTGTAGAGGATGATCCAAACCAAGACAGTAGGCTAGACATGCGTGAGTATCTGGCAAGAAGGAGAAGTCTGAAGTAGGAAACATTGCATAATATAAAGACATTGCAGAAGCCATACAGCCTCATTTACCAGAGTGTGAGGATCAGGGGAGAGGGCCCACCCTCCTTCCTCAGGGTACGTTCAGCCCAGCTGGCCCCAAAACCTCAACAGAGGGCATGCAGAGATGACCCGACCGAAATATTTGCCCTGCCCAACCTTCACTTCATCTATACTTCTACCTTAGCAAATTTCGATGCCATTGAGATTTAGCTCGGAAATTTATGTTAAACATACTCAAAACCTAGCTTGATAAAGCTGAGCCATAAAAATATTGTTCTTGCAAATAAACAGCAACTTTTTCTTTCCCGTCGGAAGTCAGATGGAGAGAAAATAAATTAGGAGGTGGTGAGGGCTCTGCGTCCCAACCATTGTTTATGGCGCTCTTTACTTAGCCATTCTAAATCATGCATTGCCTCTAAGGGTCATAAAGATATCACTTTATCCACTCAGCAAGAGAAATGAGAGGTGAGGAAGAAGAATGTTATTTCGCAGGAAGGAAAACAGAGCTCTGGAGATTTATCCGGGCCTGTGTCAGAGCAGCCGGCTGACCAGGGGGTTTGCACCCAGAATCTCAGAATTTGAGCCCTTTGCTTCGTCTATAAGGCCCAGAAATGGGTGAGATGCCCGGCCTTCCGCAAATGCAGTCACAACCAGATCGCTCGTATCTTCTGATTAAGTGATATTACCCAGCTCTCCCGTACTGAGAAATTTTTAGATATGTAATTGCTAGCAATTTCCAACCAACAGTTTTCTGAGAGACTGGTATTAATAAGAATTCGGGTGAAGGCATAGACATGTTGAAATGACATCTGCTGTGTGTGGACATTGTGATACCACAGAGTATGGGACATCCACAGGGGGCCAGGTAGTTAATGAAGGCAACCCACTTCGGCGGCGGGGGGTTGGGGGGGGTGGTAGTGCAGGGCAGGGAGGGCTTTTCTTACCTCTACTGCTCACTCAGGGCACCAAGATCTTAGCAGTAATTGCCATTCTGGAGTTTTCTGTTTGAATTAGCTATAGGTAGTACAACCGAGAGGGATTTGTTAACAGAGGACTATATGAAGAAAATCCAAAGGCTCATTGAAAATAACTGAATCCAACTTCAACATCAATTAAAACATATGTGTGTGTGTATATATATATATATATTCATGTGATAATGTCATTAAAATCCCAGTAAGGCGCATGCTGTAGATTGGTGTACTTCTACAACTCCGAGAGCCACCATGCCTGATCATTTTGTGTGATCCAGCTGTGGTGCCAAGGGTTTTCTACTCAGGAACTCATTGAATACTAATGAAACCATATGCAGTGGCTATTAGTACCTTCATTTCGAAAATAAAGACAAGGAGGCTCAGAGACATAAATCAGCCTGCCCGATGACACACAGCTACGAAGTGGTGGAGGTGGGAGGGAATCCAAGACCAGTGATTCAAAAGTCCAGGCTCTTAACTGCTACATATAAAAAAAATAATAATTTCTAAGCTTTCCTCACTCTATTTAATAGATGCACAGACTTAGGATTCGAGATTTATTTAATCTTTGGGATGAGATTACAAGGCCCTCAGGGGAAGAAATCCGTTCTTTCTTTTCTAATTAATTAACAGACATTATCCAACTTTTGTTACATATGGAGAATGCCATACCACGTACCTGGGAAACAAAGGTAAACAGGACAGAAAACCTTCCTTATACTGAATTTTCTTTCTCTCTGTCCCTCTATCTACATTTACATGTACACCTGTCCGTATACCCATGTTTTTTTTTAAGATTTTATTTATTTATTTGACAGAGAGATCACAAGTAGGCAGAGAGGCAGGCAGAGAGAGAGGGGGAAGCAGGCTCCCCGCTGAGCAGAGAGCCCGATGTGGGGCTCGATCCCAGGACCCTGAGATCATGACCTGAGCTGAAGGCAGAGGCTTTAACCCGCTGAGCCACCCAGGCGCCCCTGTATACCCATGTTTTTAACCCGAAGAACTGGTGTAACTCACATAAAGTGGGCACGAAATGGTCGAGTAACAAAATCCAGATTCTCAGGGCCAAGGAGAATGTTTAATGCTTTCTCAGGACAACAAGAAGGGGACAATTTCTGGGTAGTATGGAAGTTGTATGTTGTACGATAGAGAAAAAAGAGAGCATATGTGTTAAATATTGTGGTTCAGGAATCAGACCTTGTTGACTATTCATTTCCTAGGGCTGCTATAAGAAATTACCAGAGATCAGGTGACTTAAAATGACAGAAGTGGCTTATCTCATGGTTCAGGCGGCCAGAAGTCCTCAAGCAAGGCATCCTTGAGGCGGGTTCCTTCTGGAGGCTCTGAGGAAGAAATCAGTCCATGTCTCTCTCCTGGCTTCTGCTGGTGGTTGCTGGACTACTCTGATCGTTGTCACTGTCTTTGCAAGAGTTCTCTCTGGATCACCATGTGCTCTGTCCTCTTCTTACAGTGACAGCCATCATCAGATTAGGGGCCCACCCTGCTCTTCTAAGAACCTCATCTTAACTAATTACATCTGCAAAGACCTCGTTCCCAAATGAAGTCTTATGCCGAAGTCCTGAGTAGATGCGGATTTTGGGGTGCAGAGACACTATTCAATCCACTATACCTTCTAAGCATCAGTTTCATATCTGTAAAATGTGGATAACAGGGGCACCTGGGTGGCTCAGTCAGTTAAGCATCTGTCTTTGGCTCAGGTCGTGATCTCAAGGTCCTGGGATCGAGCCCCGCATCGGGCTCTCTGCTCGGCAGGGAGTCTGCTTCTCCCTCTCCCTTTGCCCCTCTTCCCACCTGCTCATGCTCTCTCTCTATCTCAAAGAAATACATTTTTAAAAAAATTCTTTTAAAAACGTGGATAATAGTATTTCCCTTCTGAAATGACTATAGAAATTAAATAAAAGAATACCCATATCGTTTCAGTATATAGTAGGAAGTCAATAAAAGTTAGCAATAAATGACACCTGTAACCACAATCACCAGCCTGAACTCTCTCCCTACCATAAGGCAGAACAAGCTTCATGGCCACTCAGAACAGAGCAGAAGTCCAAGGCAGAAAGATAGAGGAATTTGTGATGACAGGTACCTGGAGCATGCTCCGAGATGTATTTTATTTCAGCATGCTCTAAGAAGAGTTTCTGCATCACATGAGCCGAGGGATAAGATCAGCTATTTAAGAACAGGAATAACAGAGCAATGTGAGTAAGGCACTGGTCCTCTGTAAACCAAGTGTGGAGACTGAACTGCAAAAAGACCAGCCAAAGTCTTACGGTCAATATCATAGCACTTCTATGCAAGAGGCCAGTTTGGTATTTGAAATACCATTCATCACATCCCCTCTCCCACCTCTTCCGCCACTTTGTGTCAGAACCATCACACTTGGGGAATCCTCACACTTTCCTCTAATCTCTCAAGGAAACCACTTTGGTTTGAATATGGATTACCCTAAAGTTCCAGGTTCCTGACTGGCTACTGCATAGGTTCATGCAATGCTGGAACTTCCTGTTTATAAGCTACAAAGCTACTGGTTGTCATTACCTCACTGACCCATCAAGCTTTCTTTTTTTTTTTTTTTAAGACTTTATTTGTTTGACAGAGATTGAGAGCACAAGCAGGAAGAGCAGCAGGCAGAGGGAGAAGCAGGCTCCCCGCTGAGTAGGGAACCTGATGTGGGACTCGATCCCGGGACCCTGGTATCATGACCCGAGCTGAAGGCAGATGCCTAACCGACTGAGCCACCCAGGCGCCCTGCCTATCGAACTTTTTGAAGTTAGCCAAGCCATGGCAACATGTATCAGCCTAAAAACAAGCTTCGAACAACTGTGACTACTCCACGGAATTGCCCCAATTTCTCCTCTTTTTCCTCCTTACGTTTGTTTTCCCATTTTCCTGGTTTCTGGATTCCTGGCCATATGCTTCTTACCTGGGTTTGCCTTAAGCCTAGTTTATCTCTCTCACCTCCACCGCCTTGGGCAAGAAAATCCCTGCTTCACCCCCAGTCTAGAGGGACTCCTGGTGATGTGTGGCCAGTGGGGTTCCACTGCTATCTTGCTTGCTGGAGTTCTCATTCATTCTCTCTCCCTCTCTCTCATCCACTCACCTTCTGCGATCTATATTCATGCATGCGGCAGGAAGAGGTGGTGGTTCACTGTGTCTCTCCGGTTTGGAGCAAGAAGAGAACAGCTTCCAGACTGCATAAATCCTGAACCCACCCCTTGCCCCCCCCGCACATGCGTGCACACGCGCGTGCACACACACATGCATGTGCACACACACCTGTCCCAAAGGACAAACAGCATGTTCATACACACCACAAAGAGAAAAAAAGATCCAAACAGCCCCCTCTCTCCTCCTCCCCACCTTCTGCATCCAAGTGAGAACAGTCCAGAGCTTTGTTCTTTAGTTTTTGAGCTTCAAGCCTGCTCTGTGGGGGCTACATTTGCACTGAATGTAAATATTCATTAATGTGTTTAATTCCCATCCTGAATATCTTTCTGTTTCATTATTGTCTGTCTAGTGGGCTGAGACCGAGGCTGACTTTTTCTGTATATCTTCCCGGTCCAGCATCACACATAAATGGGCACTTAATAAGTGATTTTGGTCATGATGGCATAATTAAATCTTTCTGTATTGAAAATTACACATGGCTTGACTCGGGGGCTGGTCTAGTCTAATTGTGTTTGTGTTCATTTTCTTGCTTTTTCCTTTATCCTGCCTAATCCTGTCTTAGCAAAGTGGGCTTTAAATTCCAAGGAGGCTCACATGGGATTTCCGTCCCAATTCCCTTATGTTGGTTGACCAAGGGCAAGGAATTAAAAATATGTATATATATATATATATATATATATATATATATATATATATATGATCCGCCTGGAGTGGGTATAGAGGGATCCAGCCTTTAATGTATTCAAACCACTAATGCTGTCATTCCTAGGCAGAATGTCTTGTCTTCAAGGAAAGCTTTTATTCTTTGGCAAGGTTCCAGCTTCTCGCTCTTACTGAAAGAACGGATCCAGCTTTAGGAGGGCAGTGCCTATTGTCTGGAGGAAAAAACAGCCCTACGTGTTAGTCTGATCAGAGGCTGAAGAAAAGGACAAGGGAACTCTACCCTTAACACCAAATTTACATGTTCCCCAAAGACGCATGGAGTAACACTGCACCCACTCAAACTCACGTATAGATCTGGCCTCCCAGAAAACCAGCTGTTTAAATGGGTGACCCCACGGTACCAGCCTTCTCTTTGATGCTAAAGATAAATATTGCTAATTATTGCACGTTTCTGTGCTGCGTCTAAC
Source organism: Nasua narica (assembly GCA_028533885.1). Classification (NCBI taxonomy): domain Eukaryota; kingdom Metazoa; phylum Chordata; class Mammalia; order Carnivora; family Procyonidae; genus Nasua; species Nasua narica. Next base: position 32,593,614 of record CM052801.1, on the reverse strand, counting down.
ACGATAGCCACTGGCCACATGGGGCTGTTGAAATGTAAATGAATTAAAATCAGATAAAAATTTAAAGTCCATTTCCCCAATCAAACTAGCCACATTTCAAGTGCTCAACAACATGTGGCTAGTGGCTATGTATTGGACAGCCCACACATAGAACATTTCCACCATCACAGAAAGTTTGATCGAATGGCACTCGTCTACCTTAAAGCACCTACCTAAAGTTGGAATAAATCTGTTCATTACAGACTGGAATTTCGTGGGGTTTGTACCTCCCTGAGTACCTCAGAGGGTAAATTACGAGTTGGGTTGGTACCTGCCAAGGTGCCACAGACACAGACAGACGCTAGGAGAAGCCACTGCAGCCTAGAAAATTCTGGCAAGAGGCCAACTCTGACTGACTCTGTTCGAGGTGGAGCCTTCTGCTGCTGTTCAATTCATACCACACACAACAGTAAAATCAGCAGCTTCTGAGGACGCCTTCAGCCACGCGTGGGGCTATTTGGGGTGAGGGCGTTGGTAAGCTCCCATATCTCTGCCATTCGTTATTTCTTCACATTTTTCTGTAATGATATTTTACACTTTGCATTCCACACTTTGCATTTGGGGAATGTGATGAACAGTTCAACAGAAATTCGGAGAGAGAACGTTTTTTGCGCTCACAGCAAACGAATCTGTGACAAGAATGGGGTAACGAAACTTGGCTTTGACCTAATTGAGTTTACCACGCCCTCGTGATAAATTCTTTCTTCACGTTCAGATCCCCTTGTAAATACAAATATTCTACCTGTGCAGAAAAACACAACGAGGGTCCAATTCTGAATAACACGTCAGCATAGTTTAATGCATCAGATCTCCATAGAGGAGCAAGACCCGGGGAGAATTAGGCGGGGAACAAATAAAGCTTAATGATGAGGGGACAGAGAAAGGTCTGTGTTCTTTATGGGTAACTCTTCTAGAAGAAGACTTGTGGTTCTATCCTTTCTTTCCCCGTTGGTTCCCTTAACAGCTGCTGCGTAAAGGCACAAATTATTCCTCAAGACTCTGAATTAATAGTCTCCTTTCTATTCACTTGTATCCTCCTCAACTGCCATTTTTTGCAGCTTCCCCTCTGCTAGCTCTGCCCACTAGAGTTGGCGAGGAGGACAGGCAGCTCCTTTTGCTCAGCCTGGCCCCTTTCCAACGCCAGCCTTTGTGCCCAGTGTTAGCTGCTGTTCCTTAAGAATACTTAGCCATCTCAAATTTCCCTCACCAGGCTTTCACTTCCTGGCACCTTTCCTTCACTCCTCCCTGTTCAGCAGGTGGAATCCTTATTTAAAAAAAAAAAAAAAAGGGGCGCCTGGGTGGCTCAGTGGGTTAAAGCCTCTGCCTTCGGCTCAGGTCATGATCTCAGGGTCCTGGGATCGAGCCCCGCATCGGGCTCTCTGCTCAGCAGGGAGCCTGCTTCCCCCTCTCTCTCTCTGCCTGCCTCTCTGCCTACTTGTGATCTCTCTCAATCTCTCTGTCAAATAAATAAATAAAAATCTTTAAAAAAAAAATATAAAAAAAAAAAGGTTCTTTAAGTAACGATTTCAGAAATCAAATTATTTGCTGTGAAACAGGCGGACTCCGTTTGCCAGGGGTCCCCATTACACAAAAATCTGTCACATCATGATAGCTATTATTCTCCCTACAGGCAAACAATAGCAACTTCCTACTGTTACTCAGAAGAAGAGAGGTTCTCGAAAGTGATACTAAGGGGCTGTGGGTGTGGGCTCCGAAATGCTCATCTTTGCACATGCCAGACATTTGGATAAAAGGGGAGGTGACTGCCAAGGAGATCATTCCAGTGGGGAGGACACGATGCATTTCCTGTGCCTTGGCAAGCATTTGGTTAGAAGCTCAAACCACCCTCTGCTCCACCGTCTTTTTTCTTTAGGGCCCTCCCAGCCAGGTAGAGCCCCAGGATGACCGCTCTCCTCCAGCCAGGAGACAGGGAAATGAAACACCAGTCCACGGTGGCCAAATGGACTAGCAGCCATGCCCTTGACAGCAAGATTTGGAACGCAATTTACCCCAGCTGCTATGAGCACCTCTCTCCCGTTTCCCGAGGCAGGGAGCTTCTCTGGGCCAAAGAGATTGGTGGGTGGCGAGGGAGAATAGGGATGGAAAGTGGGGGTCCACATCCCACTTCTCATCTCTGCTCTGCAGTGCCTTTTTTGCACACTAGGGAAAGAGCAGGTTAACCGAGGGGGCGAGGATTTGAGCCAGCGTGCCCCGAACAAAAGGGCTTTCCTTTGCATTGCTTAAGTAAGATTTTCTGAGCCCTGGCTAAAGATAAACAGTGTAGCTCACTATATGCCGAACGACTCAACAGAGACAATCACAGATGCTAATAAAATCAGTATTTGAAAGAAGGCTTAAGGGGTTTTACATAATACATCCGTACTCAGAGACTTGCAGCTGTTACATGTAATAAATAACTTGGAGGCTGGTGGCTTGTCACTATTAACACAAGGAAGCCACTTTGTAATGGTCACTAGCTGCCCGGGAAGTGATTTCTTTTTTCCCTTAGCCCCAACCCTATTACTTTTGATCCTTTCGCTTTTAGTTTTAAAGGCTAACAAAGAGCAATCAATACATATCAACTTCTCAAACGTGTGCTTAAGGGTACTCAATCTATCACGAAGGTCTTGACAATATGATGCACATTTTGCCCCTCCTTGCTCCCCAGCAGAGCCCTGTAGCCCCACACCCAACCAGACCACCCCACACGCACTGGAAGCATTCCCAACCTTCTCAACATGGAAGGCAGAGGCATCATGCTCATGGCTGAATTCCTAATCATATTCCTCCTTTTTCAATAAAACAGTGAAGCCTCTTCCCTGTGAAGAGCAAAATAAGTGCTCCTTTACCAGTGTCTCTTCTTCACGACAGAGGATTCCGAATGTCACACCAAAAATTAAGCAGAAGGACTGTAACCTGAAGCCAGTACTTCTTGTGGTGCTCTTCATGCTTGTCAATATGTCCGCCTTCCCCAACAGACTGGGTCTTAGTGTGGGTTTCCCAGAAGACCTTATCTGGCGATAAGGGCCAGAGTGCAAGTGATTGCTTTAGATGATCTCTAGAAACACCCAGAGAGGGGTGGGGAAAAGAGACAGAGAAAAACAAGGCAGCCAATAGAAGGTCCATTATCAAGCAAGCTACTCTAAGCTTAATCCAGGGGGGACCTACAGGAGCTAAGGTAGAGGGGGGATGGAGGTGGGCTCTTTACACACCCGCTCCTGTCAATCATGACTGAGAGCAGCTCATCGGGAGCATCCATTCCCCAGGACATCTGGGATGCCCGGTACACAGGCTAGTAGGCTGTGACAGCCAGAGAAAGATCTCAGTCGACAAAACACACAGGCCAACAATGGTCAGTGGGACCCTTGAGCCCTGGAGTAGCAAAGTCAAGGTACAAAGTGCTCAGCACATAAACAGCAGGCTCCCTTGCTCTCCTGTGTATCCTCAGTGCACTGTGTGCCACTGTCATCCCTCAACAAATACTTGTTGTCTAACCCACTTGGCACCCTGCATTACGCCTCCTACACTCCACCATAACTAGTATTTTTCCCCCCTCTGTGAAAAGGGAATGCATTTTACCAGCCAGTTCTCCATTCTCCATACCTACGTACCAAAGAAGAAAGTAAGAAATCCCTACTGGGGTTGGGGTGGGGGCGGAGGTGGGGGCGAGGGGGGAGGGGAGCAAGGCCCAAACCCTTCATTTGAACACCGCTATTTAGGGCCACCATTTTCTATTCATTACAGAGAAGGTCTCTGAGATTTTCTCTGTTCTACTTTATTGTAAATGTTTTCTAGGAGTAATTACCTCCTACACTTCCGTCAGGACTGAAACAGTGGTAGAAGCAATAACTGTGTCTTGCCTTCCTCCTCCAGCCCTTTACTAACAAGCAGCCTTGGCAAAGAGAAATGTTTTTCAATAGCCTTGAAAAATTTAAGTCCCAGGTAGGACACGTTAATATGAAGGTGAAGGAAGGTGTAAGTTGGGGCCAGCTCCATGGTGAATCCACAGCCCCAGTGGTGGCCACAGAGAAATACTATAGTTTCACTACAAAGATGGCTGCTCCTTCATTATTCCCCAACAGAGGCCCAATGGCCAGTGTTCACCCCACTGTCCCTAGGGCACCATTGCCATATGATGCCAGCTGCTGTGACTATCATCTCTGCCGGAACAGTGACCTCCTTCCTCAAGGAGGAAGGTCAAATCCTCCTTGGCTCTGGTTGACATTCCCTTCTGTTACAAGGAAGTGTAGTATTAAAGAACACCAAACAGAAGAGACAGACAAAGCAAGACTGGGAGAGAGGGTTTATAGGAAGAGAGAGAGAGAGAGAGAGAGAACATTTCTTCGAACTTCTCCACAGTAGAAGTATGACATGATGACATCGCTTCAAAGGTAATACATAGACCACTTGAATTCTGTTTCCCTCGAAAGTCAAAGCACCCTGGGATCTAAAAGCACCAAAGTTCGCTTTTAATGAAATTATACGTCTACCGGATTCAGGTAACAGACACATGCAAATAACGGGGCTCAGGTGGCAGAGTTTCTGATGTGGCACCCAGACCCCCCTTCAGAGGGAAAGAAAGATTATTCCCCTAGCTATCGGTAGTGCCATTGGAAGGTGGCCCTCCTCCATCAATCCTTCTCTGAGAATTGCTTATGCTGAACAAATGACTTCGCCCGTGGTCATACTTCCTTTCAGGGGTAACCTGCATCAGCTATTTGGCAAATACACAGATTCAAAGGCTGAATCCCCTCACTTCAGTTCGAGACAATGCTGAGGGGCCATCCAAGACCCAGAGCTCCCCCAGGAGATGGGCTGTTTCACTGGAGGCTGCATTGCAGGTCAACTCCCTCCCCTGTTCATTCCTGCTTCCTTCCTCTACTTGCCCCTGGTGTTAATCCCAAGAGCTCTCCCGCATAAACTTCCTGCGTGTTAATTTCCACCTCATAATCTGCTTCCTGGGGAAGCCAGTCTATAACAGGTACTTAGACCCTCCTAATGCATCAAAGAGCAGATTATATACAATGAAAAAAAATAATGGTTTGCATATTTTATTGTGCAGTGCTGCTTTGGAAATTGCTAATCAATATATGTCCACGATCTCTTAATCAGAATATCTGATTAATTAAAGGGCCTTAATTCTCAACCGTGTCAGTATAACAAGCAGGCCTGAGGTCAGGGCTAGTGGGCAAATGGAACTACGTAATAAATTAAATCACACTTCTTTTTTTCCCCACACCCTTTTCCCTATATTAACAGATAATCATAATAGCAATAGCAAACAAAATGTATTAAGGGCTTACTGAGCGACAGATATTGTTCGTAACACTTTGTATTATTTCATATAAATTTCACAGTAACTCTGTGAAGTACATACAGTTATTGCCCTCCACTACAGAAAGCTAAGGCACAGAGAAAGCATACAACTCTCATAAGTGATGCAGCCTGGATTTGTAATACTGGCAGTTGTATTTAAGAACCCAAACTCTTACTGCTTACAGTGTATCTGCCTCCTTAATTAAAAAAAGAAAAACTTTATTGATGCCTAATCATGTCTGATGCGGTCAAAGTCAATGATTATTGATAGGAAGCTTTACCTTACTCAAGAAATGCCGGGTAGGCTGAAGACTGTAACACCCCTAAACCCCAACCAGCCTCTGGGGCTGTTGAGTTCTGCAAGGGAAATGAACTCAGCAGCACAGACTAGTTACTTGCATCAGCTGGGCCCTCATCACCCACCAGAAACAACTGTGTCTGAGCCCAAGCAGCTGTCTCTGCCTTTCCCCATATCTGTAGCCTGGAACTTTCACCATTAATTCTGCGTCTCCAACCTCACAGCTTCTTCCTTTGTTAGGAGCTCGTTGGACAGTTAGGTAGTCAGGGCTGGGGTCCCCAGCAAGAAAATATGGAGTCAGGACAGCTCCACATTGATATTCTGTTTTGCAGCTTGGACGGGACCGCACTAACATTCTGCTTTGCAGCCTTTGCACAAATGACTTCTGCAAAACGTCCCAAAATAAGGCAATTAACCACAAAGCATTTGTTGATATCATGGGCAAGGGGGTGATTAAGACATAAGCTCCCAGATATCAGCCAAAAATAAAGACCATCAGCACATGGATATTAACCTAATAGGTAGACAGACACTTGATCAAAGCCCTTATCGGCACGACTCAGCACATGCCGATTGCTTAAGACAGTTCCACAAAAGAGCTCATCAAAACCCCTAAACTTAGAAACTTGAAGGGCAACCCTCTCGGTGCCCCCCCCCCCACACCTCTCTGGGAGCTTTATACTTTTGCTCAATAAACTTTGCTTTGCTGCCCACCACTCTTCATCCGGTCTACCTCTTCATTCTTTGAAGCGGCGTGACCAAGAACCACCGGCACTCAGGAGACACAAATCCCATGACACCTCCACTCTCAGCGTTGACCTTGTCTCCACTTCACAGCAAAAATGAGCTAACAATTAAGAACCACCTCACTGTTTCCTTCCCCATCTATGACTTGTCTTTGTTCATTTGGCCTTATCTTCTCCCCAGCCTCTTGGCAGAAGGTGGCCCACTGTCCCTAGCCTGATCTCGTCACATGTTTGAACCCCATCTCCCCCACCATCCTATTCAAGAACTTACTCCATCAACAGATTCTAGCTGCCGCTCAGAAATGCCATTAACTTTGGTATGTATTCTTCCAGTTTATATATCCATAGATACCATATTGATTTTTAAAACAAAAATAGTATATTTTCTTACTGTCTTCCAAACTTTTTCACCTATAAATATTCTTTCAGACATTGTATGCAATGGCTACCTGGATGGGGTGGATATGTTGGATAGGACATTCTTTCCACCCTTTCTCTTTCGCATCTTGCTGAAATCAGCCGCTGGAAAGCTAAAAACTACATTTCCCAGACTCCCCTGCAAGTAAGAGTTTTGGCTACGACTGAGGCTCTACTAATCAGATGCACTCACAGGAGGTTTGCAAGATGGGAGTGAGGGAGAGACCTTGCCCCTGAGCCCCCTGCCGTTCTGGCTGGCAAGTTCAGGCATGGAGACATTTGAGGGGTTTTTCCCTCCAGTATCTGTAGCAGAAAGCCCAGTGTCTGGTCACAACCAGAAGAGCTAGGGCAGCCTTCAAGGTGCAGGGAGGAGGAGAGCTATTCCAGTCCGCGTGGTCAACAAAGCTTTCCCTGAGGAAGCCGCAGTTGTGCAAAGACCTGAATGAGATGAGTAAATAAGACATGCAAAGATCTTGAGGAAAACATTTCAGGCAGAAAGAACTGCAAATGCAAAGCCCTGAGGTAAGATTCAGTGTGGATAGAGCAGAACTAAGGATAGGGAGAGTAGTAGGAGCTCAGATCAGGGAAACAGAAGGGGCTAAATCACTTCTAGCCTTGTAAACCATCATAAAGCATATGGATTTTATTCAGAGTGGGGTGGGAAGCCGTTGGAAGGTTCTTCCATATGTAGGGGCATGGAAACTGAGTAACATGACTGCTATGTCTAGCTAGGTATGTAGGATTAAAGAAGTATCTGGGCATGAGAATTTATGCAAAGATGTAGAAACAGGAGGCTGGGGAAGTTGGAAGGTCAGGAGCAGTTCATTATTCATATGGAGGGCACCAAATGTTATTGAAAGGGCAATCCAGAAATCTATCATCCAAAAGCTGAGATCAGCTCTCTTCTTTTCTGTTCAATAAAGTGTGGAGCACCTATTATATGCAGCTATTCCTTTGTTCAAACATTCAACAAGTACTTGCTGATGTTTACTAGTTCGCTGGATGCTGATGAAACAAAAAACTACAAAGATGAGTAAGACTTGAACTCGCCTTTGAGAGGTTTCATTGTCTACAAGCAAGAGATCACCTACCAAGAGCTATAACAGTAATTTGTAGTAGAACAGTAACTAGGGTGACCAAAGAAAAAAGAGGACTTCAGTTAAATTCGAATTTAGATCAACAATAAATACTTTGTAGTGTATATATGCCCCAAATATTGCAGTGTCATAGTTTGTTCATGGGACATACTTCTAGTACTTAAGGATTTGTTCTTTATATGGAAGCAAATGTAAATGGGGGTCCTGCACCTTCGTTTACTAAATCTGGCAACCATAGGTAGCAGCTACAAGGGTCTTCAAACTGGTATATACCTTGGGAGCACATGGAAACTTTCCATGATGTGGACATGGTGGGGTTTTAATGGGCCCTGAGTCAGATCTCAATTTTTTTCCAAGCGTCATCTGCATGAGAACAGGCTTGTGATTGATCTTATGTCCCTTCTTGACCTCTCCCTTCCTGAACATGACTTTGGTGCATTCTACTTGGGTATGAAAAATCTCCCAAATGCCAAAGGTACAATTCAATAACACAGGGGTTGACATGAAGAAGAAGAAGAAGAAGAAGAAGAAGAAGAAGAAGAAGACGACTTCTTAAGATTAGGTCACAAAACTTTTGGCAGTCAAGTGGTTCCAGCTTTTATCAGATTATTGAGTTCTCAGCTGACAGATCATGGAAGATTATTTTTGAAAATAGATTTCCATGTGATTTTTTGCTATATAACTTGGAAGGAGTTCAAACAACTGAGTAAAATTGCTGTAACAAACCCTTTCCTTTCATCTTATTTATGGATGACATTATTTAAAAAAAAAATAAGAATAAACTCAGGCTAAGCCCTATTTCATTATGGCAATAAAAAATATTCATCCATAAATACATGAAATATTATTATGAAGATCCCCATTTGCTGTATTAGGAAATGTATTTTTGATAAAATTTTACATTTTATGTTTAATGATTATCAAAATTTGTAGTATGTTTATATTATTTTAATCAGTTGAGAACAACTAATTTTTATAGCAATGACTCAATCCAGAAGACGTTTTTAAACACTGAGAGCCTTGTAATCATAGGAAATAAAAATAATAATAATGTTAATTTATCCATATTTTATTGTAGAGAGCATAATATGGTGGTTAATAAAATTTTTTTCAAACACAAAAATATGTTACCTTAGAATAAAATCCTGCAAGGGAAGCAGAGTGGAACCAGGCACTCATTCGAGATAAAGGAAAAAGGTCAAATTTCTGCCAGTTAAAGAAAAGTTTGTTTGTGTATTTTTTTTTTAAAGGGGGACGGTGGGTATCAAATCACTGTGATATTTAGATTCCATTGGAGAATTCTGCTATAGACTGAATGTTCCCCCACACCCACCCTCACTCTGCTGTTAAAATCCAGTCCCCAACGTGATGGTGTTTGGAGGTGGAACCTTTGAGACGTGATTAGCTCACGAGGGCAGAGTGCTCGTGAAGGGATCAGTGGCCTAATAAAAGAGACCCCAGAGAGCGCCCTCCTGGCTTCTATAATGTGAGGACATAGCAAAAAAGTGGTCGTCTATGAACCAGGAAGTGGGCTCTTACCAGATATCTAATCTGCCAGCGCCTTGATCTTGGACTCGTCAGCCTCCAAAACCACGAGAAATAAATTTCTGTTGTTTATAAGCCACTCAGCCTCTGGTATTTTGTTAGAGCAGCCCGGACAAACTAAGACGCATTCAAAGAGGAATGTCAGAGTTTTCTTTTTAAATGTCAATGACTTATAACATACCACAAATGACATCCTTTGCCATATTCAGGTTTAAGATACAAAATTTTCCATGTCAACTTCAAAATGTCCTAGGGGCTACATCACTTTTCCTGAAATGGTTTTTATTTTAGGAAGTATGCAAAAATTTTAAAAAGTTTGAAGACCACTTGCAAGGTACAGAGGTCTGGGCTAGGGGCAGGGAGTGGGCATCATGTCGGCTTCATGTCTCAGGTTCCTGCCTTGGGACACCTGGGTGGCTCCGTGGGTTGAGCATCTGCCTTTGGTTCAGGTCATGATCCCGGGGTCCTGGGATCGAGTCCCGCATCAGGCTCCTTGCTCAGCGGGCAACCTGCTGCTCCCTCTGCCTGCCGCTCCCCTGCTTTTTATTCTCTCTCTCTCTCTCTCTTTGACAAATAAATATAATCTTTAAATAAAATAAAAATAAAAAGTGACCTGCTTTTATAGCATTTCTCTCAGATGGGGATCTAAAAAAAAGTTCTGCTTTGAAGGGATGCTCATAGAGGCTAAAGGTCTGGTTTAGGGGCAGTGGACTAGGATAGATGCACAGCATTGGTCCGAGTAGGAAAGTGAACATGGTCAGGCATCCTAGGAATGAATGCTGAAATTCAGCTCACGTTCTGCTCAACAGGTCTTGGACCTCAGCATGGAGCTACTTCCACTTAGAGGAAGGAGCATCATTATTTTGGACAAAGGCCCTGAATCGGCTAGCAGGAGCCATAGTTACGTCCCTGTCCACGTGAAGGGTGTAACACATGGAAATTTCTCGAAACCTGCAGATACCTGGTTGAATTCCTGAAGACGCCAACCTAGTGTGTCTCTGCAAACAAGAGAAACCAGCAAAATGCTGGAGCACCGCTGGAGGAGTGTATCAACTAAATGAGAAATTATTCCTATCTTTGTACCAAATGCAATGTGGCCCCAGCTGGGACACTGGATGCAGCTCTGATCAGAGGACTCAACAAGTACACAAAGGCTCAGGAGGAGGTCCAAGAAAATAAAATGCTCCGGGTGAGGTGGTGAAACAGGATCCTGAATGAACTATTCCTCAAGGGAGATGAGCTTGACAGGGCCCCTTGGGCTGGTCCATTTCAGCCACAACAATGGAACAAAACTCTATTGGTGATTCCATCTTTCAGAACGGGCAAGAGCTTGAATATGAGATATAATAACAGGGCATAAATGTTGGAGCAGGTTATTTTGACTTAATACAGAACACTGAGTACATTTATATTTGGTTTTGGTTTTGGACACATTTAAATACCTACCGCTTAGAGCAGTGTCAAACAAGTTCCAACTTCTCGCCAATCTCACCGTAGTGATCCTGAGGCTGAGTGCTTCCCAGGAGTTGAGTAAAACAGTTCTAAGCAGTTTTGGTTTTTTTTCTTGTAGCTTTCCATTCTCAAGACCAGCAGTAAGCCCAGTGCTGGCCAGGTTGGGCAAAGCTGGCCTTTGGATCGCTCTGCATCTAATGGAAACTGCCCCTTTCCTCCAATGACTGAGGCTTTCCTGCTGGGTCATTGAGAGAAACATGGAAAGCTGTAAGGAAAAAGGCCAAGAGTTGGGACACCTAGGTGGCTCAGTTGGTTAAGGATCTGCCTTCGGTTCAGGTCACGATCCTGGGACCCTGGGATGGAGCCCCGAAATGGGCTCTCTGCTCAGAGAGGAGTCTGCTTCTCCCTCTCCCACTTCCCCCTGCTTGTATTTCCTCTCTCGCTGTCATTCCCTCTCTCTCTGACAAATAAATAAATAAAATCTTAAACAAACAAACAAAAAAAAAAAGGCGGAGAGTTGCTTTCCGAAAACTCCAGGAATGGCTGCCGGAACACAGCTGTGGGATTCTTGAGCGGTTTTTATCCCGATGCTAAGCGGCCCCCCTCGTGCCTCTAGAGCTGAATTGTGCAGGCTTAACTGGTTGACATCATGTTGGCAGCTTGAAATTGGCCATGGTGGCCGCGTTTATACCATGAAAACTGCCAAATGTTACAACTCAGGGCTTTCTTTTTTTATTTTTCTGAAAGCCAGTTGTTAATCATTTATCAGCACAGTGCAGATTCTCCCTAGGAGAAACCGCCCCGCACTCAACAACAGGGGCCGAAGGTTCCAGGGTACCTGGAAGAGGCCGCAGGTGCCCCATCATTAACCGAGCAGCAAACGATGCTGTGATGCTGTGATGGCTAGGGAGGCAGAAGTAGCGGCCAAGGCGCTCAACGGAGTAGATCTCTCATTGGTCAAAAAGATGTTCTCTTCTCCTCCCGGTGAGTCTCCAAATTCCTACTAGCAGAGGAAAGTGGATATTTTTGCAGGACTAGAAGTCCTTACCTCGCACTGGGGCAGGGGTCGGAAGGGAGGCAGGAGAAAGTGAAATCTAGATTCATCTTATCGATTAAGATCGATTTTTCAAGGCATCGATTATCGATTAATCAAGGCATTAAGAAAAAAAATATCTAAATCTTGGTAATAAAATCCTTTCGATGCCATATTGGAACAAGCTTCCCAAGGATTGTTTACCTCTCTAGAGGAATACGCCTTTGTTTGACTTCGCTGTTGACTCTTAATTACTGGCTCACATCCTATGAAGTTCCATGTTAACTTATAGATCTTTTCCAGGAACGATGCAAATAATGTCTACCCAGTTGAAAAGGAAATCCCGAAGGTTATGGTTTTTCATTGTCCTGGAGGATATAAACCAGTTTTGTATCTGAAAGCAATCTATTTTCATATCCTTTTTAAGGGCCACTAAATACTCAGTCCCTCAAAAAATGGTCTTTTCAGCTAGCTTTTACCATGTTACCAGTTCTCTCATTAGTGGGTTAATAAATCTTCATATCATATGAACACACATATGTGTTCATACATTATGCATATGAGTCATGTTTTTAATTTTTTTGAAAATTAGACTCTGACAGCATAAGTAGGCTTTGATAAGGGAAAAGGAGTTCATCTCAGCTGATCCGAGGGATAAATGTAATTTGGAGTCTTGTCATGGAGAGCTGAAATGGGCACAGTCCGACAAATGGATATAATGGCTGCTCTTCGTAATCCTATGTGGGGGGCCCAGCTCCCCAAGGAACACAGAAGACGGTGGCCAGCCTTGGGGGGATTATAGAGTTGCCATAAATCATTAGTACCGTAGACAGAATATCTCTCGCCAAACACAAGTATTGACGTCTTTGGTATCACAGAACTGAAATCTGTAGGCGAGAAAAGATTCACGTGTGTTTGAATTGTTAAGCTATCATTTAGTTTGTGTCTGGAAATGTCTTGAATGACAGTGTCTCACATAACCTCTAAAACCAATCACTCTTCATAAATGGATTTGCTTGACTGCAGAAACCCTGAGAAACAACCTCCATTGTGCTTGGCTTTTTTTTTTTTTTTTTTAATTTAACCAACACTTTGCCGGGCGGGCAGCCACTCTTAGCACATGAAGTGCATCTGCAACTCTGCTCTAATGTTTGTGAGCCTCATGGCAGAGGGCAGACAAGCAAAGCTGGTGACAATCGAATGGTTCTGTCTCCAGTTCGCCATTCTTTCTACAAGCTACTGACAAGGACGGATGGCTTTTGCTGTAATCTGCTAAAGCCTCCTCCATGTACAAGAGTGTCTATCTCTCCTGTGCAGTGTTTCCCTTCTTGACGAACATCCTGAGGAGTGACAAACAGTGACAGAATCCCTGAACGCATCCCATTCAGACCTGGGTGACAAGGAGTCCCAGCTCACCTGCTCTTGATAGCCTACCTAACACAAAACACCGTATTTATTTTGTGTGGAGTGCTGACAAGAAGCTCCTTCCACGTGTGGCTTCAGCAACAACCCAGTCTGGTGGAAAAGGGTGACTCCATCGATCGGTTCCCTGGGGCATCCACCCCCCCACAAAGGAAGGCGGTCCCATCTCCTTTTGTGGGAGGAGCTTGGACTTCCTCTCTTTGTAAATTTCTTCGCAAAAGTGTTGAAATCCAACTACCATGGGCCAGGATACGTGGCTAGCAGGGATTTGTTACTGAGCCCCCTTGTGCTGGTGACCCTGCGATGGTGCCCAAGAGCCCCGACTTTACCTTTTGGCTAGGGGAGAGGCCAGATGAGCCCATAGCTCCTGGTAAATTGACCGAGTGCGAAGAGTAGTATATATTCCTGATATCTCGACTGCAGCACTCGACGGCTACATAAGACTTTTATATCCCAAAACCTATGGTCGAGGCCTGAGAATCCCTGAGCTTTCTGAACTGGCTTTTACTCACTACCCTGCCACACCAGACACTGCCGTTCACACACACACACACACATACACACATACCAGCAGCGCCCAGTGCCCACTCAGGAAATACCAACAGTGCTCAGGATCCCCACTGAGCGAGCATAAGCAACTCAATGAGGCAGATCTGCGTAAAGACACCATCTCATGCAAATCTACAAAGTATGAGATTATTACTGATGCTAAGTCCTCACTTTTGCAAAGGATAACTGGGAAAAAACGTTATATCCCTACGCCTGAAATGACATCGCAAATGTAAAAAGAAGCCATCCAAAACCAAAGGAGAAATCACCGCCAAGTCCTTGGGAGAAGCACCCCGATGGTAGATTAGCCCAGAAATGAAAAAAAAAAAAAAAAGCAAATGACATGAAGTAGTTGCGTCTGCAGAAACTCTGAGACCACCGTTTTAACTTGTGGGATGCCTGGACAGAGTGCTGCGTAAGGCAGTAACATGTTTAAAAGTCGTTAATAAAGTATTTTGCACTGCTTTAAATTCAATTCACCACTTCACCTAAAAACTTATTTGCACCGGCATTTAGGATACAAATCTAGATGATGAGATTTTTTTTTTCCCCTCTGTCAAAGACTGACACAAAGATGGAATCTCAACTCAGGTTTTTATCCTTAGATCCGGCCGTTTCTTAATGCCTGGATTTTGCACTTCGATATAAAATAACTCAGTTTAATTTCTATCTTATAGGATATTTGTCCCCAGACTTTGCACTTTCCAACTGTGTTGAAAATCGCCCTCAAATCCCCATGCCAGCACATGGCCTCCTTTTGATAAAGATGACTTTGTTTCCTATGATGGAAAACAGGGCTAAAAGCATCCCGTTCACTGTGAACACAGACAATAAGTTGGGGTTATTGAAACATTATCACATTTCTGTCCCACTTTGTCAATTTTTATTAAAGATTAAAGTTAATACACTGTCTGGTTATATTAATATAAAATGTCCTCATATTTTACCAGTGAATGGTGTTTTGATAATAAATTAATAAATGGAAGCAAGAATTATCTGCTTCATTCTGAAGATCTACAAAACCTCCAATAAAGATTTCTTGATTGAATGCAAGGACTCACAAAGTGTTTTGTTAAGAAATGAGTAATAAGAATTTACAGGGAGGCTGCTGCTTTCGGAAGGAGCAAGAAATAGTCATTTCTTGGTTGTATGATCTCAGCAGACTTTTCCACTGTCAGTTCTCTCTCTCTCTCTCTCTCTCTCTCTTTTTTTAGCAAACTGGAAACCCATCATTATTTTCTGTATTAGGAGAAAAAATGTCACCATTGTAGGTAGTACTTTTTCAAAAGGTCAAATATAACACTTTTTTTTTATAGTGAGTGGACTGTGCAGTTATTTCCAGATCATTTTGAAATTAAAACACTTAGGCTGCACCAGGGTCAAACTAAACTAAAAAGGTTTTCTTTTTAAAATCCTTAAATGTAAGTGATGAATCTCCAAATTCTGCTCCTGAAACCAATATTACACTGTATGTTGACTAACTGGAATTTCAATAAAAATTTGAAAATAAAATAAAATCCTGTAGCACTTATGACCTTTTTGTTTATAAACTTGTTTACTTGACCTACAGTCTGTCTCCTCAGTGTTTCGAGAAGAGATAAAATCAAGAGCAATGAAGTCAGTGGCTTCAAAAACTTTTTACCAAATATTTGGAGAAGATTCACTTAATCATTTCAGACAAACATCAAAGAAGCAAGCGTTTTTAAATATGCACTCAGTAAAAAATATTATGAGAAAATAGTCACCTTTTTCTCCACTTGGGAACTTATGGTTTATTCGTTTAAGTGAAAGCAAAGGAAGAGTCTTTGGGAACCAAGAAGGGGAAGACGCACCAAATAAAAACAAATAATGTGAAAGTTGCAATAGAATATCTGGAAAATTAATTATGGTATTTTACTTATTATTGTCATCATTTTTTTTCAATTTTCACAAAAAACAGTGTATGAAAGGAGTAACTAATTTAGATTCAGACAATTGAGGAAAAGGAATTTTGTAAACTCTGAAAAAGAGTAGCTGATTGTTAACAGAGGGAAAAGCAGGTTTGCATAAAATAAAAATGGCCACTTCCCCTTCACTAACACTGACCCCAACCCTGAGGGCAGGGACACTTTTAATCATTTATCCACATAAAACACAGGCTGATGAACAGTTGCAAGGTAAAATACGATAATCTACTTATGGCTTTTAACTAGATTAAAGTAAATTTTACATTTAACAGTGGTCTAGAAGACAGTATTAATCAGAGATTTTCGCTCTAAAGGAAAAACTAATATTTTACTCATTTCTATAATCTCTAAAATATTTTTTGTAATACATACGGTAGGCTTTCTGAGTTATTATATCCAAATATGTATATCTTAAGTAAACCATTCATTCAACAAATATTTATTGAGTACCAATTATCTGCCAGGAAGCCATAATATTTTTTTGTGTTGGAGAGAATAAAGGAATATGATATATTAAATATCACAATTCAAATGTTATTTCAAATCCTCCTTAAAAGAAGCCTGTGCATAGATACATATCTTGAGGGATCACTTTTAATGAGAGCAGGTTTCTGTTGGTACAAATAAGTTTAGAATTGGACAACTTCCATACAATAGCCCAGGAAAATGTCCAAGGCATCATATCACTGAGATGGTACCTTCTCTAAGCTACCTAGACAATGGGTTATTTCCTTTATGTTCTTGTTTTACTTTGGGCTCCTCTCTCCACCGCAGAAGCAGACCCGAGACAGACATTTAAGTAGAAGTAGTTTATTTAGGAGATGATACCAGCGAAAACTGCTATTGGAATGAATAATCGAAACTGGAGAAGGGAAAGAAGTCAGTACAGAGCTTGTCACATTCATCACTACTCTGTGGAGCTGGAGCCGAATTCTAGGAGCCAGGAGAGGTTACGTGCCTCAGGGTTGCCCTAGCCAAGTTGACGTCATGTACCAACTCCCATCAGTCCTTACAGGACGGCAGCTGAGTCAGGGGCATTCACTCCCCAGCACAACCGGCCTGACCTGCTCAACAAGTGGGCAGACTAGGTCTTGGCAGCAGAGGAAGGCTTTGGGTAAAGAAATACAGGTTCTGGCAGGTGGAAGTCTGGCCAGCCAGCATGCACTAGGCTGCTATATCAGTCTTCTAGAGCTGCCAAAACAAATGACCACAAACTGGGGGCCGAAACACAACAGAAATGGGTTCTTTCATGATTCTGGAGACCAGAAGTCTGAAATCAAGGGGTCAATGGGGGCCATACTTCTGCTGAAGGCTTCAGGGAGGATCCTTCCTTGCTTCTTCCAGCTTCTGGAGGCTCCAGGCGTTCCCTGGCTTGTGGCAACATCACCCCAATTTCTTCTTCTGTCTTCCACCTCTTCCATGTCTCTGTGTCTTTTCCTCTTCTCTTCCAAGGATACTTGTCTTTGAATATAGGGCCCACCCTCAATCCAAGATGATCTCATCTTAAGATCCATCACTTAATTACATCTGCAGAGAGTCTCTCTTTTTTTTTTTTCTTTCCAAACAAGATCACACTTGCACATTCTGGAGGTTGGGACATGGACATATCTTTTGGGAAGCCAGGATTCAACCCACTACAGGTGGTATGAGTGAGGGGATAGGAGCAAGACCTCGATGGTGCCTGCTGCAATCTAGGAATTTTTAACAATCCCCTTCAGCCTGTTGTGTGCCCAGCCCACCAACCCAGATCATTCACCAAAGATCTGCTATCCATTTGCAGCAGGCTATGTTAACTGCCAACTTTGTTGCCCCTTCCTCTACACACTTTTCATAGTGTGAATTCTTGCCTTCTTTGGACCTGTGAGTTTATTGGTTATTTCTCAGGCATAAATTGATCTTTAAAAAGCAGCAACCACAATAAACAGGGATGGGATGTTCTTTCCACTTACAACAAATTTTTGTAAACACAACATGGCTTACTATTGATATAGGTATAAACAGATAGTCACTGCATCCAGGCAGTGCCCTCACAGTCTTGCCATAGAAGGTAAGATTGTGGAATGAAAAAATTAGGCTGTATGTCACAAAATAATTTAACTGAAACCCCCAGAGTTTCACACTTATGATTGCAACAAGTCGGGAGGACTGTCAGGCTACACGCAGTGGGTGAAACATTAATTGGGGCCTGTGCCTTGCATATTAGAGTATGCCTCTCCAGGTCTGCCACAGCCTGCAAAATTAAAACAATTCCCTCAGCAAGCGAAACAGCTAGTAAGCAAATCCACTAGCTGTTATCAGGAGCAGGTGTCTGTCGGTTTTTGCCCAATGTTGGATTTACTCTTTCTAGATCAAAGGGGTTTGTTTCCTGGTCATAGAGTCTGCTCATCATTTATCTGGTAAGATTTTCAGAAAGGTTCCTTTGGAGGGCAGTAGGGAAGGACCTGGAGTTGAATAGCACTCTGGGAGGTAATACAGATGAGTAAACTGGGAAAAAAAAATCACAGACAATTCTGAGAAGGGGATTGTGGGGTAAGGGATGGGATAGGGAGAAGTATGCCCATAGAAGGAGCCACAGGCGGGGGGCGTATTGAGGGATCATCCTCAACTCTGTCCCAGCCTGGCAGCCATTCAGCAACTTCTGCAATTGGCACTTGTCTTTCCATCCCAGCACATTTGGTTGAAAGTGGAGAAACTGTGAAGGAAGGATGCTCATACGACAGGATGTACTCATTCACCCACTTAAAAGTGGGATTCCATCAATTCCAAATATAAGCACTTCACGTGCATTCACTCAATCTCTAGGGAGTAACTGTTGAGTGTTAGGCAATGTACTAGATACCTATGACTCCTCTTTGTGAGTGCTTATCCTTGTCTCTCTTCCTGCTGATTTTGGTGACACTCAGTCTCTTTTGTTTACAAAAATAGGACCTTCTGTTTCCTTTCAAAAAAAAAAAAAAAAAAAAACCCTCAGACCTCAAAAACCATGATTGCACTGTATCCAAGATCCTTATAATTACCCTATGTGGTGTTAAGTCCAGATGCAATATTAAGTAGATTACAAAACCCCACCACGATTCCACAATAAAAAGGAAATGAAAATTGCAATCCAACATTTAATTATTTTTTTAACATGTTTGTTGAAAGCAAGAGAAATGAAAGTTTTAAAACAATATCTATTCTTTTAGGAAACTGGGATTTTTACTTAGTAAAAGATGATTTAAGAGCTTTGGAATACTTCACAGGTGAGAAGCTATACGAAGAATGCCTTTAACCATGAATTTGAAGGATGAATTATAACCTCTTTTGGCTTAATCATTCTGCAATCGCCCTCCAGCCAGACACTTAGGGATGACTAAAACTTTTCAGTCTCCATTTAAAATAATAAGCTTATAGACATCAATGCCAAAATGGCAATAAAATCTAGACTTCTGGAAGGTGAGGCAGGAGTTCAAAGTCTTACATACTCTCCATTCCCCCACAAGAAATGTCTCTTGGTCTCTGAATTATCCAGTAGTTTATAACTTTGTGAGCATAGGAATTACTTGGGGAGCTCATTAGAAATCTGTATTCTCAGACCCCACCCATGCCAGTTTTGGTTTAGTAGTTCTGGGGTGGGAGCCAAGAAATCTGCTTTATTAACAATCAACCTCAGATAATTCTGGTGCAGGGAGTTTGCTGATCACATTTGGAGAAACAGCGAGCCGGGAAAAATTCATCCTGAATTTGTTACTTCCATCAACTCTAACACTGTGGCAATAGAAAAGATGATTTCTTGACTTTTTACATTTTTAGTGATGACTTAATGAACACTTATTTTAGGCTGGGCACTGTATGTGTGTGCATATATATCATATGTATCAGTTCATATCTGTATTATATCCTATTAATTATATTAATTAATATATATTAATTATATATAATAATTATAATATAATATATATCTATATTGATATATGCATCTATATCTATGCTTACATCTATCAGTTTATCTAATTCTCACAATGACCCTGTGTGAGAATATCCCTATTTTACCGTGAGAGAATGAAGACTCACCGAAGTTAAGCAGAGTTGCTCAAAATCAACCCTAGGATATCTGACACCAAAGCATTTGCTCCGAATTGTTACACTGGCCTCCCAAAGAGCTCCATGAGCACATTGTATATTTTTGATACTCACCCAGTTAACCTCATAGTGGTTGGTCAGTTACTATAATAATTCACATCACTTTAAAAACATCACTCCCACAAGCTCCTGCTGTGCCAAAATAGCTTCCGTAGGTGGGCAGATGAGATAGGCAGGGAATAGCTGGTCACTGGGGACCAGTGGCCATGGTCAAGCAATCAAAGAGAACCCCAGCTGCTGTCCTAGAAAACGTACTTATAGGCAATAAGAGTTTCATGCATTAACCCCTGTAGGGATAGTTCACAATGTCAAAGAGGGAGCTCAGGACTTCTACTAATGGCGGGGTTGCTGATATTAGACTAACCCTTCCGCTGATGGCAACTATAAACTCTGAACAACACATAAAATGGCCACTTGGAGGCACTGGCCAGTGACCAAAAGCAGGAAGAAACTGGAGGAAATTTGGCCTCTGAAGCAAGAATCACACTAGCTGAGAGTCACATTTATATGTCTTTTTCTCTACGTTTTTAAGGGTATTCCTCAGGCCTCACAAATCTGCTGGATGTGGCCACAGCGGAAATCTTAAGTTTTATTGACCTGAAGATTTAGAGGACAGAATTTAGACCTGGCAGAGCAATGGGGAATTGAGGAGGGGGAAATCCCAGAAAAGAGAAAGCTTAGAGAGGGAAATCACAAAATGTGCAGGCAAACCTTCCCCGCATCTGTGACTGACTTCTGAAATGTAACACGGGGGATAAGACTCCAAGGAGTCCAGGAGAGAAACAGTAGCTGGAAAGCTGAAAACTGAATAGCAGTTTTAACAACTGTTCGCTGGAGAGGAGAAAGAATTTGGAGTTTGGGTACTCTCCAGTTAGAAGGGCCTGGCAAAGACCTCAGACTTCTCACTGTAATTCTGCCCATGTCGTGTCTTTGTAGTACTATATACCACATGCCAAGATTAAGGGCTTTATCCAACCACAAAAGACAAAACTAAGATAGAGCTGCCTTAATGAAACATAAAACCAAGCCTCCAAAAAAATCAACCAAATCAAAATCTATCAAGACAAAATTCAACACTCTTTAGAGGAACATAAGAGAATCCAGAATCTCTATAACGTGTTATGCAGTATACAGTCAAAAATTACTAGATATGTGAGGAAAAAAACCCAAACAGGAATATTTGGAAGAATCTAAGTTAATATAAACAGACCCATAGATGATCCAGATGTTGTAATTAAGAGACAAGGTTTTTTTTTAATTTAAATTCAATTAACTAACATATAGTACATCATTAGTTTCAGTTGTAGTGTTCAACAATTCATCAGTTGTGTATAACACCCAGTGCTCCTGATGTCGGGTGCCCTCCTTAATGTTCATTGCCCAGTTATCCCATCCCCCGACCCACCTCCCCTCCAGCAACTCTCAGTTTGTTTCTTATCGTTAAGAATCTCTCACGGTTTTTCTCCCTCTGATGACTTCCCACTCAGTTTTCCCTCCCTTCCCCTATGGTCCTCTGCACTGTTTCTCATATTCCACATATGAATGAGACCATATGGTAATTGTCCTTCTCTGATTGACTTATTTCACTCAGCATAATACCCTCCAGTTCCATGCAGGTTAGTGTAAACGGTAAGTATTCATCCTTTCTGATGGCTGAGTAATATTCCATTGTATACAGTACCACATCTTCTTTATCCGTTCGTCTGAACAGACGAGGATTTTTAAATTACTATGATAAATTTGTCAAAGAGTTTACAGGAAAAAAGTGAATAAATAGTAGAGGAATGGGAGGTTTCAGGTACCAAGACTGTTTTGTTCTTCACATATATTAACAGAGCAGGTCTGGTTGTGGTCCAGTCTTGTTGGTCCAAAAGCCATGCTGTCTCTTTAAGCAACAAATTCTCCCTTGTGATCAATTGCAGAGGTCCTATAGCCTTTGACTCCAACAGAAACCTCATTTCAACTTTTTAAGTTTCTAAGTAGCACTTCCTTCCGGCCTCCAGGAATGACAACGACGGGGATCTAGGAACAATGGAGAAGAAGGAGCAAAAGAAGCTGCGATCACAGAGTTAAAGGCAAAATACAGGATCAGATAAGGGTTGATCAAGAGAAATGGGGCAGGAAACAGAGTTTAGAACCAAAAATTGCTTTGGCCAGCACCAAAATCCTGCTGAGTGCCAAAATGCCTTGCCTTCTGGAAACACTCAGGAAATATTTGCGGAATGGAAATGGAGTAGGAGCTGAAGCTCCATCAGCTCAGGTCTTACAAATCCTTGGCAAATTCCAGAAAGGACTCAAGTTGCTCATCATCTGCACGGCAGGAAATACGAGCTAAAAGTGAGGGAAGCCCGTGGATTCTGTTGGAGTAAAGAGAGTTCAGGTAAAGTTGGGATCTATAGAGGTTACAATCCCTCGGAGGCTCAGAGTTGTCTCCCAGGGGGACTTTTATCAAAGGGTTAGTTAGTACTGAGGTTTCACTAGGTCAGTAGAAATGATTTTGCTATTCATTCTAAACAGTTCTAAGAGCACAGATTTCCAGATGGCATATGATGTTTTTATACATCTCGTCTATTTACATCCAATTCTGAAATAATTATCTCCATTTTACAGATAAGGAAATCGAGGCTCGGAGAGGTTAAGGAACTTTCCCAAGTGACAGTTAGTGGCCGAGCCAAGCACCCAAGCCATGGCAATCTGGCTCCAGGGCTCGTGTTCCTATCCACTATGCTCCCTCTCTCGCGCGCGTTGTACCAGGCCCAAGACCTTGGATCCATGAATACCAATCCCACCAGAAGCAACAGGGTGAGTTCTAAGGAAATGCTAAGGCAGAGCCAGTGTCAAGTTCGGTCTGAGGCCCTTTTGCTACACGGACCAAACGGCCTCTGCCTCCAGAATTGACCCCAGGACAAGTGAATGTCATCTCACTATGTGTCTTGTGCCTGACACGGCCTGAGTCAGACTATAGGCAGGATCAACGGGGAAAGATGGAGCTCGTGTGTCTTTGATACTGTGTTAGCTTGTGGATCTGAGGTCCCTGAACCACCAAGAGAAAGCTCTTTTTTCTTAGCCCACCTAACTTGGCAGATGCTAGCTGAACAGATGTTTTCCCTAGAGAATCTGTTTCCAATACCTTATGATGAAGAATCACCTTCAGAGAATAAACAAATGTACATATGTGTAAGCTCCAGCAAGACAAAACCATCTATTTCAGAGGAGAGACAACAAATGCTCTGTGCTTGGGGAAAATAGATATTAGACAGCCTGGAAGTCACTCAAGGATTTATTTTTAAGTGTCATTCCTAGTTGAGGTTTTTCACTGTCCTTCCCTACTTCCAGCAATTGCAATTTGGAACATTAATTCTGGACTTTATTGTTTATTTCTCCGAATGAGGTTTGCAGCAAACTGACAAAAGACGGTTTTATAAACTGGGGGCGCTGAATGTGCTTATTTAACATATTTCTGTAGCGCTTGAACTTAAACAGGAGAGGAAGTGGGTAACCAGTATAAACAATGTTTCGTTTTCTAAACACTGGGTAAGTTTTTCTATTGCTTCATTGTTTTGCTGTCTTTTTTAAAGGCCAAATTATTCCTGGAGGTGCCCAGATGCTCATGCAATTCTTTCCAATATTTATAAATGGTTACAACTGATCAAGCTGATCTGTTTCAGCAGCATGCTGTGGAATTATTAACATCATTTTCTTGAATAATGATATTTCATTCTTCACTGACAATGTCCACTTGGTTGATATTTTCATGGTAAATATCTTAGTGCCCTGAGCTTTATGAATGCAGAAAAGGCAAGTGGGATGTATATATTACAGTCAATCTTAAATTTAAATTAGCTACGTGTGATAGGCTAAATAATGGTCCCAAAAGCTGGGTTCACAACCGAATCCCCAGAACCTGTGAGTGTCACCCTATATGGCAAAGACTTTGCAGCGATTACATTATAGATCTTGAGGTAGGGAGATTATTCCAAATTGCCCTCAAGTATCCTTATAAGAGAGAGCCAGAGGGAAATTTGACATACACGGAAAAGGAGAAGCAAGGCAACAGCAAAGGGCGGAGAATGGAGTGAGGAAGTCACAAGCCAAGGAAGGCTGGCAGCCACCAGCAGCTGGAAGAGGCAAGGAATGAATCCTTCCCCAGAGCCTCCAGAAAGCATGGTCCTGCCAGCACCTTGATTTCAGACCAGTAAAACTGACTTTGAACTTCTGGCCTCCAGAAAGTGAAAGAAGGGCCACATGTACCCCAATGTTCATAGCAGCCATGGCCACAATCGCCAAACTGTGGAAAGAACCAAAATGCCCTTCAACAGACAAATGGATAAAGAAGATATGGTCCATATATACAATGGAATATTATGCCTCCATCAGAAAGGATGAATACCCAACTTTTATATCAACATGGATGGTACTGGAAGAGATTATGCGCAATGAAATAAGTCAAGCGGAGAGAGTCAATTATCTTATGGTCTCACTTACATGTGGAGCATAAGAATAAACATGGAGGACATTGTGAGAAGGAAAGGAAAGGTGACTGGGGGGAAATGGGAGGGGGAGATGAACCATGAGAGACTGTGGACTCTGAGCAACAAACTGAGGATTTTGGAGGGGAGAGGGTGGGGGGTTGGGTGAGCCTGGTGGTGGGTATTGAGGAGGGCACGTATTGCATGGAGCACTGGGTGTGGTGCATGAACAATCAATCTTGTAACACTGAAAAAATAAAAGTATTTGGAGGGGGGGGGGAAGAATACCTTTCTGTTGTTTTAAGCCACCGAGTTGGTGATCATTTGTTACAGCAGCTCCAGGAAACAAATACACTACATTTCTAGGTGTTAAGTATAAGCCAATTATTAAACCCTTAGTGCAATGATTGACAAATACAATATGATGCATACTAGTTATCACCATGTTAGACCAAAAAAGCACCCCCCTTTTTAACTCACATATACTGAATTATACTATACAGTGGGGATTCGAAAGGTGGTTGGTTTTTTTTTTTTCCCCTTTTCTTTAGCGAGAGAAAAGTCAAAAAAATACCTGGACGTTAGAAGGGAACATGGGACTTAACTTAAGCAGTAAGAAAGAAAGGGCGCACATCAGTATTAGTCATCAGTATTAATGCTAAATCATCACCATCATTATGTCTTTCATAGTATTATGTTTTAAAGCACTTTTCTAAGTACTTTACCCATATGGATTCATTTAATTCTTACAAGATGCCTATGAAGTAAGCCCCAGTATTAGTCCCATTCTACAGATGAAGAAACTGACCCAATAAGTGGTTAAATAATTCACACAGCTGGCAAATGTTTGCACATATATTTTATCCAATGCTAAACAAATGGCTGTTGAAGTACCACAGCCCAGGGCCAAGGATGGGAGTGAGGGTGTAGGCTATACAGTTAAATTGAGAATATCTTCTTATAAGGTCAAAGGAAAATCAAGTTGATTGACTATATGGAAAGCTATGATGGCCACAGTGTCTGAGCATTTCTCTTGTTGAGTAGCTATTCAGTCAACAAGTGCTTGATTGTCGACTATGGGCAGGCACTGTGAGGTCAACCCAAAGACATTGTACCCTCATCCAAGCTGATGACCATAATCTAACTCTCTCTCATAATCTAATTCTCTCTCTCTCTGTTGACCATAATCACCACAATAGTCATGACTAGTTGCAAAGCATAGATCTTAAATAGTCTGGCTATCTTTAAGAGCAAGGATTGCACCCCTGCCCCCCAACTCTCCATGGAAATTTTGACAATGTCCTCTGAGTCTTTCAAGCATTCATTTATTTGGTTCTTAAAATCAATTTTATAAAAGCTTGTAACTAATAAAAACTGAAGGCTAGTACTTATACAAATCTAGCTTATATACATATAAGCTTCATGGGTGAAGCTTATAACCTTAAGAGTGTCAATTACTTTGAGATTTATAGATTAATGATATTCTTTTTTTTCTTGAATTCATATTGAAAAATCCAGATTTTAAGTAAAGCAACAACAACAAAAAAAAAACAAAACACGGGGACCACAGAAACCAGATCAGATCTAAGACCTTCTGAAGAGTTTTTTTCTTTAATTTTGTATTATGGAAAATATCCAGTAAACAGACTAATATAATAAATCTCATCTGGCCATTCTTGTTTTACTGTACACTTCTCTCAATTCCCCACTCAATTATTATTTATATATAGTCCTTTATAGGGATAAAATCTGTGTTCATTGGGAAGCAAGAATCTTAACTGTAATTTGGACAAATACATATGCCTAGGTAAGCCATATTCCCTATTTAGATATATTAACATGTTCATCATCTCAGGAAGTTCTCCAATGTCCATTTGCAGTCAATTTATACCCCAACCCAAAGACGATGATTATTTTGCTTTTATTCATATCATGGATTAGTTTGGCCTATTCTAGAATTTCATGAACAGAATCATGCAGTATATGCTGTTATTACTTGTTTGTGTCTTGGATCTTTTGCCCACAAACATTATGGTCAGCTTAATGTCCATCATGATACATATACCAGTAGTTCATTCCTTTTCTTTTTTTCTGACTAGTATTTCATCGTATCAATATTCCACAATTTATTTCTCTACTCTGTTAAAGTTGGACACTTGAATTGTTTCAAGTTTTGGGGGTAGTAAGTCTGCTATGAAAATTTTCACAAACTTTTTGTGTGTGAACATGCATTTTCATTTCTCTTGGGTAGATTACCTAAGAGCGGAATTTCTGGGTCAAAGGGTAAGTAGCAGGCTACCTTATAATTTATAAATTAACTTTGTGGGCTCCCTCCAAGTGACTTGCAAATGTTTCTTTTGACAAAATCAAAACATCCTTTAAAATTCTTTTTTAGGACAGAGACAGTCCCTCAGGAATACACCCTTGCAGTATTAGGTAGCAACACGACATATAAAGATATTACCTGCTAAGAATTATCTTTTTTTTTTTTGGCGAAATCCTGAGGTGACCCTAATATTTACCTAGAATTGCATTTTGAGAAACAAGCCTTATGTATGATTTCTCATACCACTCCATGGCAGCCCCAATTTCCAATACACCTTCCATCTTTCTTGCTTTGAGTCTGCTTTTCATAACGATGGGTAACTACCATGGTAAGATTTGAAAGATTTGGGGGTTAGCACAGAAGGATAAGAAAAAAAAATGGTTTTAGGGCTTTAGACCTAGGGGAAGAAAAAAAAAAAGATCTCCCGTGTCACTCAATTTGGCTCACCAGTACTTATGTTGGAATGACAGTAACAAGAGTATATGTTTGTTGGCCCTTGTCCTTGGGCCAAATGTCTCCCTTGGGAAACTGTTCTGGGACGTGGTGGAGAAGATGTTGAAGGAAGGAAGTTGGTTATAGTAGTAGAGAATTTAATGATTCTAGTTTAGGAGTCCTCACCATTTCTGGATCCCAATACATTTTTTTCTTTAAGATTTTATTTGTTTACTTTAGAGGGAGAGAGAGAACCAGTAAGAAGAGGACAGAGAGAGAAGGACAAGCAGGCTCCACAATGAGCAGAGCCCAACTCGGGGCTCCATCTCACAACCCTGAGATTATGACCCGAACCAGAATCAAGAGTCAGACACTTAATGGACTGAGCCACCCAGGCGCCCCTGGATCCCAATATATCTTAAAATGAATTTACACTAAGGCCTTTCCAGTTTGCTTTCTACTACTAGCCTCCCCTCCCCCAAACTGACTTTCAAGCCCAGTACACATTCAGTCATCTAGAAGAGGTTACCATTTTCCTGCTTTGCAAAAAAATCTTTGGGATATAAGAAAGGCTACCGCACACCATTGCACATAAATCCAGAGAGGATGTATATGTGAGTAGGTGCCTTGTGGAATTGTGTGGTATACAATCTGCACAGCCATCTAAGGTGTACAAGATGATATATACATGGGAACAAACAAGTACAGAGTCCCATTAAATTAAACTAGATTGATAAAGCTTAACTTAGCAGTCATGGTCTTCATTTTGTAAGTAATTTCAGAAGTAGTTCAGCCAATCCTGTTCTAGCCTCAGTTCTTAGGTTACATTTAGGCTTTGGTTTACCAGTCTTTCTTCCTCCTCTTTGCCTTACAGTCTCAGCCCAAACCTGAAAATTTTTCTTCTAGCTCCTTGCCTGTCTAGAACTTGGATCCACTCCTTCAATTTGGGTTCTCTTAGCCAAATACCTCAGCTGGGCAATCTTCCCCAAATTTTTCAATTCTGTGAATTTCTATAAACTTTTTTTTCCTGCTTATTTTTCTCTGCTTATGGTCTATGGAGCTTTTCCTGGTGGAAAATGTTATAAGAAATTAGATCCAACTGTCACAAGTAGCCATTTTTACTCATTTTTCCTATTCTATTACCCTGTAGTTTAAACATGCAACATTGCACTAATGAGCTTGGCCCCTAATGCAGTAGTAAAATATTCCTTATTAGCACAAAATATGACACACAGGGTGAAAAACATGGGTAATAAGGGATAAACTGGGTTGTGGACAAAGTACAATCCAGTCCTCAATTTTCATGCCTATAAATCAGATGAGAAACAGTAGGTTCATAACTTGACTGTTTCATCAGAATCTCCTGAGAATATTCCATAAATCTAGATTCTCAGTCCACTCCCAGATTTATTATGTCCAGGGGTAGAGCCTGAGAATCTCCATGTTTAAAGAACAGCCACCCACGCACACACTGTTGGTGAGAATGTAACTGGTGCAGCCACTCTGAACACAGTATGGAGGTTTCTCAAAAAGTGAAAAATAGAACTACCTTATGACCCAGCAAATTGCACTACTAGGTATTTACCCAAAGGACACAAAAATACAGATTTGAAGGGTAAATGTACCCCAATGTTTATAGCAGCATTATCAATAATGGAAAATAATGGAAAGAGCCCAAGTCTCCATCAACTGAGGAATGGATAAAGAAGATGTGGTACACACACACACACACACACACACACACAGGAACATTACTCAGCCATCAAAAAGAATGAAATTGTGCCATTTGCAATGACATGGATGGAGCTACAGTGTATTATGCTAAGTAAAATAAGTCAGAGAAAGACAAATACCATATGATTTCATGCCTGTGTGGAATTTAAGAAACAAAACAGATGAACATATGAGAAAGGGGGAAAAAAGTCAGAGGGAAGCAAACCATAAGAGACTCTTAACGATAGAGAACAAACTGAGGGTTGATGGAGGGAGGTGGGTGGGAAATGGGTTAAATGGGCAATGGGTATTAAGGAGGGCACTTGTTAGGATGAGCACTGGATGTTGTATATAAGTGATGAATCATTGAATTCTACTCCTGAAACCAATATTGCATTCTATGTTAACTAATTAGAATTTAAATAAAAATTTGGGAAAAAAAAAACTCCACTCCCCCAACCAACCATTTTTCTCTTCATACTCTAAATATCATGTGCTTATAAAAGCAAAGCAGATGAATTTGGGTCTAGTAAAAATGGAGTAAATACATTCTATCCTATCTCCCCAACAGTTTATAACTAAGAACATTGCACAAAATACATAAAGAAGCTATCAGAAGACTATAAGAGAAAAAGAGCAGGTGGATAGATATAGAAGTCAATACTCACAGGGCAACCCAACAATGGTGTTTTCTTTTTTCCCCCATCTTCTACATCCTGGCTTAAAGCTCTGTGGCAACCCCAAACCTAAACAACTAATAGGTAGAAGTGAAGTCAGATCTAGTCACTCTCTCTAGCCAGAGAAGCAGGAGTGGGGGACAAACCTCTCTTAACTTGACAACATGAGCAACAAAAAAAGAGCCCCCTGCTCCCAGCGAGATGGAGATGGTCCCAAGCTATTCTGAGTGCCAGCAAAGAAAAGGCAGTTCCTTCCTCCACTGGTATAGCAGAAGCAGCTCCCATGGTGTGGAAGGCCCACCTTTTAAAAAAAATTTTCTCTGCACTACACTGAGCAAAAGCGGTGGCAATGGGAGCCGCCATGGCAGCCCCACAGGCACTCTTCTTCCACTGTTTTGCCCTAAATTAGGCCCAGTCACAAGGAGTGCATGAAAATGTAGGGACATTAAACCTCTGGCTTTCTAGCCAAATTACTAGGGAGAGGGGGAAAAAAAAAAACGCCCTGGGAATCAGAGAGAACTATTGAGATGATGAAGCTATCAATAGGGATTTTTAAATCTCTATATGAAGTACTACCTCAGTCCCAAATTGCTCATGTGTGTGAAACCAGCTGTAATGAACACAGCAAAGATGGGCAAAACAAACACACAAACTGGAAGAGCACTGCAGTGGCTCTGAAAACTGAACTGTAGCCCACAGAAGCTAGGACTTGCAGTCTGATGGGACTGCATTGCATGCCTGCTGAAACAAAATTTTAAAAATAACATTCCCTGGAAGACTTTTATAGGAATCCGAGTCTCATGACATATAGTATTCAAAGTGCCCAAATACAATCCCAAATTCCTCAACATACAAAGATTCAGACAAATTTAAATAATTATCAAGGGAAGAGGCAATCAACAGATGCCAACCTTGAGATAACCAAATGTTGTAATTACCAGATGAGATTTTAGAGCAGCTATTATGATCATGCTATAAGAAGTAAGGGTGAACAATTTTGAAAGAAATGCAAAGATATAAGTACTCATCTGAGAAATAGAATCTGTAAAAATGAACCAAATGGCATTCTAAAACTGAAAGCTACAATAACAGAAATTTAAAAATTGAAAGGGCTTAATAGAATGGTGATGACAGAGGAAAGAATTAATAAATTTGATGATACATCATGAGAAATAATGCAATCTGAAAAACTGAGATAAAAAAACAGAGCCTCTCAGGCCTATGGAACAATATCAAAAGGTCTAACATTCATATCATGAAATTTTCAAGAGGAGAGAAGAAAAAAGTTTGAATAAAAAATGACTGAAACTCTCCAAGTTTTTTGGAAAACAAACTTTATACATCCAAGAGCTCAGTGAACCCCAAAGAGAATAAACTGAAAGAAAACCATGCCTATATACATCATAAACAAACTGCTGGAAATCAAAGATTAAGATAAAATCTGCAAAGCATCCACAGAAAAACAACATATTACATGTAGAGAACAAAGATCCAAATGACTACAGATTTTTTCCATCAGAAACCATGGAGACCAAAAGAGTGGAACAATATTTTTAAAGTGCTAAAAGAAAAGACCTGCCTGTCAACCCAGAATACTATATCCTGTGAAAATATCCTTCAGGAATAAAGGGAAAATAAAGATGTTCTCAAAAAAGTCTAAGAGGATTCATCACTAATAGACTTGCTTTAAAGAAATTCCTCATGTAGAAAGGAAATACTGACTAAAGGAAACCTGGAACATCAGTAATGACTGAATAGCAACGAAAATGATAAATATCTGCCTAAATAAAATGGATCACTTTTTGTCTTTAGCTTGGTGTAACAATATTTGTCAGAAACAAAAAATCATAATGCTGTCTGATGAAATTTTCAATACAGACAGACATAATACATATAAAAACTTTATAAAGGGAAAGACTAAAATTAATATATACTCACAAATTTTCTTTATTTTTTGTGACATGGTAAGATATTAATGCTAATTAGATTGTGTAAAGTTGGGTGTATATATGGTATTCCCTACAGCAATCACCAAAGAAACAATTCAAGGACATATAGTCAAAAACCCAGTAGAGATTTAAATGGAATTCTAAAAAGGATTTGAATAACTCAAAGAAGAGAAGTAAGGGAAAACAGAGAAATGAGACACATGGGGGGGGGGGGAGAAACACATAAGAGAAGAGCAGAAACTAGTAATAAAATGCTACAGCAAAATACAACAATATCAATAATTACATTAAATGTAAATGGTTTAAACAAACCAATAAAAGACACCGATATTTAGATTGGATTTAAAAACAACACACACAGACACTCACAAAGACACAACTGTATATTGTCTATGAGAAACTTACTTGAAACACAATGATACAAGTAGGCTAAAAACGAAAGGATAGAAAAATGAAAGGATAGAAAAGGATATAATAGCAAATACTAATCAAAAGGAAAAAAGCTGGAGTGGGCATGTTAATATTAGACAAATTACACTTCAGAACAAGGAAAATAACCAAGAACAAAGAGGAACACTATATAATGATTCATCGAGAAGACATAAAAACTCTGAATGTGTATGCAACTGCCAACAGAACTTCAAAATAAATGACACAAAAACTGACAACTTAAAAGAGAAACAAATTCACAAGGATATTCACGTGGATATCGTAATTTTATAATTACAAATGTACATTACAAAATTATAATTACATTACAAAAAATGTAATTTTGTAATTACAATTACAAAGTGTAATTTGTCTAATGAAAATGTCTAAATGAAAAATGCATTTCAACATTCCTCTCTAAGCAATTGATAGAATGAGTAGCCAGCAAAGATATTAAAGGATAAACAATATCATCAACTAACTGGATCTAATTGACATTTATACAACCTAACAAAAGAATATATACTCTTTTCAAGTGTTCATGGAAATATTTCCCAAATTAAACCATATGCTAAGCCATACAACGAACTTTGTTAAACTTAGAAGAATTCAGGTTACTCAAAATATGTTCTCTGACCATAACATGGTTAAACTAGAAATTGATAACAGAAGGATATCTGGGCAATCTCTAAATATTTGGAAATTAAACAATATAGTAGTATACAATCCATAGTTCAAAGAGGAAATCTCAAGAAAATTAGAAAATATTTTGAATTGATTAAAAATAGAAATAAAGTATATTACAATACGTGAGATGTACCTAAAGTAGTGTTTAGAGAAAAATTTATAGTATTAAACGTTTATATTAGAAAAGTCTTACACCATGTATAGAGAAGTTGAATCCCTATGCTGTTCACCTGAAACTAATGTAACACTGTGTGTCAACTATACTCAAGTAAAAAAAAATGTTTAAAAACAGAAAGAAAAGGAAGGTCTCAAATCAATAACTTAAGCTTCCAAATTAAGAAATGAGAAAAAAAAAACAAGTAAACTAAAGCAAGCAAATGGAAGGATATAATAAAGAGAAGAGAAAAAATTGATAAAATTGAGAACAGAAAAAACAACAAGAACAGTAAAACAGAAAAGTAAAAGAATAGATAATATCAATTAAGCAAAAAGCTGATACTATGAAAATATCAATAAAACTGCTAAACCTCTAGCTTGATGATCAAGTAAAAGAGAGAAGACATATAGGATAAGTATCAGGAATTAAAGAGGAGATATTACTGACTCATAGATATTAAAGGACAATGAAAGAATGCAAAAACAATTCTATGCACATAAATATAAGTTTGGATAAACTAGACCAATTTCTTGAAAGGCAAAGCCTACCAAAATTCACCATAAGAAAAAATAAATAACTTGAATAGCTTTGATTCTATTAAAGAAATTGATTTCATAGCTAAAATTCTTCCAAAAAAGAAAATGCCAGACCCAGTTAATTTCACTGTAGAATTCTGCTATGCATTTAAGAAGATAAGTGGACACTTTTTAATTCATTTGATAAGCCACCATTACTGTGATATAAGAACCATATAAAGAGAATACCAGAAGAGAGAACTATAGACCACATCCCTCATAAAATAGATACAAAAATCTTCAACAGAATCTTAGCTATTTAACCCAGTAATATGGTAAAAGAACAATACATCACACCAAGTGGGATTTATCTCCAGGAATGCAAGGATGGTTCAACAATGGAAAATCAGTCAATGCAACCCACTGTATTAACAGATTTTTAAAAAAATGATTATACCAAAAAAATGCAGGAAAATCATTTGACAAAATTCAACTTCCATTCATAATAAAAACTCTCAGCAGGCAAGAAGTATAAGGGAACTTCTCAACCTGATAAAAGACAGCTATAAAAACCCTATAGCTAACATCACACTTAATGGTGAAAGACTGAATGAATTCTCCCTATGACTAGGATCAAGGTAAGGATGCCCATTCTCATCATTCTTACTGAATATCATACTGGAAGCACTAGCAAGTGCAATGAATCAAGAAAAAGAAATAAAAGCTTTACAGATTGGAGAGGGATAGATAAAACTATCCATATTCCCAGATGACATGATTGCCTACATAGAAAATCTCAAGTAATCTTCAAAAAAAGCACTTAAAGTTACCGAGTTTGGCAAGCTCACAGATACCAGATCGACATTCAAATACCTTTATTTCTATATATTAACAAGGAACAATTGGAAACCAAAATTTTAATAATACCATTTACAATAGCCCTCCCATGAAAGTTTTAGGTATAAATCTGAGAAAACACATTCAGAATCTGCACATGGAACTAAATAAAAATAAAAATACAACTTACCAAATTCGTGGCATGTGGGCAAAAGTAGTGGGTAGAGGGAAATTTGTTGCATTAAATATATATTAAGAAAATAAAGATCTAAAATCAATAACCTAAGAATCCACATTAGGAAGCTAAAGAAAGCAATTTAGGTCTAAAGCAAGGAGAAGGAAAGAAGTAGTAATAAAAATTAGAGCAGAAACCAATGAAATTGAAAACAGAAAATTAATAGGGAAAAGCAACAGAACCAAAAGTTGGTTCTTTGGAAAGACCAATAAAATTGAAAAACCTCTAGCCAGGGTAACCAAGGAAAAAAGAGAAGATGTAAATTGTTAATATCAGAAGTGAAAGATGGGCCATCATTGCCAATCCCATGGGCAATAAAGGAATACTATGAACAACTCTATGCCCACGTATTTGATAACTTAGACCAAATCCTTGAAATATGGAAACTACCAAAACTCACAAAAGGAGAAGTAGGTATGCTGAATAATCCTATTTAAAAACTGAATCAATAATTAGTAACCTTCTAAAAGAATGCATCAGGCCAGATAATTTCATGGGTGAATTCTCCCAAATCTTTAAGGAAGAAATACTAGCAATTCTCCACAATATCTTTCAGAAAATTGAAGCAGAGGGAATACTTCCTAATTTATCTATGAGGCCAGATTTAACTTAATACCACAATCAAATAAAGACCTTACAAGAAAGGAAAGCTATAGACTAGTATCTCTCATTAACATAAATGCAATAATCCTCAAAAAATATTGACATTAAATCCAACAATTTATAAAAAAAAATGATACACCCTGACCAAATGGTATTTATTCCAGGTATGCAAGTCTGGTTCAACATTCAAAAATCAACCAGTAGGGCGCCTGGGTGGCTCAGTTGGTTGAGCAACTGCCTTCGGCTCAGGTCATGATCCTTGAGTTCCGGGATCGAGTCCCACATCGGGCTCCCAGCTCTACGGGGAGTCTGCTTCTTCCTCTAACCTTCTCTCCTCTCATGCTCTCTCTCACTTTCTCTGTCTCTCAAATAAATAAATAAAATCTTTAAAAAAAAAAATCAACCAGTATAATCTATCACATCAGCAGGCTAAAGAAGAAAAAAATCATGATTATAGCAATATATGCAGAAAAAGCATTTGATAAATCCTCAGAACCCATTTTTTAGGATTTATTTCTTTATTTGAGAGAGAGGGAGAGAATGGGGAGAGGGGAAGAATCTCAAGTAGACTTCCCACTGACCGGGGAGCCCAACATGGAGCTGATATCATGATCTGAGCCAAAATCAAGAGTTGGATGCTTAACCAACTGAAGCCACACAGGCAATCCCCAGCACCCACTTCTGATAAAAACTCTCAGCAAACTAGGAAATAGAGAGGAACATTGTCAACTTGGGAAAGAGCATCTACAAAATATCTACAGCTACAATCATACTTGAAACTGTACCTCAGTATCGACAATCTCCCCCAAGATCAGAAACACGACAAGGATGCCCTCTTTTATCACTCCTATTCAACATCCTACTAGAAGTCCTAGGTAGTGAAATAAGATAAGAATAAGAAATAAGGGTACATAGATTGGAAAGGAGGAGATTTTTTTGCATAGGACCTGATTATCTATGTATAAAATTTAAAAAAATCTACAAAAAATTTCCTAGAAGTAGTAAGCAAGCATAACAAAGTCACAGGACAGGAAAAAAAATGGGAAAAGTGACATCTCCCAAGTTTAAAATTTTTAAAATTTTTGCTCTGTGAAGGACAGAGTAAATGAAAAGATAAGCCACAGACTGAGAGAAATTTTTGAAAGTCACATATCTGACAAAATACATATCTCAAAAATATGAGATAAACAAATTTTATTTTTATTTTTTTTAAGATTTTATTTATTGATTTGAGAGACAGAGAGAGCAAGAGAACAAGCAGTGGGGAGGGGCAGAGAGAGAGAGAGCGAGAGAGGCAAACTCCTACTGATCAGGGAGCCCAATGCAGGGCTCGACCCCATGACCTGGAGATCATGACCTGAGCTGAGGCAGACGCTTAAACTACTGAGCCCCTCAGGCACCCCTGAGATAAATCAATTTTAAAAACTGGGAAAAAGATTTCAGTAGATATTTTACCAAAGAAGATGTAAGGATAGCAAATAAACACATGAAAAGATGCTCAATATTCTTTTTTTTTTCTGTACTAAATGTCTCCATATTTTTATGCACATTCTTTTTTAAAATTTTATTTTATTTTTTCAGTGTTCCAAGATTCATTGTTCATGCACCACACCCAGTGCTCCATGCAATACGTGCCCTCCTCAATACCCACCACCAGGCTCACCCAACCCCCCACCCCCTCCCCTCCAAAACCCTCAGTTTGTTGCTCAGAGTCCACAGTCTCTCATGGTTCATCTCCCCCTCTGATTTCCCCCAATTCACCCTTTCTTTCCTTCTCACAATGTCCTCCATGTTTATCCTTATGCTCCACATGTAAGTGAGACCATATGATAATTGACTCTCTCTGCTTGACTTATTTCACTCCACATAATCTCTTCCAGTCCCATCCATGTTGATACAAAAGTTGGGTATTCATCCTTTCTGAGGGAGGCATAATACTCCATTGTATATATGGACCATATCTTCTTTATCCATTTGTCTGTTGAAGGGCATCTTGGTTCTTTCCACAGTTTGGCGATTGTAGCCATTGCTGCTATGAACATTGGGGTAGGCACCCTTGGGGTATATACATACCCCAACATACATTGGGGTATGTATGGCCCTTCTTTCCACTGCATCTGTTTCTTTGGGGTAAATACCCAGTAGTGCAATTGCAGGGTCATAGGGTAGTTCTATTTTTAATTTCTTGAGGAATCTCCACACTATTTTCCAAAGCGGCTGCACCAACTTGCATTCCCACCAACAGTGGAAGAGGATTCCCCTTTCTCCACATCCTCTCCAACATTTGTTGTTTACTGTCTTGTTGATTTTGGCCATTCTGATTGGTGTAAGGTGGTATCTCAGTGTGGTTTTGATTTGAATCTCCCTGATGGCTAAAGATGATGAACATTTTTTCATGTGTCTGTTGGCCATTTCTATGTGTTCTTTGGAGAAGTGTCTGTTCATGTCTTCTGCCCATTTTTTGACGTGATTATCTGCTTTTTGAGTGTTGAGTTTGAGGAATTCTTTATAGATCTTAGATATCAGGCCTTGTCTATAGTGTCATTTGCGAATATCTTCTCCCAATCCATGGGTTGCCTGTTTTTGTTGACTGTTTCCTTTTCTGTGCAGAAGCTTTTTATCTTGATGAAGTCCCAAAAGTTCATTTTTGCTTTTGTTTCCTTTGCCTTTGGAGACATGTCTTGAAAGAAGTTGCTGTGGCCAATATCAAAGAGGTTACTGCCTATGTTCTCCTCTGGGATTTTGACAGATTCCTGCCTCATGTTGAGGTCTTTTATCCATTTCGAATTTATCATCATGTTTGGTGTAAGAGAATGGTCAAGTTTCATTCTTTTACATATAGCTGTCCAATTTTCCCATCACCATTTATTGAAGAGACTGTCTTTTTTCCACTGGATATTTTTTCCTGCTTTGTCAAAGATTATTTGACCATAGATTTGCAGGTCCACATCTGGGCTCTCTACTCTGTTCCACTGGTCTATGTGTCTGTTTTTGTGCCAGTACCATGCT
This sequence comes from Nasua narica, assembly GCA_028533885.1. Classification (NCBI taxonomy): domain Eukaryota; kingdom Metazoa; phylum Chordata; class Mammalia; order Carnivora; family Procyonidae; genus Nasua; species Nasua narica. Next base: position 32,555,594 of record CM052801.1, on the reverse strand, counting down.
GTCTTGGTGATCACTGATGCTCAACATTCTTAATCATTAAGGATATGCAAAGTAAAACTACAATGGGATACCATTATACCCCTATTAGAATGGCTAAAATAAAAAAAACTACTGATATTATTTAGGGCCAATGAGCCTGCAAAGCAACTGTGATTCTCAGATGTTGCTGGTTAGAATGCCAAATGGCATAGCCACTCTGGAAAGCAGTTTGGCGATTTCCTATAAATTTAAACACACACTTATCTATGACCCAGAAGCCCCACTCCTAGGTATTCACCCTACAGAATTGAAACTTACATTCACACAAAAACCTGGACATGAACATTTATGGCAGCATAATTTGTAGTGGCGAAAATCTGGAAACAACCCAAACATGCCTGCTTCCGTGAATAGATAAACATCGTGTTGGAGTGGGCAATAAAAAGGAACAAACTATTGATAGCTGCAACAGCGTGAATGAATCTCAACTACATTGTGCTAATTAGAAGACACCAGTCTCGAAAGTTATATACTATATGATTCCATTAATATGGAATTCTTTAAAAGGCAAAAATTAGAGGGACAGAGAACCCATCAGTGTGGTTGCCAGGGGTCATAGGAAGGGCAAATGTTCAACTGCAAAGAGGTGGCAGGAGGGAATTTGGGGAAGTGCAGGAATTATTCTATACCCTATTAGTGGTGGTTACAAAAATCTATGCATGTGTTAAAATTCAATAGTGAATTCTACTATATGTAGCTTAAGACAGTAATGCAAAATAATAAACAAGCCTGATATTTTATTTTATTTTTTAATTAATTTATTTTTATGAACATATAATGTATTATTTGCCCCAGGGTACATGTCTGTGAATCATCAGGCTCACACATTTCACAGCACTTACCATAGTACATACCCTCCCCAATGTGCATAACCCAGCCACCCTATGCCTACCTCCCTCACCCCCCAGCCACCCTATTTGTTTCGTGAGTTTAGGAGTCTCTTATGGTTTGTCTCCTTCCTTAAACAAGTCTGATATTTTAATAAATTCAATAAAGATAATTTAAAAAGAAACTCAAGCAAAGCAGGAAAAAGGCATCATGGGAGTATATAGCAACATATAGTTGGTCCCAGCTGCCTCTTAGAGAGACAAGGTCTGTTTCCTTTTGTTTGACACGTCTTTTTTTTTTTTTTCAAGTAATAATAATTAAAAAGTTCTAACACTGTTGCTACTGATTGGAAGTGTTCATAAAAATGAAGGCTACAGGCTGTTAAAATAATCTCTAAAACCTGAATCGACTCAGGTGAACTGAATCTATTGCATAGTCAGTATAATTAATTGTGTAGAAACCCATCATTAAGACAACCCTAAAACCCTTTAGTCAAAAAAATGGCAAGTTCAGAGGCCACATGTAGACATGACCTAGGATTAAAGAAAAATTGTTCTGCCAGATAGCATCTCAAATTTTTCATATCTGTGAAGGGCAATGATATTTTTTGATCCTGTAATCTTGAGTACAATTTCTGAAAGTAACCAAACATTGCCGTTTCTAAAAAGGGTTTCCAAGCAACTATGTGAATTCTTCCCAATCCAGAGGAGGAAAATATTTGTAGTGAATCTGGTTTCAATAACATGGTGGTCTTGTTTTTACACTTAGCCAAGATGGTTTCATCAATCACAGGAAATGACACTTCCAACAGAAAGAAAATAAGATGTAAATTAGCTAGAGGAAAGAACAGAACAGGGACTATTCCATTTGGAATAAGAAAGACTCAGAAAAGCAAATTGTTATGCAGGAGTTACGATCTTATTGCATTTTCATCACCTAATTTCCAAATGACTTGCAGCCTTCCTTCCAATTATGAAATCTGCATTATTAGACTTGCTAGAACTGGCCTAGAGGGAAGAGAATCATCTGGCAAAGGTCGAAAGACAGAAACCCTTCAGGAACCTGGTGCTTCTCCCTATAGAAGCACTGTCCATTGAAAACACAACGTTAGCCACATATGTAATCATAAATGTTCCTGTAGTCGCACTAGAAAAAGAAAAGGAAAGAGGTGGGATTCATTTTAACAATATTTGTATCTAACCCATTATATCCAAAATAATATTTCAACATGTAATAAATATGAAAATTATTAATGAAATCTTACATTTTTTTCATACTATGCCTTCAAAACCTAGTATCTATTTTATACTTATGGTATATCTTAGTTAAGAGTAGCCACATTTCAAGTACTCAATAGCCCCATATAGCTAACGGCTGCCATATTGAAGAGTGCAGCTCTACAGAGTTTATATCCATGGAAAATGTGATACAGGATCATTTGCATCAGTCGGTCTTTGGAACTAAGAATAGCTATTTAGAAGAGAAGACAGACTAGAAGGAAGTTGAGCAAACTGACTTCCCTGGAAAAGATGATAAAATACATGATTGGGCTTTAGTACAACCAATATTATTGTTTACCCTTCTTAAGGGTCACAACAGATAACAGGCCCTATGTTGTGTTTCCTTTGAGAATAAGCTAAAAACTCGCTTGCACCTTGAAGCCTTTCCTGATGAGGCCCATCTTTTTATACACCATTTGATCACCTGACTTTTATCTCTTTACCTCTTCATTTTCTGTCCTGTCCCATCCATGACAGGTAGTGAGGTACAGTGGAGAGTACAGAGGCTCTGAAAGAAAAGGATTAAGAACTACCCCTCCAGGCTCCGCCTCTGCTTAATATCTCTTGCCCTCATTATCCTTATCCTTGCTACTAAAAATGGCCACCAAGAAAGTCAGGCAATGGAAAGGTGGCAGGATATGTAACAGGAGTCTTGGCATCCCCATGGGTGAAACCCAGAATTAACAGCACTGATAGGCATTTCCCTGCCCTCCTTGTTGGCCCGTTCATGGCACTAAGCTTCTACCTGGAATTCTCTCTGAACATTTGAGAATAACTCAAATGCCTCTAGTGCCTGTGTCCACTGCTGTAATTTACCTGCTAGAGTAGCTTCTGCCTGATACTAGTGATTGACGAAAGCATGCCCCAACTTGCTCTTCCTGTCAGTTTCTGGAATCAGCCTGCCCAGGTGTTCTTGCTGGTCCTATTCTCTGCAGCTGGTTCAGTTTGCCAAACTTCCATTCTTCCTGTTGGAGGGCCCACCAATCAATCCCACAATTTCATGCCAGTCTTGAGCCCGCTAACAATATGAAAACTTGCCAATAAATCAACAAATAAATCAACCTCAGTTTCCTCATCTGTGAAGTAAGAATAAATAGTATTTACCTTACATGGTTATCATGAGGCTCAATGAGACAATGCATGAGAAAATGCTTTATAAACTAAGGAAGTGTTAGTTATTAAGTTTGCTTAGTACTTACTATCCTCGTGGTGTTGTCCTCATAAGTTACACTTTAGCAGCTACCAATATTGTAGATACAGTGCTTACATTCCTAAAATTTTTGTATAATACTCCTTAAATGAGAGTGCAGGGTTTAATTTAACGAGTTATATAAGAAATTTTAAATAATCCAAAAGAGAGGCAAGAGAGAGATGGGAAACAAAATTATTGAAGTCAAAAGCACCATATATGATTTTCATACCTTGGGATTCCTCGTTGTAAAATGTTAGCCCTTCCATAACCTCCCTTGATCAAATTTATGTTCTGTAGTTAATACTTCAGATGGCAAGTCTAACTGAAAATGTGAAAATTATATTTTTATTCTTGGGTAAACTTCAGCATAACTTGCATTATAGTCAACATTGCAAAAAAAAAATAGTTTCTTTGATAATTTCCAGAAAAAGAAATGCCAGCAAGCACAGATTACTTGTGTAGTGAGACAGGAAATTGGTAAGTCACCTCATCAAATAAAAGCTATAAAAAGCAAGATTTAAAGTTGATGTTGTAGCATCGCCACCCCAACCAAAACCCTACAAATGTAGGCAGAGACTCACTTGTACTTCTGATGGTATAAACTTGAAAGAAGAAACTATTTCAGTTCCCTTTCAGAAGAAATTGATCTGGACACCAGCAGAGAAATTAAAACCAGCTTAACTCATAGAGATTTCCTAAACTTATCATATTTTCCTAGAAAAGGGGATAAGGCGATTTACTGCCTTCTTTTATGATTTGTATAAATTCAGTCGGCAAGCATGCTGGGACATTAAGGATGGTTTACCAGTGGAAAGGGATAAGATATACCCTCCCTATAAGTGAAGCCTGGGCTGGGGACACTAACTCAACAGGGAAGACTATTGTGCCTCATCAGCCAACAGGTAAACCACCTCACCCATGACCAGGCAGCGGACACTGGCTCAGTGTAAACTGGTGTCCCTTGCCAGTTGGCCAAGGGGAGGCATATAGTCAGGTTGCACTAGTCAGATCCAGGCAGGAAAAATTCACTCCAGGTGGTTCAAATGAAAAGACTTTTATGAAGGTCTACTTACAAAATTGTGAGAATTAAGAGAACATACAAGGGACATTGAGTCACCCAGAGACTAGCACTAGCAGGAACCCATTATCATCCTTAGACCTCCAGTTCAAGAGAGCTAGAATCTTGGAGGAGCCTCCTGGTGGGAGCAAAGGTCCAGGAGAGGTGCCACTGAGCTCTGATGGAATGACAGAGCCTCCACCGGTCTAACCCACAGGTCAGCAAACATTTTCAACAAAGGGCCAGGTAGTGAATATTTTAGGCTTTGTGAGCCCTGCAGTCTGCATTACAACTGCTCAAGCCTGCGGTTGTAATGTGGAAATAGCCATAGACAATATGTAAATGAGTTATCAACAAAACTATGTTTCAATAAAACTTTACCTACGAAAACAGACAGTGAATGGAATTTGGCCCATCGGCCAAAAATCTAACCTAAAGGGAGCTATTTAAAGTACTTCCCACATTTGAATAATTGCTGATAATAACTCATTATTGTTGATATCCGAAAAAAACACTTAATCAATAAGAAATATTAAGTTTTAAAATATTTATAAAGAACTGCAGCCAATAGGAGCTATTCAAACTGAGAAATACCAGCTAACACTATTGAGTAGTCTTCAAATAACATTTGTATCTCTCAGCAGTGTTAACAATACCACATAAAATCCCATGTCAAAATTGCCATGTTAAGGACTTATTTTGCTCCCAAAACTTATTTCTTTTTTTTTAAATTTTTTATTAACATATACTTTATTATTTGCCCCAGGGTACATGTCTGTGAATCATCAGGCTTACACATTTCATAGTGCTTACCATAGCATATACCCTCCCCAATGTCCATAACCCAGCCACCCTACCCCTACCCACTTAAAACCCAGCCACCCTATTCCTACCCCTTTACCCCCCAGCCACCCTCAGCTTGTTTCATGAGTTTAGGAGTCTCTTACGGTTTGTCTCCTTCCTGATCCCATCCTGTTTCATTTCCCTCTCCCACCCCTCCATGATCCCCAGCCCTGCCTCTCAATTTCTTCATACAGAGAGATCATATGATAATTGTCTTTCTCTGACTGACTTATTTCACTTAGCATAATACCCTCTAGTTCCATCCACGTCATTGCAAATGGCAAGATTTCGTTTCTTTTGATGGCTGCATAGTATTCCATTGTATATATATATATATATATATATATATATATATATATATATACACCCCACATCTTCTTTATCCATTCATCTGTTGATGGACATCTCAGTTCTTTCCATAGTTCAGCTATTGTGGACATTGCTACTATAAACATTTGGGTGCACGTGCCCCTTTGGATCACTACATTTGTATCTTTAGGGTAAATATCCAGTAGTGTGATTGCTGGGTCATAGGGTAGCTCTATTTTCAACTTTTTGAGGAACCTCCATACTGTTTTCCAGAGTGGCTGTATCAGCTTGCATTTCCACCGACAGTGTAGGAGGGTTTCCCTTTCTCCGCATCCTCACCAACATCTGTCATTTTCTGACTTGCTAATTTTAGCCATTCTGACTGGTGTGAGGTGGTATCTCACTGTGGTTTTGATTTGTATTTCTCTGATGCCGAGTGATGTTGAGCACTTTTCATGTGTCTGTTGGCCATTTAGATGTCCTCTTTGCTGAAATGTCTATTCATATCTTCTGCCCATTTCTTGATCAGATTATTTGTTCTTTGGGTGTTGAGTTTGAGAAGTTCTTTCTAGATTTCGGATACTAGCCCTTTATCTGATATGTCATTTGTGAATATCTTCTCCCATTCTTTCAGTTGTCTTTTGGTTTTGTTGACTGTTTCTTTTGCTGTGCAAAATCTTTTGATCTTAATGAAGTCCCAATAGTTCATTTTTGCCCTTGCTTCCCTTGCCTTTGGTGATGTTTCCAGGAAGAAGTTGCTGTGGCTGAGGTCGAAGAGGTTGCTGCCTGTGTTCTCCTCAAGGATCCAAAACTTATTTCTTGAACCACAACTCAAAGAATTTGCTTCAAGTATACTGTGCATATAAAACGACTAATGTTTATTTTATTTGCAAGCATGACTCACCACTGGCAGCTGATAGGACCACAGACACACACTTATTAAGTGGCAATGGCTACAAGGAGGACCGAAGAGATCATGGTCACTTTTCTACATAGTTCTGCCCTGAAAACGTCGATCTAAACCTCCCACCCAGAGTGTCAGCCTTTCCTGTTCTTGCCTTCCATTTGATGACAGTGGATTCCTTCAGAACAATGACATCTCTTTGTTGGTTGCTAAACTCGAATTCTTGTGGGGAATTATATTATAATACATGTTCTCACTTTCCTGATTTCTCAGCTGATTTTTCAGAGGATTCCAGATTCAGAAGCTATGTGTTTCTTGGGTAATGTCAGGAAAGAAATCCCACATGGAAATTCTACCACCCCCAGCATAGATTGGGCTGATGTTAACTGTACTTGCTTCTACCCTGCCTACCCATGGGGACAGGGCTTAATGAACTGCCATGCTGGGCCTCATAGGTGTAGGGTCTTGGTAACAGGTCTAAGATCCTTATGTCCCTGTGGGGTAGGGCAACTATGTAAGTGCCTAAATCTGGTTCATTTCAGAGCCAATCAGACTGTGGGCATTAGACCTCTTTATCTATAGAAGCACCTGAAAGGAGAATTGAGTTTTCTGATAGTCACAGTGTCATAAATTGGGACAAAACTTCCCATGAGGTGTAGTGCTAGAGAAGAATTCTGACCGGGATGTTTCACCATAAGCATGGCTTATCAGCTCCCAAATATGTGTTCGGTTCAATGACGTTAGGAAAATAGTAAATTTTTTAAAGAGTAGAATGATTTGCATTTTTAATTCCTGAATGGAAAACACATGCTTTATTTTTTTAAAAAGATTTTATTTACTTATTTGTCAGAGAGAGAGAGAGAGAGAAAGAGAGTGAGCACAAGAAAGGGGAGCAGAAGACAGAAGGAGAAGCAGGCTCCATGCTGAAAAAAGAGCCTGATGCATGACTCAATTCCAGGACGCTGGGATCATGACCTGAGCCGACGGCAGACGCTCAACTGGCAGAGCCACCGAGGCGTCCCAAAACATATGCTTTATTGTTGAAGAGCCAGCTCTATGTACTAGTTGACTGCGATTCCATCTTTTCACCAATACCGTTCTCCCACCTCCTGATACTTCTCTCAGTAGGACCTCAGGGTCTTCAGGTTGCCTTTTCAATAGTACATTCACTTATTCATTCGGCAAATGTTATGGAGTATTTATCACATGCTAGGCACTCCACTGGTCTCTGAAGATAAACTATACACAATCCTGCTGTCATGGAGCTTATATATAATATATATATACATATATATATGTATATATATATATATATATATATATATATATATTAGGGGAGATAAGCAATGCATAAATAATTACGCAGAATGATTAGTCAAATAATCTAGTCCCCTAAATAGTACAAATTACAAACAAGGAGACATGCAATGAGACGAGACTAGGTATATAATGGGGAGCAGGGCGTGTTTCAAGAACAGGGACAGCAGACACAAAGGCAAGAGGCAGGAAACACTCTGTGAGTTCTTGAAGAATTGGCAAATTCAAGTACAGCTGGAGTATGGGTGTGGTAGACATTGAGAAGGGCGACCCAGAACCCCTTCCAGGGAAGGACTTACCCCAACTCTCAGCTCCTCCAGGATCTGCCAGGGCTGCAGAGACCCACTTTGCCAGAGTTCGTGCCAGGGGTCACACCCAAGGTCATGCTAGGTAGGATAGAAAGGCCAGAGGCTTGACAACTCTCATGAGCAAAATTCACTGTGGAGCTCCCATTGGGTTGACTGAGCCTTTGTTTGGTCTGCATTTAAGCCTGACTTCTTCCTCTGCCTCATCCTACTTACTTCTCCTTTCCTTTCCCAGATATTGGTGTATACTTGCGAACATGGGGTAACCCAAACTTTGTCTCAGTGCCTGTCCCTGAAAAACCCAGAAGGAGGGAGAAGCTGCAGAGCTCAGCCTGACAGCCTTGAACATGCAGTAGAGGGCTGATCCTCCACAGTCAACTTTTTGGGTGGCTTTCATTAACACGTGATTCCACCTGCAAATGGATCGATGTAAGGTCCTATTAAGGCAGCACCTAATCTCCTGCATTTATGATGTCTTCAGAAAAAGACAAGATTTTTTACCACCTGTTGGTAATTTTTCTCCCTCTGAGTCTCACATTATGGGTGAGATTACCCATAAATTATCTCTGAAATTTTTTAAAGATTGATTTATTTATTTATTTTAGAGAGACAAGAGAAAGAGCACATGAGGGGGAGGGGCAAAGGGAGAGAGAGAATCTCAAGCAGACTCTGCACTGAGCACAGAACCTGACACCAGGCTCAATCTCATGACCCTGGGATCATGACCTGAGCCAAAATCAAGAGCCAGACGTTTAAATGACTGGGCCACCTAGGTGCCCCTTACTTCTGAAATTCTTAATAGGAGTGTCAAACCTCATAGCCAGGATTCCCAAAGTAATTTTTTGCTAACACAAAGCAGCAAGCCAGAGTTAGGAAAGCTATAGGCCTTCCCACCATTGAGCATATGGCATCTCTCAGTCTCCAAGACAAAAGGATGCACAGAACACAAGTCTCCCAAGCAGTCCGGTTGTGATTCCCGAGTTCTCTCTTTTTTGTTTTTGTTTTTAAATCAGAGCAATATTGGCTCTCTATTCTCAAACAAAAAAGAATTAAGAAAAATAGCCATCAATTTTAACATTTGTTTCTGAAATAACTTTGGGATGACTCATTTTTCTTGGCCAATATATTTCTTTACAATTGGGGCAATCGGTTTTACAGTCTTTTTTATTTGGTCTATGAGGTGATGAAAAAAGCCAAAAGAACCACTTTTTCAGTTTGGCGTTTTCCATCTTATTGAAATTGCTTTTCTCTGAGATTTTAGGAAGGGAAATACAGTGGCGTGTTACTTAAAATGAATTACCTGTACCCTTAACCACAACCAGGATAATTACCACATCTTTCAACTACTAAGAACTAGCTTTCTAATTTCATTTTTTTTGTTGTTGTTTATAAGCTTCAGGGACACTCTAACTATAATATAGTGTTTGAACATAATATTCCTTTGAATCTCATTTCCCAATCTACCTTATAAATTACCATTATTCCTGTTTTAGACTGTTCATAAATATTTTCCTTAGGGCTTTAAAATTCTTGCCTAGTCTTATCTTAAAGTTGCACTTTGGGTGTGTTATCTATGTTTGTTTTGGCACAATTATACTTAGGAGTGTAAGAGAGTCTTGTGGCCCCTTAAAATAATTAGGTTTATTTTTCCTCTTAGAAGGCCAAAATTAGTTTACAAATTGACAACTTCCCAACTAATTGGTTCTTAATAACTAATGAGATTGTAGTGTTTGGGATTATTCTGGCAAAAAAACCCAATCTTTTAAAAAATGGAAAATAGTAAATATAGCGATGCGAAGAGTTATGGCATCTATGTGCATATTGTCTTCCTTTTGTTTCGATTTGCTTTAAAATTTTTACTACAGTGAAAGTCTCAGTGCTGTGTTTTATTTCTAGAGGGTTCCCAGAAAAATCATGGAAGACTCAGAATCAGTCAGCACACACAAGGAATTCTTAGGTGACTCTATGGAACTGTGTTACTCTCATCAAGATCATTCTTAATATATATCATGGCAGAAAAATAATATAAATCGCCATGTCCATGGGATTGCAAAATCACTTTCAAAGAGGAATCTTTAAAAAAGAATCTTCCATCTATTTATATTTCAGCTTCATCATTTTGGTGTACCAGAGGTAACACCATTAATAAAAGTTTGTTGAGATTAATGTTATCTAGGATTTTTTGTAACTTAAAATTAGAAAGAGGGAAATAAATGCTAAATGAAAACGGAATTTTCGGTACAAGTGGAAAGATTGTACAATTTCAGTTATGAAAAAAAAATTGCCTGTCTGTACATTTTCATCCTCTTTGAGATCAAGGAGAATTGAAGAAGTTGTCAGGAAGAATCCTGATAGGAAACACATTCAATTTTCTTTTTCCCCTTTTGATTTATGGTCACCCTAACAAGGTCAAATGCAAAACAAGAGAAGCTTCTAAAGTAACATGTGCCCCATTAGGATTCACCAAGATTAGTAAGTGGGCAAAGGGAGGTGATAATGAACTATGACCATTAAAATCTTGATGGGAAAAACGGGTCTTTTTTCTACTTAATGTTATAATAATAATAATAACCAGTCTTTTTAAATGGTTACTCTGTATCAGGCATAGTTCTCAATGCTTTTCGCCTTTCCAGCTCATCTAATCTTCAAGCACACTATGACATATGTACCTTTATTATCCCCATACGGCATAGTAAGGAAACTGAAGCACAGACACATAATTTGCCCAAGGTCACAGATATGGTCGATAACACAAGCAGAATTTGAACTCAGGGAATCTGGATTCAGAGCCCTTGCATTTCCTTAATAATGTTCCATCTAAAGAATTAGGAACAGGAAGAGGACAATTATGTGTCAAGTATCCAAGCATGATCCTTTAGCCCCTTTTCCATTGACTTTGGCCATCCTTCTAGCTTAAATCTAAAAAGAAAGAGATGGGGCCTCTGGATGGCTCAGTAGGTTGAGCATCTGACTCTTGATTTTGGCTCAGGTCATGATCTCAGGGTTGTGAGATTGGGCCCCTCATCGGGCTCCATACTCAGCAAGGAGTCTGCTTTTCCCTCTTCCTCTGCTATTGCTCCCACTCACATGCTCTCTCTCTCTCTCTCTAAAATACATACATACATACATAAAAACAAAGAGCCTAAAAACTGTTGTAGACAATTATCAAAGCCTATTTACCTACTTTGCATGACTATGGTGCATCATCTGGGATATATTTTCCTTTCTCTTACCTCTATTGAGACCCTTCACACACAGTTACACCATTCAGATGCAAAGTGTGAATGATAAAAAATGGAAACTGCCTTTCATGTAAACAAATTACAACTAATCCCGGGGCATAAAGTTGTCTGTAGAATTGTATCAGCCAACACCTTTGATTATGTCTGCCTGCTTATCTTAACATATTGTTTTCACTTAGTGGCTAAAAGCCTAAGGTTAGAGGAACCTGGGTGGCTCAGTCAGTTAAGCATCTGACTCAGTTTCAGCTCAGGTCATCAGCTCAGGTTCACTGAGATGGAGCCCCACATTGGGTTCCCTGCTTAGTGCGGACTCTGCTGGAGAGTGTCTCCCTCTTCCCCTCCCCCTGAGCATTCTCTCTCTCTCTCTCTCTCTCTCTCAAATAAATAAATAAATAAATAAAATCTTTCTAAAAAGATTTTATTTATTTATTTGACAGAGAGAAAGACAGAGAGAGAGAGATCATGCAAGAACACAAGCAGGGGGAGTAGCAGAGGGAGAAGGAGAAGCAGGCTCCCCATGGAGCATGGAGCCAGAGGCGGGGCTCGATCCCAGGACCCTGGAATCATGACCTGAGCCAAAGGCAGATGTTTAATCAATTGAGCCACCCAGGCACCCTAAAATAAATCTTTTTTTTTTAAAAAAATAGCTAAATCAAAACCAAATTGTGAAGGGGTAATGTCGGCAATAGTGGAAGAGTAAGTCGCTCCAAGGGCCTGCCCCTCCAAAGAAACACCTAAAAGATGACCAAAAATGGTCAGAATTAACACTGTAGGAACCCTGGAAAATAGTCAAAGGTTTATGATAACCAAGAAAATGCTGAATCAAGAAAAAGCAATTTTAAAATGGTTAGGAGAGCCTTGCAGTGTTTTCACTTGCCCTTGCCCTACATACGACCTGGCTTGTTGAGTCTTGAAGACAGGAGCCCACATTCCAAGTATAGAAGAACCCTGAGCCCTATTACAGGGGAAGACAGCTGACTTTGACTTTGAAGAACTGTTGTTTTGACCCGTAGGGTGACTAACTCAAGGACTGACACTAGACGCTTGCTTTTGTGTAGCCTAACTCCTTACCTTCTTAGGTTACAAAGAAGCTACAGAGGGTATTCCTTAAAAACATCAGAAAATTACAGTTGGAGCAAACATTAGACACACTGAAAGCCTGAAAGGGAAAGCTAAAGAGTTAGATTCTTTTATTCTCTCTTTTTTTAAAATTCCAGGTATTCAAGGAAATCTCTGTCAAAACATCAGTAATTAAAGGAGACTTGGGGGATAGTGCCTATTAACCATCTTGCACTCCAGGAGAATGGTCATCCACATAGCCCTGCTCTCAAAGAAGGGTTCTTTTAATTTGATCTGTTAATGGCTCTTCCATTCAGTCCCAGATGCAGTGGAGACATTGGGAAGCTGAGAATGGAGACCATTCAAGTTTCTTCTAACACACTACTTTGCTACTGGTATCTCCCAGCCTCTTGCAAACTCCACTGAGTTAGAACACCCAATCACTAGCAATGAAATGATCACCAATGGATCCCAGGATCCAAGGATGAGCAACAGTGCAGGGGAGCTAGTTTCTTCCTCCAGAATGACACAGGTTTCCCAGTCATTGGAAGAGACTGGAGAACAATACTGCAAATTCTGGTCAATATTTTCTCAACCTCCTCTGCACAGCCACTGTCGGTGCCAGCCTTATTATGCTTTCCACATTAAACGATGCATACCCCCTGGATTCTTCTTACAAATGGACCTTCCCTAACTGTATCAGGTGACATAATTTGTACCCTTCCAAACTATTTTCCAGTGTTTCCTAGGAACAGGGCATAAGTAGCCCCACAGCCTGAAAGAGGATGGGATGCTGACAGAAGGGGAGAAGGAGGCATAGAGGCTGCCACTCAGGTCAGGATGTAGTGGTTTTCTAATATATCCACAAATTTTTGACGGTTCCCCTTCAAAGGGTGGAGCCGATTTGTCTTCCTCTTGAGTGTGGGCTGTACTTTGTGACTCTAGCAAACAGCATGTGGTGGAAATGAGAGTGTGCACCTTCTCCGACTAGATCATAAAAGGTATTTTCACTTCATTCTTGTTCTCTCTCTTGAATCACCTGCTCCAGGAGAAAGCAACTGTCACATCATGAGGACTACTCAGGCAGTTCGATGAGAGGTCCACATGGCAAGGATCTGAGGCCTATTGCCAACATCCAGCAAGGAACCCAGGCTTCCTGCCAATAACCATGTGAAAGTGTCCACCTTGGAAGACGATCATTTAGCCTGGTCAGACCTTCAAGCGACCACAGCCCTGACCAACACCTTGACTGCAACATCAGGGGAAACCTTGGGCCAGAGCCATGGAGCTACGCAACTCCTGAATTCTCAACCCTCAGAAGCTGCAGGAAATACAAGATATTTATGCTCTTAAATTACTAAAAATTTGGAGTAATTTGTTATGCAGCAACAGATAACTGTTACTTATCTTTTCCACTTATAAATGCCAAATAACAAGCTACTTCAAAATCTAAAGTTGAAAAAAACAATATTCTTCTCACAAATATTTAATTTGGGGAGACAGCTCATCTCTGTTGCATTCTGTACTATCATGTCCAAGACCTCAGCTGGAAGGCTCAAAAGCCACAGGCTGGAAATTTCTAAAGCCTCACTCAGTCATGTGTCTGCTGGATAATGCTGCGTATCAGTTGAGGACTTAAGCTCCTCTCCACATGGGTTGCTCCATATGCCTCCCTGCATGGGCTAGTCTAGACTTCCTTATAGAATGGTGGCTGGGTTCCATGAGCAACTGTCCTGAGAATGTGAGAGAGAGAACCAGATGGAAATGATATTGCCTTTTATAATCTAGCCTCGGAAGTCACACAGTATCACTTGTGCTGCATTCTGTCAGGGAAGGGAATTACAAACTTTCCCCCAGGTTCAAGGGGAAGGAACACAGGCTCCATCTCTAGATGGAGGAGTAGCAATGTTGCATGATTAGAAGAGCATGTGGAATGTGATACCTAATAGTACAGCCATCTTTGGGAAATATAATTTGCCACATTTGTCTAAGAATGAGTCCCTGAAAATTGGCTTCTCAGAGAAGAAGTTAGCATTTACCAAAGCTCTATGAAAACCAAATATGACCCAGTAATGAGCACAATCAACCCTGCTCAATTGCAGGTAAAGGACAAATTCTTCTCTAACCAATAATTCTGAAGTGTGAATCTTAGCACCACTTTGCCATGTCAAAAGGGGGGGGGTGCAGTTTCAATTGTGTCAGTCAGAATTCAACCAGAAAAGCAAAACAAATAAGAGATAGATAAGGAGATAGAGATAGAAAGAGAGATATGAATTTGTTCTAGAAGATTTGCTTACACAATTGTGGGAATTGGTTAAACAGTCTTTGTAAGACTGCCTTCACCTCTGATGTTGGATCTTGAAATCCACAATGCAGGCAGTCAGGAAGGAAAGAACTAATCAGGCTGGAACCCCATAAACACAAGATGGAAACTGACGAGAATGGACTAAAATTCCTATCTATTCTCGTTGCTTCTGACACCAGGTCATCCTGGAGAAAGCAGGGCCCTTTGTCAAGGAACTAAAAACACACCTAGCCCAGCTGATGTTTGGTCCTGTCAGATCACCATGTACTTCCCAAGAATGAATAAGCAAGAGAGGACTACCACACTTGCTATGGATCCTGGCTCCATGTGATTTTCCCAATGATCCTTGATCCAGCAGGATTTAACACGTGTGTGGTCCGGGCATCTATTCTTATTTAGGTGACAACTACTTTATTTTTTTTTTTAAGGTTTTAGTTATTTATTTGAAAGAGAGAGAGAGAGTCTGAGAGAGAGAGAGAGAGAGAGCACGAGCAGGAGGGGAAGGGCAGAAGGAGAAACAGACTCCCCACTGAGCAGAGAGCCTGATGCAGGGCTCGATCCCAGGACCCCAGGATCATGACCTGAGCTGAAGGCAGAGGCTTAACCCACTGAGCCACCCAGGCGCCCCCATGACACCTACTTTAATGAAGTTAATGTGAAGATTAACTGAGAATAGATGTAAAGGGTGAACTATGAGCTTGGCACATAGCATGTGCTCAACAAAAGTTAGATATATTATCGTTTTTATAATTACGATGTCTACTCGGCTCTACCAATACAGATTCTTAACCAAGTTATATGGATTTCAACTATCTGATTCTTGTAACAGATTGTGCTCATTTTCAAATAATAATTATGATTCTAGTAAGTTGGACACAAAGCATCTAACAGGTTAGGCATAAGAACTTCAAGTATCCTAATTCCTGACACAGTTACGATCCATGGTAAATTGACATTTGGGATTTTACGATCTCTTGAACTTGGGTTTTGTGGCATCTGAAGCTTATGTAATCTGGGGGATCACCTTTCAGGAAGAGAATACGCAATTAAGGATAAAAATTTACACAGAAAGGTAAATATTTTTTAGAATGAGAAAAATCACTATAAAGTACATATTTTAAAAAGCTGAAAAATGGCATAAGCAAAACAAAATCCAAAAAAACTAATATGGTTTTACCAGTTGAAAGCCTGACCTACCTCTGTAATACTTTTTTATACATATGCTTGATTGCCTTTTTATGTGATAATTATTTTGCAGTATCATTTTAATAGAGACAATAGAAAGATAATTCAGTTCCTTCCAGAGGCTGTTCAAAACTTTTTATTATTATTAAGAGTTTTAAAAAGTTTTAGCTCATACTTTAGTAATGTCATGTATTTTCATTTATTTATTTTGAGGACTGTCTGCTAGATTTAGAGAAAATCTCATTCAAAGAAGAAAACTTCCATTTATGATTCAGCATTGATAAGAATCCTCGGCTTCAATTTTACACATTTAATGATTAGAAGAATTTTCCATGGACCAAGAAGCAGCCTCTGGTCTGCTATGATGAATGTCACTCTTTGAGGATCCTTAGGAATCAGTCTGCCACTCGGCCAACCTCCCAGCCCTATTCTTCAAAGGAGTTTGCAGTTAATTCTTATCCTACAGCATCTTGTTTTACGCAGTTTGCAAAGTGTCAGTACAAATGTTATTTGAGATGTAACATGATTGGCAAGATGAGAAACACCACGCACCAAATCTTTCTCAATTTCTCTTGTCCAGCCTTTGATCATTTACTGTCTATACTAAAAGAGTATCTTTGCCATATTCCTATTTCTTCTTTAGTTTCTTTCAAAGCTGCAGTAAACATTTTCGTTCATGTCTCCAGAGGAATTGCTGGATTCTGGGGTATGCGCATTTTCACTAGAGAGCCCCAGAGTTATCCAACTTCTGGACTTCCTCCCTGCCCCAGCCTTACCTTCAAAGAATCATAATCTTCTGGAACTTTAATCGACAAAGGTCTAGCTTTCGCCTACCTACTCCAGTGCAGCCGTCTAATTTATAAGTTCACATGACCAGGTTTTCGTAAACTTTACAAACATAAGGTATTTTACCTATATTCAATCAAAACCATTATCCGATCCAATCCAAAGGTTTGGAGGAGTTAAAAGTTTTGTCCATGGCACCAGAGCTAATTGATGACAGAATCAAAATGGAGCCCCATGCGTAAGACTCCCCATGTTCCTTATTCACTCATTCTTTCTTATATCTAATTCCCATCCTGCTTTAATTTTAGTTACATCTTCCTCATATCTTAAATCTGAGAAGATTCAAATCATTAGAACAATACCCTCCTTATAACAACTAAGTCATCCCTCACCTTGCTCTTTCGAAGTTATGAAGGATTTGGAAAGATTTCACAAATACAGAAAGTCCAGAAAACAATATAATGAATACTCATATACTCATGACGTAGCCTAATTAAAACATAGCAAATAAAATGTATACCCTATATGTCACCTTTCCTTATCAAGTTTCCTTCTCTCTGCCAGCCCCACCAGAAGAACCACTCTCCAGAGTTTGATTCACAATCTCATGAGACCTTCATACTTTTACTACAAATGTTGGTATCACTACACAATATATACCATTGATTTTCTAAAACTTCATATAAATAGTATCACCCTGTTTCTGTGTTCTGAAATTTGCTTTTTTTCTTAACATATTTAAACAGTTCGTCCAGGTTGACATAGATACCACTAACTCATTTATTTCAACTCTTATGGAGTATTGCATGAATATACTACAAATTATTCATCCTCTTGCTAATGACCCAAAGCTACAATGTATATGTCTCCAGGGGAATTTCTGGGCTCTAAATATATGCACTTTCAAGTTTACTAGACAGTCAATTTCCTCTGCAAAGTGGTTATACCAATCTATACTACCAAGTGTTGATAATCTCCGGCTTTTCAACTCATACAAGCGTAATATTTATAAAATAGAACCTCATTTCTCCTTGGAATTTCGTTTCTCAAATTAGTAGTGAATTGGAACATATTTTTGTAGGTTTATTGGTCATTTGGGTTTCCTCTTCTCTGAACTGCCTTGTTCATACTTTTGCCCATTTTTTATTGTTTTTCTAAATTTTGTCTTCTTTTGTTTCCATTTTGTTTTTACATATTACCAGTTATGTGCATTGAAAATATATTCTCCTAATATGACTTGTGTTTTTATTATTTATGGTAGCTCTGATATACAAGAGTTTTAAATTTCGATGTAGTAGAATTTACTAATTTTTTTGCCATTATGCCTGTGGTTTTGGGACAGTGTTTGAAAATTCATTTCTTACACAGATCATAAGAAAATTCTACATATTTTCTTCCAAATTTATTTATTTTATTTTTTAAAGATTTTATTTCTTTATTTGAGAGAGAAAGAGAGAGAACAAGTAGGCAGAGCAGCAGGCAGAGGGCGAGGGAGAAGCAGGCTCTCCATTGATCAGAAAGCCTGATGCGGGGCTTGATCCCAGGACTCTGGGATCAGGACCTGAGCCGGAGGCAGACACTTAGTGGACTGAGCCACCCAGGCGCCCCTATTTTCTTCCAAATTTAAGATTCGTCTTTTAACATTTGGGTGTTTTAGCCACATGGAGGTTTGGTTTGGCTATGGTGTGATTTAGGAATACAATTTTTTTTCTACATAAATTACCTTAGCAACATTTATTGAACTGTCTCTCCTTTACCTCCTATAGTGGGTTAAACTTTCCCCTCCCCGCCCCCGAAAAAATATGTCCGAGTCCTAACCTCTGGTAGCTGTGAATCTGATCTTATTTTGCAAAAGGATATTTGCAGATGTAATTAAGTGAAGGATCTGGAGATGAGATCATTCTAGATTAAGCTGGTGGACCCTAAATCCGATGAAGGTATTCTTACAAGAATAGAAGAAGATACAGACACAAAAGAGGAAGGCCATGTGAAGATGAAGACAAAGGTTGACATTATGCCACCACAAGCCAAGGACCTGGAGCTCCCAGAAGCCAGAAGAAGCAAGGAAGGATTCTCCCTTAGAGCCTTCAGAGGGAGCATAGCCCTGCCTGACACCTCAATTCTGAACTGCTGGTCTCCAGAACTGTGAGATTAATCTTCTGTTGTTTTAAGCTACCAAGTTTGTGGTAATTTTTTACAGGAGCCCTAGAAAACTAACACAGTGCCACTGACCTGTGCTGCCACTTCTGTCATGTATCACTTCCCTGTACGCAGGGAAACTATTTCTGCACTTGTCAGTTTCTTTCACTGATCTACGTGTATATTTCGAAGACAACACCATGTTATCTTAATTACTTTCACTTTTAATAAATCATGTTATCCGATAAGGCAAGTCCTCCAACTATTTCTTCCTAACACTGCTTTGACCATTCTTGGCCTTTTTTTTTAATTCTATATAAATTTGACAATGCTTATGATGCTTTTTTAAATTCTATGTGAATTTGTAAATTTCCATGAAAATTCTCCATTCTATTTGTGACACCTGGGTGGCTCAGTCGATTAAATGTCTGACTCTTGATTTTAGCTCAGGTCATGATCTCAGGTCCTGGAATCAAGCCCCATATGGGGCTCCATGCTCAGCGGGGAATCTGCTTGAGATTCTCTCCCTCTCTCTCTCTCTCTCTGTCCCTGCCTCTGCTTGCTCTCTTTCTGTCTCTAAAATAAATAAATAAAAATCTTTAAAATTAAAAAAAAAGTCTCCATTCTTTTTGAATGGCATTGAATTTGGGGCACCTGCCTTGCCCACTAGGTAGAGCATCTGACTCTTGATCTCAGGGTCGTAAGCTGGAGCCCCATGTTGGGTGTAGAGATTACTTTTAAAAAAGGAATGGCACTGAATTTATCAAATATCTTAAAAATAATAGTACTATTATTTAATAATACTAGTAGTACCAAGTACTACTAATAGTACTAATAGTACCAAGTACTATTATCTATAGCTCTCCATTTATTTTGGTCATCTTTATTGCTTTCATTAAAAGTTTTGTAATTTTCTCCCCCCTAAAATTACATATTTTTGTTAGTTTTTTCCCCCTAGATATTTTATGTTTGTCATCACTGTTTTGTAGGTTATTTTTGGTTTGTAAAAACTCAGTTTTTGCATGATGATCTCATTTCAAGCTACATAGTTAAATTAGTCTTTGCATAATTTGTAGATTCTCTTGGGCTATTTATACAGAAAAAATATACATTGTGCAATTTGTGTCTTTTGTTTATCTTTTCCAATCCATATATATTAGTACAATCCCCAAAAGAAATAAGTAGTGATGGCTGTTTGTCTCTTTCTTGATTTCAAAGGAAATGCTTATGATGCTTCACCACTAAGTTTGATGTTCAACATAAGCCTTTTTTCTTTAACTGCTGAGACTATCAAGTTGCCTTTCTTCTTTAGTCCACTAGCGTGGGGGAATTATTAGGTTGTGTTATATGAAATTGCTGATATATGACTGTTTCATAATGATGAAAAGGGCAATATCAGGGCACCTGGGTGGCTCAGTCTGGTAAGCGTCTGCCTTCAGCTCAGGTCCAGATCCAAGGGTCCTGGGATCGAGTCCCTCATCAAGCTCCCTGCTCAGTGGGGAGTCTGCTTCTCCCTCTCCCTCTGCCCCTCCTTGCCATCCCCCCTCCCCCCACCCCCACTCATGTTCTATCTCTCTCACTCTCAGATAAATGAATAAAATCTTTTTTAAAAAGGAGGAGACAATTTCATATGTCTCAACCTAATACATTAATAGAGCTGCTAATGTGAAGCTCTCCTTTCATTCCATCATTTCATGAGACTAACTTGGTCAAGTTAGGCTTGTTTAGCTTGTTTAAATTAATCTCATGAAAAAAAAACTGTGGCCTATGTTCCTTCTTTTTCTGTATCCTAGATACATTTGTATAAGATAAGGGTTATATGGTATTTGAGTATTTTGTAGAAATTACTCCGTAAAATAATGAATATTTTTGTGCATGGAGTAAAGCTAGATTTTTACTTACTAATTCAATTCCTTTAATTTTATAACCTCAATTAGGTTTTTAAATTTTGTATTGAATTAGTCTTGGTAAGACATTTTCTTAGAAATCTCTCACATCGAAGTTTTCAAAATCATTGGCATAAGGTTTTTCATAATCCTCTTTTATAGTTCAGTCTCTGCATTATTTGTGGATCTGCCCTTTATTTCATTCTTACAGTTACTTGCTTGTGTCTTCTTTTTTCTTGACCAGTATTGCCAGAGACTTCTCTATTAGACCAATCTTTTCAAAGAACCAGCTACTGGTTGATAATATTTACTCTTATGTCTTTGTTTTCTATTTTAAAAAGTTTTATTCTCATCCCTTTTATTCCATTGCTTATATTTTATCTGGGCTTATACTACTGTTCTTATTTAAAACTTCTTGAATTAGAAACATGATTCACTAATCCTCAATCTTTCTTTGCTAACTTGAGCAATTTTTCCCAATTTTTAATTACTATTTCAATTTAGTCTTTTAATTTTTAATTAAATTTTTATTTTTTCTTTGACTCATGAATAACTTAAGCAGGAATTTTCTAATTTCTAATTATTTAATGTTTTATTAGTTGTTTAATATTATCTTATATATTGTACCTTAATTGTATAGTAGACCTCCTCGTCTGAAGCCCCACAATAAGTTCATTACCTGTTTGATAGGGGTTTATTATGTTTTGTTACCACTGTACAGGTATCTACCTGTCTCTTAAGTAGACGGTAAGCTCCTTGAGGATAGGGCCTGTGTCTTCTCTCTCTCTAATCCCAGGCCTATCACAATGCCAATGCAAATAGTAGGTGCTTAATACGCTCATACAGACTGATAAAGTAGTAAGTGATTGTGTAAATTGTTCCCTAAAAAATTTTCATGCAATTTTAGGTTCTCCAGCTTCTATTTTCTACCAAAAAGAAAAGTATACATCCCATTAAATTGCCTTACAGTAACCTAAAAGAAATGTCTATCTTAAAAAATAGACAAATCTAGCATATTAAATTAATCAAGCTACAGTTAGTAAACACAAATTCAGTACCTGGAGACAGATCATGGGGTTTCTTACAGATGTCCCATTTAAATTTTTATCTATACAGGTAATATATTTTGAGGTATCATATACTTCTGAAAATGATGAATGTGCTTGTGCAAGAAATCTCAGATTATTAGATGACACCACTGAGAGGAATGATCCAATAGTGTTGAAACACAAAGAGAGAAGCTACCTCATCCTTAGGATATTAAAAATAATTTTTTTCAATTAGTAGGTTGTTTTCCTATTCACATATATTAATTTATTAGTATATTCATACATATTATATAACACTTTTTACATATCATATAAATAAGCTATTATAGCATCAAGAGTGTTCTAAATAGATAATAATTAAAGAACTATGGAATTATCTGTTTAAATATTATTACCATAAGACTTTATGTAATGAATCATTTATCTCAGGTATTCAGTAGAAGTAGGTAGAAAGGAAAGCACTATTTTATTCATCAGATAAAGAAAAAAGCATGATCTTATCAAACAGAAAGATCAAACACTTTTCTACCTATAAACGTCAATCTAACACAAACACGAAATTTCAATATTTTTTATTACATGCAATCATTTCCTTCTGTATTAAAAAATTCTTCCAGGCAACAGTTTCCCCTTTTACTAAGTGTCAAAGCCTTGTGAAGTTATTATGACACAAAACCATTCCTTTCTCCTGCTGCAAACAATAAACAACGGTGAGAACTGAATAAGCAATGTGAGTCCCTCTGATGATCGGCCTCAGTTCTAAGGCAGGAACGATATTATGGCAGAGACATCTGATCCTGTTTGTATTTTAAATTATTTTTAGTAAAACATTCATTTTTGAAAAGGGCTTAAATGAGACACTGATTATTATTCAGGGTTTGGGTGTTTGTTGGGGAGGGTGAAGTTTCGTGAGTGTGTGTGTGTGTTGCGTGTGGGTGTGTGAGGTCATGCACATGTGTACATGTTCTAACTCCCTTACCACTACCAGCAGAAATTCACAGGCAAATATTTTACTTTGGTATTTCATCAGATTCACTAGGATTATTTCCCATTACAAACCACATTTGAGCACAAATTATACAACCTATCAACAAATACTTTGTTGAATAAATGTAATTTAAATGACTGTAATGTGAATTCATAATATACTCAGTTCGCTGGACTACTCATTACCCTCTCATGTTCCTGCCCCATAGGGCCATGCTCGGTAATGCCAGGAAACATAAAAAATAAGTACAGAAGTCATTAATACATTTATGAGTATTGTAACAATATGAGTAAACTGGATAAATATTTTGAACAAGAATTTATTGAGCACTTTTGGTGTTCTCACCATCATGAGAAGATAGATTCTCCTCTCTTAAAAAATTTATGATGCAGGTGCAGAAAAACTCTGCAATTGATGCCCCATGCTTCCTTGCACGTCATTCCCTTTGCCAGGAACACTTTGTCTGGAACATCCCTATTCATCCTCTAAAACACAGATCAGATAGTAAATATTTCAGGCTTTGTGGGTCATGCAATCTCTGTCACAAACACTCAACTCTGCCCTTATCACTTGAAAGCTGTCATAGATGATATTAAACACATGGACGGGACTGTGTCCTAATAAAACTTTATTTACATAAACATGCAGTAATTCATAAATGGCCTGAGGACCATGATTTCCTGACTCATGGTTTAAAACCCTTTGTGTATATACAGAAGCAAGAGAATTTAGTGGCTAAAACATAAACTCTGGAGTCAGATAGCCTGGTTTCTAATTCTGGCTCTGTCACTTACAAGCTGTGTGACTTGATCAAGTCATATAATACTCTCGGCCTGTTACTTCATCTGTAAAATAGAGATCCTAATACCCATTATGTATATGGAGCTTTTGTGGGCTATGAATGAGTTAATAGATCCTAATAAGGTCAGAAAACTACATACATAATAAGTGTTATATAAGGGTTATCTGTTATGATTATGTAGCATACTCTCTCTCTATATATATATTCTTATTCCATCAGATTTAATATATTGCTTCTTTAGGCCTGGGATGCAGGAATTAGACAAGGGCCACAGCCCACACAATTAACTTTAATAAAAGTTGAAGGGTCCTGAAATGAACACCATGCATAATCTAAATAAGGAAAAGGGTAATCCACTAAGTGAAAGAAGGGCATCAGAATATAACAATAAGTAACCAGATGTCTTCAGTGTGGGAAGTTACAAAAGGGAGATAAAGAAGAAAAGTGTAAAAATAAAGAATGTAAAAAAAATAGCTAAAGGAAAGGAAAAGAGAAGAAGTAAACAACGTTAGTGTAGAATGGAAGAGAGCAGGGAGCGTAAATTATAGCCCATCTCTTGAATTCCAGATCTCAATGGCAGGCTGCCACTTGTTCCGGCTGCCTGAAAATCCACTTGGTCTCATGGAACGAATGTTGGGTATAAATGTGAAGAATGGCAGTCAGGTCCTGGAAACCAAGACTGAAAGTCCAGTGAGACAGAGAGCTTCAGGTTCTAAGATGAATGCTTGGAGAGACAGAGAACTCACAATTCGCTAGGACCAAGTCAAGATGACAAGTTTCTGCCCTGAGATCCTTATCTGAAGCGGGTAAGAAGGAATGCTTTTTAGTATGATGTTAGGTAGTCCCTCTCATACAGTTTCTGTATCAGTTAGGCTAGGTTAGGTAAAAGTGCATTAATAAATAATCCTCAAATCGCAGTGGCTTAAAACAACAAAAATCTGTTCCTCACTCATGCTCACTCATGCTACATGGCCATTGTAGGCATTTAGGTGGCTCTGTCCCATGTGGTTCTCACTCTGATATCTCAACTGATAGAGGAGATACAACCTGCACCATTATCGATCACTTTGACAAAAGAAAACAGAACTCTAGGAGGTCTCACGTTGGTAATTTAATGTTCCAGCCCGGAAAGTGATACTTATCACTTTCAACTCAGTTTATAAGCCAAGATGAATCATGTGACCTGACCCAACTACAAGAGGCCCAAGAAAGTGACCCTACTAAGTGCTGAGAAATTGAAGAGCCAGAAATAATTTGATGAGCAGAAACTAGTGACTCCCATGGTTTCCAATCTATGTAGAGAAACGGCTTTGAAAATACTGAAAGAATCAGCTTTGGGAGTCTACTGAACAAACTGTAAACACTACCAGGGAGAGGAGACTTCTTCCACCCAAGCAACCATGGCCAGTTAAGCAAGCACTGGGAGTGGCAACTGCTACGGATATTAGTACAGGGGGACAAGGCAATACACTGGTGGCAGACCTAGAATGAGCTGACTTGCAACTAGCAAACACCCCAGCCAACCAGAACCCACGAGATAAAAGTAAGAATGGAGTAGAGTGCAGATGGGGAGCTTGAGCCCCTAGTGTTTCTCTTTGTAGAAATCTGAAGCCACAAGCTGCCAGGATTACATCCACTTTCTTGAGGCTGCAGAGGCCCCGGGGCAAGCAGGGTTTGTTAGTGCTGCCTCCTAGTGGACACAAGGCTATTATGACTTGTTTAAGAAGGGCTTGTGTTGGGCCTAGAATCTGGCAAGATACTATGGAGTCAATACGAAGCCTGAATTTTTTCCTAAAAGTGAAGTGGGAGAGACTTCCAGTTCTGGCCAAGATGGAATAAGCCTAGTGATTGTAATTGTAACTAAAAACTCAGAGGATAATACAAAAAGTAACCATCTGAGGATTCTGAAGAGTAAACTAAAGCAGGCCAATTCGGGAGAGGAATCAATGAAGTGACCCACAGAGGGAGTGAGTTTCCCAAGATTGTTTCCCTCTTTTCTCTCCAGGCTTTGAAACAAATATGGGCGCTGGTTAGGAGTATGGCAATGGCTGCACAGGCAATAAAACCTCCAAGAGAAACACCATCTTTCTAGCTGTAGGATGAAGAATAGCAATCTCTGCAAGCTGATGGGGGAAATGGGGTGAGGCAGAAGAATCCCAGAGAAAAGGGAGCTGGAGAAGATGTTTTCTTAACTCTATGTATTAATTCACACAAAATACACACACACACACACACACATCAACGTTTTCCAGATGAGTCTCAAAAGATTCAGTTTCACCATATGATACCAAAATGTCCAGGATATTTTCCAAAATTACTCAATATACAAGTAGGTAGGAAGATATGGCCCATTTCCAAGGAAAATGGCAATCAAAGAAAGCTAACCCCAAGATGACTTAGATGTTGAAATTATCAAATACTTTAAGGGAGCTATTTATAACTATGCTCCTTGATGAAAAGGTAAAACATATTTAACATGAATGAAAAATAGAAGTTGAAGACAGGGATATAGGAATTGTAGAATAGAAAATACAATGTCTTAAAAAATTCACTGATGGAATGCAACAACAGAATCGAGACAAATGAAGAAAAAGACAGAGAACTGGAAGCTGAGTCAATAGAAATTATCTAATCTAAAGAACAGGAAGAAAAAGACTTTAAAAAGTGAACAGAGACTCAGGAACCTATGGGAAAACATCAAAAAATCTAACATCTATATCAATGAGTCTCAGAAGAAGATAATAAATTGGTACAGAAAAAATTGCAGAAATAATTTCCTAAAATGTTAAAAATTAGATAAAATACATAAATTTACAGAATCAAGAAGTTCATCAACTCTAAACAGGATTTAAAAAATACAAAGAACATCACGCCAGAGACACAATAATGAAACTTTTGAAAACCAAAAACAAAGAAAAAAATCTTGAAAGCAGCCAGAAAAAAAAAATGATGCAATGCATATAGGACAATGATGATTTGAATTACCACAGATTTCTCATCAGAAACACTAAGGTTCTAAGAGAATGGAACATTTTAAAGTGCTGAAAGAAAACATGTCAACCCAAAATTCTATACAAAGCAAATATATCCTTCAAAATGAAAGCAAAATAAAGAGGCTCAGATGAAGGAAGACACAGAGAATTCATTGACAGCAGATCTGCTCTAAAAAAAATGTTAAGGGAAGTTTTTTTAGAAGTAAAATGATACATGAATAAAGCTTAGAACTTCAGAAATAAGGAAGAACAACAGCAATCATAAATATCAAGGTAATTATAAGATACTAGTTTTCTTTTTGTACATTCTTTAAAGCGTATATGAGTATAAAAGCAAAAATTATAACAATGGTAGAGTTTTCAATGCGTGTAGATGTAATCAATATGTGAATATGACAACTACAACATAAAAAGAAGGCTAAGGAGACATACATGACTGTAAGGCTTCTACATTCTACTTGAAGAAGTGAGATATTAGCTCTAAGTTGAATGGTTCTATACCCAAGAACGACCATAAAAATTAATACAAACATAGGTAGCCATAAAACACATAAATTAAAATAGAATGCTAAGATAATTCAAATCATGCAAAAGAAGGCAGGCAGGGATGGGGAAACAGAGGATTAAAAACAGAAGGAACTAACAAAGTACCAGATATACTATGCGAACTAATCGAAAGAAAGTTGAATTATATTAATTAAAAAAAACTTCAGAACAAGGTCAATTACCAAGGATCGACAGGGACATTACCTTATTACAAGATAGTCAGTTCACCAATGAGTTATAACAGTCCTAAAAAATGAATGCACTATTAAGACAGTTTCAAGTACATGAATCAAAAACAGATTAGAAAGGGGAAATAAACAAATTCACAGATATAGTAAGAGTTTTCAACATTTCTCTCTTGGTAATGGATAGAATCATTAGAAAATTAGCAAGGATGTTGCTAGGGCCTGAATTGTATAGTCCCAAAATCTATATGTTGAAGCCCTAATTCCCAACATGACTACATTTGGAGATAGAGCTTTCAGGAAGTAATTAAGGTTAAATAAGTTCATAAAGATGGAGTCCTACCATCATTGAAGGCCCTATGGAAGGGAAAGAGAGAAACTTCTCTCTCTGTCTTTCTCCACATACGCTAAGGAAAGGCCACATGAGTACACAATGAGAAGGGGGACATCTACAAGCCAGGAGGAGAGCCCTTCCTCACCAGGAACTAAATTGGCTGGTATCTTGATTTTTGGACTTCCCAGCCTCCTGAACTGTGAGAAATAAATTTCTGTTGTTTAAGCCACCTAGTCCATGATATTTTGTTATGGCAGCCTGAATTGGCTAATACAGATATAGAAGACTTGAACAGTGCTATCGTTCAACATGACCTAATTGACATTTCTAGGACACTTCAGCCAACAACAGTAAAATACACACTACTTTCAAGTGCACATGGAACATTCATCAACATAGACCACATCTTGGATCAAAAAACAAAGCTTAACAAAACATAATCAAGTGAAACTGTGCAAAGTATGTTACCCGACCAAAATGGAATTGAACTAGAAGTGAATAACCTCATAAATGACACACTTCAAAATAACTTATGGGTAGAGAACATTTTGAATTGAAGGAAAATGAAAGATGACATATCAGAATGTGTGTTATGCAGCTGAGGTAGTGTTTACAAGGAAATTTACATTAAAATGCCCATAAGGAGATGGGTCTCAAATTAATGATCCAAGCTTCGAGCTTAAGAAACAAGAAAAAGAATTAAATCCCAAGCAACAGAAGGAAGGAAACAATAAATTTAAGATCAGAAATCAGTGAAACTAAAAACAGAAGAACAATAGAGAAAAATCAATGAAATCCTCAAAAGAAATGTTAAAGAATTCTTTGGAAAGAAGGAAAATTATATAGATCAGAAACACTGCAGAAAGAAAAGAAGAGCACTAAAAAAGGAATTAATGAAGGTAAAGATAAAAAATAATTGTCTATATGTGTGCAGGTTCATCTCCTGAATCACTATTCTGTTCCATTGATCCATTTGTCTATCCTGATGTCAAAACCGCACTGTCTTGATAACTGTAGTCTTGAAATTCAGTAGCGTTAGTACTCAGACTGTGATCTTTTTCAAAGCTGTCTTGGCTATTTTAGGACCTCTACATTTCTATTTGAATTTCAGCTTATCAACAACTACAAAAATCCCACTAGGATTTTAATTTGGATCACATTGAATCTATAAATCAATTTGGAAAGAATTGATATCTTACCAATATTGAGCCTTCCAACTCATGAACAAAGGCTGTCTCTCCATTTATTTAGTTCTTTCTAAATTTCTCACAGCAATGTTTTTGAAGTGGTCAGTGCACAGATTGTGGTTGGCAGAGTTCCAAGATGGCCCCAAGATTTGCTCCATACAGCTCGTCCACATGCCCTACATACCTTCCTGCCTTTGGTGTGGGATTTCACTCCTATAATTAAATTACTAGTCAGTTGATTTTATACTAGAAAAAAGGGAGATTATTTGGGGTGGGCCAGATGTAACTGAGGGAGTTCATAGAAGATGGAGGAGGAGAAGTGGGAGCACCACCACTAGAGAGCGTTTCTTACTGGAGTCAAAGAAGAAGAAAGCTTCTATGAATTCTATAGCTGCAAGGAACTGTCTGTAAGCTGAGTGGGCTTGTAACAGGTTCCCAAGCATCAGATGAGGCCACGACCCCATTTGGAACCTACTGTGCCTGAGCAGAGTATTCAACTAAGGTGGTTCCAAACTCCACAAGAACTGTGAGATAATAAATGGGTGGATGCCCAAACTAAAAAAAAAAAAAAAAATCAATAAAACCAAAAGCTGATTCTTTAAGAAGTAGAGTTCAAGCCTACATACTGCTTTTTTTTGTGGGGGTAGAAGTGGGGAGGGAGATGTAGAAAGAGCATTCCTTGACTCCGGGTTCTCTTTCTAGCTTTGGTAAGTCTTCCAACATCTTTGGATCAAATTTCTTAATTTCTCAAATATTTGCTTTGCCCACCTTCTAAAATGAGATAACATCAACATAGATGGACTGAATATGGCAATGCTTTACAAATCCAAGGCATTACTAATGTCTATTATTAATGTGCTTGCACATAACAAAGAAGTCTGAAGAATAAGGGTATCAAAATTAATTCAATTAATCTCTGTTTGGAGGGCAGCACGGATTTATCTATTAATTGCACAAGTTATCACATTGAATTCAAAACTATCTAACTCCCAAGTAAGCTTTGGTGATTTTTACTCATCCATTTAATAAAATTCTAAAAATAAGTCAGACACGACTTACCATAAAATTATACTTCAATTGGACACAATTGAAATCAGTTCAGCAGCCACCCTGAAATAAGAATGAAAAGTAGAAACCACTATGACAATGAAGGTAAAATGTTTCAGTGAGGCCCTCCTTTCCTGTCTCCCGGAGTTTAAAATATCTGTATCGCCATGGAGTTCAAAAGAAAGATAGTTTTATTTTTCTTCCTTTTCAGGAGTGGACTGGTGATATCTGAAAGTGTAAACAGTTCCCCCAGATGACCTGTGGTCATAGGCAAAGAAAGGCAAACACAAAGAATATTTCCTGGGACTGAGGTCATCAAGTGCTAGGCTTTGTCAAGAGAGAAGCACTTCAGAAGAAATAAGGGGATTGGCAGATTCTCTTCGAGATGCCAGTAAGGCAGTCAAGGAAAAGATTGCTGATGGGGACAAAGGTCCCAGGAAAGTCAGGGATAAAAG
The DNA here is from genome assembly GCA_028533885.1 of Nasua narica. Lineage (NCBI taxonomy): Eukaryota > Metazoa > Chordata > Mammalia > Carnivora > Procyonidae > Nasua > Nasua narica. The sequence continues at coordinate 32,525,332 of CM052801.1, read as the reverse complement.
AGTAGACTTATGTGCCATCCGTACAGAAAACTTTTGCTTAGTAAAGATGACAAATGAGCAGTGTTTGTACTAACACCCAGCAAGACTTACAGAGAAATAAAGCACACAGTCCACAGCAGATAGACTTACCTAAAGCCTAGCCTACTATCAACTGTGCACGCTAATATTAGAGATGACGTGTGCCTAAGTAGTGCAATCGGAAATGTCACCTTTTCTAGTAAGCCCATACGTTTAGGACTGTCTAATTCATCACTAAATACGGAGGTAAAATTCAAATTTTTTATGGAAGTTCTCAGCTCTAATTGATTATTCTAATAGAGCCAAAGAAATGAAATAAACGGAATTTTTGACATCAGAAGAGAGTCTTAGAATCCTTAATGATTACTCATGAACTTTGAAGAGCATATTGGCAAACTGAAGAAATGCAGACGTTGCTTTTTTCCTCTGTGTTCTAGTCTTTACATTTGTTTGAGAGCATTAAGCCTGCTTATCGTGATTCTGTGATGCCTTTAGTCATCACATCACTAACCTTCAACTAACTATCCATGGTCTATCTTGTTCCATCCCCTGCCAGCACTGTCCTCTCCATTCCATGATATTCTCTTGCGTTGAAACAAATCCAAGATTTAAAAAAATATTTATTTATTTTTGAGAGAGAAAGAACGTGTGAGTGGGGGGAGGGGCAGAGGGAGAGGGAGAGAGAATCTCAAGCAGGCTCCCTGCTGAGCACAGAGCCTAATGCGAGGCTGAATCTCATAACCCTGAGATCCTGACCTGAGCTGAAACCAAGAGTCAGGCGTTTAACCCACTGAGCCCCCAAGATTTTTTTTATCGTGCCATCCACAAGTATCTCAGTGTTTACCTGAAGGAAAGATAATGCCAATAGCATGTGTAAAAATTAACAACAATTTCTCGATATCTTCAGACAGTCAATATTCAGATTTCTCTGGTTGTCTTGTATTTGTGTTTTTGCAGTGCATTTGTGGAACCAGAATCCAAATGAGCTCTATATGAAGCAATTGGTTCACTTCTTTGAAATCTCTTCAGTTCTCCAATTTTTCTTTCTTACATTTTTTTTGTTGAATTACTAAGTAGTGGGTACCATGTTATTTTCTGCAGTCTAGATTTTGCTCATTGTATCTCATGTTGTTTACCTGTCCCCGATATTTCCTGCAAATGTTCCTCTGTCCCCTGTATTTCCAGTACATTGGTAATTAAAGCTGAAGTCTTGATGATATTCAGTTTGAATTCTTTGGCAATAATTCTTAGTAGGTTGTGTTGCAATCATCCATTAGAGGGCCAAAAAAGGCTAGTGTTCTCTCTTTTTGCATTGTTAGTACTGTTTAATGATCACTGTGACTATTTCATTAGAGGTTGCAAAATAGTCATCTTAATTCTGTCATTCCTCCTTCAATTACTAGCTAATATGCTTCTCTAAGGAGGAACTTGCCTTTATCAATTACTTGATTATCATGATGTGCCTTTCATATAGAGAAGACAAGACAAAAGCAGAATTATTTCCCCATTGTGTTCTGGTTTTCAAAATATCTGTTGCTTCTTTAACATGTCCAAAAGAGATCCAAAGGTGACCAATGACCTTGAGCAGATGGATTGAGCACATAGATTAAACGTATATAAATGTTTCAATCTATTGCAATTGTAATTCTTATTGATAATCAAATTGTTCCTCTTTAAGTGGCTTTTGTGTCCTTTTAAGAAGCCCACAGTGGTCAATGAAAGGTTCCTTGATTCCTACTACAACAGGACATACTGGGCTTATCTTGTACATTTTCTGCTCCAGTTCTGGTATCAGCAATTTTTCCAAGGCGCCCCAGTTTCTTTTAATGGAAAATGGTACTTACAGACCATAACCTGGACATCAAGGATGTTCATCACTACTGGGCTGATCATTGTTTTTAGATATTTTCAGTGTTCAAAACTAGAAATTAGATTTTTTTCAAGATGAAAAACAACACAAGTTTATACTAATATTTCCATTTCAAATTCAAAAATACAAGTTTTACTTAATCTCATCTATATTATATCTATAGCTCCTTTTTTCCATGCCAAAAATACTAATTCTAAACACCACCACCAACACAAATACTCATTTGCTCTATCCCACACTCACACACAACAACGTCAAAATTACAACACCAGCATGACTGAGATATTTTTACAGTTCCTTCGGTCCTTAGCATATATTCATCTGGGAAGATCAAGCCAAATTACTATGTTTAATCAAAATCACACAGAACAGTTCCTCTCTCTATGGTTATCCAGAAACTTGTTACATGGTTTGTTTCTGATACTTCACATTGTTTTTTTTTTTATTGTTAAGGATTCCTTTTTAAATTTAATTTTGTATTATAATTACATAAAATAATTACATGTTTCCGAATTCAAATCGACAGAACAAGATCTATTCAGAGAATATACCTTTCTATCCTTTCCCTTTCATCTTGTTTCCTGACTCCTTCTCCATCGGTAATCTCTTTCTTAAAATTTTTAGCTTTAGGCTTATCCTTCCTTTTTAATAAAAGTAAATATATGTATTATATATGAATACATATAAATTCATAACCCTTTTTCATTAATAAACATACACTTTTCTCCACTCTTCATTTTTAACATAATAATATGTGCTAGACACCACTCCTAGCAATATATAGAGATATAACATTCCTTTTTATAGCCACATGGTACTCCTTTGCATAGATGTACGACAACTTTTCAATCTCTCATCGATGGAATGTAGGTTGTTTCCAATCTTTTGCTGCGATGTATTGTGATGAATAGCCTGGCATATATCTTCCTGTAGTTTTTGCCATTATATCTTTGGGACAGATTCATAGAAGTGGGATTAGTAATTCAAAGAGCAAATGCGTATGTAAGTAAGGTTGTTAGACACCACCAAATTCTCCTTCAAGGGTACCATTTTGCATCCCACCAGCAATGTATGGGAACTGGAGCACACATCATGTATGGTAACAATTTGTGCTAGCTTTAGAGAGCAAAGTAAGACAAGTGTTCCCTCTCCAATTGGGTTTGTAGTTGGAAAATAATCCCCCCTTGTCTTTTCCTACAATCTAGTTAGTTTAATACATTCTGTCGGCAGTTTGAGAATTACCCACAAGGCCAATAAATCGCTCTTTTCAGTGCTGTATGCGGACAACAATGGGAACGAATTATTTCAAGGGGCCGGCATTGGCCCATCTTGAACCTTCCCAGTGGGACAGGATGCGATACTGGCTGCACAAGCTGCACACACTTCAATGGCCAGACTCCGACGGGGCCAAGCCTAGCGAGCATGCTCTTAGGATGATCGCACTGGATAACGGGAGCTGCAGATACATCCAGGCAAAAATAAATAAATAAATAAATAACCTGCTTTGAATGTCTGTGTCTTTATGTCTCTCCCCTGCTGGGATACCTACTGGGGACCCTTCCCGTCTGTGTTGTCGAATTCAGGGTTGTCTGCCCGGTGCCCAGGCCCTCCAAACCCATCAGCCTCCAGTCTGTTCTCCCTGCATGGCTCCTTTGCTGTTGCCAAGCCAAGCTGCTTGCCATTCCTTACATTCGTAAAGGCTTTTTCAGCCTCTGTGCCTGTAAGTGTCACGTTTCTTGCTTTGAGGCTGAGCCCTAGGGCTTGGCCACTCTCTTCTGTTCACCTCCCTCCAAAAGCAGCCGGTGCCAGACGCCCCCATAACCCATTCTGTCCTTAGCAACTGTTACATGAACTGCTGGTCACTTGAGGGCTGTGTCTTTCTACCTGCACCGAAACCTCTAGAACAATTAGCAGCACATTCTGCATGTGGTGTGGGATCGATACATGTTGGAAGCCTGACTGCCTAGCATTTAAGTTTATGGCCAAAGACATATCAGTCTTGGAGGTAAACCTAAAACCGCAGCATTAGACTTGTCCTTCTCTCTAGCAAGAGAAGCAAATGCAAGATCCTTGTTCACACACACCGGAGAGCCTGTCTCCGTGCAGAATGAAGCCAGAGTAAAAATTCTGGGCCATAGAAAGCTCTTTAAACAAAGCACCCACAGCAAAAATAATAGATTTCACCATGAATGCAACACACACACTGAACTGAGCACCAACTAGTTCACAAGATGACAGCTTATTCAAAAAAGGAAAACTCAAAACCGTAGAGCCAACATAATGAATAATTTATATCAAAAATTAATATACATATGAGATTTACCTATACACATATTTATAAAACTATAGAGATCTAGGTGTTAGCAGCATTGCTGAGTGGTGTGTTTACAGGCTTTTAGTTTTTCATTATTTACCCTTTTTCTGTGTACAGTACACTTTTATAAGAAGTATCCTTTACCTTCATGATAGGAAAAAAACCTAAAACGTGAACTATTTACCCAGTATTCGTGTATCAAATATACTTCAGACACATCGATATAATGCGGAAATTTGAACTTGGTTTGCAGCTCACATGCCTGAAGGCAGAAAGGGGGCTTTGGAAATGAAAGATTCTGAAAACAACTCAAAAGCAATCATTGTTTTGATCTTGAGCCAATATTTGAATAGGCATTATTTACAGTCATAATTTTTGAAGATCAAAGCAGCCTTCCCTTCCCCATTGTCAAAACAGAGAGAAGAGACAAACTTGCTGAATCCACATTTTAAAGGCAAACAGAGGATGAGCAAGCACATGGTGTCTTACCTCATCTATCATGGTATGTCGTTGACTAGAAGAAAGATGAAGGCCAAGATGTGTCAGGAAGAGAAGTACAATGTCAATCTTGAATCTCCCTGCCTCAATGCTAAAGAGAGGTATTGCTATGCACCCCATCCAAAAGCAATTGAATGACCCCGGTGTGTTTCTACAAAGCAATAAAAGGGAACCACACACTTCAGGAGTGGGCCTTTTTGAAGAACAAACTGACTTTCCCTCTGAAACTGATAAGTGGTAATGGTGGGAGGCAGTGGAAATTATAGCTGTTTCAGTACCGTAGTCGGGTGCTTTTAATGAGTCGCCCTGAGCAAACATACCTAATCAGCCTCCACTATCCATTCTGCTACTGCCCACATCTTTGCAAATTGGTTCTTGTTTTTATGCCTTAATAAGCTGAAAACACTAGAAATCTTTTTCCATTTTTAATTTTTCAAAACCTACCTAGCCATATGTCATTTCTAAAGACAACCCCTCCTCGTTCTGGGTGTTGGCACCATTAGCAAAGACAGAGACAGCTCGGGGCCTCCCTCCCATTTTTTTCCTCTCTTCCTTCTACTGTATTCCATTTCACTATTTGGTCATCCAAATGGATATCTAGAGAACTTGACGGGTGACTCCAAGGTCGTCATATCTCCTGCTTCTCATAGAAAGAGGGAATGCTCCCTAAAACGAAACCTTACTTCCTCCCACCATGGCCCCGATAGGTTTGGGCTGCTTCTATTCTTAAAAGTAATGTGAGAGTGGGGGCACCTGGGTGGCTCACTGGGTTAAAGCCTCTGCCTTCAGCTCAGGTCATGATCTGAGGGTCCTGGGATCGAGCCCCACTTCGGGCTCTCTGCTCAGCAGGGAGCCTTCTTCATCCTCTCTCTCTGCCTGCCTCTCTGCCTACTTGTGACCTCTCTGTCAAATAAATAAAAATCTTAAAAAAAAAAAAAGTAACGTGAGGGTAATCTGTAACTTTTTCAGGTTCTAAGAGACTTCTTCCTCTCCTTCATCTCTCATTCCCACTATGTAAGTCAGCTATTGCTACAATAGTTCTGTGCAACTCACAAGCCTCAAATGGAATAAAACCGCATGCATTTATTTCTTGCTCACAGCCTGTGGGGTTGCCTATGGCTCTGCTGGGATGAGTGGTCATTTCTTGGTAGTGGCTCCAACTGTGGATTGGGTCCTTATTCTGGTAGCAAAAGGAGTTCCCAAGTCAACCAATCTAGCATCCCACAGCGCTTCTCTCTAAAAGAGACGCCATTTTCTTCCAGTGACAACATCTGAGGTGAGCACTGAGTCTTATTTTATTCTTCTAAGATCTTATTGGAGATGCAAGAAGTTATCAATCCCTGGAAATTTTTGAAGGTACATTGCTTAATTGGAAAATGACAAACGTTTCACCTGGGCATGTCAGTGCCCAGAAAACCCAAGCTTCCTTTGGACTTATCTTCTCCACTCAGGCAATTCCATAGCTTACAATTTGTTGCCTGATGGAGCCCACTTCCGGTAATAAACCTTGTCACTGTTAGGGTGTTTAAGCTGCATAAAATTGAAAACTCAACCCAAACTATCTGTAACAATAATAAAGTACATGGGCAACCAAAACTCAATTCCAGCTGTAGAAGAGGCTTTCAGGTTAACTGACCAAGGAGCCCATCGAGGACACAGATGACTTCCACCGTTCCATTTTGACACCAACACTGTCAGCTTCATCCTGGAGGCCGATTCCCTTCTTGGCTCTAGGATGCCCCCTATAACAAGTAGGGCTAAATGTCTACTCATTTAAATCCAGTAGGAGGCTGCCTTCCTGTAACTATGCTTCATAACAAGACAGTTGCATTTCCAAAAACTCTTAGAAAAGCTCTTTTTGTTTCTCACTGAACCAAATTGATTTGGGCCAGACTCTCTTCAAACTAGGGTGGAAATAATCAGATTAGACTAATCAGAATCCCAAGATCTGGTCTCAACCAGCTCCCCTTAAGGCTTAGGGGCTATGCGTGGGAGTGAATGACACCTGGGATGAAAGAGATCTATTTAGGAATGGAAAAGGAGTGGGTGGATGTCAAGATGACATTTGGTTCAGACTCTAGGTAGTGAGTACCTTGGGTGGAGGATAGGATCATTCTGCTCACCAGAGAAGAACATTTCCCACCAGAATGCAATGCATTGACATTCCATTTACACATCAGTCTCTTGTGATCTGTGTATTTTTAATCAAGTCCCTTGTGTTAGAACCATGTCTGACAAGGTTAAGGGCCAAACCCAATCACTGGATCAAGTTGCATTCACTCAGGTTAAGTTTTTACTCACCATTATACCTTCTCCAGTCTACATCACCATGAATTGACATAATCTGAAGAAAAAGAAAAAGAAGATGCAAAAATTAGGATTATGTAATATGCATTAACAAACTGCATCCACAAAAACCATGAAATGAGAGAGAGAGATTCGCAAGCCAACACTCATAGCCATTTCTCATGTGTTTTGCTTGTTCTATCAGCAACTTCTTTGTATCCGACTTCAATTTCTTATCCTCCACCTTAAGCTTATTTCCTTCTGCCATTTCTCCAAAAGTGTCATCAAACAGGATCCGTACTGTCATCTGTATCACATATATACAAAATGTCCCACTGCAGAGAAAAGCATTCAGTCCCACATCATCAATAAACAGGATCTCAAAATCCCTTCCATGCCTAAAAGCCTAGAAATGGTTTTACCTTGATTATTAGGAGAAGTAAACCTGAAATAGTCTAGAGTATAAATGTCAAACATTGAGCCTGTGGGCCAGCTTTAACCTGCAGAAGGTCATCATTCAATGACACAACCTCATTGTCAACAGCTTTACTTCAGTTGGTGTATTTTGTGTGTGTGAAATATTAGTTCAGCCCACCAGGATTTTCACGAGGGGAAATCGGTCCATGAGTAAATTTGATTTGACAGTCTTGTCCCTAGGAAACAAAATGGCAATTTTTTGAGAATGTAAGATTAATGCACTAAATGATTATTATTTACCCCAAACTAAGTCCTCAGAATTTCCAGCAAAATTGAAGCATCAACTGTCAGAAGCTGCAAAATACTAAAGGCAACATACACTTGGCAGCTCAGTGATGTGTGTGTGTGTGTGTGTGTGTGTGTGTGTGTGTGTGTGTATCCTAAATAACAGAGTCGTCTAAACAAACCACATTTGCACTTTGACTAACACCATATTCTGGTCCTGAATTTCTCAGCTTGCTTTTTATACAATGTTACTCATAGTTTTTCTCTAAGATTCTTCTAAGTGAAGGCAGGCTTTTTCAAGAACCAATTCAAAATGAAAGTTGATTTTTGCATGATGTCACCAAAAGGTGATGTCACTTTCTTTTCTCTCCCTTGTCTCAAGAAAAATGGATACTAATGTTGAACTTATTTCACCCTTAACACAACCCAGACAGGCAATCTCTAAAAACACAATGTCAGCTAACCTCAAGTTATCAGATAATGTTGTCAGAACCCAGGCTAATGCAAAACTTCTTGGGATGGGCTTCTTAACTCCTCTAGAAAATTATGCATATTTTAAACTCTTTTTTAGACAATATTAGACAACTTTAGTCTAAATTTTAGACAATTTAGACAAAATATGGTGATTATTTTTAACACAAGTGCTAAAATAGTCTTTTACTTTATTTAAAGGGAGCCAATCAAAATTTTTAGGCAAAAATCCAAAGGAAGTTTTGTTTATGATGAAACTCAAACCTTACCCCTGAACTCTTTAGTTATAAGCAGGGTCTATTTTTATCAACATACAGGACTGTGTTTTCAAGACCATACTATCAACTGCTCAAATCAATTCATAATTCATGTCTCCAGTGGCCAATATCTCAGGAACAATACATGTGCATGCCAACGGGACTAAAAAAGTGAGCAGAGATGGCAAGAAGAGGAAGGAAAAGCCCTTAGGGCAAGAATGGGGAAAGCGTATGACAATTTTTAAAGTAATAGCATTAGCAACTCATTTTTTTCCCCACAGTAATAATAACAAATAAGCTCTAGCCTACAGAGTTCATATTTTGAATGACATATGTTTATTTTGTCTGAAATGTTTTCCAAGCAGTGAGTTTGGTTCACCCATGTTCAATCCATAATTGGGAATCATGACACAGCCCCATGTAAGCAACAGTCAGAAAGCAATAGAAGGAAATTTCATCCTCTGCCAGACATCACCTCAGCATGCCCCCTGGTTGATACTTTGGATGGCTTTGGTCCACCAACATCTATCTGGGAAGACTGCTTAACAGTGGCCTTAAAGGCAATGCCACCTTAAAGAAAAGATAAGCTTGAAGACCATGAGCTGAAGGATGGAGAATCCAGAAGAAAACTGAAAAGAGCCTCACATATGATGAATATTCAGCTCAGAATAAGTGGAAGAGTAGAGCCCTTGGAGGAGCAGAAGCCAATGAAAAGGTCTGCCCTGAAATCTAAATAGGCTGATTACCATCCCCACGAGAGCCTCAGGAATTGAGGAAACAGCAAGGAAGAACATGTCATTCCAGCACCCATATCATCTCGAAGTGTCACATTTGCCTCTGAGGGCAGGGAAGAGTCAGGTTGTCCTGAGTTGGGTCAAGATCAAGAAGAAATTGTCCTGAAGAGAATTCTACCCACCCACAACCTACAGTGAGCCCTGGAGTTACAGGAGAGAAGCTTCTCCCTTCTCTCACTGAGGCCTGAATTAGTCACCTATTGCTGAAATAAATCTATGTAAGAATCCCAAACTCAGTGGCTTAAAAGAATAATCATATATTTCTGACTCACAGGTCTGTGGATTATCTGTGGTTATGCTGGAATTTGATGGGATTGCCTGGCCTTAGTTCCAGGCTATGAGTTGGTTCAAGTCTATTCCATGTGTCTCCTACTTAAGGGATCAGTGGTTTTATAGGTCATGTTTTGTATTTTCTTTTTATGGCAATGGCAGAAGCCCAAAATGGCCAACAGTAACATGCAATATCTCTTGAGGCCTTGGTTCAGAAAGGTACACTGAAACTTCTACACAGAATTCCTTGGCCAAAGCAAGTCACATGGTAAAGCCCAAAATCAATGGGGTAGTGAAATGTATTCTACTCATAGTGGACCATGATAATAGTGGGGAGGGAATACAGAAAATACAGTCTACCAAGATTGAAGGCTTTAGTCCAGAGGATCCAATGTAAGTTTTCCAGTCATCCGTATGCAACCTTTTAAGAATGTAACCCAAATGTCCATGAACAAATGAATGGATAAACAAACTACAATATACCCATACAATGGAATATTATTCAGCCTTAAAAATGGACCAACAGAGGGGCGCCTGGGTGGCTCAGTGGGTTAAGCCTCTGCCTTCGGCTCAGGTCATGATTCCAGAGTTCTGGGATCGAGCCCCGCATTGGGCTCTCTGCTCAGCGGGGAGCCTTCTTTCCCCCTCTCTCTCTGCCTGCCTCTCTGCCTATCTCTCTGCCTATCTGTGATCTCTCTCTCTCTCTGTCAAATAAATAAATAAATAAAATCTTTTTTAAAAAATGGACCAACAGAAAGTCTAATACATGTTACAACATGGATGAACCTTAAAAATATTATACTCAGTTAAAGAAACTAGACACAAAAAGACAAAGATGGTATGATTCTATTTGTATGAGTTTCCAAAAAAAGCAAATTTATAGAGACTGAAATTTAAAGGGTGATTTCCTGGGACTAGGGGGAGAGAACAAGGAGGAGTTATTGTTCAATGGGTACAGATTTCTGTTTAAGAAGATAAAAAAGTTCGTGAGAAGGGTAGTGGTGATGATAGCTAAACAATATCAGTATAGTTGGGAAGCCTGGGTGACTCAGTCAGTTAAGCATCTGACTCTTGGTTTTGGTTCAGGTCATGATCTCAGGGTCATGAAATCGAGCCCCGAGTTAGGCTCCAAGCTCAGCACAGAGTCTTCTAGAGATTCTTTCCCTCTCCCTCTGCCCCTCCCCCCCACTCAGGTGTACATTCTTTCTCTCTCTCTCTCACTCTCTCTCTCTAAAATAAAATAAAGAAATCAAATCTTTTGAGAAAAAAATAAAAAAATGTAAATGTAATCAACACCACTGGATTACACACATAAAAACAGCTAAAATGGTAAAATTTTATGGCACATGTATTTTACCACAATAAAAGAAGAATGTGAATAAGACAAGTTAGCATGTGTGACAGAAAACAATAGGCTCACACATGGACTGGTCCATTTTACCCTCACAACCATCTTGGGGTAGGATTCATTTTCCATTCAGCAAAAGGCCACATGCTGACAGGATCATTTCCAGGAATAGCCAAAACACAGAGGCCCCCATCTTTCCCCTTATATCTGAGTAAAAAAGGTCATCTTGCCTTTGAATGAAGAGGAACATTAGTACCCACTCAACCGACAATTGGGCCCTGGAACATTCAGTGCTGCCCTTGCCAATAAAGCTACATTCCCTCAAGAGGCGAATGCTAATAGACACCAGATTGATCTACACAAACCTAGGATGTTATTGTTTTAAATCTGGTTCTAAGTGCACTGTGTAACCAGAGTCTTAAAAAGAATTTTACCTGAAGCATAATGAGTTGAGCAAAAAATGTTGTACTTTATTAAATCGAAGGATTATTTCTCAAGTCATCAAGAACTTGGCATTTTCCCTAAGAGAGGAAGATTGCTGTTGAATTTTTCCCTCTTACTTCAATACTGAGGTTACTAGCAAGTACTCTGCATTACCTTTTAGATTTCAGCTTCACTTTGTTACCAAAAAACATCTTCAAAACAGGAACAGTGTCGGTGCTCCATGTTCTTGGGGCTGGTTCTGTAGCTAGTTCTCTAGTTAAAGGGCTGCTTTTTAGTTCTGAGAGACCATCATTAAGGCCAGACATTGTAATTCCAGGGTTAATGATAATTGCCAGCCCCTCTTTGCCCCAGCTAGTGCAAAGGAAGTGGAAGAGATTCTCATGGAAAGGGGAAGTAAGAAAGACGAAGAAAATTACCTGGATCTCCAGATGCGCTTGTACCTCAACCAGCTATCACTGGAGAGTTTTCTGCTATGAGGCAGGGCAATCTTTCCATTATCTGTCCTTTTCATAACAAACACTGATGAAACATTAAGCTAATCCCTCAACACACTGTCCTGCAAGTCTGCAAATTGAATGAGTGCTTCACTATTCCGTTATACAAAGAAATATGCCAACAGATACCTGCATAATGCAATAGCCCGTGGATATCATAAATGGATTTTAATGTTATCTTGTGAATGCCTGAAATAGATTGTATTTAGTATACTAAATAAAAGAGTGCCTTTCTTCATTAGAGAGGGAGAGAGAGGTACTAGCACTGACATCTTGATGCACAGCAAATGTTCTCCACTTTCCTCCTCTTCCATCTGCATCCTTCTTCTCTACTTAGATTGGAGCCTGGAACCTTAAGAGATTCTGGGGATTCCTCTCCCTAAAGACCATCAACAAATTTAAGTTATTTCTATACCTGTATTCAACATTATATTTTAAAGGTAAATGTCACAGGGAAAGATAGAAGTTTTATAGAGGAGGGCAGGAGCAAGCATAATAATATTTATTGAATGCTGACTATGTCTGATACTGTTCTAAGTGCTTTAAAGTGGTTTAGTCACCGGCATCTTCACAATACCCTTAGGGGGCTAGGGACTCCTCTTGTCTTAATCATACAAACAAAGAAAGCAAGGTACAGAGAAGTTGGGCAACTTGCCTAAGGTCACAGACCTACTAAGCAGCACAGCAGGAATGCACAAGCAGGCAGTGGGCAGCCCCGCTCTAACCTCCACACCACACTTCCTGTCTAAGGAGCAAGGGATTCTGGGAGCCTCCCACCCTGTCTGTGTCGCCATGAAGCTCAGCTTCATCCAGCAGAAGGATTCATTACACAGTCAGCATTCTCAAAGCAATGATTCCTGTTACCATTTCATCACAATCATCCCTTTAGAATTAAATATATGTAGAAAATTCTTCATCATCCATAACAAGACCATAATTCGGTTTGTGGTCATTTACCTTAAGAACATGGCCATCCCATGGGGCCCCTGGGTGGCGCAGTTGGTTGAGCGACTGCCTTCTGCTTGGGTCATGATCCCGGAGTCCCGGGATCCAGTCCCACATCGGGCTCCCAGCTCCATGGGGAGTCCGCTTCTCACTCTGACCTTCTCCCTTCTCATGCTCTCTCTCACTCTCTCTCTTTCCTAATAAATGAATAAATAAAAAAATCTTTTAAAAAAAATTAAAAAAAAAAAAAAGAACATGGCCATCCTTCTGAATATTAACTGAAATGGAAGGTAAACACTGAAAGGAGCACTATGGTTTCTTCATGTTTTCATGAAACCTTCAAAATTAATCTTTTTTTTTTTTTTTAAGATTTTGTTTTTAAGTAATCTCTACACCCAAAGTGGGGCTGGAACTCATGACCCAAACATCAAGAGTCATGGGCTCTACTGACTGAGCCAGCCAGGCTCCCCTTTAGGATTATCTTTTAATTAATACTTTCAGACCAAACATGAATATGAAAAATACCTATTTGATTTCTTCCTTAGTCAATAACTCATTTGATTCACTGAAAATCGAGAAAGGTGGAATGGCTGCATAAAGGATAAATAACTCCACAAAATAACTTTCAACTATTAAATAGAGCCTATACTTAAAAGAAATACATTCCCAGCAGATGATATTTCTATAAGACTTCAAAATCCCCCAAAGTATTCTTTGAATTTGTATTACTCAAATTCAAATTTTCATTTATGTGAACTGTTTCAGTGTCCTCACTGTGTTTTAAATAAGCGTTTTCATTTTTGCATTTGAAGACAAGATAAACCCATGTGTATATTTTAATAAAACATTACTGGGAAGACCCTTTGTAATCAAAACCATAATATTAACTATTATAACGATAACTAAAATTTATTGAACATTAATGTGCCAGTCACTGGACTATACTCTTTGTACGGGATTTTCATATACTTTGCGTAACACTCTTTTGAGGAAGATACTATCTCCATTTTATAGATAGAGAAACAAGGTGTCTGAAAAGTTAAGTCCTTTGGAGGGCGCCTGGGTGGCTCAGTCGGTTAAGTGTCCGACTCTTGATTTTAGCGAAGGTCTTGATCTCAAGGTCATGAGATTGAGCCCTACATTGGGCTTCATGCTGGGTGTGGAGCCTACTTTTAATAAATAAAGTTGGGTCATTTTCTCAAGGGTCTTTGGAGTCAGATCTTGGAAAGAGCCAGGATTCAAGTGCAAGTCTGTCTGACACTAAGACCCAGATATTAAAGTCTATGCTATACTGCCTCAGAAACCATAAGAGAAAGACGTGATGAATTTATCTAAAAATTAAATATTTCTACATATGCTCCTAAATCATCAAAAAAAACTGAAAAAAAAAAAACCCCTGAAACATGTATGTCGAAGAATCAATTGTCCTTAAGTATATATAGGGATTCATACAAATTAATCAGGAAAAATCAGGAAAAGAAAAGAACAAAAAATTCAAATGGCAAATATATTCATGGAATGTTTTTTCACCTAAAACAAGAAGTATAAATTATATTGATATATCACTTTTATCTCATGATACTATCAGATTTCAAGGATTGATATACCAACTGTTTCAAGGATATGAAGAAATGAGCATGCTCATATACTGCTAGAATATGGAACAACCATAAACATAAAAGAAATGCACAATTTAGAAAGATCTAGTTTACAGTTTTTAACATCTCATTTCAAAAAATGTGCTTTATGTGAAAAAAGCAGACTATGTCATACACAGAATATGATCCCAATTTTGAGAGAGGGGGAAAAGAAAAAAAAAGCTTTTTTTTTAGTATAGAAGAATTCTTGAAGATTTTATGCTAAAATGTTAATTACAGTTGCTTATTTTGGGATTAATGGGATTGCACATTATTTTTTAGCTTTATTACATCTTTCATTATTATGCAAATCTTAATCTTTGAACTATTTTTTTAATTACACATACACATACAAATATGAACCAATTCATATAGCTACTTAGGGAAACATTCTTGATGGTAACCACTCCTGGAGACATCAGTTCAGACTTAGTGCACATCCTTTCTTGCCCTAATGTTTTTGGGTGGCAATGTGCTCAGTCCCAAGGATGAAGAAGGAAGGCTCTAGGCCAATCGTGGAAATCTCATTTCCCTTTGCTAGCAATTGGTCTAGAGGTAGTCATGTGACCCAGTACTGGCCAATGAGATATAGAGGCAGTCTGTTGATGGCTGCAGGTTAAGATTTCTTCCTAATAAAAAGAGTGGCAGATACAGAGAGTATTTTAGTTACTCACATCTCCACCACTTGCTTTTCTGCTTGGGATGCTGTTGTATGAGGATGAGATATTTAGAGCTGTGGCAGCCATCTGGAGACCATGAAAAGACATATCACTGACACACTGAAGAGGCCGAATAGAAAAGATAGAACAAATCTAGCCCAGGTGTTTGGCGATAGAGGTGAGCCATTGAAACAACTCTGGACCTGCCAACTTCTGAGCTTTTATTACGTACATCAATTAAATGTCTTTATTGTTTAATACTCTGTTGGTGGGGCATTTTATTCCTTGCAACCAAATATACACTGTTTCAATGCTTCATGTAAAAAAAGATATCTGAACATATAGGTTTTAACTACATGAATACATAAAGATACATATATAGATGGAACACCTAGATCCCATTACTTCCTGTTTTCTGAAGGGTCTTAGTCTTTCTTTTTTTTTTTTTTTTAAGATTTTATTTATTTACTTGACAGAGAGAGATCACAAGTAGGCAGAGAGGCAGGCAGAGAAAGGAGGAAGCAGGCTCCTTGCGTGAGCAGAGAGCCCAATGCGGGGCTCGATCCCAGGACCCTGAGATCATGACCTGAGCCGAAGGCAGAGGCTTCAACCCACTGAGCCACCCAGTGCCCTGAGTCTTAGTCTTTCTTAGACCATCTCTGTCTTGCACATAAAACCTCTCAACTGCTACTTCCCATCAGCTTTAAGTTGTCTTAATCACTTCTGTCCCAACCTTCCCTTAGTTGCACTTCCCACTTCTATATTCCATCCCCTTCAAATCCAAACTCTTGAGAATGATTTCTTGTACCCAACATCTCCATTTTCTCAACCCTTACTCCTCAATCCACTCCAATCCATCCACATTCCTGCTTCACCAAAACAGTGGTTGATAATTTGCTTATGAGCGATGACCTCAATGTTACCAAATCCAACTTAACTTGTTCAGTTCTCGTCACCCCTCCCTCTTTATTGAAATACTTCGTTCTCTTGGCTTCTGGTCTTCTTTCTACATTTGGGTTTTTCTTTGATCTCTTCCTTTGCCATCTCATAGCCCATTAAATGCTAGGATTCCTCAAAGCTTATTCCTAGACTCATATTCCTCCCACTTTCTATTCTCCCTTATTGATGTCTCTGGCATCAATTACCATTTATGTGCAGATAACTCATAATATCTCAGACCCATAAATCCAACATTTCTTTTTCAATATCTCAAAAGGTCACCATCTGTACTTGTGATTTTCCTACTCAAATCTGGACCTCTTCTTGTAGTCCCTGTCTCAGTGAATGGTACCAACATTGATCTAGCTATATAATCCTGAAATCTAAGAATAGTCTTTGAGACCTTCATTTATCACCACCCCCAGATCTAATTCATCATTAAGTTTTATGAACTCTGCCTCCTAAATATTTCTCAAATTTAGTCACATCTTTTTATCTCTACTACTATCATTCTAGCCAAGTTATCTATTCAGCTGAACTATGTAATAAATTACCAACTGATCTCCTAACATTCATTCTTTCATCTCTTCTGTTTGTCTCCACACTGTAGCTATTATGACCTTCTTTTAAACTCAGTTCTGATTATATCACTTCCTTGCTTAAAACTCTTCAGTGGTTTTCCCATTGTTCTTAGCATGAAGAATAAAAGCTTTAACTTGATCTGCAAAGCCCTAAATGGTATGGTTCTTATCCCCTACAGTCTTGTTTCCCATCATGCTTTCTACCACACTCTACATTTCTTAAGACTGTCATACTCTCAAACTCAGTCTACTACAGAACTTTCATGTATGTTTTTCCACCTGGAATGTTCTTACCTGTCCTCTTTGTTCAGGTAACTCTTACTCATTTTTCAAATTTCAGCTTAATACTTATCTCCCTGACTTTTCTCTCCAAACCAAAGCTCTCCTATCATAATCTCTCATCATTTGGAACCCTTACGACAATCTTCAGTAAGAAACTGAAGCAGATGCTGTTGGCTGTCTTCCTAACTACCATTTAACTTCATCATTCCTGTTAACCCTTCTTTTGTTCAGATACTGAGCATCTGTGTTTCAGAAGCCATTCCTCGGCCCCAGGGTGCGAATGTTCTCTAGTATGGGTCAATCACAGCTATTCTAATCCTCCTACCAATGATTGGATCAAGAATGGACATGAGAAGCAACCCTTGCCCATGAGAAGTAAAAAGACACAAAGGTGTTCTTCCATGAGGAAGAACAAGATAGGACTCATATCTTCCTGCCTTTGGATGACATCGTAACAGGATAAGAAGCTTAAAAACATTTCAGCTGTTCTAACCATGAGAAGAAAATCTAAATAACACTTCTGATTGTGTGTCACATGGTAAGTTGCACTACTGACCCCAATTCTTCATTCCTCTGTCATAGACATCCAATCCCTTGCCATGTCCTCATAGTAGGAAGAGTGATCTTCCCCGCCCCTTAACTTTAGGCTTGTTCATGTGACTTGTTTGGGCCAATGGGATGCCAGCAGACCTGACGAAAGCAAAGGCTCCCCAGGTGCCTCCATAGTTTGATTGGTTCTCTTGTTCTCTCCAGTGATCCACCCTGAGAAAAGCATCCTCCAGGTAGCTGCTTTCCCTTTCAGCCTGGTACTAGAATCAGTATAGATAAAGTAGATCTAGGCTTAACCCACCCCCTAAAGCAGCGTTGCTTCTTCCGGTCCATGGGCCCACCACCTAAAGCACCACTGCTCTGGTTGACCTGCAGAACTGTGATCATAAGAATAAGTGCTTCTTGCTACATGCCATTAAGTTTTGGGGTGACCTATTACGGAGCATTACTGTGTCAATAGCCAGCTGATGCATCTGCAAAAACTTCCCAACTGTTGCAGGCAGTAGTTAAATAATCATATAATTAAATACAATTCTCTCTCACTAGATTACAAGGTCCAGAGGGCAGCAATTGTGTGTACTTTCACTCTCCATTGTATCCCAGTACCTAGCACAGTAGATTGCATAATAAATATTTACTGAATGGATATTATTAATGAGAAAGAGAGGCTGCAATAGTACATACCAAAAAAATGTTAAAATCAGATGATAGGATAATAAGTAACATTTATATCTTCATTATTTTCTATATTATAATAATACTTTTATGTATTGTAATAAGGCTCTTGTATAATAACCATGAATTGCTTTTATAATCAGGAATAAAAAAAAAAAGCTATTTCTACTAAGAAGAAAATATAATTATTTAGAAAGAAATATTATCATGGGTCAAACAAGAAGTCATTTGCATGAGTTAAATCTACATATAGTTCCAAATTGAAGAGGCCATAAATTTACACAAAGGAGATAAATATTCAGGTGTCAGGACAGTAAATAAGGTCGTGGTTAGCACCAAAATTTAAGACCTGGCTGAGACGCACTGTGCTTTGCTTTGCTTTACTTCCTGGAATCAGAGAAAAAATGTCTGAGGTAAGCTGATAAAACACACAGAAATTTAGGGAGACTGGACCAAATGGAAATTCCAGTAAGCTACTAGTTATTCACGAATTGTCTCTCAGACTCATTTTACAAACTTAAAGTCAAAGGTTCCTGAGGACATCTCTCTAGCCACATCTCCTCGCCTTCCACCTTTTTCTACCTCCTTCCACTTCCAATTTCCCTGCTTTCTGCTCTCACCCTACTCTCTAAGATGGGGGACCTTGCTTTCTTCCTAGGGTCCTTGAGGCCCCTCCTGATTTCACTTGATTCCTTCAATGATGGCATCTCATGTTTCAAGGATGCAGCAACCAAAAGAAAGAAACTAGATGGCAGACAACCACATGGACCGCTCTGAAAAATAAAGCATTGGAGGAAAAGCAAAAACTAAGGAAAAACGTGATGTATAGTAAAGATAGTTTATATCAATTTAAAATATATACGTTCACATGTATCTCTTAGGTTAGCTCCATATATAAAGACTTGTAAAACATTTGAGATAATGAGAGATGACAATGAGCCTGCCCATGGAGGATGAATGGCAGAAGGAAGGAAGGAAAGAAGAGAAAGACAAGGGTGCACATTTATAAGGGCAAAACACAGATTTCACTCTGAATGTTTTAACTGAAGGGGTGTTAATAAAGGGACTACTTACAGTGGTGTGGGAATGGTGAAGTTAAAAAACGGAGAATGAACTCTTGCCATTTGCAACCACCTGGGTGGACCTAGAGGGCACTATGCTAAGTGAAATAAGTCAGACAGAGGAAGGCAAATACCGTATAATGTCATTTCTATGTGGAATCTAAAAAACAAAGCAAATGAATAATCAAACAAGAAATAGAAACAGATTCATAAATACAGAAAACAAACCAGTGGTTGCCAGAAGGGAGGGGAAAGAGGGTAGGCAAAATAAATGAAGGGGTTAGGTGGCACAAACTTCCAGTTATAAAATAAATAAGTCACGAGGATGAAAAGTACAGCATAGGGAAGGTGGAAGGTAGTCAACAATATTGCATTAACGTTGTATGGTGACAGATGGTAACTAGACTTATTGTGGTGAGCATTTTGTAATGTATATAATTGTGAAATGACTGTGTTGTACACCTGAACCTAATATGA
Organism: Nasua narica; assembly: GCA_028533885.1. Taxonomy (NCBI): domain Eukaryota; kingdom Metazoa; phylum Chordata; class Mammalia; order Carnivora; family Procyonidae; genus Nasua; species Nasua narica. The sequence goes on along the minus strand of CM052801.1, from coordinate 32,505,761 downwards.
TATTGCATGTCAATTATTCTTCAATAAAAAAAAGATGGGAAGGTGTATTGGTTTTCTATTGCCGCTTTAACAAATTACCACAGATTTAGTGGCTTAAAACAACATAAATTTGTTACCTTACAATTCTGTAGGTCAAAAGACTGGCATGGAATCTCAATGGGCTAAAACCAAGATATCAGCAGAGCAGCATTTCTTCTGGAGGCATCGAAGAAAAATTTGTTTCCTTGCCTTTTCCAAGCTTCTAGAAGCTGTCCACATTCCCTGGCTCATGGCCCCCTTTCTCCATCTTTAAAGCCAGCATCAGCTAACCTCTCTCTGACCCTGCTTCCTCTTTTCTTGACCACAGCTGCCTTCAAGGACCCATGTAATTAGATCGAGTCCATCCAGACAATCTAGGATAATCTCTCATCTCAGTGTTCATAACTTCAATGGCATCTGTAAAGTTCTGCTTACCATGTAAGGTAACACACTCCCAGGTTCCAGGGATTAGGATGTAGACGTATTTGGCAGACCATTATTCTGCCTACCCCAGAAAGCCATTAGGATCCCTAGGGCAGAAGGGGCAAGGGAAGGACATAGTGTTAAAGAAACCCCAGGGGAGCTGGAACCTAGGGACTGTCCAAAAGGTGCTGCAGTGAGGAGGGGGGCAACCATTGCCAGACACTGCTCTAAGGAGTAAGTGTATGGGGGAAAATTACCCCGACCTCTCCCACCCCACCCCCATTCTCCTGCCAATGCCTCTCATCAGGCAAACCTAACCAGGAACCAGGAACAGCAAAGGAGCTTGGGTAATGGAGTCTTCAGTGGTTGGCATCCCAAGGCAGAGAAGGGTGGACGTTCTCCATTAGCGGGGGCTGGGAGGATTGCTGGGAGAAGAGTTCGGGGTAGCAAATGAGGAATAACCTGAACATAACGCCCTAAACTGGGAGGAGTAATAAATGCAGCTCTCTGCGCTTGGGGTCATAAAAAAGAAAAACTCTCTTCCAGCAAGATCCACTGCTACTTCAAAGTCGAATCAAAAGGGTTCGGCGGCTGGGGGTGGGGATTATGGAAGAAACAAAAGATTTGGATGGAGGAAAATCAAGTGTGCAGTCTGCATCACATTCACTCGCTTCTCTCTTTCTCTTTACTTTGTCACGCGAGAGAGCCGGGTAGAAATCGCCAAGCGAAAGGTGGAGAGGTGGGGAGAGGTGTGCAGGAAAGACAATGAAGCTATTGGCAAGAACAGAGTAGGCAACTCAACACTTAGAAGCGACGCTTTTTCAAAGAGGTGCAAACAGCAGAAATTCTCCTTCACGATGTCAGTGTGTGCTTTTGACTTGGAGTCAGGTTCACATTAATTTATGAAGTGCTGAGAGTCCGGGTACCTGGCACAGGATTTTTTACTCTACAAACTGCTAATTTAACTACAGGCTGGATTCTGTCCTCAATGTCTCCCAGAGGCACCCCTTCTAAGACCATTCCTCCCTGTCCTCTGATTTTGTTATTTTTAGAGGACAATTGGCCCCCTTTGATATCTACTTCATTTTGTATCCAGGCTATAAATTTCTCCTTAGGCACAGTTCCTGTCTGATTTTGAAGCTTTGAAGACTCCGGTCATGGCAAACTAGAAAGTACAGTTTGACAGACATTTCCAAAAGAAGGCAAAAGCTCTTCCTGTTACATATACACCATAGGTCTAAGACCATCCTCAAAGCCACTCTGGTTTTACCCAGAATTTTCGAGGGTTTGGAACCATTCCCACATGCAGAAAGTCACTTTGAGGGGGCACCCAGCCTAAAAAGCTGGCCCCAAGATGGTTCTACAAACGAGCAGTCCAGGAAACTCAAAATCGACACCAGGTTGGGCGTAGGGGGCCCCAACAGATAGGGCAGCCACTCTAAATGCTGAAATCTGGACGAAAACAGAATGAGGAGTCAGAAGATCTTGGTTCCGACTCAGCCTTAGACAAACTGGAGCAAGTCTTGTAGTTAGGAAGTGGCTTATTGGTTTCTATCAACGGGTCTAGCCCTCAGCTCACAGAGTAGATTGCATTTATCTTGATTGAGCACTTACTCTGGACCAGGCATTGCAAAAAGCCTACTTAATCCCTCTCAATAAACATGAAGTCATTTCTATTGTTATCTCCACTTTAAAGATGAAAGAGAATTTGAGGAGTTTAAGTGATTGTGTCACAAATTAACACTGCTAAATGATAGCTGCAGGATTCTCAAAGCCCAGAGCCTAAGGGTTTAACCATCATAAAACAAATGCAATCCAGTTGACCCTGGAAAAGATTCCTCCTGAGTTTTTAACAGAAAAATAAATAAGTAAATAAATAAATAAATAAATAACCAACCTAGAAAGAAAGAAAACTGGATTGCCTAATGAGCTTGCTCACATAAACAACCAACTAACATTCCACAGGTTAAAGCATTTTAAAAGTTCGATCTAATAGGGAACACTGACTTCACTTGCCACAGAAACGGCACTGTTAACAAAGGGATTGTTACAATGTTATGTTTATTTCTTAAACACTTTTACGAAAGTAGAATTTAAGTAACACAAAATCCACTATTTTTAGTGTACATTTCAACAGTTTTTGGTAAATTCAAGGAGTTAGGCAGCCACCACCACTATCTAATTCCAAAATATTCCATTATCCCAAAAGAAACCCCAGACCAATTAGCAGTCATTCCCAATTCCCCATCCCACCACACCCCTACCCCTTGGCAACAACTAATCTGCTTTTTGTCTCTATGGGTTTGCCTATTCTGGACATTTCACATAAAGAGAATCATACAATATGTGATCTTTTACACGTGACTTCTTTTGTTTAACATACAGTTTTTGACGTTTTGTGAAGAGGGAGCATGTGTTGGTAGTTCGTCCCTTTTTATTGTCCCATAGTATTCTATTGTACGGATATACCACACTTGTTTTATCCATTCACCAGATGATGGACATTTGGGTTGTTATTCTGATGGCTAATCATTTTGAACAGTTTTTCATATGCTCATTCGCTATTTGTATAACTTCTTTGAAAAAATGCTTACTCGTACCCATTGCTCATTTTTAGATTGCAGGGTTTTTAAAGGTTTTATTTAATTTTTTGAGAGAGAGAAAGAGAGAGAGAATGAGCAGTGGGGAGGGGTAAAAGGGGGGGGAAGAGAGAGAGAGAGAGAAGCAGATTTCCCACAGAGCAGGGAGCCTGATGCAGAGCTTGATCCCAAAACCCTGAGATCATGACCCGAGCTGAAGGCAGACACTTAACCTACTGAGCCACCCAGGCGCCCCTAGATAGGGTTTTTAAAATTACATTTCGTTTTGTATTATTGAGTTGCAAGAGTACTTGATACATTCTAGATAAAATTCCTATATTAGATCTATAATCTGAAAATATTTTCCCAATCTATCCTTTGTCTTTTCATTTTCTCAATGATGTCTTTTTTTTAAGATTTTATTTATTTATTTGAGAGAGAGAGAAAGAGGGTTAGAGTGTGTATACAAACGCATAGGAGGGGAAGGGGCAGAGGATGCTGGAGAGAGAAACTCAAGCAGACTCCACACTGAGCCTCGAGTGGGTGCAGGGCTCGATCCCATGACCCCGAGATTATGACCTGAGCTGGAACCAAGTATCAGATGCTTAAGCAACTAAGCCACCCGGGTGCCTCTTAATGATGTCTTTTGCAGTAAAAAATTTTTTACTTTTAAGAAGTCCGATCCTAAAGTCATAAAGATTTACTCCTAAGAGTTTTAGTTTTTCCCTAACATTTAGGTTCATGATCTATTTTGAGTTCACTTGTGTGTACGATGTGAGGTAAGGGTCTAAATTCATTCCTTTGCATGTGGCTATCCAACTATCCCTATATCACTCCTTTGAGCCCTAGGTCTGTCCTTGTGCTGGTACCACCCTGTCTTGATTAGCTTTGCACTACGTTTTGATATCATGAAGTATGAATTCTCCAACTTTGTTCTTCTTTCTCAAGACTATTTTGGCTATTCTGAGTCCTTTGCATTTCCATAGAAATTTTAGGAACAACTTGTCAATTTCTGCAAAAAATAAATAACAAGCTGGAATTTTGGGAGAGATTGCCTTGAATTTATCAGTTTGGGAAGAATTGCCATCTTAATAGTATTGAGTTTTCCGAGCCACAAACATGCAATATCTCTGTATTTATTAAGATCCTTTTTCATTTCTATCAGCAATGTTTTGCAGTTTTCTGTGTAGAATTCCTGCTCTTTTATTAAATTTATTTCTAAGTATTTTCTTTGTTTTTTTTTTTTTTAGGCTATTGTAAATGGGACTGTTTTCTTAATTTTGTTTTTTGGAACATTCATTGCTTAGAACTAGAAATACAGTTAATTTTTGTATATTGATAATGTGTTCTGTGACTTTGCTGAAGCTATTAGTTAAAGCAGTAACTTTTGTACATATCTTAGCATTTTCTACACATCGAATCATGCTATCTGCTCATTAAGACAGTTTTACTTCTGTCTTTTCAACCTCGACGCCTTTTATTTCTTTTTCTTGCCTTATTGCATTAAGATTTCAAGTACATGTTGAATAGGAGTAGTAAGAGAAGAAACACTTGCCTGGTTCTCAGTCTTTAGGGGAAAACATTCAATCTTACACCATTAAATCTGACGTTAGCTGTAGGGCGTTCATTTGCCCTCTTTAATCTGGCTAAGGAAGTTTCTTTCTATTTCCAAGTTGTTGAGAATTTTTAACATCAATGGATATTGGATTTTGTCAAATGCTTTTTCTGTATCTACTGAGATGATCATGTGGTTAGAAATTTTTCCTTTTGAGTGGAAATAGGCAGTTATGCATGAATACCCACTACAATATTTGTAAGGGGAATTTATGCTATTAAATTTGCAAATAAGGTTCACTGCATACAAGATAGAGGATCTTATCAAAAATTGTTAATTTATTTAAAAAATTGTTAATTTATTCATGTTGGCCTCCTTATTGGAAAGCTATTTGACAGATAAGTGAAAATATGCTACTCAGCAAATCTCTTCAACAAATACATATAATCCAGCCATCCAAACTAATTTCGCAGATTAAGTCTTTTTCTTATCAAAATATTCTACGGGGGTGAGAGGGAGACTGATTTGGCTGTTTAATCAAGAAAGCACAAGTTTTCACATTCAAACTGAGTGAGCAAATTGACATTAAGACTGCATTTATTTTGTATGGATTTCATTGAGTTCAGTGTAGTTTGGCAGACTTTAAAAATTATAGACATATTAGGTAGAAATAAAAATGTAATTTCAGAAGAGATTCATACACTTTTATGCACTGAATTATACTTGAAATTTCTACAGTTTTCTTTGAAAGGCAAACCTCACAACATATCTGAATTATTAAGCATCGATTCCATAAGAGTGGCTCAATTTCAAGAAGAACTATGTAGGCTGAACACGAACTATGCCCCCTAAGAAGATACGCAGTCCCTAGAATTTGAAGGTGTATATGATTTCCAGGATTAAACTGAAATTTCTCACCATGTGACCATACTCTTGCTCCCCACAATTTTTAAAAATGGACTATATTTCATAAAAGTATAATAACAAAGATGAGACTTACCAGTCATGCATTCATTCAGCAAAAATTTACTGATCTCCTACTATGAACTTGATAGGCACTAAAAATTCAATGGTAGACAAAATAGAAACAACCTTTGTCTTAAGAAGCTTACATATTCATGAAGGAGGCAGATAATTGCATAAGCAATTAATTATAGTTACAATCATAGATGGTAAATGCCATGAAGGAAACATACAGAGTATCATGAGAGAGAATAACTAGGGGGACTCAACCTAGTCTGGAAAGGTGACAGACATACTCTGAGGAACTGGCAGTTCAGTTGGAATCGAAAGTAAAAGTAGGGATTTGTCTGGCATGCTCTTCTCCTTCCTTCCATTTGCCTTGGCCCCTCCATTCTCTTCTCCTGGCTAAGGCACATACAAGGGCACTTTGCGCCTTGTGGAAGGAAGAAAAAAGAGCCATGAGTTAAGATGTAAGTAGATTTTGAAATTCAATGGCCAGAGGTTAAGGGAGTTCCCTTCCAATGGTGTTTATATGCTCTACAGGAAGTGTGAAGTAGTTTTCTACTAAGAATAAGAGTATGGGGGTGGCTGAAAGAGACGGTCAGAAGTTGAGGAAGATAGAAAAGGTGGAAAATGGTGGTTTCCAAGGGTGGAAGATGAGGCTTGCTGGGCCGCGTGGAAGGGCTGGTTGGGACTGGTGATCATAAGCTTATCATGATTATTTAAGTAGTTGTAGATTTCCTCAGGCACTGGTGGGTTTCACAGCCGACCCTTACAGAGGTGACGAACGATGGGGTTCACCCAGGAAATAGTTTTGCCAGGTGATACTGGCTGAAGAAAAGGGGAAAATAGTGGTTAAGAATTTTTACAAGGGAATGATTTTAATGATGAGATCCACCTACATCAGTACTGGAAAAAGAGGAAAGTGAGATCCGGAGGAAGGTGGTCTATAGGGCAAGTGAGGGACTTTAGGAACTGTTAAACTGAGTGTATTTGAGCAATAAGCTGGAAAGGGAGGGAGCTGCGAACAGAGTGAGACAGATGTTCTGGGAGGACACGTGGTGATGGTGTGCTTTTCATTGAGGATGGTGTCCGCTCTAACCGTGGAATTGAGCGGATGATAGAGCGTGGGAGAGAAAGCTGTTCAACATGAAGAGGTCCAAGAACTGAGCAGCTAGGGGGTTGGGCGGGGTCCCCCACGGGCCATTTAATTCACTTGCAGAATAATAAGGATGAAAACTGTGACATAAGGACTAGGATTTTTTTTTAATAAATGAGGAAGAGGGTAAATAGGAGGTTAACAGATGATTCCAAGGAAAAAAAGGAGAGGATAATATACCCTCAAAAGAGATGGGGAAGGAGCAACAGTCTCAACGAGACAAATGAATCTGAGAGTACTTTAATTAAGCTCTTCTGAAGTGTAGATCCCATTCAATCTGTAAAATGTCAAGATTCACATCAACTTTCTCAGAAATTGATTAATGACCAGCACTTGACCTAGAAATATATAAATTTGTATGAATAAAGTTGATGAAACTACTTTTGGACTGCTTTGGTATTTACATCAAAATCCACATTTTTCTATAGCTAAGAATCCAGGCTACACTGTTGTTATTTAATTTTTAAAAATGTGCACGGCTGTACCCATGCAGGGTTCTGATCATGTGAGCACAGCATTCATTCCTTGCCTGAACTCCCTGCCTCTCATCCATCCTGTCTCTCACTCAGGAAGGGTATCAGAATTCAAGGAATGCCCTTAAGTTTTTTTAAAATTTATAAGTAAATAATTCTCAAAACACACTTGAAATATTAGTAACTCGTTACTCGCTTCTAACCTGACAATTAAATATAGGGCCCCAGTGTGTGGAGACTCAGCACAATTTATCTACAACTCTTGGTCTATTCTTGTGAAATCTTTCCCCCACCTTTGTTGTTCCTCTTGCCCAGTATGAAGATGGAGTCTGAGGAGGGTAAAACGTAGTACACAATTCAAATTTCCACATGGTTCTCTCTGTTCTCTAGAGCTGGTCTAAACATGCCTGTAGTTAATTATTCATAATTATCATTTCCTTTACCTACAATAGCTCCTACATCAATAAGCTCTCCATTAAATTCTCTTCCAGTTAAAACCTCCTGAGAGTGCCACTTGTCCCCCACAGGGACTCTTGACTCTGCCCTTACTAAAGCATTCCAATTTTGTTCAGTGTTCTCCAGAATCTACTGACCCAGACAGTTGGGAAGTTTGAGAACCAGTAATGACAGGTCAAAATGTTCTCCACAGAGCACTAGTTCGGGGGTAATCTAGCTGGGCCTGCTGCGCTGAGGGCCACGTAAACCTCATTAGGACCTAAGCAGGTGCACGCACAGACTGGTCTTCCTTGCATGGTTGTGATGCCATAGCACATGCGCGATGCCTGCTCATCGCCATACACACAGTACACAAAGGAGCAAGATGGCGTCAGTGGTGTCGTATTATAGCCAGAAAACGGATGACGGTGACATGGTTTGCTAAAGACAATTTTGCCACCTTACATACGAGGTGGTGTTCTAGGGTGATCTATCTTGGGAGCATGAGGGGCTTAGTCCTATATAAACTGACGAAATCTCTGTCCGAAGAGACCGAATATTCCATTACCATGAGCCACATCAAATCTCCTGCAAGAAACTAGGGAAACTCAAAACTGCTGCTCACCGACCATCCCTCCTCGGCCCAGTATCTCCTGGTAGGCTTTGCTGGGGATGTATCCTTTGTACTTATCACAGGAAACCACAGCCTTTACAAGATTTATGAGTCAGAGGGCTCATTTTCACAGAGCCTGCAACCCAGTCCTTTGCGAGATGTTGCAAGCTCTCTGGGAAGCTGTTAAAGGTTGTTAGGGAAAAATAGGCAGTAGGGTCGAGCATATCTGGAAAGCACCCTGTTAAATAAAATGAACTCGTTTTCTGCAGAAACGCTCAGAAGGTTTGCTCTGCTGCTGTGAATTAGGAATGAGGTGTGTAGGGTTTACCCTCCTGCATAGGACAGGGAAGATTTTGTCAAAAACACACCCAGGGCACCTCGGGCAGCACTCTCCTATAGTTGGAAGCATTGTGGGTGTTGGGGCGGGATAGGGGGGTTGCTACTGAAAAGGGCAAGACAAGTAAGCAGGTTTTCAAAAGAAGGGGTTCCGTCCCTCTCAATCCCCTGGCTCTCGCTGAACCAGAAACAGGAGTCACCATATAGAGTGGACTGAATTGTCCCACTGATTGAATTTACTCAGAACACTTCATTTGAAATTTGGCAACATCCCTGACTGTCAGAGGTTTTTTAATCGGATACAAAAGGTTACAGAGGAATACTGCTGCCCAAATCTGGCAGCCCATGGAAGGCTTTTTAATTAACTTTAAAAGGTCTGTGTGGGTCCTACACATGACAGGATATATAAAACACCCACACTCATCACTGGAGTAGGAGAAGCAACTGGAACTACTCCAAACTCATTTCACTCGCATTTTTAGAAAGAGCGAAATTTCTTGTTTTGAAATTCGAGTTTGCAAATGATTCCATATAAAAAATAAAATAAAATCAAGTCTTCCCAACAACATGAGTTACAGGGTCAGCAAGGCCTCTCTATTCGAGCTCTTGGTACTTCTGGACTTAAATCCTCACTGAGCTTTTGTTCTCGAAGAGGAGGAGGGACCCTCCATGTATGGGTGACACCGGCAAGAGGAGACCCTCGTGGGAGAGCTTACCAAAGGTGACACTGGAATGGAGTGACTCTGAGCCTTAAATAAATCCACACAGTGAAGAGAAGACAGCAGGAAGTCATCCTGAGCAAAGCTCGGGGGCCTCCCTCGAGCCATGCAGTGCGAGTTGACAGGATGACCCCAAGCTGAAGAACTCTCGCACGATGACCGCGGATGGGTCGTGCTCTCTCCCTACCACCACAGATGGACAAAAGTCCGCTTTCAAAGATCTTTTTCCTACCTAATCCCTCCACCTCCAGAATGCCAGTGTAGACAATCCACCTATGGTGTCATTGAAGGTAGACCTGGAGGGGTATAAGGTGCAAAAGAAAAGAATTCCCTCTGGAGAGACATCTAATCCGAAATTCCCAACAGCTAGGCAGTGGGCACCATGTGTGTGTGTGTGTGTGTGTGTGTGTCGGGGGGGGGGGAGTGGTAAGTCTGGTGAAAACCATGAATTCATCGTTCATCTGAGGACTGGGTAAGAAAAAAACATATCTCTCATGCATATATGGACTACTGCTTTTTTCCCAAATCCTTTGTAGAGGCCATTGTGATGAGTAAAATTCAAAGCCTAAATAAGTAAACTAAGTAATGTTTCTGAATGGTCATATGCGTTGTATATTTTCTTAGTCAATGGGTCATAGAAGAATAACCAGAGTAGTAGTTTCCCTAAATATTTAGATTTTTTAAATTTTTGTTTGTTTGTTTGTTTGTTTGTTTTAGACAGTGAGAGCAGAGGGAGAGGGACAAGCAGACGCCCTGCTGAGCAAGGAGTCCCACGCCAGGCTCGATCCCACACCTCTGCGATCCTGACCCGAGCCTGACGCTTAACCGACTGAGCTGACGGGGCACCCCAAATATTTAGATTTTTAAAAAAGACTTCTCATACCCAAGAAGGCCGAGAATGGCTGGTTGAATCCTCTCTTGGTTTTGAGCCAGACCTGCTCTGAAACCTCCCCACACCGGGCTTTCTTGAACTTCCGGCCAGTCCAAGGGGTTGTCTGGAAATGTAGGGAAAGGATAAGCCCGCCCGCGAGGGCGAGCCCAGAGACTGCCTTCCAAAGACTTCCCCAGACTGATGAGAAAAGTGGCCCCTCTGCTGAATGCACTAAATAAATCATCGTCTCTGGCAAATTGGTTATGAAAGCATGTGCTGAGGACTGCTACTTCTAAGCAGAGGTGGTTTTTGTTTAACCTGCATCAAGGCATTTAGTGCTGACACGGGAAAGTCCAAAGCTGCATATCAGCAGGCCCCTTTCATAAACACTTGAGGCTCTCCTGTCCTTATTACCAGCCCAGCTCTCCAACCCCGACTGCTATTTGCCTTGATGTAAGGACCTGCCGGATTTATTAGCTCGCCTGACATGATCCACCCTGAGCTCCCTACTAATCGTCTTACAGAACCGAAAGGAAAGCGTTGCCATGAAGACACCATGTGACAAGAGACATACAGAGACAGGTCTAGATAAACTTAGAAATATATATTATCAACAAAATGGGCCCCATAATAGGAAACGCAGACGCAAAAGCACGCGTGCGGGCACATACACACACACACACACACACACACACACACAGCCCGGAAGTCAAGCTCCGGGAGGACAAGAGTTGTTGTCTGTTTCACTCCCTGCTATGTCCTTAGCATCTGGAAGAGTGCTCGGCACATTGCAGAGAATCGGTCCGTGTTGGGTGAGGAGGCGAGACGTGGGCAGCAGCAGACTGCAGAATATAAGAGGTGAAAACCTGTCTTCTAGATAGTTTGAAAACTCTTTAAAATTTGGCCCCTGATTCTAGCTACCTGGCTTACCTGGAGCAAAACTTGGGAATTCTATCTGTGGTCTGGTTGCTGAAATCACAGGTACGGGTGAATGATCTGGAATTAGGTAGTTCTGAGACTCTCACTCACATCAGAATCCCTGGGGGACCTCACTAGAGCAGGCCCACTAGAACTTGGCCCCAGCCCCGGAGATCCTGAGTCAGTAGGTGGGGTGCGGGGCCGCAGAATATCAGTTTCTAGCCAGTCCCCCAGGTGATACTGAGCTGGCTGGTCTGGGGACCAGGCTTTGCGATCTATCCACCAGCCTAGACATTTCAGGGTGAACACGGACCAGCCGCTGATGTTTTCTCATTGGTTTTCCCCTGTGTCTTCTTTCTGTTTGTTTGGTTTGTTTGTTTTTCCGGAAACCAATCTTATTTTCTCTCTTTTCAGTTCTTGAAGGTAAACACATCTTACAGTCGGGACATTCGAAGACTTTGTCTCAGTGCCTCAGGCTCGACACAGAGGGAAGGGAGGCCGATAAAATGGCTGCTCGGCCAGCTCAGCAGGCAAGTAAATAAGAGACCTTTTCACTGATCTTTCGACTTTTCTGCCTCCTTCCTTTCCACTTCCAGGTCTGTGCTACACACACACACACACACATACACACACACACACACACACACACACACACACACACACACATGCACTCAGTGTGAAAGGATCTAGTTCTCCCTGGAAATTCCCCCTATCTAATAGGAGCTCCTCTGACTCCGGTCAGAGTAAGAGGCTGGTACTTTCCCCTGAGTAGCAGACACTTTGAGTGCCCCCCCACCACAGACCCTTACTCATCTCTGACTTTGGTTAACTGTAGTAGATAATGTCTTTGTGAGCTGCCAAGCATCCCACCTCAAATATCTGCTGGGCCGCTTTGATTTCCTGTAGTAAAGTGCTCACAGAAAGCCCGAGAAGTGGCTCAGTGTGTGCTCAGGACAACCAGAAGTCTGTAGCATGAGTGTCCCCCTAGGGAACAAACCTTTAACTGGGGGCCGACGTATGTGGCTAAATGCCCCAGCTTTTGGTGACACAAACCTGAGCTAGACTCTACATGTTCCTCAGACCTCTCCAGAGGGATGGATTCCGCAGGGGCCCGCAGCCATGACCTCTTACTGGCTTGGTTTCCTTTCCTGTTTCTCTCTCTTGCTCCCTCGCTCCTGATACCTAGGGTCACCTCCCTAGTAAACTCCCTGAACCCCAGTTCTCCTCAGGCTTGCTTTCTGGGAACCCAATCAAAAACCCTGTCCCAGGTTGGGTTCCCTCAAGGCTGACTCTGCAGAGGTACAACTCTAAGAGGATGAGGAAAGCCAAACCAGCTGGCAAGGTGGTTGCAACTGAAACCTCAGCCAGTCCTGACGGGACTCTCGGGAGCTGGAAGGGCCCCTCATAGTTGTCGCAGATTGATGCAGGGGACTCCACCTGTCATGGGGCCCAGGTCACCCCTGGGAGGTGGCCTCACCTTGGGTGAGGAAGTTTCCTGAAGCCCCCTGAAGGTTTCCATGGAGGAGCACATCTCTGAATCCGTACTCAGTCTGTACTCCCAGCAGCTGGAGTAGGAGTATGTTGTCCTAAAGAAGGGTCTGGGCCAAGCATAAGGGATCCCCCAAACCTTGCTTTGTCACCCCTTCTCGGGTGACAATGCTCCACGGCCCTGCAAGTTCAGTCATCTCTGTCTGTCTCCTGCAGCTGGCCTTGACTTGAAGGGGGAACTTCCCTGCAGACTCGGTGTTGAGAAAAAAATAAGTTAAATATGAGTAAATATATTAAAGAAACCTAAAATCACAACTGTAAAAATTGACTACAAGGTGCTAAACTTACGTGCTCCTATATAATTAAATTCCATTAGCGATGTGATGTTATATTCAAAACATCCTTTCTCAGAAGGGGTGTTTCTTCTAAGCTGTAGTGTTTGGGGTTGTGGACTTTTTTTTTTTTTCACACGTCGAGTGAAGACAAAAGTGTCTGTCAAGGCACTTGTTATAAAAGGGCAATTAAAACATCCTGGATCCGGTATAACGAACGGGTAAGAGCCCTAGTGCTCCTGAAAATACTTCACTAATTACAGTCTCCTTTATTGGCAGCCCCTCCCCCGCCTCAAAGCAGGTTACCTCACTTTTCAAATTTGAATAAAGAGCATTAGGGGCTTAAGAACTCTCTTCAAGAGTAAGAAAGCCTGCCTCCCCGCCCCCCATCTCACATTCTGGCAAGGAGACCTCCGTGGTCACTGCACTCTCTGGAAGCGAAGAGCGACCCCGACTCCCTCAAACGTCTGTCCTTCCGGGGACCAGGATATGTGTTCGCTCACCATCTAATGCCTTGTTTTTGAAAAGCCCTCCCTTGTTAATTGTACTTTTAATTGAGGTTGTTGTTAGAGGCAAGTGCAAGTTTAGGAAGTAATACAGAGAGATGTCATGTAGCTTCTACCACTGTTCCCGGGGGGAGGGGTGGTAACTATAGCAAAGCTATAGCTCGATGCCACAACCAGGGCAGTGACGTGGATAGAATCCACCCATTGTCTTCTGAGTTCCCCAAATTTGCCTCACATTTGTGCTCACTTGTGTGTGTGAGTGTACCTGCGCGCGTGTGTTTTGTTTTACTATCAGTTTATCCCATACACAGGTCCCTGTGACCTCCACCGCAGTGGAGATACAGAACATTCCATCAGCACAAGGATCCCTCTTGCTGCCCTTTTATGATGCCACCCACCTCCTTCTGGCCCCCTCTCTCCTTCCACACCCGGGTCCTTAACTTCTGGCACCTGGAAACCACTCATCTGTTCTCCTTTCTAAAAACGATGTCATTTCCAAACTGTTAGGCACATAGAATCACGGAGTATGTAACCTTCTGGGATTGGCTTTTTTCACTCAACATCATCTTCTGGAGAGTCATCCAAGTTGTATCCATAGTTCATTCCTTTTTCATGCTGACTGCTGAGAAGCATTCCATGGTCTGGATGTGTTATAGATTATTTAACTCTTCACCAACCGAAAGACATCTAGGTTGTTTCTAGTATGGAACTATTATGAATAAAGTTTCTATGAACGTTCATGTACAGGTTTTTGGGTGAACCTAAGTTTTCATGTCTCTGGGAGAATTGCCCAAGGATACAATCCCTGGGTTATGTGGTAGTTGCATATTTAGTTCTTCAAGAAACTGCCAAACTGGGATGCCTGGGTGGCTCAGATGGTTGTGTCTGCCTTCGGCTCAGGTCATGATCCCAGGGTCCTGGGATCGAGTCCCATGTCAGGCTCCCCACTGAGCGGGGAGCCTGCTTCTCTCTTTCTCCCCCTGCCATGCCCTCTGCTTGTGCTCTCTTTCTCTCTGTCAAATAAATAAATAAAATCTTATTCGTAACTCTGGAGTTCCGCAGTTCTCATTGATCAGTGAACTTGGTCTTAAAAAAAAGAAAAGAGAGAGAGAGAGAGAGAGAGAGAAAGAAAGAAAGAAAGAAAGAAAGAAAGAAAGAAAGAAAGAAAGAAAGAAAGAACGAACTGCTGGAAAAAACGTTCCATGCTCATGGATTGGAAGAACAAATATTGTGAAAATGTCTATGCTACCTAAAGCAATCTACACATTTAATGCAATCCCTATCAAAATACCATCAATTTATTTCAAAGAAATGCAATAAATAATCCTAAAATGTATATGGAACCAGAAAAGATCACGAATAGCCAGAGAAATGTTGAAAAAGAAAACCAAAGTGGGCCATCTGTTCCAGTGAATTCCAGACTTCAAGCTCTATCACAAAGCTGTAATCATTAAGACAGTGTGGTACTGGCACAAAAACAGACACATAGATCAATGGAACAGAATAGAGAGCCCAGAAATGGAACCCCCAACTCTATGGTCAACTAATCTTCGACAAAGCAGGAAAGAATATTCAATGGAAAAAAGACAGTCTCTTCAACAAATTGTGTTGGGAAAACTGGACAGCCACATGCAAAAGAATGAAACTGGACCATTTCCTTACACTGCACACAAAAATAGACTCAAAATGGATCAAAGACCTCAATGTGAGACAAGATTCCATCAAAATCCTGGAGGAGAACACAGGCAGTAGCCTCTTCGACCTCAGCCACAGCAACTTCTCTCTAGAAACATCACCAAAGGCAAGGGAAGCAAGGGCAAAAATGAACCATTGGGAGTACATCAAGATCAAAAGCTTTTGCACAGGAAAGGAAACTGTCAACAAAACCAAAAGACAACTGACAGAATGGGAGCAGATATTTGCAAATGACATATCAGATAAAGGGTTAGTATCCAAAATCTATGAAGAACTTCTCAAACTAAATACCCAAAGAACAAATAATCCGATCAAGAAATGGGCAGAAGATATGAATAGACATTTCAGTAGAGAGGACATCCAAATGGCCAACAGACACATGAAAAAATGCTCAACATCACTCAGCATCAGAGAAATACAAATCAAAACCACAGTGAGATACCACCTCGCACCAGTCAGAATGGCTAAAATTAGCAAGTCAGGGAACAACAGATATTGGCGAGGATGCGGAGAAAGG
>CM052801.1:32399173-32489661 GCA_028533885.1 Nasua narica | reverse complement strand
CCTAAACTCACGAAACAAACTAAGGGTGGTTGGGAGGTGGGGGGGTAGGGTTATGGACGTTGGGGAGGGTATGTGCTATGGCAAATGCTGTGAAATGTGTAAGCCTGATGATTCACAGACATGTACCCTGGGGCAAATAATACTTTATATGTTAATAAATAAATTAATTTTAAAAAAGCAATATCTGCAAAGTGCAATAAAGGAAGTATAATAAAAAAAAAAAAGAAAAATTGTCAAACAGTTTTCCCGAATCACTGTACCATTTTGCATTCCCACCGGCAATGCATGAGACCTCTAGATTCCCTACATCCTTGCCATCATTTGGTATCATCACTATTTTTTTTACTTTAGCCATTCTGATAAGTGTGTAGTGATATCTTACTGTGTGGGCTTAATCCGCATTTTCCTGAGGGTTAATGATATGAACAGCTTTTCGTGTGTTTATTCACCATCTGTATATCCTCTTCTTTGAAAATGTCTATTTTTCTGCGGAGATTTTCCAGTTTTTTTTTTTTTTTTTTTTTTTATGGGCTGCTGGGTGGGGAGGGGTTTCCCTAGGCCAGGCAGGCAGGTGTCTCTGGGTGGGGGAGGGGAGTCATAAGCCAATGGGGACAAAGAGGTTTCTTGGCCTGCTGGGCCATTTGGATTGGGATCTCTCTAGCTGGTGCTGCCTGCTTAGGCGTCTCTCGGTATCTCTTGGGAGAGGAGTCTCAGGCTGGGCGAGGAAGGAGAGCCCTTCCCCCTGCCACTTACTGCTCCCCAATGATCTCCCTTACCGATGGTTCTGGGCTCGCCTGGTGTTGTCAGAAGGACTTCCATCTGATCTGGGAGAGAAACAAGCCCACCTGGGTGGTCTTCTGTTGCTAAGTTACAGGTCAGGAAACCCCAGGCCTGGTCATCTTCTGCTGAGTGGGGGTAACTGACATTACGATGCCCCCGAAGCTGTGCTGTGGTTTTAATTCAGGGGTCCCAAGCCAGTTTACCTTTCTCCTACCACCTTTAAGACTTCTCCTTTGGTTGCCTTCTGAGTTAGAGTTGTGTGGTTTGTAATCACACTTAGCTAGGAAGAGCGGGGAGAAATATGCATATACCATCTCGTCTAGACTGGAAGTCTGCAATGTTCTTTTGAGTTTGTATTTCAGCTCGGTTACAGTTTAGTTTCACCTTCTGCCATAGAGAGAGAGAAAAGAGAGGTAATTTTCACCCAAGCTGGCTCTTGTGTTATCTTAGATGTCGTTCCCAGAACATTACTCATGGAAGTTTGGAAGAAGGCAAATTCTCTCATCGACTCCAAAAATTTTAGAGTCAAAGGAATCTGAGAGATTATGTAGGCCAATGATTTTTAAACATTCTGAGTCATGAAACACTTTCCTCTTCAAATAAACTCCAATGGGGAAGGTCAACGTTTCGACATTTAGTCAGACTGTGTGGGCGGTGTAAGAGGGGAGACTCAACACTTCGCTGTTTCCTCCCCTCTCCCCCAACCAACGAATTCAGAATCTAGAGGCTGTAAGGAGAACAGTTCACAAAGACTCATATAGTGCAACCCCTTCTTTTTATAAATGAGTCCTCTGAAGCCCAGAGAAGATATATAATTTTCTTAAAGCAACAACGTATTAGTGGCACAGCTGGTATTAAAATCTAAGTCTCCTGAGCTAGCAAGTCTAATTCTAGATCCTTACCCAAAAGAAATAAAAATATATGTTCAGCCAATGACTCGTACAAGAATGCTCATGGTGGCTTTACTCAAAAGAGCCAGAAGCCAGAGGCAATCCACAGGCACATGAACAAGTGAATGCATGTGCCATCGTGCCCATACAGGGGAGTACTACCCAGCAATGGAGAGAAACGTGCCATTGGTGCACACTAAACATGGGTGAATCTCAGAAGCATCATTTGTAGTTAGAGAGAAGCCAGACGCAAAAACAATCCGTATGGTATGATTCCATTTATATAAAGATCTCAAATTGACCTTCACAATCACATTTTTCCTCACTGGGACTTGGCCATGACACTTTCATCCTAAAATACATAGGTTATAGAACTCCGGGTCTCCATGTCTGTAAAATGGAGCAGCTGATCTAGATGGCTTCTATGGCCCTGTCCTCCACTAAAACAATTAAGATTATAATGCATGGGATGGAACAGTGGGAGTCACTACAAGAACTTGACCACTGGCCAAGAACTTGACCAGAAATATGTTACAGGGAGAAGACGGGAACTGGTACTGCCCCCCCCCAAAGGACACCAAAAGGGACTCTGAGAACATACAGGTCCCTCAGACACCTATAGAGAAGAGCAGCCCAACCGTGATTTTCCACCCCTACCTACCATCATCCGGGCAGGTTGTGCTGTGTCCGTGTCCCTGTTTTGTCCACAGCGAATTGGATCAGCGCCCGAGAAGAGCTGAGGGAGACCATATATGGGCTGAGCAAGAAATGCAGGGCACCCTCAATGGAGGGGCCCCTCCTGGGCAAACAACCCACTCACATCCTCTGTCTATCCAGTTCCTGTTCTGGAACTTCAACGAGAATGAGGTGTGTTCCTCTGCACATGGCCGTGGCCCAAGCCAGTGGGGACCATTCTCCAGTCAGCCAATGAAACCCACAGCTCCTGCCTCAGCTCAGAGAACTCAGCCCTCACAGAATTAGGTTGCTGAAGGGACAAATTCTTCTCCCACCACAAATTCCTCTGTACCCTCAGTCACAGATTCCTTTTGGTAATGGGTATTTATTGTAGCCTTTCCCTGGGAGCCTTAAAAAATTTGACCATCTAGCCTGGAGAAACCTAGAATCAGAGGAGGAATTTGCCTCCAAGCAGGCAGGGACAAATGGAAGAGAGGACACAATTCTCTAGAAACCCCCTGCTGACTTCAAAAGACCAGCAAGGCCTCCATCTCCCTGCCATACCTCATTCCTTTAGGAAGGTTGTATCAAAATCAAGGCCTTTATTTCATTCCACCCACAGGGTGAGTGCTAATCTGCTTGGGTGAATTGTAAGACTCTCAGTGGATCATAGTTTCTAGCTGGTGGAATCATTGTGTATTAAGAGGTCTTCTGGTACCCCACTCAGAAGATGGGGCGCATCAAGACCAACTCTGCTGGGAGGATGGCAGGAGAGAGAGAGCAGGCCACCAAGTTCTCTCCCCTGCCTACAGCAGGGCACTGAAGTAAGCAGGCTCTCGCCTGTGTCTCATTTTCTGTGACTTCTCTGCCCTTACACTAGGCCAAACACACCTGGCCACTCACCCCGGCTATACAAGGCGCTCATACTGGGTTATGGGAGAGGAGAGAAGAGGGCAAAAGAGGAAGCAAGGAGACCAGAGTGATTTTTTAAAATACACTGCCTCCCGTCTGGCCCATGCTAAACTCTAAAGGCCAATATTGCTGGCTTCCTAATCTACTTTGATTATAATTGAGCATTTTACCCTGTTCGGGCTCTTCAGTTGCGAGTCACAGCAATCAAACCTGGCCAACTTCAACCAGAATTGGAAAAAAAGCTGAACAAGCAGGACTTGGGAAGGGCAGGAGATTCATTGGCTCTAGGAATATCAGAAACTTACAGAAAACCTCTTTAACGCACAACTCGGAACAATGGCTCTGAATGTTCTCTGTCCTAGGTCGCTCTAAGATTCAAATCATCAAGACATGCACTCTGATTGACCTACCTTGTGTGATGTCCCCGCCCTGTGGCCACTGGGACCATAAAGAATGAGGGAAGAGTCTGGGTCTGGTTATCAAAAGAGGGGAATAACCCTCATACTTACCATAGCCTCAAAGGCCCGCTCCTTAGCCCCATCATTTGATGTGCCACTTGCCCCATTTCCCCTACTAAGGCCCAGTGCCTGGAATTCATCAAACCCTTCCTTGACACCAGACCTTCACAATTACCACTCCCTCTGCCTGGGACACACATCACCGTGATCTTCGCCTGGCTGACTTCTGCTCACCTCCAAGACCTCAGAGTGGCCATCCCATCAACCTTCTCCTCTACCTCTGGTCTAAAATAGATCCTGTTCTTGTTCTTCAGAGCACGTGTTAAAATTTATTCTCATCATTGCACGCTATGCTGTTTAATGTCTGCCTCTCCGCTAAGCCATAAACTTCACAACAACAGGTGTGGAGTTTGGTCCTCAACATTTTCCGCACTGCTCAGCAGGTCGATAGCACTGAGCACATATTTGTAAAGGAACATGAAGGAAAGAGAATTTTCCTTCCTTCTTCTGACACTGCGGGAAGGAGTCAGAATGCCCTTCACCCCTTGAGGAGTAAGGCTATAGTTCAGAAGAAGACATTTTTAGGCCCCTAGCTAGCTTCCCAAAGCCAGGTGGAGTTCACCAGAGTTCAGAGTGAAGGTTTGGAGACAAAGCCACAGCTCGTGAGAAAATGCTGCTTTGCCATTTCTTGTTAGTCTTTCTCCTGGGCGGATTATTTCTCCAGGCAGTTCAAGAGTATGAGCAAGAGATCGTGGCAGGATTGAAGTATCAAATTCCTAATGCCATTTCATACCATTCCACATCACCATAATTTCAGTCATCTACCTCTGAACATTTTTTTAAAGAATTTATTTATTTATTTGACACAGAGAGAGAGAGAGAGAGATCACAAGTAGGCAGAGAGGCAGGCAGAGAGAGAGGGGGAAGCAGGCTCCCCACTGAGCAGAGAGACCTATGTGGGGCTCGATCCCAGGATCCTGAGATCATGACCCGAGCTGAAGGCAGAGGCTTTAACCCACTGAGCCACCCAGGCGCCCCTGCCTCTGAACATTTTTATATTAAACAAAAACAAATAAGCCCCGAGGATGAAAGAGCCAGCACAGGGAATATAGCCAATGGTACTGTACTAGCATCGTGTGGTGACAGACGGTAGCGACACTTGCGGGGACCATGGCATAATGTATGGACTTGATGAATCGCTATGTTGTACACCTGAAACCAGTGTAATACTGTGTGTCAACTGTATTCAAATTAAAAAATTAAAATAAATGATAAGCTCTCAACATTGGGGAAAAATACCCATAAAAATGAAATAAGGGGGAAAACTCTAAGGTTCTAAACAGGGGATGAATAATGTGCATATAGTTTCTCAACAGTGACTACTGGGAAGTGAGGTCTTACCTAAGGATGGCATCATTAAAAGAGACAGTTACCCTTTTAAAGGTGGAGCTAGGGCCATGGCTGAGTTGTTGGCCTCTGCACCCGATAGCCCTGGATTCGAGTCCTGACTCAGTTACCCAACCGTGTGACCTGAACACTTTACTTAAGCTCTCTGTACCCCAGCTTTTTCACTATGAAATGAGACACAGGAGTTGTTGCAATGCCCACATTGTGGAGTACATATATGGGACTTGACATGTGGGCCTGGCCCCCAGGGAACAGGAATACATCTTAGTCAGCCATTATCGTGTGCCTAAGGCACGTATGTAGCAGGTGCCTTAACAAGTTTGGGGACCCGTTCAGTTAAGTTGGAAAGTAGTTTGGGGTAGGTGAGAGGAGCTAACTCTTCTGCTTTAGAAATTAGCAGAAATGTGGGTTCCAAGGCTGGATACCACAGAGGAGAGCTGAGATTGATCATCCAAGGTAAGAAGCAGCCACTGGAAATTTCCCACTGGCCAAAAGGGTCCTAAGAATGTGGATTTATGAGAGCTAATTTCAAGTCATTTACTGGAGTGGCTGACACCCTCAAAATGCTGCTATTCAGAAGTTTCTTGGGTGGATGATGGTTCTGGGAAATCGGGAAAAGGCAGACCTTTTCCTTTGGAGATCCACAGTGAAGGGTCAGAAAGGGCAACAGCCAGAGAACTCAGAATAATAGTTAGGAGCCCAGGGCTGCCAAGAAATGGGAGCAGTGTCTTAGACTCAGGAAGAGGTAAGCTTCTCCCTGACAAGTGGGCTGTTGGGCTTCTGGCCATGTGCAGGGTGATCAGTATACTTTGATCAAGCATAATTTATGAAATAATGAAAGTTCAACTTTACTGTTAGCTTGTCCTCACACTTCCCTCTTAATGGTAATTCAGTGGGAGTGACTTTCCCTGCCCTTGAATGAAAATGCCTGCAGGCCCATGAATTTTCTGCTCCCTCTTAGGTAAAGGACAGTCCTATGCTCATTTTGCACCCCAAAAGAATCTCAATTGTGAAATTAGAACATCCAGTCTAAGACAGGAGGCAAAACCATATGCTTGATTCAGCCTTGTAACTTTTTGCTTTCCCAGCTAGGGCTTCAGATTGGAATCTTACAAAGGGAAGGTGTGCAAGGTGACTTCTGGTCTACTTCCTTGCATGTTACCTCTCTTCCTCCTCTTCCCTCTCCCCCTCTGGCCTGGGTTCAGCTGGGCAGTTCTGTTTTTGCTGGGGCTGGAACATTCAAGATGGTGCCTTAACTGGGATGGCTATAATAGCAGGGGGCTGGCCAGGAATGTGTCTCACTCCATGTGACCTCTCCACATGGTGAGCTTGGGCTTCCTCAAAGCACCCTGGCCTTCAGATACTCAGACTTCTTACCTGGCTTCTGAGTTCTAAAATTAAGTCCAAGCTACCAGTCCTCTTAAAGGCTAAGAGTCATTTCTGCCACATTCTATTGGTCAAAGCAAGTCACAGTCCCAGCCCAGATTCAAAGGAAGGAAAGACAGACTCCACCTCTCAGTGAGCAGAGCCAGAAGTGTGTAGAGAGATGGGAAGAATTATTGGCAGCCATATTTGGACACTATACACCACAGTGATGGTGGTGGTAGGTAGGGGTAGGAAAATCTGACTTAAACAACTCATTCTCTACCATCTGGTCCTGGCAGATGTTTGAAAATGACTCTTTCTTACACGTCACCCTCAGAAAGTTAAATTACCAGGCAACCTTCCCTACCATTATTTTCTTCCTTTTTATTTTTTTAAAAAAAAATCTATTTATTTTAGAGAAAGAGTGTGAGGGGGAGGGTCAGAGGGAGAAGGAGAGCCAGAATCCTAAGCAGGCTCCATGCTCAGTGCAGAGCCCAATGCGGGGCTCAATCTCACCATCCTGAGGATCATGACCTGAGCTGAAATCAAGAGTCAGATACTTAACTGACTGAGTCACTCAGGCACCCCCCCACCCCCCTCACAGTTCTTTTCTTTCAGGTAGCTCTATCTCTGAACTCTGGGGCCACTTGTGATTACTTCCTTAGTCACTAAGAAATGTAAGTAAAAGAAAACTTCCTTCAAACCTAATCTGGGACAGAGCTTTTTTTTATAGGATATAATTCACAATCCCCTTTCTGAAGAATGTTTAAACAATTTTCCAATAAACTCAATGGGATTAAGTCTTGGCTCTAGGAAATGAATTACCTACCAAGTTGACTGATAGCTGACTATAAGTTAAGAGTCTAGTGATCTTAAACCAGCCTGTATTATTTTGTACCAAAAATTATTATTTAGCCATTCTCTTTTCCTATAAAACATCCCTACCAAGAGTAGATCTTTAAATTGGCCCATATGGTCCTTTTCCTTCACAAACATGATTGTAAGAAAAGTTTAAAATGAATGCTTCTAACTAGAGTGGAATTTCCTTCAATATTAGCATATACATCCTGTCCCATTCCTTCCCCCACCAAACCCTTGATAGGATAGCATAGCCACCTTGATCCTGACACTGTGAATGGCTCCAGGTTTCTTGGGTGAAGGTCAGGCCCCAGGCAGCATATCTCCAACGAATGAAACACATGTCAGATACTCTGAGTCATCCCACAGAAGGGCCCTTCATTAGGCTTGACTAAGGGAGGAAGCCCCCATTCCCACACTCTCCCATTCACTACCGAGGAGGGTGGACCTTCTAGGAATCCATTCTTACCCAAACTTAACAGTATCATTTTCAAATTGCATTTTGGTCTTCTATTTTAGTTTGGAAATTTGATATCCATACATTAATGGCTTTGCTCAAAGTTAAATTTTATCATGCTGTTACTTGTTTCATAAAAGCTTGGGCTTTTTTTTTCTATTAAAGGGAAGAACGGCCCCATACAGCTAAAAGTATTGATAAGAACCAAGCCAGCCTTACCTGCATTAGGTATATAAATTGATTTAACTTCAACCAGCTTACCCAAATTATGGAGTTCATACCTGAATATGTCTAATGAGGATGTTACTCTTCACCTTCTCCCAGCCTGAAAATAGTTATAGATCCTACTTTTCCATCAATATACACTGAGATCTGCTAAGTTGGTAGCTACCTCATACCTCCTTCCAACCTTGTGGACAGGCTCCAAATTTTATGTTAATGCCATTGCCTTGGAAATTCAAAGTAAGATTGATATTCTTTTCATTACTTGGAATTCCGAGATATTTATTTTCTCCCTTTCATGTCCCAGAGTCACAGAAACCAAACTCCTGTAGAGAACTATAAAAGCCAAAGAAATCTCTTTAGAGTTTATAGTTTCCATCTGACTATTTCAAACACAGTCATAGATTTCTTCTAACATGCCATTATGGGCATAGGGATCCTCTGACTTATGACTTATGAAGACCTTGCTTATGGATCTCTGCATAAGCATTTTCTTCCCTCTGTATTCTGAAGGGTCTGTAGCAATGAGAATGGAAGGGAAGAAAGAATGTAGGGAAATTCTAAAAGCACCAGAAAAGGAACCTATGATTTCTTGGCTAGCAAAATTTGGTCTTTCATTTGGAACATAGGTGAATAGTTCACCAGACTGTTGTGTACTCAAACACCCATCATGATTATCATTCAAGAAGGTTTTTCTTTCTCTTAAAAAAATCTAAGTTTGTAGGAGTCTTCCATATAAAAGTGGAGGTGAAGAGTGGGAAAGGGCTCAACTCTTGCCACTGGATTCTCAAAAGAAAGAAACTAGAGATGTAAGCAAGATAAAGTACGGTCCGTTGCATTACCCCAAATCGCCATGACAGTTAAGCCTTCCTAATATCTTGACCATTACCTTTATTTTGAGCTCATTAAAAATTTAGTGGTAAAAGAACCCAAGACAGAAAATAAAGATACTCTACAAACTGAAAACTCTCTCTGAGTAACCTTTAGCAATCATATTTGACTAAAAATCCCAGCATCCGGTTTCCCTTCCCCTTCATCCGCTAGGTGAAGTCCTAAGACTTGAAGGGACTTGAGGCACCTGGGTGGCTCAGTGGGTTAAAGCCTCTGCCTTCGGCTCAGGTCATCATCTCAGGGTCCTGGGATCGAGCCCTGCATCAGGCTCTCTGCTTAGCAGGGAGCCTGCTTCCCCTTCTCTCTCTGCCTACCTCTCTGCCTACTTGTGATCTCTCTCTCTCTCTCTCTGTCAAATAAATAAATAAAATCTTAAAAAAAAAAAAAAAGACTTGAAGGGACTTGACAGGTCCCCATGATGGATGTCTCTGATCAATGACTGTCCAGATTCTCTAGGACTACCTTCAGGGACAGCTAGCTCACTACCTTGCAAAATAACCCATTCCATTGTTGACGCCTACTTATTGTCAGCTCTTTTATGCAGCTAAGAACACGCTTCCATGTGACCTCCTCCCTGGAGTAGGTTCTAGTTCTGCTCTTTAGAGCAACATAAAACAAGTCTAGTCCTGCTTCCCAGTGGAAGCACTTCACAGGAAAACAGTAAAAAATCCATGTTCCCACATTTGTTACATGTCAATTACCTATGACTGTATACCCCAAAATTTGGCGGCTAAAAATAACCACGATTCTTGTCACTCATTATTCTGTGGACTAGGAATTTGGACAGGTCAACAGGACAGCTCGTCACTGTTCCATGTGACTCCCCTGGGCCTGGAGGATGGAAGATAGACCCACTCAACCATCTATTTTTGAAGTCCCACGCCATAATAAATGACTGGTGCTGTCTGTTAGGTGGGCGCTTGGATTCTCTTCCATGTGGATTCTCTCTCTCTCTACTTGCTCACTCATTCAGTCACCCAACCTGAGTTTCCTTTTGTGGCAACTCTCTTATAAAAGGGTAAAATCAGGGCGCCTGGGTGGCTCAGTTGGTTGAGCGACTGCCTTCGGCTCGGGTCGTGATCCCGGAGTCCCGGGATCGAGTCCTGTGTCGGACTCCCAGCTCTGCGGGAAGTCTGCTTCTCCCTCTGACCTTCTCCCCTCTCATTCTCAGTCTCTCGCTCTCTAATAAATAAAAATCTTTAAAAAAAAAAAAGGGTAAAATCAGAAGCTGTGAAACCTTTTAAATCTCGGGCAGGGAAGTTACATAGTCACTTTGGCCACGTTCTACTGGCAAGTCATGAGGCCAGCCAAAATTCAAGGGAGGGAAAATCAACTCTACCTCTTGGTAGGAGGAGAGGCAAAATCACATTACAAAAGGGCACATGGCTTGGGTGGAATCGTTGCAGTCATTTTTGATAACAACCTACCACGGAAGGTTACAACCTAGAACAAAAGGAGTCTTCGCCATTTGGCTCGGCATCTTGTAGCAGCATTCTAGTTGAGGTGGCACATTTTATAAAGGGTTATTGACAAACAGGAAAATCACAGAAGAAGAATTACAAATGGGCAATAAACATAGGGGAAAATGCTCAATGCCAATAGTAATGAAATCTCACAGAGGACGCGTCTCATCTGCCAAAGTTGCTAAATCTTTAAAAGTTATTCACCTTTGGGGGCGCCTGGGTAGCTCAGTTGGTTAAGCGACTGCCTTCGGCTCAGGTCATGATCCCGGAGTCCCGGGATCGAGTCCCATATCGGACTCCCGGCTCTGTGGGAAGTCTGCTTCTCCCTCTGACCTTCTCCCCTCTCGTTCTCAGTCTCTCTCTCTCTAATAAATAAATAAATAAATAATCTTAAAAAAAAAAAGTTATTCACCTTTGAATGTAAAGGATCTGTAGCATAAACATGTGAAATTTCAGTTATTGGAAAGCAATGTCAAAGGCTACATTTGACCTGTATAATTTGAAAGTAAGCTAAGGCCCAAATTTGAATGCCACCCTCTAGGAGTACAGAATGGAATCACTGGAACTAGAAATGGAGCTCTGGAGAGCCTCTAAAAAATAAATCGCAATTCAACTTTGCTATTTTCTGCTACTTCTGCATGTTGGTCTACTTATAACCTGGAAGGAAATATGCCAAAATGTCAAGAATGCCTGAATAGTGGGTGATTTATACTGTCTTCAATTTTTTTTTTTTGTATTTTTCACATTGCTTTGTTTCCAAATATTTTACTTTTATACTCAGCTAAAAAGAGTAAAGAATAGGTCCAGGATTGAATGCAATTTTCCAATTAGGGTTTCTTTCATTTTCTTGAATAAGACAAGCACATCCTCCATCCAGATCTTTGCACTCATGTTTCTCTCCGCCTGAGGTGCTCCCCCCGACATCTTATTCTTTAGTGCCCTCAAATCTTTATCCAAATGTCAGTGAAGTTAGCTCCTGTCACCTTATTTAAAATTGCAAATAACCCCTTGTAATTACAACACTGCCTTTCTGCCTTCCCTGCTGATTTTTTCTTAAGTTCTTATATCTAATAGCTCGTATAATTTATTTATTTGTGTATTGTCTCCTCGCCCCTACTCCCCATAGAATTTAAGTTGCAAGGGGGTAAGGAAGTTGTATCACCACAGCCTAGAACAGAGCCTGGTACACAGTAGGTCTTCAGTATACGTTGTCGTATGATGAGCTCTTAAAAACTGGATTCAGTCCTGAGATCTGCATCCTACATTTCTCTTCGTTCAACCTCCAACAACATCAGGTTTCTTAGCAGTCACACTGCACAGCTGTCTCTTATTAAATTTGTTGTCAGTGAAACTCCCAGACCTTGTGCACAGGAACTACTCTCATATCCTGTCCTGCTATAAATCATGACTCTCTATTTTTTATTAAATTTTAAGTTCAAGTCCCTGCATTTATCTTGGAAGTGTTGGCCATCCTTCCAGCCAGTCAAAATCCTTTTTGAATTTTGATTCTAACATCTCTTGCATCAGCTACAGCTCCCAGTTTTGTGTCTGCAGATTTGATAAATGTCTTAAACATCTTCATTGGTTTGTATGGGGTAGGGCCTAATGAACAAGTGGAAAGTGTCAAACAAATGGTGACTTGTACCAGATAATTTATGCATAAATTGCTTAATTGTCTCAATGACACCATGAAATGAATGTCATTTCCAATTTACAGGTGCAACAACTGAGGTTCAGGTAAGTAGGCCACTTGCTCAAGGCCTCACCAATAGTAAGTGGTAGAACCAGGATTCCTACTTGGATCACCAAAACCCACATATAGCTGTTATCTAAAGACTGTCTCGGGGCTTTATGGCCACCAAGAACCCTTAAATTCCAGAAGTAGTTTGCTGGCCACAATCTTAATTGAAGTTACAAGCACTGCACTTAAAATAATACCTCTGGGCCAATGGTTAACCCTCATGATGCTTCAAGATCACTTGGGAAACTTTAACCAAAAAAATTACTGCCCAGGTTTTACCTCCCAGAATTTCTGACTTAACTGGTCTCTCTTAAGACATCCTATTTTATGCAACTTGCCCACGTGACTCTAAGGTGCAACTAAGGTTGAGAATCACTGCATATAGACAGAGTAGAGGAAATGCAAAACTGCCAATGTTTAATGATTTCTAAATGAGAGAGACGCTACATTTGCAAAACCCTCAGATGCTCTCAAAAACCCAGGCATACATTAGAGATGCATATACAACCAACACTAACCCCCCACTGTTTGTTCTTCCTCTTCTGGACTCCACCCAGCTTTCCACTACCATCTTTCTGGAGTATTCTATATGCCTGTGATAATATGCACACGTGAGCGTGCGTGCATGTGCGCACGTACACACACACACACACACACACACACATACACACACAGTGAGACCTTGGTATCCTCTGGAAGTAGGTCCTAGGACAACTCCTTTGATGCCCTTGAAGTCCTTCCTTGGGGAGATCCCTAATGCCATTGGGTTTTTTCCCAAGATTGAATAAATCATATTATGTTTTTTATTTAAATTACACCAAGAAGCAAACATTTACACCAAGAAATGTTATATGAACGGATCTATTTCTTCACCTTCCTTGGACTTTTGTTTTGCTTTTCTGCACAAATCTGTTTTATTCTTCATAGGCTTAAATATACTAATTTCTAAAATACTGTTTGAATTTGAACGTATTTATGTGTTTTATGATCATGCTTACTTTTAATTGTTTTGCTCCTTTACTTTATTTCCCTAGGTCACACTGCCTCTCCCTCCATTTTATACACGCCCACAGTCAAAAATCTAAAAGAGCAATATAAGGAAACTTCAATTTTGGCAAACACGGAACTGACCCAGGTGTGAAATAATAACGCAAAGAACAATTTTCAATCCCACATTGGTGGGAATGTATCTCCCAGAGGTTTTTTGGTTTTGTTTTTGTTTTGTTCCCCCCCACCCCCCACCCCATCCCGCTCTCATGAAGCATCAAATCCCCAGCCAGGTGACTTTTAGGTAGTCAACTTGAAACTACAGTGAACGTGTGTGTTTAATGTTAATGGGCCCTACCTTTCTGGGATAAGCAAATAAAGGACTTCAGAGAATGTAAGGAAACCACAGTGAACATCAATCAAAAGCCTTTAAATAGTAGCATACCTTTACTACATCATCCCTCCTGAGGATATCAAACTCTAGCACTCTGTCATGTTGAGACCTCAGCCGTGTCCATACTGTGTCACAGGGATTGCAGAATGTAGCTTGTGTCTCACTGTACTTCTCTGATCGGCACAAAGAAATCAGCCCAAGTACCATCCGATGGCAAGGAGGAGCCGCGTGTATCAACGCCTCTTGCTTAGACTTCCTTGCCTCTCCCTTGGGGGTCAGACACCATCCTCGATAGCTTTTCTGTTCCAAATGTGTTTGCTTGGGGACTACCATCTTTTCCACATCTTCCTCCTCATCACAGTCCCTTCAGCAGACAAACACACATCACCCGTTCTCTAGCAGGTCCCTTGCCAGCTTATTCCACCTAAGGAACCTTCCATTCAAACCATTCATTCCAGTAGCTGCCGTGGCTCACCCACCAGGTGCAGAGTCCTGAGCTAGATACAGAATACAGGTCATAAAAATAGCTCCCTGGCTCTTTATGTAACCAG
Organism: Nasua narica; assembly: GCA_028533885.1. Taxonomy (NCBI): domain Eukaryota; kingdom Metazoa; phylum Chordata; class Mammalia; order Carnivora; family Procyonidae; genus Nasua; species Nasua narica. Next base: position 32,475,610 of record CM052801.1, on the reverse strand, counting down.
TGGGGTTTGTAAGGATTCTGAATAATATATGTATGCTACCTCCATTTTACGCATGAGGAAATGGAGGCTTAAATAGGGGCGCCTGGGTGGCACAGTCGGTTAAGCATCCGACTCTTGGTTAAGCATCCGACTCAGGTCATGATCTCAGGGTCGTGAGATCCAGCCCCTCATTGGGCTCCATGCTCAGTGTGGAGTCCGCTTGCCCCTCTCCCTCTGCTCCTCTCCCCAGTTGATCTCTCTTTCTCTCTCTCTCTAATAAAGAAATAAAATCCTTTAAAAGAGAGAAAGAGATTAGCTCACTTGCCCAAATACACACACAGTAAGTGGTAGAGTAGGAATGGAAGCTCATGTCAGTCTGATTCAAAAGATCTCTTTATGACTGCCCTGAATAAGCTTTTTCCCCTGCGGTGAATAGAGGGGCAAAGACATGTAGACAATTTTTCTGGAAAGTTCATTAGGGCTCTGAGTTCAAAGGTTAACATTTTCATTTCATTGAGAAAATCAACAGGATTTGGGGAAGTAGGTCTTTGTAGGCTTTGGGGTGGAGAATTGTTTTTAAATGATATTTTACAGAACCTAATCTAGCAAAATTAACCAGAGGGGGAGAAATGAGTCTTAACAGAGACTAGGTAGCAGGCAGCTGATATAGAAGTAAACATGTGGCCTTTGGGGTTCATTACCTCTAGGTTTCAATGTCACGTCACCAAATACAGGGTGTGTAATCCTTGGGCATGTCACTTAACCCCTCTGATCCTCAGTTTCTCCCCTCATCCTGTAAAAGGGGGAGTGTGTTACATACCTCGCAGGACTGGGTAATTACTATCCCGCTAATGGTGCCTAGCACACAGTAAAGGCTTCCCTATGGCCAGATGGAATGGCATATTGAAAGAAAGTAGTGGGGAAGAGAAGGGTTTGGAAGGAACCGGCCCCATTGGGAAGGAAAAATTGAGTATATTCAGTAAATGATTGATGAGAAGGTTGACGGAGAAAGATGGAGCAGAGCCCTTGGCTTTGGGGCTCAGTGAACCCCACCCCAATAGAACACGCTAGTAACCAGTAAACAGTGCTGCTCAGCACAGGACTGGTCAACTGTGCAGCACTTTTGACTTGACAAGAGCCCTTTCAAATCCCTTCTTCTGTTTTGCAATAACATTGTAACCCATACTGGCTTAAGGAGACAATCCGCTCGGGGAGAATCCCGATAAATATTTGCATGCTAATAGAAGGAATGCAGCAATCTTCTGGATCTTCCACATTCTCTTCACTAGTCACTGCTTTTGGTCACCGTATAAACATTGTGATGGTCACAGTGGGTCCTTTGGGGAACTTCAAGCCCCCAGTGCATCTCATAATGATTGGCAGCCCAATGCTGAGTGTGCACACAGCCCTACTGACGGACAACTATGCCAACACATTACAGGGCTGTTCCCTACCATGTGGTTTGTAACAGAAGAAAAAAGGAAAATAACCCAAGTAACCAAAGGGAAAGGGCAGATTAAATATATTATTATATATCAATACCTGGAATACTATGTCATGTTCTTCTGAACAAAATGTATAAAGATGCACGGATACAGAATAATCTCCACGATCATTCTTAAGAGGAAAAAACCAAGGCACAGAACAATACAATCCTGTTAGCTTTTTTCCAAAGAAGATGGAGTACACTTAGATGTGCATCAAAAATTCTTAGGAAGATTCCAGAAATGACTAACAGGGTTATTTCTGAAGGGTGGGGTGCGGGTTAGAGGGGAAAAAGTAGTCTACACAGTAGTTTTGGTTTTATAAAGCCCTATTCTGTTTGAAATATTTACTTTGTGAATGTATTCTTTTTATGCTAAAAAAGAAAAGTAGTTTAAAAAAAATCTCTGGGGGGGGGGCACCTGGGTGGCTCAGAGGGTTAGGCCTCTGCCTTCAGCTCAGGTCATGATCCCAGGGTCCTGGGATCAAGCCCCCGCATTGGGCTTTCTGCTCAGGGGGAGGGGGGAGAGCCTGCTTCCCCTCCCCCCCGCTTGCCTCTCTGCCTACTTGTGATCTTTCTCTCTCTGCCAGATAAATAATAAATAAAATCTTTAAAAAAAAATCTCTAGGGGAGCCTGGGTGGCTCAGTCGTTAAGTGTCTGCCTTCGGCTCAAGTCATGATCCCAGGGTCCTGGGATCAAGCCCTGCATTGGGCTCCCTGCTTGGCAGGGAGCCTGCTTCTTCCTCTCCCACTCACCCTGCTTGTGTTCCCTCTTTCACTGTCTCTCTCTCTGTCAATTAAATAAACAAACAAGATCTTAAAATAAAAATAAAGATACATTTTAAAAATCTCTATGGTTCTGTGAAATCCTACAGGCTGAAAACACACCATCAAATCTAACAGCTTAAATTAAAGAGACAGATGTGCCTCTTCCCCAAGTCAATGATTGTGTTTGTATTCTGTATGCTATTAGGTGATTGTTTTGCTCCAGAGGAATTTTATTTGATTTTAAATTAGAGATAAGTGAGTTATACTCATAGGGCTATTGTATTGATACGGAGTGCTGGAATTGAATGCCTATTGGCAAAGACATCCTCATTGATAGGTATCATGAGCAAATATCTTTCCAGATGCCTGAAGAGTAGTACCTCCAACACAACAATATTACAAATAACATCAGCTGATCTTTGGGTGTGCCCTGTGTGTGCCCAGTCGGGTCCTAGGGATCTCACCTGCCTTATCTCATTTAATCCTCACAGCACCCTTGCAAGGTAGGTATTCTTAATCCCATTTTCGAGATGAAGCCAACTCTTACCCTCCTCGCTAGAGAATTCTTTCAAATTGTTTCTTGAAATGTTTGAACTTGTGAGTTACCGAAACCACGTGCAGAAAGCATGCTTAGTTGTTATCACGGCATTGAGGACTTGGCACTTTTTTAAAAGCCCCAAACCTGGGGCGCCTGGGTGGCTCAGTGGGTTAGGAGTCTGCCTTCAGCTCGGGTCATGATCTCAGAGTCCTGGGATCGAGAGCCCAATGTTGGGCTTCCTGCTCAGCGAGGAGTCAGCTTCTCTCTCTCCCTCTCCCTCTTTCCTTCCCCCGGTTCGTGCTTGCTCTCTCTCACTCTCTCTCTCAAATAAATAAATAAAATCTTTAAAAAAAAAAAAGGTCCCCAATCCTCTGACATACCAACCCCTCCAAAAATTCACCTGTAGGGACCCTGGAAATCAAACATGGCCTTTAGGGTAGATTCCTGAACCTCTTGACCTCAGTTTTTCATCTCTAAAATGGAAACAGGAATAATCTCCTGACCTCCTCCAGAAATTATTAAAAGGATCAACGAAGGTAATTATGTGAAAACCGCAAGTAGGGAGGTGGAACGAAAAAGATATTTGGCTTATCTTCACAGGCAAGAAGACTTACGGTTGACAGTGATCCACACATGCAATGCGATTGTTTCACAGAGTCAAAGATTTTTAGCACTGCAAAGATCCCAAAAATCATAGTTCCCTGATTTTCAAGCTAAGAGAGCCCTTGGGGGAAAAGAGCCAAAATGCCCTATCCAACAACACAAAAGAATCAGCCCTCAAACCTCAGTGTTTCTAATCCACATCTCAAGACACTTTCCACTTCCTTGGCTGTCTCCCCTTGGGTCCTTATCACTGCGTCCCACCCTCTAAATCCTTTACCTGCCAACATGCCAAGTGTTCTTTTAGCAGGCAGACGTCCACCCCCCCACCCCCCCACCCCCTCCCCACCCCCCGCCACTGAAAGTCAGAGATGTTTCTCTGGCTCTTGGTTTCTTCCTCTGTGAAATGAGTAGTGAGCAAAAGAGGCCCTCCTAATTTGATATGCCCCATGAATAAGGGAGTTGGGACTCCACTGTCTCTAACAGTCACACTCCCAGCAAAGCTAGTTATACTCAGAAGTTCAATAGGCAGGGAATAACTTGTGGAGTGATTGAAATTGTCCCCCAAGGAAGGATCTCAGCACCAAAAGACTCTGAAATCCCACTTGTGGAAAGCCAGCCCTTCGGGTTAAAGTTTGGGTCTCACAGTTCTCTGTTGATGTGTAAATATCCCTGAAAGGGATGGTGTAATGGTCACTTCCGGCCATTAACACTGGAGCTCAGGGAACTGGGAGAGAGATACTGGCCTTGAAGTTAGAGCTGAGCTCAAATCCAGTCTCTGCCATCCTGCAGCTATCTGAATTTGGGAAAGATGTTGAGTCGCTCCAGACCTCGGTTTTCACACCTTTAAAATGGGTATAATCACCCTCATTTCACCAGGATGGGGTGAGGAAGGTGTGTGTGGTGTCCGGCTAATCCTCCCTCAGTAAATGGTGTTGCCATTACTATGCTATTGATGATGCTGCCTTTTAAGGTGTTCTTTTTTAAATATGACAGGGTGCATGGAAGACTCACAGAGAATAGGCTGGGTGGGGGGTAGAGAGGACCAAGAACATCAGAATATACCAAAACACCAGGCACAGAACCAGGCCCAAGAATCCTAAAGGGTAATTTTTAAAAGAAGGTATAATTGTGACTCTCTTACACCCAAGAAATGAACTCCTGTCAAAGGTTTGATTTAACCCATTAGTTAATAAGAGAATCCGTAGGATTTTACAACCTAGTCCAAAAAGAATTCAAAGCACCACACATATATAAGCAGAAAAAGAATCCTGAAACAAAATTACAGAGATGTGCAAAGCGAGTCAAAAACCAATTGCATTCCACCAGACACAACGAACTTGCATTTCTTTTTTTTTTTTTTTTTTTTAAAGAGAGAGAGCATGAGAAGGGAGAAGGTCAGAGTGAGAAGCAGACTCCCCGTGAAGCTGGGAGCCCAATGTGGGACTCGATCCCGGGTCTCTGGGACCACGACCCGAGCCGAAAGCAGTCGCCCAACCAACTGAGCCACCCAGGCACCCTGAACTTGCATTTATATGGGAAAAAATAGTTTGCATTCTTAGCAGTTGTCAACAACTTACAGAGTTGTTAAAAAAAAAAAAAAAGCTCAAGACAGCAAATGGTGGGGATAACCATGAAAGGTACACTAGACGAAACACTTAGTAATTCTCTTCTCTATTTCAAAGACTTGCACACTTTTTCCTGATGAGTTACCCAAAGTGGTCGTGCACAGCAGCTTCTTGAGGTGAGGGCCCTGGGAAAAGAGGGGAGGGAGGAGAAGGGGACTTGGAGACACTATGGATAGAGACAAAGAGAACAGGTTTTCTCTTCCTCTGACACATAAGGACGACCTGTAATAGAAGACCAGCCCTGCTGGAGGTCTGTTTGCTTTGCCCTTAATAAAAGACAAGCAGTGTGTGACAGAGACTTAATTATCTCTTGATATCCATTCTGCTTTTCTTTCTTAGTAACAGAATCCACCATTTTTTTTAAGCTGGGCACAGAGCCATCCAGAATAAAGCCAACACTTCTCAGACTCACTGATGTGTCCACGTGACTAAGTCTTCCGGCCAGTGAGGTGAGCTGAAGAGTTCTGGGAAACTTCCAGGACTTGTCCTTATAGGGAAAGAATGTGGCATTCCTTGACCCTTCTGCTTTTCTGGCGGCTAAAAGATAAACGGTGTGACTGGAGCTTCAGCAGCCATCTTGGTGAACACCACCTGTGGAGGCTTGAGCATCAAGCTGACAGGAGCCCCTGACTGGGATAACTTCATAAAACTGCCATCTGCCTAAGAGAGAAATGGACCTTTAACTCTTATTTTATTTTAATTTTTTTACTCACATTTGTTTCCACTCTTTTAGTTTGGGTTTTCTGTCACAGGCAGCTGAACCTAATCCCAACTGATGGGGGGAGGAGCCCTGGGGAAAGATTGAGTTGTTTTCCTGGGGAATTTCCATTTAAATTTATTGTGGTTTCTCTGAAAAATGCATTTCTATTTATAGTGAAACGTCAACTCTGTGCGGCCCTCCATCACTACCTTCTGCTCGCTCACCTATACACAGCTTCCTAGGGGACAGAGTAATCTTTGCCTGTGACCCATAAGGGGGGCATTTGGAGACCTCACCTAAAATTGACAGCAGCGATTTACAAATAATCCCAGTGCGGTTCCTGGCATTTGCCCCACACCTGCACGGAAAAGCCAGTGCTCCGTCTCTCAGCCCAGGATGCTCCCATAGGTTTCTGAGCAGGAAGGGAGCCCATTGAAAGCAGGGCTATGGGAAGGGGACCAAAAGGAAGTCCTGCATGCTGGGAGGGAAGAGTTCACTCCCCTTCTGATTATCTGCATTTTTAGGGCCTGAATAATCCAAAACCACATCCCAAATAAAACCTGGTGGTGTCTGGCTTTTGAACACATTCATTCTTGCAGTGGCTGCAGATTTACCTTGGTGAATGTATTTTCCCGGAGCTAATATTAGAGTGTGTTGGCATTCCCCAAGCACACGCTAATTGCAGGCAAAGCTAGCCGAAAAAGCCATACTGAGATCAAAATTTTGTTGCAGATAATCAACAAACCAAATAATCCACCCACTGATAATCAAATTGACCAAACTATGTAATTTTCAGACTCTGCTCGTCCTCCATGTATTTCCTGTGAGATAGCAGCATACCAGCCCCCAGATCCTTTTATACTTTTCTTTTTACGGCACTCAACATTACATCCACCTCTTTTCATGTCTTCTGAAAACTCCATGGTCTCTGTGAAAATTATGGCTTTGACTTTCAAGCTCCATTAAAAATCCATATTTTGAGGAATTGTTTGAAGAATTTTCCCAAGCAATAAGATAATATTTTACATGAAGAAGCCTAACCTTGCTCCTGACAAGACAACCCCGGGAATTACGTTTCCATCCGACTGATGCTTGGAAGGAGCAGGTTGTGGACTTCCATAGAGATGTGACTAAAACATCGAAAAATAAAACTATATATTGTTTCCCCCTTTGACCACTCATGATTCAAAATATTGCTTCCTATTCTCTTTTCTGTTTTTTTTGGGGGGGGGGCGGGGGGAGCAGGGAGGAAACTTTGTTGCTTTTGTTTGCTGTGCTCTGAAACTGTTTTTTATTTTTACTCTTAAAAACCCCGTGGAGCGATGAGTAGGCAAAGCACGGGGGATTTTTAGGGTGGTGAGAATCCTCTGTACGTATAACCTACATACCCTAAAAGGGTGGATACAGGCCTTTATGCATTTGTCAGAATTCAGAGTATTCAGCACCCAAGAGGGTACCATAAGGTAAACTCTGGACTCTGAGTGATGACGTGTCAATGTCACGTCATCAGTTGTAACAGGTGTAACGCCCTGGTGAGGGATGTGATAATGGTGGAAGTTATGCATATGTGGGGACAGAGGCATAGGGGAAATCACTGCACCTTTCCTTCAATTTTGCTGTGAACCCAAAACTGTTCTAAAAAATCAAGTCTCAAAAAAATAAATAAAAAATAAAGTCTTGGGGCACCTGGGTGGCTCAGTCGGTTAAGCATCTGCCTTCATCTCAGGTCATGATCCCCGGGTCCTGGGATCGAGCCCCGGAGCCCTGAGTCACATCCGGCTCCCTGCTCAGCGGGGAGTCTGCTTCTCCCTCTGCCTCTGCCCCTTCCCCTGCTCATGCTCTCTCTCTCTCTCAAATAAATAAATAAATAAATAAATAAATAAATAAATAAATATGAAGTCTTTAAAAAAAACATCCACAGGTAGGAGGGGCACCTCATCCCACACCAGCAGCATAAAAGCGCATCCGGACCTGTGATTTTAATGTCAAGCTCAGTGCCTAATCTCTCTGCAGCCTGTCAGAAGGTTAGGGAGAGAGTCCCCAAGAGGCTGCCCACCTTTCCAGGAGCAGCTGGCCTCTTGTTCATAGCCCACCCTCACTAGTGAAGTACAAAGTCCACTTTCTCTGCAAACCACTGGCATCAGACTCATTAAAATAACAAACGAAAATATCCACATTATTGGAGACAGTCATTTTCACCTCTTAACCTTGCCATCCATGGTCGATAATTGCTTTCTTTCAACTTGACTTAAAGGGGCTTATTTCTTCGTTTATTTGTATCTACTTCCCTACACTTGGGGCTTAGGGCTGCTGAGGTTGTAACTGAGCTCCCACTGTATTAATATAAAGGAAGCCTTAAATCGGTGGTCCTCAAGGGCCCCAGACCTGTAGCATCAGCATCATCTTGTTATAAATGCAAATTTTGGGGCCCCACCACCCTGAATCTATAGAATCAGAGTCTGGGAATGAGGTGGAGAATGGGGAGAGTCAAGCCCTCTAGGTGATTGTGATGCAAGCTCAAGTTTGCAAACACTGCTCTAAAGCAATGGCTACTACTGGGATCACTTAGGGACCTTTCCCATGCCAGCTCTCCATGCCCAGAGAATGGGATTTACTAGGTCTGTGATGGGCCCAGAATGTATAGTTTTAAAAAGCTCCCAGTCCTAAATAAGAATTACCATGTGGTCCCCCATGCGAGCTTTAAAGAATGCATCTGGCCAACTACCTTGTTTCCACAGTATTTTATTTCAAAGAAAGAATTTGGGAGGGCTGGGTGACGGATGGGCAGACCCATAGAAGAAAATAGCCAGGAGATCAGCTTTGCTTCTAGTTATAATAGCCAATACATTTTAGAAGCCTAATTTGAAACCTTCTCAGAGCCAAGAGATAACTCCATAAATAACCAAAGATCAAGGTCGTTTAAGACCAAAACTCCCTCATCTCTTCCTTTTGACATACAGCTTGCCCTTAATGGATTTCCATCCTTAAAGTGTTCTTATTTGGGGTAGCAGGAAAGCAAAGAAAGGAAACTGACATTTATGGGCCACGTGCTTTATACCGAGTGGCCCATTTAATCAGCTCAACATCCTCCTCAAGAGTTAGCTAGTCCCTCGCACAGAGGGAGAAACTGAGCCTCAGACATTAAGAAACATGCTCAGTTTCCAACAACTACTAATTGGCCAAGATGAGATTTGAACCTAAGTCTCGCACCAAAGCCCACACTGGTACATCTCTTCTCCATACTACCCCACTTGCATTGTGCAGCTGTCGGATTTCCAAGTAGCAATGAGTTTTCCATCCAAAAATTGCCTCTGTTGTCAGCAAACTCGACTTGCTTTGAAACGATAAGGTTTGAAAAAGTTAAAAACCCAGACCAAATGGGAGAAAGCGAAGGTATCTGAATGTATTCAGATTTAAGATCGAGAGCACTTCAATGAGAGTTCTTGCGGTTCTAATAGATCATTCCACTTCATAAAATGGAAAGTAGAGTCGGTGGTTCTCCATCCTCACTGGGAACTGACAAAATACCAGCACTGTGCTGTCCCGTGTGGGCTTTAGTTTCTGAAATAGGCATATTTAGTATATGCCCTGTGGAGTCCTGTCTGAGCCACCTCATTTGGGGAAGAAAGTGGGGCTCAAACACTTCCAAGAAAAGACTGGTTTTTTTCTCTCTCTCTTTCAGATTGCAGCACCTAACACAATGCCCAAGACATGGTTGGTTGGTGCTTTCAATATTTGCGTGTTGAATAAATACAGTTGAATTTATTAGCGATTGTTAAACAGAAGAAAGGGTCATCTAGGATATCCTTTGAGAAGCTGAGAGGTTAACAGGTTAATTAACTAGATATGCCTTCATCCGAGCTGGCTCTGCTAGGCTTTCTGCAACAGTAGGGGCTGAGAAGCTTCACCTCCTGCTCCAAGTTAACGCTATACACCAGGCTAGCTTCGCCCCCTTGGTAGTTAGCTAATAGTTGCCCCTCCAGAAGTTGACAAAGAACCAAATAAAGATAAAGCACCCAGACACCAGGGTGGATGGCACGCACTGCAAAGATATTGACCTCTATTTTCAACAAAGAATTCATTCTTTCCATTCCTATAAACCAACATGCTTGATCCACACCCCTCGGGGGGGAAAAAACAAAAAATCTAAGGTTCAGAACTCTTGAATTCCGGAACACCCTTCTAATCCAGCCCCCAGGAGCTGCTCTCTCATGCAGATGAGGTGCTGGTCTTTTCAAAGGGGTTTCATGAGCTCCTCCCTTTACCTCCCCTCCCCATACACACACCGTAATAAGCTATCCAGGAAGTCCTAGGCAGAAGGAAATTGTAAATGTCTCAGAATGCATATGCTAATTTCAATCGCATATCCTTGGTAGGTCATTTGCCAATTGAAGCAGAGAATTACTAACAGCCGACCTTGCTTGTGGAGCTGGGGAATCTTGCCCAGGAAAGGCAGAAAGTAAACACAAAGCATATGCGTGGCAGACGCTCACATATAATGATCCTGCAACAGGCAGAATGCAGATGTTTCGACAACTTGAAAGAGGGGGCAGTCCTGGACATTGACCCAACAAGGATGAAGATCACCACTCCCTAGGGGACACGGCTTCAGCCATAGCGGGGTGCTGTGCACAGTCTATGTGATGATGAGGTTGTGGCCCACCTGAATGGTCATCGTTCGCAGAGACAGTTATAAATACAGTGTCATCCCCAAACTTCCTGAATCAGAATGCTTGTGGGTGGGGTCTGGGAGTGAGTGTTTCCAACAAGCACCCAGATAAGTCTTTCTGAGGCACACCAAGTCTGAGAGTGACTACCGGCAGAACATGAAGAACTTCCATTCCAGATGGCCAGCCGGGCTCTATTGCCATGGCAACGTGCTTGACAGCCATTTAGAAGCAACTTGCTCTAATGTCACCACTGGATGGGAAACACACTACTGCTCAGAAGTGTCCCAGGAGTCACAATTGAAATAATTATGAAGAGGTCCAGTCAGCGTGTGGGGAGATTCAATCAGCCCCACAGACTGGTCTGCCAAGAAAACAGAGCTAAGTGCTTTTAGGAGACCAGAACGATCAGAAGACGGGCTTTTTGTTCGTCAAAGACTTTAAATCAGACGGTCAGTTTGAATCTTTGTTTTTTTTTTTTTTTTTTTAAATAGGAAATTCAGAATATTAGCTCCACTAATATCCTGAGATCTGTAAGGGCGTGAAAGTAGGAAAAGAAGGGCTAAAATTAAAACTATTTTCAAAAAAGCTAAGTCGTTGCTTTTTTCCCCTCCTATGTTTGTAAGCTCTGCCAGAGCCCAGCCTATTTTTAAAGACTCTGGACCCACTTAAAGTGGTTTTCAGAGGATGTGGTCACAAATGGTGCCCATGCTACATCAGATCTTGAATAATAGACGTGTGGATCTGAGCAACCATAAGGGGAAAATTTTCCTCATGAAAGAGCAAACGAAGCTGGTGTGTGTGAGGTAACAGTTTTAGTATCCACATTAGTCCCAGATGTTTTTCCAAAGGGACTGAGTTTTATTTGAAAGCTGAGACAGACTATGGTTTCTTTGCTCTCTTGCCATGCCCTTAGAATAGGAAATAGAGGCCGATTAAGTAATAACACACGGAGACTAATTAATATTTCAAGGTTATCAGAAATAGGCCAACTCTCTTTTTCAGTACTTTGGAGCCTCGATCGTCTTCAATAAGCTTCAATAAGCTCAACGCAAACCAACAGCCTTTAAAACAAGAATGAGCCTCCGGGTTCTTAAATCTTCCCGAGCTGCTTAGTCCAGGTAGACAAAAAAAGGAAGGGTAGCAATAACCAAACTGGAAGAGACTCAGAAATCATAGCATCAGTGTTCCCACTTAGCCTGTGTTCAAGGCTTTCCAGAACAAAGGCTACAGCTCCCTTTCCAACCTTCCTTTCGCTACTGCCCTAATACTGGACAATCTGGCTTCCTTTGTGTGTCCCCCAAGTTCATGCCCTCCATGGGCACCTGCGACCTTTGATCATTTCCACCTTGACTCTTTCTACATGTCTGCCATCTTCTCTTTCCTCTTCTCCTTGTCCCATCCCTTGAGAACACCCAAAGTACTCATCTTCTGTCCTCCAGCTTCTGGGCTTTCCACCCTCCGTCCTGTACTGACCACCACCCCCCACCCCAAGCAGTTACTGTCACAGCCCGTTATGGGCTGAATTGTGTTCCCCCAAAAATTCATACATGGAAGTCTTAATCTCTAGTATCTCAGGATCTGACCTTGGAAACAGGGTAGTTGCAGAGGTAATTCATTCAGGTGACGTCATTCCGGTGGGTCCTAATCCGATATGGCTGGTATTTTTATGAAAAGAATACCATGTGAAGAAAAAGAGATTTGCACAGAGGAAAAATGACGTGAAGACGCAGGAAGAAGACGGCCATCTTGCAAGCCAAGGAGAGAGGCCAAGAATGGATGTTTCCCTCATAACCCTCAGAAGGAACCATCCCTGGCTGACATTTTGATTTTAGATGTCTGGCCTCCAGAACTGTGAAACAATACATTTCTGTGTTTTAAGCTGCAACGTGTGGTTCTTTGTTATGGCAGCCCCAGCAGACGAATATATTTTGCATATAATATATATATATATATATATATATATATACACATATATATCCCTTTTTGCATATAAAAATGTTAAAAATTATATTTTATGACTTGATTGTTTTTAAGATGAATATAAGAATATTAGATATACAAACACATTCCTCGACCTAAAAGTTTTTCTTCTGATTTTAAAAGAAATTAAGACACTTTCGTGGGCCTCAGGTGTGGTGCCTGTTGTAGCTAATGGACAAGTCAGCCCTACTTGCAGTCTCTGAGCTGTCACTGTGGTAACAACATTTTGTGTTACCAAGTAGACCATAAGCTTCAGGAAGGCAGAGACCACATATGACCTCTTTGGCACCCTCCACCTTCAGCAGATGTTTAAGAAAAATCTGTCTATTAATTGATCTGGTCTAACTTCCTGTTTCTAGGAGGGGCTATGACGTCTAAGATTCCCAGCACATTTCACTGCGGGGTCTTCCTTTTTACATCTCCAGGAAAGACAACATCATTCCAATGTTTATCAGATAAGATACATCTGGAATCATCTTTCCATAGATAGCCAACACGCTTTTCAAGACAATCCAAGAACATTCCTCATTATAAATGTCCCCAACTCCATATAATCTGTCATCTCACTGTGTGACCTCGGGCAACCACACTAAAACCTTGGGTCTCCGTTTCCACATCTGTAAAATGGGAAGGTAGCTCCATGTGATCTTGTAAGGGTCCTTCCAATTAATTAGTGGAGCAGGAACTAAAACCTGGATCCAAATCTGGTGCCCTTAAATTCAAAACTTTTCAAAGACAAAGACTCTTTCAAAGACGGTGGTAGGAGAGGAAAGCCCACCTAAATTCACACACCCACTACCTCTGCCAAAACATGAGACGCTCACCCTGGTTGTAGGTTTCCTAAACTCTACCCTGCTCCCTTTGCCTTCCTTAGATTCCCAAAGTAATTATGGTCAACTTTTCACTTCCCTTCAGAACCTGAATTTGAGACCCACAGACCCCTAATGAATGAAGGATTCTTCCTATGGAACGCAGAAGTGTAAGTTATGCAGACAGCACAGTCATGTCCTGAGAATGATCTTATTATCCACATAACCATTCCTGATCCTCAAGTACATGTTGTGCTAAAGTTTATTGCCGTAACCTTTCAGAAGAATTTCTTAAGCATTTGGGGCGGGGGGTACCAGTATTATAATAGACACGATGCAAACTGAGTCTTAACAGGAGTTTGTTGTTAGTGAGGGAGGGAGAGAAGAGCCAGGAAAAATAGAAATAAAATAGAAATGGTCAATAAAATAGGATTTATCCATACTCTGTACCATGAAATGCTAAAAATAACAAGATAAATCTGCATGTACTGACACGAGATCTCCAACACCTATTTAATATGTATGTTATATAGAATATATAATATGTGTTCTGGCGTGCAAACCCTGAGATAAGGATACAAGTACAAATAGGTTTTTTCGGGAGATGATCCCAGGAGACATCAACAGAAGAGCGAAGATGTGAGACAGGGAAGGGAAGAAAGCCAATAAGAAAATGTGTTATCAAGCAGGCTAACACCATGAGCAACTGGAGCTTAATTACTCTGGGGACCACGGGGACCCTGAGGAACACACTTGAGAGTCATTCCAACTGGGAGGTGAGGAAGTGGGAGGATTAAATGTCAACACTCATCAGTTATCCGTTGAGGTGCTGCTCCTGGGGTATGTCGAGTCTCTAGCACTGCCAGCTTGTCTCACATGCAGACAGAAGACACTCCCATAGTTGGAGAAAATCCTCAAATACAGGTCCACACTTAGTTATAGATGTCTGACCAGCCCACACAGAATCGGTAAGTGCCAAGGGCATTTATTATGGTATACGAGGCATTTGCTTGTTTTCAAGCACAGAGAAAGGTTGAAGGATGCCCATTAACTATCAACAGAAGTTACTGACCTAGTGGTACTTGAAAACAGCTCATGGCTACCTTTCTCCATGTTATCTTCCTCTACTGCAGACAACCGAATGATACTTCAAGGTTCTGGTTGGGAAGACAAAACCCACTGTTGTCTCCTTGAAGGCAACTATACCTCATACTCTTCTCTGTATGCAGGAGCACATTGCACGATGATGGGTATCTATGATGGTAGCTTGGTCATCATTGACCATGATGGATCAAGTGGTCAATGAAAAAGACCCTTTCTTGGCCCCCTCTAGGAATCTATACCCAACACAACTAACACATATTTTTAAAATCAATAACCATTATGTCAATTAAACATGTTTAAAATACTACAATCTTCTACACTCTAATCCAACTCTCCACTTGTCTACCATTCTCTATGCTGAGCCTCAATGAATTGACCACACTACTCCTTGACCACTTATGTAGCACTAAATCAACACTCACGTGACGAGGGGTCTCTGGCTGTTTAAAGTCCTTCTGCCCTCCACTCAGGGTTCCAGGGAAGTCAATAAAACTTCCTGGACTTAAAGCTCTGTAAGGGGCTCCTTGCCAGATTCCAGTTGACGGGCCAAGTAAAGAACAACACATATATGGTAACTTAGCCTGACTTTTGCCTAACAAGTCCACAGAAAAAGGGTCTGAACAAAGCATAATTCTCAAGATATTCTTTTAAGTCTAGCCAAACAAACAAACAAAAAGGATGAAAATATAAGACCTCTAACCAGAGGGGAGTCTTGGGTATCCAGAGAGGTCTTGTATGTCTTGGCTTTGTTTGAGTACTGATCCATGCACTCATTCATTCATTCATCAAACATTTATGGAGGGATTGTGATGTGCCAGGCTCTATAATGGCACCTTGTCAACTCATGGGGAATGAAAAGGCATAGGCCAGACTGGGGGAAATTTAAAGGAGGCACTTTCTAGACTGAGTTCTCTGGTGATCTTATATATTTCATAATACCAAAGCTTGGCTAATCTCTCTCTAATCTGGTTTTTTATTCACCAGGCAGTGTACAGTTCTTGCTCATGGCTCTATCCTAAAACCCAAGGACCAGAGGGCAGGGGAAGCCCCATGGATGGAGGGCCTGACCCTGTACCCCCAGCGGGCACAGGGTCCCATCTGGGCTAGCAGTCAGCCTGCTCCAGCCTCCCTCCTTCTGTCATTGGTGTGGTTGAGTTTCATCTTGACGTCTCTGCAGCTTCTTGCCCGATCCTTCCTTATCTTCTAAAGTACAGCTCAAAAATCCGCTCAAACACAACACGGCAGCCCCACATGACCCCTTATGGAAAAACAGGGGCTGGAAAAGGAAATGGGAAGCAAGCACAGATTGAAATCTAGGGCCTTGAGCTAAAGCATCAGGCCCCCCAATGTGTGATTTATTATAGAACAGAGACCAGAGATGTTTAGCTGAGCCACCGAAGACTTTATCTCCTCTGGTTTTGTAACAATATGATTCAAATACCACCCCTGGTTGTGAAAAGATCCATTAATCCATACAGCCTCCCTCCCTATCCCATCTTGTAGTCAAACATGTATTTGGGGCTTAAGATAATATGGAGCCTAAAATGCTTTATTCTAAAGGGATGGTCCCTCTGAATAAAATTGCTTCCTAAACAGGAAAGCAGGACCAAAGAACGAAAATTGATATAATTTCCCACTCTTTGTGAAGAAACGTTTAATTTGACACCTTTTATCTAGGGGAATTCTGGATACTAATTGCTGCTCGTTATTGTTCCTTGCTTTGATGCACCCCTCCCATGGCTACGCTTTGAATTCCACCCCCCTCCCCCTTAAAGTGGGAGGTTGCAGGTAGATAATGAAAAAAATAATTGCCCTGGTTAACAGGGAACATTAAACGGGAGACAGAATTTAAGTGACTGTAGCTCTGAGTTAAGCAAGCAGAAACAGGCAACACTCCCAAAGACCTTCCTTCTCTCTTCTTGAGATGTTCCAAGCACTGCTCACCAGAATGATGGAGAAAACACTTTCAAGGATCTTTTTCTCCCCTGTACCATATAACCATTCAAAACCCAGTGCTAGATAAAGTGCCGGTGTACAAGTAGATTTACAACAGGAGGAAATTGGACTCTACAAACTCAGGTGTGCAAATAAAATACATATTCTTCAGAAATAAAATCGCATTTAACACCAAGCTCCCGTTCCCACTAGACCGAAGAAAATGTCTCTCAGTCACGAGGGAGTTCTCTCCGTTTGACTCTTGAAAGTTGCTCAAATGCATCCAGGGACATGATGCAGAAGTCCAAGGTCAGAGAAGGCCCGCCGGTCTTCAGTCCAATCTCACGGCCACCAACATTGGTGCCTTCAAAGTTCCTGGAATGCAGATCTGCCGTGTCTATGCTCCCACTCGAGCACCTCAATGCCTGGGGACCTCCTTCCCTTGCTCACCTCCTAGCTAGCCATGTCCCACTCAGGTTTTTCCACCCCTCAGGCCTTGTAAAAGCCAGGGCCTCCATTACCCAAAACTATCACCTCTTTCTTTCCAGGCTTAGAGAGGTCTCCCTCTTTTCTTTCTGCTCTCATAGCATTTGCTTCAAAACCATGCAGCTCTCTGAGTAGATAGAAGGATGGATGAATGTGCTAAAGCAAGCATAGTAGAATGTTTATGGTAAAATGGAGATAGTGGGTAATGGGTATTCACTGTAAAATTCTTTCAATTTGGCCATATGTTTGAAATTTTTCATAATCAGCAGTGGAAGAAAATGCAACTCTCTCCCCAATCCCTAACTCTCCATGCTGTGGCTTTTGAAAACAAAAGCCAGGAAGGGAAGCGGAGCACAGTGGGGGTACTTAGCCCTGTGACATAAATCTCCCCAAGACAGGGGAAATGATCTGGCTAGCAAGTCTTCTTGGAATCCAAGAAGCAAAAATATAGAGAGGACAAAGCACCCTTTAGTATCTCAATGGATTTTCCGACCACGCTTTCTAAAGGAAAGAGAATCAGGTGTGACTGTCCCCTTCCACACCTCACGATCACCCTAATCTGAAATCTAGTTGTCCATACACCGTAACCACCTTTTCACTCAAAGGTGCTTCGGAATAAAACAATATCTAACCCTTTTCTGCATCTCACAGCCAAGATGTAAAGGACAGGTTCGTGGCTGCAGGACACACAAACTGAAGACAGTCCAAACTTCAGTAGAAATGTCAAGTAGCTCTTGACCTCTGGAAATATTCTGACAATGGGTTCTTAGGGCCATACTGAAAAGATCTTAGTGTTGGGGGGCACCTGAGTGGCTCAGTGGGTTGAGCGCCCGTCTTCAGCTCAGATTATGATCCCGGGATCCTGGGATCGGGTCCCACATCGGACTCCCTGCTCAGAGGGGAGCCTGCTTCTCCCTCTGCTGGCTGCTCCCTCTGCTTGTGCTTTCTCTATCTCTCTCTTGCTCTGTCTCAAATAAGTAAATAAAATCTTTAAAAAAGGCAAAGATCTTGTTGCTCTGAATGCTGAGAAACACTGATCTGGCTCCCGAGGTACCCAGAACTCCTATAGTTTCAGCTGTAAGCAGCTGTTAGAAAGCCCCGAACACAAAGCATGGGGTAAAAATCCAACGTTTCCCATCCAAATAAGTAAAGTCACATTTCGGACTGTCGCCACATCACACAGAAGTGATGGAATGGATTTCCATCAGATTTGGAAGATCTGTTTTGGAAGGCATGATAAAATTTCTCCTGAGTGGTGAGTGGGAAATACATATTGAGTTGCCCATCGGAGCTCCTTCTCCATGAGAAAGTAGTCAGTCTCTAGGGAAGGGAAAACTGAGGTACAGCCCAAGGTCCTTTCAATGAGAAGAGAAATGCGTGAAAAAGACAGATTTCAACTCGGGGAGTCCTTAATTGGGTTCCATGATCCACAAGCATTGATTTGCAATTGGGAAGTTTCTACCTCAGACAACGCCAAGAAATTACTCCACGATGAGCTGCGGCAGGGATTAATTTATTTATTTCAAGATGGCAAATGATTCTCCTGAGAAATGCCAGGAGGTTGGCTAGTTCATATGACCCAGGAAGACTGTAGTTAGACCAATAGTAAAAGATGGCATTGCAATGGACCAAGAAAGGGGGAAAAAAAAAAGGTAGTTAACCTATACCAAAATATTTTCCTTAATTTACTCTTGCTGTCAGCCACACTGCATTCTAATATTTATCAATTACAGATCATCTAGCCATTTTACCAATATTAGAATAAAAGCTCTCACTTCTCCCCGACCTCATCTTACACAAACACACACACACACACACACACACACACACACACACACAGAGTTGTCTGAAAGATATTACAGTAGCTTCTCTCAGCTCCTCCGCGGGCATGGATCATTAGAGATATGTCTGTGGACTTCTCCTGGTAATTCCATGAGTAATAATAATAATAATAATAATAATAATAGGGGCACCTGTGTGGCTCAGTTGTTAAGCGTCTGCCTTCGGCTCAAGTCATGATCCCAGGGTCCTAGGATCAAGCCCCGCATCAGGCTCCCTGCTTGGCAGGAAGCCTGCTTCTCCCTTTCCCCCTGCTTGTGTTCCCTCTCTTGCTGTGTCTCTCTCTGTCAAATAAATAAATAAAATCTTTAAAATAATAATAATAATAACAATAATAATACCCCGTTATTATTATAACACTGCTCCAATAACAGCAATTCAGATCGAACCCCTCATCACAGTACATTCCGACTGGCCCCTCACCCAGAGATAGAGTAGGCATTTCCACTTGTACCCGAAATCCCTCTCTCTGCCTCTCTTCCCCCGCCTCAGCCTTCCCTAACCACCAACCACAAAGGCTAATTTTGCTTCCAGCTTTGTTGCTTGAATAAGCCAAACTTTCCAAATCAAAGAGGAAGAAGTGTGAGAGAGGGGTACGAGTAATGGGCCAATTCTAGCAGTTCCCACTGCTGAGCTGCCAGGAAAAGAGTTTCATTATGATGACACGATTACTAGAAAGAAATGCATTGTTTAAATTGTTCCCCTCGAGGCGGGTAGAAGCCGAATCAAATCGCCAGCCTACTATTAAGACAAGGGAGTATGAAATTAGGTAGCTTCCAAATGCAAAGAAGCATGTGCTGTACCGCGTGCCTTCCTTTCCCCTTCTGAATCTTACACCCGGTCGGCGTCACGGGATGCCTACTGCAATCCCCTTCCTGTTTACAATCCACTTGTGCTCGCTCCCATTGGTAGAGAGCTCAGAAGAGGAGCCAAAAGGTGCAAACTCCTGAAATGAGGTCAGTGAGCATGTTAGACAGAATAATTTGGATTATAAGTCAGCTTTGTCATTGTAAGAATAGTGTATCAACCAACAGATCAAACTCCGGATCTTAACGTGTGACAAAGAACAAAAAGCAACCCAGAGATAAAGACTCCCCAAGTCCTCAAGGAAGCAATGGGGAGCTTGCAGTCTTGAAAAAGACCACCACCCGGCAACAGGACCCAACTGTCTGCCCCTGATCCAGCCATCACTAGCGAAGTCGCTAGAACACTAGTGAAGTTGCTAGAAGCACAGCCTCCACATTCCTCCAATCTGGATCAGGGTGTTGCTGGAAGAATTAGCCGGAACTCTTCCCATGGCAAGCTACATTTCTAACATCTGCAATAGCAGGCACTCAAGGAACATCGAATGAATGAATACATGAGTGAATGAGCATTCACGTGTATCCAAAGCACCCACGTGGGCTACAAAGCAAAACACACTCACCACCGATCTTATCAAACTAGAGTTCTGAGCGAATAAAACGGCTCGCTGAAAAGAAGCACGGGGCAGACCATGGCAGGAAATAACCCAGAGGCCGAAACCCCAACGCAGAGACCCAGTGCAGTGCGTGAGTCCCCGGGGACAGAATCTGGTTCCCTGGCGCTGACCGCCACACCATCGGGACCCTGGAGCCATTCTTCTGCCTTCTAACCGGAAGCCAGCCGGACTGAGCTGCGGAGCTGGGCTGCTCACTCTCCCTTTGCATCTCTGGCTCCTTCTGCCTCATGAAAACACTGAACAAGAACGCTTCCAGCATGGCACCCTGGTGTGGCTCTCGCGAGCCTTGTGCCGTCCCCAGGGCGAACACATCCACCTGGCGGGGTTGAACAAAATGGGCATGGCAGGACTTCAGGGAAAAAAAAAAAAACCCCACGTAAATGTCTAATCTGCCCCATCAGGCCATAAAGCTGAACAGCACCCGCCCGAACTCACCACCACGATTTTACATAAATGACTTTCAGACTGGCTACAAAACCCCATGTGAGTCTCAACAGTAAAGGGCCTCTGGGTAATTCACCAGCTGGCTAGCTGATTTTAGCACAGTTAGTAAAACACTGCATTAACATTTAGCTTTTGTGTGTAGAACAAGCTGTGCAGTAAATTTTTCTAAATGTTACCGAAATATATTACCTGCAAACTACGGGCTAAGCTGAGGCGGGAACAGGAAAAGTCTCTGTTCTCAGAAAGCCCACATTCTAGAAGACGCATTTGGAGGGTGCACGTGCCTGGCCCACAGGGAATAGTTCTTGGTGATGGGTGGGAGGCACGCCTGGGGTGAGGGTCCAACCCCTGCCGCGGGGTGCTGGCTCCTGGGATCCATCCCCCTTGGAGGGACTGTGTGCTTCCTGCTTGCGCTAGATCGAATGTTTGAGTCCCCCCAAAATTCACCTGTTGAAAAGCTAATAGCCGAGGGGATGGTCTAAGGAGCTTGGGCCTGGGGATGGTGATTAGGTCATGAGGGCGGAGGCTTTGTGAATGGGATTAGTGGCGCCATGACTGAGATGCCACAGGGCTCCCTGTCCCCATTCACCGCGTGAGGACACAGCAAGAAGGTGCCATCTCTGAGAAAGCGGGTTCTCACAGGAAGCCCGTTCTGCCATAGCCTTGATCTTGGACTTGCAGCCTCCAGCACAGTGGGAAACAAACATTGGTTGTTTATAAGCCACCCAGCCTAGGGGTATTTCTGGTACAGTCGCCCAAACGGACTAAGACGCTACCCGCAAAGCCCTTCATGGGGCCTGGGTCATTGGAGGACCATGAGAACCAAGCTTAAAATGTGAAGGAGGACATTTTGCATCTGAAACGGCCCTCAGGATGCTGAAGTTGTATGAGCTGCTGTCAGTCCTGCCATGGCTTCTCAGCATGTCGCTGACTGCCATCCATGCCAAGAACTTCTTGCTGCAAACATCTGCGACTCTGCCTGGGGGCTTTTTCTGGCTCAGAGAACATGTTTCCCCTGAGCACTGGTAGGCTGGAAATACTGGGCAGTTAGCGTCCCCCGAGGCAACCTTCAACCAATGGCAGACTGGGATTGGGGGCGGGGGGCAGACAGCGCGACTGCCTTTGTGCCTCCAGTGGGATCAAACTAAGGCGTATGCCCACCTACACACCCCCCGCACCATCTCTCAGAGTTCCAGGCACCCCCGTGGGAAGTGGTCTGGAGGCACACCTGTTATGTCTGTCTTCCCCTCCCGGTCCCATCTTCCCCTCCCCCACGGTGCTCCCTGGGGTTCCGACCTCAACAGCCTCCCAGAGTCATCACCCTAAGACAGACCCTTCTCTGTTGGGAATCCCTCTCACCCTCTCAACACAAATCATTTTGGAACCCCACCCACGTGCGAGATCTTTTGATAGTGTCTTCAGACTCCCCACTTAAAATGAATTATTTGATTACTTAATTTGTTAATTTCCTTTCGAGAAAGAGCACCCAACTTATGCAAGGTGTGGTGTCACTGAGGCAGGGGAACTGCCCCGACTGGACCCGAATGCCGGCCTCAGCCTCGGGGACGTCTTCTGATGCCAGGGAATTCCCACCGGAGAGAAACTTGTAACCACAGACAGGAATGGGCAGAAGCGCCAGGAAATGTCAAGCAAAAGCCAAGAAGGGGGCAGAGCTCTCGTGTGGAAGGTACAAAGGGACCTTGTGTATCACTAGAGCTGGTCTCCAGAGAGGCTTGAACCAACATAAATACCTGCACAAATCAACACAAGGCAAGGCAACTTGAAAACAGTCTGCCCACTCTTAATTATCCTCCGGTGGATTATCTCGCTGGTAGATCGTCAGTACTAAAATGTACACCCGAGCCGGGTTTTCCTCTCACCTCCACCCTCTACCTGGTGACTTCCCCAAATGTGGGCTGATACATATTCGGGAAATGCAAAGCCATTTTAAAATAAATGCGATGAGGAGATAAAGAAATTCGTGTGCATGCAAAAGCCCCAGAGAAAGGATTTCTGATTATTCGGAGTCTTTTTTTTTTTTAATACACAACTTATTAGCAAAATGCTTTTTAAAGATTTTATTTATTTATTTGAGAGACAGAGAAAGTGAGAGAGAGCATGAGAGGAGAGAAGGTTAGAGGAAGAAGCAGACTCCCCGTGGAGCTGGGAGCCCAATGCGGGACTCGATCCCGGAACTCAAGGATCATGACCGGAGCCAAAGGCAGTTGCTCAACCGACTGAGCCGCCCAGGTGCCCCCAGACTCTTTTTAATTATTCAGGCTTGTAGGTCTCCTCCATTTGCATGGTGGTTCAGGAAGTGGCTCCACACGAGAAAACAGCTCCGCCAAGAGACAGGTACTCATGGGAAGGGTCGACCACCTTGCAGAGGCTTTCCCACCCGAGCCTGACAGTAAATATGCAGCTAGATAAATTTAGAAGCCATGGCATACATAAAAGAAATAGCATATATTCCGCGCGGTCCCACTAGCATGCTGGCTGGCCAGTTTGGCCATTCAGCAAGTACGTCTCAAGTGCCTACCGTGTGCTAGACGTGGGACCTGCCAGATAAAGGGAGACTGCCTAACCTCAAGGGGACTTCGTTTTAGTAAGTTTTGTCCTTCATCTTTAAAAAACTCCATTCTGTTTTCTGCTTCTGATTTTGAAAGCCAACCTTTCATATATACTATATATATATTTATATATTTATGTATACATTCTTGTAGGTATTACATATAGTATACATTTCAAAGTTTACATGTAATATATATATTATACATATATTATATGTTACATAATATATATGATTATTATATAGTATATAATATGTGATATATGATACATATGTGTGCTACGATATATATATGTAATACGTGTTAGATATTATGTATGATATCATATATATCGTATATGTTTTATAATTCGATAATATATATTATAGGATATGTTATATAATTAGAATACATATTCCGATTACATTATATATTTATATATTCATAAGACACAATATTATTATTTTGGAACTCCAACTTAGTAATAAGAAAGACCTTAGATCAAGACCTGGCTTTGTCATTTACTGGACTACAGCTAGTCTCACTAGCTATAATTACCCTGAGCCTCGGCTTTACCATGTTTAAAAGGGACAATTACAACAAGAACTAATCAGAGTGATGTTTGGAAGTAAAATAATAACTATAGGGGCACGTAGGTGGCTCAATCGTTAAGCATCTGCCTTCAGCTCGGGTCACGATCCCAGGGTCCTGGGATTGAGCCCCTCATCGGGCTCCCTGCTGGGCGGGAAGCCTACCTCTCCCTCTCCCACTCCCCGCTTGTGTTCCCTCTCTCGCTGTGTCTCTCTCTGTCAAA
Organism: Nasua narica; assembly: GCA_028533885.1. Taxonomy (NCBI): domain Eukaryota; kingdom Metazoa; phylum Chordata; class Mammalia; order Carnivora; family Procyonidae; genus Nasua; species Nasua narica. The sequence continues at coordinate 32,451,804 of CM052801.1, read as the reverse complement.
TAAATAAATAAAATCTCTAAAAATACATAAAATAATAAATATAAAGGCATAGAGCAGGTGTCATAAACCGGAAGTGTTGCATTATTTTCCTATAGCTTCTAGACTCTACTTGTCTTCCTTGGCTTGTGGCTCCATGACGCCAAACTCTGTTTCCATCGGCATACCCCCTTCTGTGACTCTGGTCCTTCTATCCGCCTCTTATATGGTCTCTTATGGGATTACATGGGGCCCACCTGGATAATCTAGGATAATCTCCCATCTCATAAAATCCTTAACTGAATCATAACTGCAGTCCCGTTTCCCAGGTAAGGTAGCATATTCATAAGTTCTGGGGATGAGGATGTGGACATGATGGGGACCCATTATTCTGTCTCCCACAGTGCTAGTTTTTTGGGTTTTTGTAATAGTAGTCTCGATGCCTAGAGCCTTGTTAACTGCTTTGCATGTTTTCTAACCTACAGCTTGACGACCTGTGGCAAGTGTGGCGAAGATGGCATGACAGTTGCCGCCAAGCCCCAGATGGTGACCGGTGGTCAGCTTGCATTCCGGGTGCTTCCGACCCTGTGAACAGCACACCCACAAGGAGTCAGAAGGCCCTTCTAGCAGCGCACATTAACAAGTGCTTTCAAATGTCTTGGATTGTGATGATCATCTCACTACTCTCACTGATGATGTCGAAATGAAAACACACCTAACCACCTGGTAGAGAAGGAAAAGCCAGAAATAGATGAGCTACTCTCTCTGGGGGTTAGACAAAAAGTTAACTCCAATTTCACATAGGTCTGATACCCTAATAAAATGTCACGAGCATAATAGAGGAGATGATAAGAACATAGCTTCTTGAAAAATCGAAGCACCACAGATTTGCAGACACCACCAAGGCGCTCCCAGCACCAGAGAAGTATGTTCAAGATGGACAGCCTAACAGATGAGTTATGGCCCAGTTTCCCCCTTAAGTTAGAAGGTGATGTTTCGCTGAAATGCAGTAGCTCCTGGTTACATTGGTATTTCCCATTCCCCTGCCTACTGTGGCCCTTCATCTGGATATCCAATAAGCATCTTAAGCTCGCCATGACCCAAAGTGCATTTCAGAGTCCGACGGCCCCTCAAAACCTCTTCCTCCCCAGTCTACTTCCCATGCAACTACAACCCTGCTCTTCCAAAGGTCAAGGTCAAGACCTGGGTGTTGTCCTTGATTCATCTCATTCACTCACACCCCACATTTAATCAAATCTGCAAAATCCTGCTGGTTCTCTCTTTTAAAAAATGGGGATTCAGCTACTTCTCCACACCTCCACTGCTACCAACCTGGCCCAAGCTACCATCACCTCTCTCCAGAAATGTTCAAATAGCCTCCTACACAGTCTCCCTGCCTCCACCCACACCTGTACCCAGTGCATTCCCCAAGCAAACTGTATGACATTTTACAAACACAAGTCAGCTCAGATTAGCCTTCTTTTCAAAGTCCTCCAACTCCAATGGCTTCCCACCTCACTCAGAGGAAAAACCAAAGTCTCCCCATTTCAAGATCTTACATGACCTGCCCCCAATATCCTCCCAAACTACTCCCTCCTCTGCTTACTCTGCCTCAGCCACACTGACTGGCCTCCTCGCTATTCCTCAAACATAGCAGGCACGGTCCCACCTCAGAACCTTTGCAAATGCTATTCCCCCTGCACGGAAAGCTCTTCTTCAGATAGCCACAGAGCTCAGTCACTCAACTCCCTTCCACGGCTCTACCCCAAATAACCTAATCATTAGGCCTTCCCAGTTTTATTTTTCTCCATAGTACTTATCACCTCCCAACACAGTACGTGTTTGTATTGACAATTATCTGTCCCCCGCCCCCCAACTTGAATGCAGGCTACATGAGGGCAGACGTTTTTGTCTTCTCTGTTCAGGTCTTTTTTTTTTTTTATTTGAAGAGGGGCAGGAGTGGGGGAGAGGCAGAGGCAGAGGGAGTAGCAGACTCCCCGCTGAGCAGGGAGCCCAACATGGGGCTCAATCCTAGGACCCTGGGATCATGACCCAAGTCGAAGGCAAATGCTCAACTTACTGAGCCACCCAGGCACCCCTTCTCTGTTCATTTCTGAGCAGAGCAGCAGCTAAAGTAGTATCCGGCACGTGGTATGTACCCAATAAGTCAAGAATTGTGTTAATTGACTCAAAGAATGAACGGATGAGTCTGGGATAATGACATTTAATACAGGAAAAAGAAATGTGCACGTTTTTGGGCTGTGGAGCATGTCTCAGAATTTACTTGATCTTGAAATACAATTTAAAGTATAACATGCAAATTGGGTCATCATTTGGGGTTAATTTATTTGCTTGCCAGAGAATTTCAATCATGAATTTTTAAGAAGCAAAATAGAATGGCTTTAAGCAAGATCATGCTTGCGGAGGACAAGTTTAAATATTGGTCCCAGCTCCTGTCTTAGGCTGCTCTGGTCTAGAGAAGGAGTAGATGATAGGAAGTAACCTTAAGAGTGTCCTCTCTCCATTGGCCTACCCAAATGCCCACATTCATTCTCTCACTGCCTGAATAGAGCAAGGAGCCCTGCCTAATAAACTTTGATTTTCCTGAGAGAGACAGTAAGATCTACCAAAAAAGTACAGAGTAAGTGAAATGGTGACCAAGGCTAAGGATGGTAAAAAAGGGAAAAAATGGTGACCAGTGCTGAGGGAGGTAGAATGTAGGGAAGACGGCCATGAGGGGGAAAGCATTTCTAGACAGAGGGAACAGGAAGTCCAAAAGCGGGCCGTTGGGATTGTGCTTAGCAGGGTTCCCAACCAGCAAGTGAGTGAGGGAACAAGTAGGAGAAGAGTGACATCAGAAGGGTCTCAGAGGACTGGGACATGGAGGCCTAGTAAGGATGGGGTGTTTATGCTGTGTGACGTAGGAAGTTTAGGAGAGTTTTGCACAATAAAGTGACATGGTCTGATTCACATCTTAGCAATGTTGCCAATGCCCACACTTGGTCATTCTGTTAGGATTTTCTTCAAAAGGTGCATCTGTTCAGAATTTAAGTTCCCTGGGAGCAAAGAATGCATCTCTTTTCTTCCTGCACCCTAAAGTCTCAGCATCATCCACACCCAATTGGTCCTCAACAGGTGTTTATTGGTTCCCTCACTGCAGTCACCTGGGCGGGGTTGTACTGTGTTAACTTATCAGCCGAGATGAATGGGTCCAACCAGGCATACAGTTGGCATAGCTCCAGAGTTCACGCATTGGCTCCACTGGGAAATTCTCCTTGGGCAGAAGGTCAGCCAAGCCCCTCTTTTCATGATACGACAGCTTTTTCAACCACCAAACATAGAAATTCTTGACACCAACAATGTCATATTTAAGGGATGTTAGATCTGTGACCCACCATCCATCCCAAACATAGTCTGTACGGGTCTGTCGTTACAGTCGGGGAGTAGAAGAGGCTGACAGCAGGAGAATTATTCAAAGTTACCAAGTAAACCGCTAAAAGGAATTTGCTGTCTCTCTGCCTCATTGCATTGTTTTGATTCCAGATCTTCCATAACCTTAACTTCAAAGAAACTAGATCATTAACTTGACATTCAATCCAATACAGCATTCCATCTCATAAGCCAATCCATTGCCTATGTCCCTTTTATCTGTACCGTAACTCACACATGAAGCCCCTTTGCAACTCAAATTGCTTTCTGACGGAGAAAGAAACTCCCCGAAGCTAAGGAGAAGGTGAGTTATTGATGGAACAAAAGCTCACCAACACTAGAGCTATTAAAAATCTCTTAGGTCACTGTGCCCACGGTTGGCATTTTTCCTCCACCACCCACTTTCCCCATCCGGTGCTGGAGGAGATCAGGGCAATCTTAGCAAGTAAACACAGGCAACAATTACACCGTGTTCTCTGCTGGAGTGTTCTACCTGATTTGTACGTGACCATGTCGGTCTCATTTGGGAGGAAAGAAAAGGACAAAGCAGAAGCAGTGAGCTCACATCCTCCTAAAGCAGTGAGTGTTTCTCAAACTCCAGCGCGCCTCGGGGCCCCCTGGAGTGCTGGTGAAAACAGTGCTGGGTCTCAGCCCAGAGTTTCTGGCTTAGTAATTCCAGGGGCGAAGGGGAGGCCTGGTCATCTGCATTTCTCATAAGTTCCTGGTGACGCTGCTGCGGCTGGACCCCGCTTGGAGAACCACTGGCCTAAAGATAGAAACTCCGAAATGCAGAGGGGAGGGGAAGGGGGAGTCGGGCAAAATGGGCACAGGGGAGTGGGAGGTCCAGGCTTCCAGTTATGGAATGGATCGGTCACGAAGATGAAAGGCACAGCACGGGGAAAGTAGTCAATGATCTCGTAATGGCGTTGTATGGTGGAAAAAAAATCTGGTTGGACAAGAATCTATATAAGACCTAATATATATGTGCCTATTTTAACATATATGCTGAAGGATCCACCCCAGCAGACCCTAGAATTGTCACATCTCTCTTCTTTAACTTCCTTTATGTGTTCGCATCTCCTTAATGTGTCTGTCTGTCTTGGTCTGTACTATTTTCTGAGCACCCAACACACACACAAAAGGGTTTGCCACACGGTGGGTACCCTTGGCCAGAGCGGCCTGGGCCCGAAAAAGAAGGCAAAGCCCTCTGAAGGCTGACATTTCCTGATCATCATTTGTTAGGACTTGCCCAGCTGGAGGCAGGAAAAGACTTTTGTTTCCAACTGTTTTATTAAATCAATGTCTGAGCACTTGTTGATACAATGTTATGATCAAAGGCTGAAACCCGCCCCCCCATCTCCTAAATTCCCCCAACACCCTTAGGAAAACATCTTAAAAACATGTATCTGTTGAAATGGATTCAGCATCATCCCTGGCCTCCTCCCAAGCCCTGGAGAGAACATTCCAGAACGCACAAAGAGGGCAATTGTCCAGACTTTGGGTATTTTCCTCCACACATGCACTTGGGAAATGCCCTTGGTGGAACATAGTATCCAGTCCTTTTTGGGCTGTCTGGCTGCCTCCTTTTATCCCAAGGTACCTGGAGGCCTGGCACACACACTCTGCTTTTATTCCCTGCTCCAGTGTGAGTGAGAAGATTTATATGCCAGCCGCATCATCACCACGGTGTCAGGGCTGCACAGGAAAGAGAAGGCATGAATCCAATGTGTGTTCCCAGAGAGAGACCTTCAGCTCATTACAATTAACAGATTATTTTCAAGACTTCGATGTGGTCAGCTGCCAAAAACAACTTAGCAGGAAAAATGCAAAACTGATTTGAAGTAGAAAAAAAAAAATCCCCCTACTCCTAAGCATTGCTGCTCTTTGTATGGGCTTTGTTAGGCTTTATGTTGTCTTAAGGGAAAGTGCAGGTTGCAAATGAATTCTTCCAGGCTGGGAAAGACTGGTGGGGGAGCAGCACTGAACAGCAGATGTAAACAAACAGGATAGAGGCCTGGATTTTTGCATCGTTGTCTAAAACCAAGATGCTTAGAGACTGGGGGGCTATCAGGAGATCTCACTCACTTTGCCGATTGTGGTTCAGAAAAGAAGGGCTGAGCGGGAGGGTTTCCAAATGTCACAGGAAGGCTTCATTTTACCTGCTTTGAAACAGGAGAAGGAAAAGCTACAAAATCAAGACAAACATCTGATGGGGGAAGACGAGCGTTCAGTATGTGACGTCCCAAAGGGACCACAGAGAATTGGAAATGCTATCTCCTCTGCAATCAGATGGGCCAGGGAGGGGGTGGATGAACATGATCGTCCCCGTTCACAATGAACTCTTGAGGGACTACAACCCTTTTCAGAGGCCAGCACTGAGAAGGGACTCCCAGGGGAGGCTGGGGGAAAGCTAATTCCAAGAGTGAGTTCAAAGCGTTGAGATCAGAATGCGTGTCTAAACTTGTCTTAAAGAGACCACACAAGGCTGGGTCTAAGGGTGAGGGTCGATCTGCCTACAGCCACAGGTCTTAGCGGTGGTCTTCAGACCAGCCTCAGCCCCCAGACCTGACTTAGAGCAGGGTAGTGGGCAGTCTGCACGCCCAGGGGCCAAATGGAAGGACAAAACATCTGATCCACCCTGGGAATCCTGTATTGAAGAAGAAACTAGCTCTGAAACAGACAAGCTCCTGTCATCTGGGAGATCCCTTCTGCAGCCCCGTCTGCCCCAGAATGAACCAAGGGCAGTGGCCTGGGTCTAAAGCAGTGGCGACCTCCAGTCCCTAGATGGCTTGAAACTGTGTCAGGCTTCCAGTACCTGCTGGAAAGATGCAAGATGAAGAGCTGTGCGGCAGACGGAAGGGAAAGTCGATTTTGATATGGGAGTGCCGGGTTCTAGTTGTGGACCCGTCTGAACATATGTGGCCCTGGAGAGGTTATTTCACCCTCTTCTAAAATGAGGGTGACTAATGACCGTTAAAGTTGCTTTCATCCCTAACATATTATTGTTTTAGAAAGGGAAAATATGAAAACATAACCTTCTCTAGAAGGGATTGGATGAACTGGAGGTACTGAGCACACAGATGAGTTTGGGGGGTTTTGGGGGAGAGGTTTTGTGGGGTTTTTTGTTTTTTGTTGTTTTTCTTTTTTTGCTTTTGTTTGTTTTTGCACATCAGTGAGTTTTAAAATCAAATGCTTGCTTCAGCCTACCCTCCCTGGATCCTGAGTTTTGGGGTACAGAAGAACCACTCCTTCGTTTTACATACCGTGTTAGCGTCTGCAATCAGCATAAGGCAAAAATGCCACATTGTGGAAATAACCCTTAGAAAGTGCTTTAGGAGCATCTGAGGGGCTCAGTCGGGTAAGCATCTGCCTTCAGCTCCTGTCAGAACCCTGGGGTCCTGGGATTGTGCTCAGTGGGGAGTCTGCTTCTTCCTCTCCATCTACCCCTCTCCCCATCGACTCATGCTCTCACTCTCTCTCTCTCAAATGAATAAAAAATCTTTTTTTTAAAAAAGCACTTTAAATTGTCCACAATGAACAGTATAGGTGATTTTTGTATATACACTGCAACCCCACATAGTAATATAAATTTCTATATGTACATATATACAGTGGTGGAGAAAAGTTAATAAAGAGTAGATGTACAATCAAATTTTAAGTATTTTAAATTATATAAGATAAACAGACTGCCTACCACGGAAGAATGTAGCAATGCATACAGTTGAACTCACACAAGTTAAATGCCTGTGGATCTTGTTTATTAAACAGGCTGAACCTGACTGAGTATAAACAGGAAACGGCTGGATTTTTCTTCATTACTGCCTTCACCCTTGTTAACGTCAAACCAGCTTCCCTGCCTCTTGAAAACATCTTAGATAAATCTCCTGCCTTTTAGACCATTTAAGAACAAGCCCTGGGGCACCTGGGTGGCTCAGTGGGTTAAGGCTTCTGCCTTCGGCTCAGGTCATGATCTCAGGGTCCTGGGATCGAGCCCCGCATCGGGCTCTCTGCTCGGCAGGAAGCCTGCTTCCGTCTCTCTCTCTCTCTGTGTGCCTCTCTGCCTACTTGTGATCTCTCTCTCAATCTGTCAGATAAATAAATAAAATCTTTAAAAAAAAAAAAGAACAAGCCCCATTTTGGTATTTAAAAACCCAATCTAGGTAAAAAAAAAAAAAAAATCATCTCATATCCAATCCAAAGCTTCTCTCCTTTTCCCCTGGCTCAGGCCTGACCAACCAGGCTCAGAGAACCAAAATACTGGGTAAGAAGTCATAACAATTCTTTTCCAGTCTTCTGATGCCCAGACACTCGGCTAAGCTGGAACTACGTTTCCCAGAATTCCCTTTCACATAGGGGCCTGGCTCAGGGTGGAGCACAAGAGAAATTTGCACAGGAGGGAAAGGAAAGGGCCACTGTTCTTATGCTCTGAAGGTAGAGTAGAGGTCCGGATACTGCAGCAACTCACAAGCATTGCGGGCTCACCCTGTTGGTGTGGGTAGCACCCAGGTTGGAAGCTCCTCCAGCCCCACTGTGTCTCCTTCTTCTGCTTCCCAAGAGCCTGGGTCAGGCATGGCCCCTCTGGGGCCGACCATGCCAGTTTCTCCCACAGGCCATCCCTGCCACTGAGTTCCAGTTTGCCCATGTGTGTTCCAGTTTGTCCTCGCTCTTTCCCACTTAACACCCACTTTCCCTTCCTGACTAGCTGGCCTGGCTGATCTCTAAAGTCATCAGCCCCAATACCACACAATAGAGCAAAGAGTCTTGCATAGAATTCTCCATCGGCTTCCATAGGAAGCAAGGTCTAATCCCTATAACAAATGTACTGTACTCTATCATTTGTAGTAATTCTACTCCTCTCATTGAACCCAGGCTGGTATGCTCCCACTTCTTATACACTTCTGCTTGCTTCTCTGGGAGAGAGAGGAAATTATTGGAAAGAGGCAACGTCTCACATCAATGGTGTTATTTTAGCTTGCCTCTGTCATGGCGGCCGCCAAAGTGCAAGCTGGTCCATGGGCTGCAGATGCTTGGGGAGTGGGACTTTTGGACCTTTGGATAGTCCACAGGGACCTCTAGGTTACAGTCTTCTGGCTCTGGTGACACACACTCTGGCTGATCAGTTCCGACCCCCTCAGCTTTTCCAACTAAAAGAAATCCTGAAGCCTCTCACTTCTGGAATCTCTTTCCCCAACAAGTCATCCCCTTGGGCACAGTCGCTGAAAGAGGACTCCAGCTACCTTGCCCTCCATCCTTTTGGCCTCCAGGAACTGCATCCTGGCCTGCTAAATGATGGACATACAGCCTTCCCGCTCCCCCTACCCTTGGTCTGCTCTTGCGGCAGCTCTGACCAGCCTGTTCTTTCAGACTTCTCCAGGTGAGAAGCAGGAATCAGTCTCTTCGATCTCAAGCACCCCTAAATTCCAAGGGAGGCACGTAAATTTCTCCCAAGAGCTGCATCACAGTACTCTGCTCGATCCCAAGGAAACTCTAGGAGGGTTGGAGAAAAGCCAAGCACTTGCTGTTCTCTTAAATCCCATTCTTGAATTTCTAGTCTCATCTTAAGTATGCTTCTTGGGGTTATAGTCTCTGGATGGCTTTCATTAAGTTTTAATGACTTTTGTGTATGTTCTTTGGAACATGGGAGTTTTTATCACCTATTATACTTGGCTTTGGATCTCTGGTTCTACTGAACACCTTTATACTATCTCTTCAAACCTCAGCTTTGAGTGAAATTAAAATTAATAAGAATAGTTTAAAATTAATAAGAATAGCTTTAAGATTAATAAGAATAGTTTATTAATAAGAATAATTAATATTAATAAGAATAATTAATTATATTAATAAGAATAGTTTATTAATAGTTGATATTAATTAATAATATTAAGATTATTAAAATTAATTAATTTAATATTAATTAATTAGAATTAATAAGAATAGTTTTAAATTAATAAGAATAGCTTTAAGATTAATAAGAATAGTTTATTAATAAGAATAAGAATAATTAATTAATAAGAATAATTATATTAAGAATAGTTTATTAATAGTTGATATTAATTAATAATATTAAGATCATTGAAATTAATTAATTTAATATTAATTAATTAATTAGAATTAATAAGAATAGTTTTAAATTAATAATCAATAAAATTAATAAGAATAGTTTAATCCATGGTACAAATTTAGGACTCCTAAGAAGGTCTGTCTGCCCAAATATTTTCCCCCCTCTTTCCTTCTATGATACCTTGGACTCCATCATTAGAGATCCATTCTACCTATTTGACAGAGTAGAATAAAGTACATGCTAAGTAAATGCTTATTCAATTAACAATTGTTTAAGAACACAATAATCCTATTTTTGAGAATACAATACTTAATGCCTTTTCAAACCTCACATTTATCATTTGTCCTCCTTCACCTCAATACTTGGCCCCCCAAATTATTTAATTACCTGATGATATTTGAACTAAGGCACTAAAATTTTTTAAAAAACAAGTTTATTGGGGGGCTGGGGGCTGAATTCATGGGAAATTCATTTCTTGTGGGAGCTCTATTTCTCTTAGCTACAGAAACCACAGAAAGTTCAAGGTGTTGAACTCGATTTAGGCACATAGTATTATTCTTTCACTAATTATTTCTGCTACTGATATGGAGGGAGAGAGAATTGTATAAAGATAACTTGGACCAGAGTAGTGGTTCTCAAACTTGAGTGAGCATCAGAATCACCTGGAAGGTTGTTGAAAACATAGATCCTGGGACTTCATACCCAAAGATTTTGATTCGATACATCAGGATACTTTGAGAAACTGAGCTGGGGATTACAAAGATAGGCCTGTATGTCTGTCCTCACTCAGCTGCCCCCCCACACGTTCACACATGTACACGCTCACACGTGTGTATGAGCACACACACACACACACACTTCAGGCATTTGTTGAGCTTCCTGTCTAACACCACCAGGTCCTTTTCGAGTGTATACAAACTCCCAGAAATTCAGTCTTGACAAGTTTCTTGACTTCACCTCCATTTGTCTGACCCAAACCATTCAATGGCACCCTCCGGGAAGAGTTTGAGATTTGTCTCTCCAGGACAGACTCCCATTAACCACATTTGCCAGTGAGACTAATAGTAAAATAGGAATGCCAGATTACTGATTCACAAAGAAGCGTCTGTCCCCAGGTAGGGCTGGACGCTTGCACTATTGCACTCTTTCCATAGAAGAAATCTGCATAGGAATCAGACTATAATCAACCGGTTGCTGATTAGACATAAATTCAGGTGAGGGCTTTAGGTGGAGGAATCACTGGTAGGTGCCAAGAGTGTCTGGGGCATCTATCTACATAATCAGGATCTACTTGCCCCCAAGACCCAATGGGAAAGGGCCACCTCTGCCGTAGACAATGCTTAGAGAAAAACAATTGTCAGCCCAAGTGACATGACTTGTCTCTGGTCCATGACGGGACCAAATTGTCCTCTGGTGGATACAGTCCCTCTTTTGAAGTCGTAAAATAAATGTCTGCTGAGTTATTAATTACCTTATAATGACTGAAGCCCTTCACTCTGGATATATTATGTCATGGCTTATAGACCTGAGTTCATCCTGTCTCTTCAAGGGGATTTTCCCTCTGAGATTTAAACTGTAACATCATCATCAAATAAAGTATCAGAGTAAAGAGATGTGATCTGTCTTCTGTTCACTGTTAGGGAGCAAATTAAAGTTCTGGCGTACGAGAGTTGTGAGGTCCCTGCACCCAAGACATAAAAGGAAGAGAAAATTCTCAGCAGTGGGCGAGAAAGTGGGGCAAAAGCAACTACTGCTCTCTATGTGGACCCCGTGGCTGTGTGGCTGGAGACAAACACCAGAGCCCCTGGAGGATCATCCTGAAACCCTTTGGAGGGCCATCGGAGTCATTAGAGATTGAAAAAATATAGGGCAAGTTATAGGTTTGATTTTGCATTTGGCTTCGGTACTTTTGAAGTTCATCCAAAATGGCATTCCATCACTTCAGAGTTATGGTTTGTTATCATTTTCTTCTCAAAATGATAGATTATGCCAGATATTTTGTAAATTCCCCCTTGCAAATTCTTTACAAAACAACTGTCTTTCTAGCAGCGCTTTGGCCTATAAATGTATACCTTACCTACTGCATTTACTAGTGAATTTTCTCTCCTTGCATACATAACTGGCATAATCTATTACCCAGAAAATACAGAACAAAAAAAAATTACCTTCGGGACCACCCTAGAAATGTCTTGTTTTCTGGCATTAGCGGGAACTAAGACCACCATCCAACTACTGTCAACAGGATCTTTAATCAAGAGTTTTTAAGGCTATGGCTACAGACACCATCACCTCCCTCACCCCCTTACCCTCCCAACAGCCATGCCCGAGCCCGTCACTGTGCTAGAAGCTACCACGCAAGAACCAAGCCCTCATTAAGGTACTCAATCAAAAACCAATAATAACATCGGCATCTACTGAGGCATACACAGCCCCGGGCACAACTCCCACCCCTCTAAACAGCTCTCTTTTGTGAAGATTGATAATAAAAGATCTTCCCACCTTTGATTCGAAGACTAAAATGATGAGTTAAAGTTCAAGGCCTCCATATACTTGAGTCATATTCTGCTTTGCTTTTTCAGTAATGAAGGTACGTCTGTGACTGAATCATGCAATGGAACAGTTACAAGGGTTTTCTTTTCAGCACAGGGAAAGAACCTTACTTCTCATTTATACTCTGCCATCATCAACTTTCTGTGCGATGCAATTTCCCCTCTCTGGGCCCCTGATTTCACACCTGAAAATACAGGGATTAGCTTGGGTGATCTTTAAGTCTCTTTCCAGCCTAAAAAATCTGCGTTTCTAGAAAATAAAGGCTAACACAGAGGACTGGTAATACTAACGGTGGCGTAGCGCTCTGCACTTAATAAAAACACGTAATCCCTTCAACATGAGCTACACCATCTCATTTAATCCTCTCACCAACCGTCTGAGGAACGCATTGTTTACCTGATTATTCTGGCGATCACTGAGGTATAAAACAACATTTTTTTAATATTAACAAATAACATTAGAAGTATTCTCAATATACAATGATAATAAGTCACATCAAAGATGTTCGTGTTTAAAACCGAAATGATCATATCGGCGTTGCTCAGGGTCAGGAATTCGGGGGGCTCTCTTGGGCTGTCTGGTACAGGGTCTTTCATGCAGCCGCGGTCAGACAGTGATTGAAGCTGGAGCTGTAGGAGGCTGGAGCAGCTGGGGGGCTGACTGAGCATCTGCTCTATTCATGTACAGTCGATTCTCATTATTGGAGGTAGTTATGTTCTATAAAGTCACTGTGAACACTAAATTAGTAAGAGTTGAACCATTGCTCCTGAGGGAAATGCAGGGTTAGGTTCCTGCAAGCCTCTTGGTCACAATGTTTTCAACAGCTGATCAATACGGAACCTTGTTTTATGTGTGTTTCTACTTAAAGACACCTTATTTGATATATACTGTCGGTTCATTAACATTGAACTCGCAGCTAACAGCTCTGTAACTCATGCCTGATGGAAGCTTATCTCACACATGTGTTTTCTCCAGAAGGCACAACACAACCTTCCTGCATGTAGGAATGCTGGACAGCCCCTGAAAGCCATTTGAAACAGCAACTCACCAAACAAAAGCACAAAAATGCCAAACAGACAAACAAAAAACCCATGGCACTGAGTAGACCACAGAAAGGACAGCTGTTTACAGTATGAGAGCTGAAACAGGAAGGCAGAGCATCGCCTTGTTGGATCCCAGCCGGGAACGTGTGCATGGTGGGACTCAAATTGTTTGCCACTATGCGCATGTCCCCAAATGACCACAAGAGTGCTGCAAGTATTGATGTGGGGTTACACATAAACCTTGGCAAGTGAGGAGATTCACTGGTGCGAATTTCACAAATAGCGACGATCGACGGTACTTTCGGAGCTTCTCAGTATGGTTTCTCAACGAACTCAGGTCGGCTTCCACACAGCCTGGTGGGTTCCAGGCAGCCAGACCACTGAGATGGCAGCTCATGGCTCCAGTGTGAGTTCCAGCAAGCAAGGCAAAAGTTGCATCACCTTCTCCAACCTACCCTCTGAAGTCACGTGACATTATTTCCACTGCATTCGCTCTGTTTACCAGTGAGTCACACAGCTCTCCAGATTCAAAAGCAAGGGACATAGAGCCCACCTGCCAAGAAAAGAATGTGGGGTGGGAGAAATTGCTGTGGCCATCTTTAGAAAGTGTAATCTGTGATACCCATTCTACAGATGAGGAAACGGAGGTGGGCAAAGTTAAATAACTTCGTCAGTGTCACCCAGTTAATATGTAACAGAGCCAAAATTTGAACCCAGGCTTCTCTGACACCAAAGCCTGTGCCCTAACTCCTCAACATCGCACTCATGGAGCATCCGTTTGGTTTATAATCTATGGTTTCAACACAGTGCAAACAACTCAAGATTTGCTCAGCGGTGCAGCTGAGCAAAGAGCTTGATGGAACAGATGGAATTTTAGGAGGAACCTGTAGAAGGAAAAGGAAGTTGCTTGGCAACTGCTGTCGGGGAGATTGATTAAAGCATGAACTTAAATATGAAGAAGTCAAGGAAAACAGAATAAAGGTCAAGCAAAGCAAGGATTTAGCTAAGACACAGTATGAATAAGAGATAAAAGAGAAATGATGAGTTCTGAGACCTGGGAAGGCACATAGATACAGAGCCACGGTGACAAAAATGTGATAGGACTTGGACACCGGAGGCAGTGCCCACACCCACAGGTGAGCTGGTCAGCAAAGAACGACTTTCAGCATGTTCTGAAAATTCTATCACAGGACAAGCTCCCACTTTTACCCATCATTTGAGAGAGACAGTCTGGCTCTGTGGCCCCCCAGGATAAACTAGGAAACTAAAAATGGTGATGTAGAATTCGGGGTCTACCAGAAACACGTGACCCATGGAGCCTTTGCCTATAAAATGGGGGAAGGGAGGTACCTACTTCTTGGGGAAAGAAAAGTTAAACAAGCAAGCACTGTGTTCTCCAGGGATGACTTACCCCCAGTCTGTTGATGATCACTGACGTCATTACAATAATTAACAGTGATAATCCCTGGTAGAATTTCTCCCAAGAAAATGATTACTTGAACATTCCAACGATACTACCATTTGGGACACTCAGATATAGGTTTGTCCCAACCAAGTGTCTCAGCATGAAGCAGCGTCACCCACTTTCCATGGAAAGCTGGAAACACAGAACCTCTGATGGCTCCTGATGACGGTGATTCTCCCTAGTCTCAGAGCTCCCACTGCTCTTATCAACTAACGAATATTCATTTTCTTCTTGTTGATGGTTATAGGTTTCTACTGCCATGCAACAACTTACCAAATTTGGAGGCTTAAGAAAACAACAGTTTGACTTTGTTCATGATTTTGTGGGTCAGTAATTCCGGAAGGGCTTGTCTGAGCAGTTCTTGTTTGGAGTCTCCTATGTAGTTGCAGTCAGATGCCAGCTGAGGCTTCAGTTATCCGAAGGCTCAAATGGGCTGGATGTCCAAGATGGCACATGCATATGGCAGGCATTGATGCCAGCTGTTGGCTGGGAGCTCAGCTGGGACCAAAGACTGGAGCTCTCACATGCGGCCTCTCCAGGACGGCAATCTCAAGATGGCCAGACCTCTACCATGGTGACTGGCTTCTTCTAGAGTGTCCCAAGAGAGCCAATGGGGGCCTGCAAGGCCTTGTATGTCCTAGTTCGGAAGTCACTTCTACAATACTCTATTAATCGACACAATCACAAGCGATCAGATTCAAGGAGAGGAGCATAGACCTCACCTCTTGACAGGAAGAGTGTTGAAGAACTTGGAGGCCCTATTTTAAAACTGCCTGGTATAGATAAATTGTGTTCCCCAGAAGGTGTGAAGATCCTAACCCCCAGTACCTGTGAATGTGACTTGATTTGGAAGTAGGGTCTTTGCAGTTGATCAAGTTAAAATGAAGTCATTAGAGTGGGCCCAATCCACCTAATCCAATATGACTGGTGTCCTCATGAAAAGGGGAAATTTGGACACAGACGTGCACCCAAGGAAGACACCACATGAAGATGCAGACAGAGGTCAGGGGGATGCCAAAGAACAAGGCAAGAAATCCGAAGACTGTCAAGAAACCACTAGAAGCTACAAGAGAAACAGAGCAGATTCCCCTCACAGCTCTCAAAAGGAATTCACCCTGCTAACACCTTGATCTTGGACTTCTGGCCTCCAGAACTCTGAGACATAAAATTTCTGTGGTTTAAGCCACCCAGTTTGTGTTGTTCTTTTATGGCAGCCCTAGGAAACTAATAAGCTCTCATACAGACCAAAAGAAGCCCAATTTTATTTAAGAGGACAAGACACCCAGGTGAGAACATACACCTTCCCAGACTCTCTTGCTGCTTAGAGATAGCCATATAATACTGATCTGCCAGGCATTTCTGGGAAAGTCTTGCTTACCGTTTTCTCCATGTCTCCTTCTTACTGTCTTACTTACACCTCATTGGAGGTGAGGTGTAGGAATGGATCGGCCATCTTACAACCATAAGGACACAAGTAGATCTGGAAGCTAGAAAGAACTTGAGTCTCTGAGGGAAGTCTTCTCAGTCCCACAAACAGGCCACCATTGGCAGAGCGTCTCTTGTGGCCCAGGCTCCATGCTAGATGCTAGGGATAGTCTCCCCTACCTGCCTCTAACAATCTGTCCTTAATCTCGGTGGCAGATCATTTCAACTTAATGAGATAAAAACAGGCATAAGGTGTGGATGTGATGTTATGGACTCCCAGGGGGAAGCCTCCTACCCATCCTGCCAGGAGAGCTTCCTGGCATTCCCCTCTGGGAGAGACCCAAGGGATGTGTGGCCTTAAAAGTCTCTATCAGCCCCTTTGGCACTGAGAGCCAGGGGAATGTTCTCTTCTCCCTTGACAAGAAACACAACTTCCTGGGGTATCAGGTGGTAGGCCCAGGGCTCTCTGAAGCAGTTCTCAAGGCAGCCACTACCTCAGGACTCCTAGCAACTGGGGCCTCCCAGGCTGTCCTGAGAGACACCTCAGGCTGCTGCAGAGTAGCCAAGCTTCCACTGTTCTCAAGAGGCCTAATCAATGGAGACCTGAAAGAAGCCACACCACGGATAAAAGCGAGTGGGCCCAGAACCCACTAACTTCCATTAAGTTTTGACATCCTCCAATCAACCCGTTTCTCATTATCACCAAAACCCTGAGTCAAAAGCCACAGTTGCAGCAGCAACATGGCTTCCAGGTTTCCCCACAGAAAGCTAGGACACCTGGTTTCCTGCTGAACTAGTCTGGCTTTCCTCATGCCACGGGTAACCCAGTCAGATCATCTGTATGGCCCTAAGGACTCTGACAGAAGAAGTCACCTGAGAAATCTCTCAGCCCTTCCTAAACTTCCACCAGTCCAAAGACATCTTTGCCATCCATGACCCAGGCAAATGTGTATGACTCCTTTCAAAGGCAGCAGCTTACCAGAGCCCTCAGAAGAGCTCTGTTCATCACTTCGCTTCCATAATGCTCACTTCCCTCTGAGAATAATTATAAGTGAGGCCCTCAAAACGGCAGAAGAAGGACAAACATGGGTCTCCCTGGTCCCTTGACCAATGAATGCAAAGATACTGAAGGCCAGGTAGGGCCAAATGTCAGTCATAGAGATTTGTTTGCCAGTTGCCAAAACTCTCTGAGCCTCAATTTTCCCATTTATAAAATGAAGGGCTAATACTTACCACTATGGCTGCTGAGGGCATTAGACAAGAAAATGCAGGTACAAGTGGCCAGCCCCCTACCTGGCATGTGGCAGGAGGTCCTCAACAACCAGCGGACTCCTTTCTTCTTCCTTTGTCATGCTGGGGTTTGCAAAGTCTTCTGGGAGAAAAAGCAATGAGGGATTGGGGGTGCCCTTCTGTGCCCCTTGAAGAGTGAGGTTCATGTCGTCTCTTTACTATGCTCCCATGGCACCTTCCATGGTGCTCCCCCCAAAGGTATGTACCCAGCGACACCTTACCCTCAGGAGGTAAGAAGAATGAGGGGAGAAGTGAAGGGAAGGACAAGAAAGAGATGGTCTCATCAAAATGCCATTTGCTGTTATATGAATATTTTCAAAGCTGGGATAAAACCAGGGGTGCAGTGAACTAGCAATAAAAGCCAGCTCTTCCTGGCATTCTGAACAAGCCCAACATTTTCCCTACAGGCAGAGTTGGTGTGGAAGGGTTCGGCATCCCCCAGACTTGGAAAGGAAACAGAGCAGAGGGCAGCCTCAGGCATACTGGCAAGGGAACCTTGACCTCACCCACACCCACTCCATCCAAATCCTCACGGGGCCCAAATGGGTCTTCCTCTGCTAGCCCTCTCCACTCTCTCTCATTTAAAAAAAACTTTGGGGGGACACCTGGGTGGCTCAGTTGGTTAAGAGCCCGACTCTTGATCTCAGTTCAGGTCTTCATTTCAGCGTTATGAGTTCAAGCCCCACGTTGGGCTCCATGCTGGGCGTGGAGCATACTTAAAAAATTTTTCTTCCAACGTATGTTCTGTTTATTTTTTGAAATTTGACACATAAATAGTATACACTCCTTAAGCTAGGTTGTATAAACTTTTCCGCTTTTATTGAGATATCATTGACACATATCATCGTTACTAGTTTAAGGCATACACCATCACCATTTGGTAAATGTATATATTGCTAAATGATTACCACAATAACTTTAGCTAACATCCATCACCTCACATGGTTACAGACTTTTTTCTTATGATGAGAGCTTTTAAGACCTATAGTCTTAACAACTTTCAAGTATAATAACATAGTATTGTTAACTATAGTGATCATGTTGTACATCATATCCCCAGGACTCATCTGTCTTATAACTGGACATTTGTACCTCTTGACTACCTTCATCCCCACTCTTTCTTATCTTCGCACCCTCACTTCTCACTGTCACCACCAGCATCTCAGCTCTCCCCATTTTGCCTTCCCACCCACCCCAGAACTCCTCTGTCCAGGCCACTCTACCAGTCTCCCACCCCTGCCCTCTCAGATTCATTATCTTAATGGCAGACATTGACCTTCCAAAAGATACAAATCATGTAAACCAGTCACATTTTATAAGATTTTTACAAATAACACAGCTAATGTATAATCATCATAGAAAAATTTGATAAACCAAACATGAACACCCCCAAATTTTTCCTAGGAGCCTCCCCCCAGAGATAAAGAAGCCAAGGCATGGGAAGGCTCAACGACCTTTGCAGGAATGCTCAGCCTCTGTACAAAGTGGTAGATCTAAGATTCAGTCTGAAGCAGCCTTCTCTAGAGCTGTGTCCCTAACCACTACACTACCCCACCTCTGAGATGGAAACGTGATTTAAAAAAGAGTTTGTGGGGGGGCGCATGGGTGGCTCAGTGGGTTAAAGCCTCTGCCTTCGGCTCAGGTCATGATCTCGGGGTCCTGGGATCGAGCCCCGCCTTGGGCTCTCTGCTCAGCGGGGAGCCTGCTTCCCTCCACCTCCGCCTGCCTCTCTGCCTACTTGTGATCTCTCTCTCTCTCTCTCAAAAAAAAGAGTTTGGCGTCAAATCATGGATCATGGACCGAACGCCATCATCAGAAATTGTTATCTTGTTACGTTTGCATAAAAACTCATTTTAGATTCGGGGGAGGGTGTGGTAAAGCCAACACTCCAGGAGTCGGTGACTCAACTCTTTGGAGGATAATATAGTATTATAAATTCAAAGGCTGAGAAAGGGCTTTTTGGTTCATTGATCTCATATTATTTATATTCAGAAAATTGGAGAAATTTATAAGGACATATGTGTATGATTGCTCATGGCTACAAAATTTCAAATAGTGAGGGAATAAAGGTCCTAACCTAAATTAACCTAAATATTCATAGTCCTTTGCGCATTCTAGACACTTCCATAGCTTCACATTAGCACCTTGCTCGTGCCTCAGCCTGCAATGTCTTTGTCCCACCTCCGCCTGTAGGTCCAGATTGCTTTGCCCATGCAGCTGGCATCTCTCATTCTTCCTTCTTATGAGTTTTATCAGTGCCTGGCTCTCGCCCTAGGCAGTTTCTGCCCTCACGCGGGCCTCTGCGTCTAACTTATCCCATCCCACAGTGCCTGGCACACAGGGAGTATTCACTGATACTAAATTGAATTGCCCATGCAATTCGATGTTACAGAACGTTGTGATTTAGAAAGCACATTCACGGATATTTACCTTTGATTCTAAGACATTAAAAAGCAGCAGAATAATAAAAGAGCCATTAAATTATTTTTTTCTGACAGCAGAAGTAAATATTTTTGTTCCCATTTCAGAGATAAGGAAATTGAGGCTCAGAATGGAGTTTTCCAAAGACCACACAGCCAGTGGGGCACAGATGCAGGTCTGTTTAGGATTCTCTCTCTCCCCGTCCCCCCACTCACCTCTTGCTCCTGCACGTGAAAGTGCTCTCTCTCTAAAAAAAAAAAAAGAGAGAGAGAGAGATACGTTCCCCCAAAATTTTACTTTTATGCTTAGGAACTTACATTTTACTTATGAAAATTTGATACCTATTTATGCTGTTTTGATCAATTTGGTGCCAATCATATTGTAATGCTAACTTCATCGAGAAGAAATGTTAACACTTAGAGTCTTACTGACCATGACTTATTCTCTGTCACATGAACATCTCTCCCTGAAACTAGGCATATTTATCCAGTTGCCTATTTGATACTTCTACTGGGTGTGTAATAGGTATCTCAAACTTACCACGTCCAACATCATACTTCTGATATTCCTTCTCAAACCAGCTTTTCCCACAGCTTTCCACAGCCAAGTTAAGGTGCTCTTACCCTTTATCTTGCTCAGGCCAAAACCTTCGGGTTGTCCTTGACCCCTGAGGCAGCCATGAGAATGTGCCTCACAGACCTCCTCTACAGGGAGTGTAATTGCGAGCCCCACATGCTGTGCTTGAATCCATGATTGCATTTGCATTGAGGTCACCCTCTCCACAGACTGCTCCCCACCAATAATGGAGTGTGGCAGGAATACTGAGTCCAACCTATTCCTGGCAGACACAAGACTCCTTTGTTGGCCAATTTCAGCTGAAGAACTCTCCAAGGACTTTGCCAAACCTTCCTTAGACTGCACGGTAGTATTGGACCTCCATCCAACCTTCTCTCCCTCTCCCCTCCATCCAGGGTCAGACTTCCATCATGGTCTGATGGCTGGCCCAGCTTTCCCTGGTTCCTTCCTGATTTCCTTTTACACCGGAAGTAATACGAATACAATTCTTCCATGTTTAATTCCATCTGGGGATACACTTCTCAGAAGACACAGATTAACACAACTCTTCTCTTTCTCTCACACCTCACATCCAATCAGCAAACCCTGTTGGCTCTCTTTAAACTATAAGCGGGGTCCAGCCTCTTTTACACCAGTTCAAGTCATCATAGTTTCTCTCTCAGATGATGGCAGCAGCCTCCTGTCTCAGTTGGCATGGTGTGTTAAAGATGGCCATAAATTCATTGTGCTCCTTTCTACTGCCTCAAATCTGGCGTTAGCCTCTGACTGTTTTAGCCAATTGCACGTAGAAGAAACAATGCTTTGCCAGTTCTGGACCTAGGCTTTAAGAGGACTGGCAGCTTCTGCTTTCTGCCCCTGGGAACCCAGCCTCCATGCTGTGTGGAAGCCCTAACAGCCCACTTGGAGGAGAATCAAATCCCCCGGCCGACAGCCCCAGCTGAGCGCCGAGACAACAGCTAGCACCACGTTGCCAGCCATATGAGTGAGCCATCTTGGAAGCGAATCCTCCAGCCCCAGCTATCCTAGCTGATGTCACATGGGGTGAAGATGAGCTATGCCTGCCAAGCCTTGCCTAAATTATAAAATCATGGGTGAATAAATGATTATGGTTGTTTTAAGCCATTACGTTTTAGGGTGGTTTTTGACACAGCGATAAATAACTGAAAGAGCCAGGGCCCCAAGAGGAAATAGATGGCATGCTGAGGGTGGCTAAAAAGAGTTTAATTAAGGGGCTGTTTGCAAAGATGTAGCCAGGGTTAAGAGATGATGAAGCACTGTGGACTCACATGAAAGGGATGCCCTGTCCACATCTAGCCCTAAAGGAACAATGGGATAGGACAGTTACCAGAATCCCAAAAGGGTAGCTATAGGGGGAACACCACTACCTGACAGGAATTATGGCCTTAGATAGAGGGACAGAGCCAACCTACAGTGACTCAGTATGGAGGGAACCAGTGGAACAAATGGAATAAATGCCCCAGTCTCATTCTCCTCTCACCCTCTCATCTCCCACTGGTTCCTACTAGCTGAACCTACTAGAAGCCAGAGAGAAAACAACCCACTGATGTAATCCATAGAGGTCATTCTCCCAGGATGCAACAGAGAGTGGAGAAAAGTAGAGAGTAGACCTGAAGAGCAAATAAAAAATACCCAGCACCCTCCCTAACAGCTGTCCCTGCTTTGGCCCATACCCTCTTGCAGGCTATTTTCAAGATGGCAGCCACAAAGTCTTATTAAGATAAGTCAGATGACATAACTTCTTTGTTCAAAATCCTCCACAGTTACTCAAAGCTGGAAAGTCCTTAAAATATCTTAGAAGGTCCTACATAATCTTACTACCCATGACCTCTGAGCTCATCTCCAGGGGCCCCCACTCTCCATCTCCTGGCTCCAACCAGGCTGGCCCTCTTGCTCTTCTCCAAATGCAACAGGCACAGTCCAGCCTCAGGGTATTTGAACCAGCTACTCCCTTGGTCTAACATGCTCCTTCCCTCATATTCACATATCTGGGGTCTCTACTTCCTTCCTTTGGATCTTGTGCAAAAGTCACTTCTTCGTGGAGACAACCCTATAAAAAATGCCAGCACCACCTCCTACCTGACTTTGGCTCTCTCCTTGCCTTGCTCAGTTTCTCTTCTTGCCATAAAGTAAGTTCCATGGGAGCAGAGATTTTTGTGTTTTGTTTGCTAGAACAACATCTAGAACAATGTCTGGCACGTAATGAGCACTCAATAAATATTTGCTTAATAAATGAATGAAAGGACAAAGAAAAAGCGACATGTAATTTCTGTGCATGTGTGTGTGTGCAGGAAAATGTAATAGAGTGAGAAATAAAAATCTTTCAAGCATGAAGGATATTAAGACAATTTCTTGGGGAGAAGAAAAAGAAAATTCAAGTTCAAAGAGAAAAATGAATGATATAAAATTTCTCTCTATTAAGGAAGAGCTTGTGCACGTATTTTTTTTAATGGATGTTCACGAGCAGCAAATGGCTATGGTATTTGGATTACACTTCCAAGTGTGACATAACAATTTGATTTTAAAATGACAATATTTGCAATATGCTGGAAATTAAATCCTTTGCAACTCTTTAAATTTATGATTAAAAATATTTCAGAAGTTAATGTCAAAATAGGTGAACGGGCTTTACAGCTTAACAAAAATAATTTAGGGGCTACTCACACAAAAGTGTTTGAAGACCATTGCTCTTGTATATATTTAAAGAGCTCTGGCCTAGGAACTAGAAAATCTTACTTCCTATCTTGGCTTTGCCTCTAACTAGCTATGTGACCTTGGAAAATTCACTTCACCTCTCTGGGCCTCAGTTTTCTCATCTGTGAAATTAAAGAATGAGAGAACATGAAATCCAAAATCACTTCCAATTCTATAACCCTCTTCTCTGTGACCTCAAAAAATTGGTTTTCTGTCTCTTTACAATTTTTATTTCTTCTTGAGAATCTCTTTCTCCCTGTTGCTCCTGCTTCTGTGGCCACAGGCCCACCTCAGCCCTTGTGGACTGGGGAGTGAATACGAACCAAGGCTCCCAGCCTGCAGCAGGCCCCCTCCTCTCCACCCATGAGAAGACATGCATGCCTGGACACAGGCAACTCAGCTCAGCCTGCACACGCCAAGTCCCTGCACAGACCATCACCCTCAGACTTGGGGATATAGCCCCATTGTCTTAGTCCATTCGGCGGGCTATAGCAGAACACTATAGACTGGGTGGCTTATGAACAACATGAATTCATTTCTCACAGTTCTGAAGGCTGAGAAGTCCAAGATAAAGGCACTGGCAGATTTGGGGTCTGGTGAGACCCCGCTGCCTGGTTCACAGACGGCCATCTTTTCAGTATCTCAGACGGCGGAAGGGACCAGGGCTCTTATTGAGGCCTCTTTTAGAAGGTAGTAATCCCTTTCATGAGGGCTCTACTCTTAGGACCTAATCACTGCCCCAAAGCCCCAGCTCCAAACACATTGAGGATTAAGTTTCAACATATGAATTTTGGAGGGACACAAACAGTCTATAGCCACTGTCCACCTGCAGAAGGACTGATCCAGGAGGAAGGCCTATACAGGCTTGGCAATAGACTCAGGACCATTTGACCAGGGGATTGTCTGGTTCTGGGTACCCAGGCAAGGTTCTAGGTGGTCATGTATCCTTGGCCCCACAGGCATTTCCCCTCATGGGGAAGGACACATCTGGAGAAAGGCCAAAGGGAGGTCCTCTAAAGCCCAGGGCCCAGGGAGGGGTCCTAGTTGCTCTGGGCTCAAATGGTCCTGTATGGTCTTAACCTTTGCTGAATGATCTCCCATCAGGATCAGTGGATAAACATGTGTGCATATGCACACATGGCTATACTACAAGACCAGAAAAAGAGATGAACTACTGATATACAAAACGTCGATGAATCTCTGACACTAGGCTAAGCAAAAGAAACCAGAAACAAAGGCGTACAAACTGTATGACTTCATTTATATGAAATTCTAGAACAGTCAGATTCCATAGAGAGAGAAAGCAGGTCAGTGGTTACTTAGGGTTGGGAGTAGGGGAATTGGCCACAAAGAAGCACAAGAGAACTTTCTGGGATGATGAGAATGCTTCACAGTTTGATTATCATGGTGGTTTCACAGATGTATACGTTTGTCAAAACTCATCAAACTTAAAATGGGCACATTTCATTGTATGTAAGTTATGCTTCAATGAAGTTGATTTATGAAGAAAAACAATAAGAACAAAAGGATTGCCTAGCAGAAACTAACATCTGTCAATAAGCTTATATTCTACATTATGGTATGATTTCTCTTGTCCTATCCTGATAGAATTCTCCTTAAATCTTTACACACATGTTCTCAAATAAATAGGTATGTGTGGATGTATGGGGGAGGGGACTGTTAACCATCAGTGAAACTTAGCTGACTCTGAACCCCAAACTTTTCCCTTGACCCTAGTCTATCTTCATTTTGGAATCAACCCCCCCCCCCCCCATGGAAGGTAGTGTCGAATGGGGTTTTTGTTTGTTTGTTTGTTTTGGAGGTTTTTGGTTGTTTTTGCTGTTGTTGTTGTTTCTTTTCAAAGATTTATTTATTTATTTGAGAGAGAGAGAAAGAGGGAGAAGCAGACTCCCAGCTGAGTGCAGAGCCCGTCGTGGGGCTTGATCTCACAACCCCGAGATCATGACCTGAGCCGCAATCAGGAATTGGACACTCAGCCGACTGAGCCACCTGGATGCCCCACAGTGTAGAATGTTACAAGTGGTGAATCCAACGGCCCTGGGGTCAAGTCCCAGGCCTGCCACTTATGAGCCTTCAGCCCTATGGGGTAGTCAGAGCAGGAGCCAAAAGCAAGATCTTACCTCATCCTCACCCAAACACGATGACATAGGTGGCTTCGACCATCACCATTCTTTTCACACTAATAAAATTTAGTGATAAACCTAAGGCTAAGATCCCACCCCTAAGAAGCCAGACACCAGGATCTGAATCCACATCCCTTAAGCTCTGCCTTTTAATGCTCCTCCAGAACATGTCAATTAATTTCTGAATCGAGAGTGCCCTTCTTCCTAAAGCTGGAATAACACCGCTTAGATTTTAGGATCATTGCGAAAAGCCAAATAAGGTGCCTTGCGTCACTGATGTGGTCATGATGTGGTCAATGAATTTCAGCAATCTAGTGTTCTGGCCACAGAATTTACAACCATTTAGTGTTTAGATCCAATACCAACATCATTACTTCCTGCTCACCTTTCTTCTGGCAGAGCCCAGAGGGCTCTGAAGTGACTGGAAATTCCATGATAGCAACTAACCAACATTAAGTCCCCCTGAGAATGTCCATGCAATTTGCTGTTTGAAGCCAGTTGAAGGAATCTTTCCATTCCACGAGCCAAGACACTAAACTGTGAAAGCTCTTGAGAGGCATACTAAAGTTCAAACAGAAGAAGTTTCGATGCTTCATTTGAGGTACCTCTTCCGGTGGTCCCTCAACCTTTGCAAAAGAATACCCCCCCCAACTGAAAAGCCCCCATACATGGACACCATCCCTGCTAAGATTACCAAAGGTTTCTAGGGGGTGAGTTCTTTTCTAATACAGTTGTACTGTCTTACTTCAAAAAAAAAAAAAAAGCATCCAAGAGCCCTGTGCCTTCACTTCATGCTCCAAGAAATAAGGGGAACTATGCTGATCCCATGTACAGGAAAAAAAAAAAAAGCGATATCTAAATAAGACATTATATGGCTACAAATGCATGCACCACAAGGGACTTGTCCCTGCTGGGCATCACATCATCACTATGAGATCAACAGAGGAGGGTAACAGAAGCATTCCTAGCACCGTTCCTGGAACATAATGGGAGCTCTATGCACATTAGTGCCCAGCTTCTCTCTGGGATTTGAGCAGGCAGGATTTTCTCAGAAGTCCCAGACTTTCTTCTTTATGGCAGCAACTGAGTCACCAGGGGACGCATCTACCTTAACTTCTGGGAAAACAGGGCAAGAAAAATTGCAGTGGCGGTGCCACCATGTCTAGGCTCAAATGCCCATTGGTCCATCACAGGAAGCAGAGTAAAGGAGGGCTTTCCTGGAGGTTAATTAACAGATAACTATAGTCATCTGAGACTCAAGAGAATAAAAACAAACCATCAGCTGTCATTGATCCTTTTCATCTCCTTTGGAAACAGTGTAGCTGGGGGAGGACATTCCCAGCAATGGCTGCCAATAGTCTCCAGAATGGTTACTGAGGACCAATCTGGCCTTTAAGTAATCAGATATTAGATAAAATCTGCATCCTGTGGTTCCCTCCACCCAAAAGCTCACCTCTAGTGCAAGAAAGATGACCATTGTCTTCTCTCCATGCAAGGCTCTGCTCAAAGATAACCTGCTAGCAATCTTTTTTTTTTTTTTTAACCTACTAGCAATCTTTTCCTAATTGGCCAACCCTTCCTCCAGCTCAGTGTACTAGGGGAGACTCGGATCCAAGCTGGGTTATGGTCTCTTGACCAAAACTTGGGAGTGGGACTCAGCTGGTTCAATACTAGCTAGGGATGATGGACGTATAAGGTGATACAAACTTTGGGGCTGAGGACACCATTTGGGGGTACCATGTTTGGCCCATGTGATCAGAGATATAGAAAAAGCTATTCAACCTGAAAGAGAGAAAAATGCTGCAGAGCTATAGAAAGAAGCAAGGAAAAAATACAAATAACCCAGAGGAGAAAGAGGAGGGGGTCTTGGGTGGCTCTTTAGAGAGCCCTGCTGCATTCACACCTTTTTGATTCAAGCTGACTTAAGTCATAGACAACTCCCCTTTTATCAGTTCCGAACATTCTAATCCTTATGGATTCACTCCTCTAGCTGAAACGTTAGACAACTGATGGCCCATGAAAAGACACCACATTGAATCTTCTTATTGGTCCCTGGCACATTCACATGAATGACTTTGTCAGAATCTTTCCCAAAGGCAAGTTTTGATATGGAGATTAGTGAGGAGAATCCAAGGGTGGGTCCTTGGAGGGGCAAAGTACCCTCCAACCAAAAAGGTAGAAGAGTGCAGAAATGCTGTGGGCCAGCCAACCAAGCCAGCCACTTTGACTGATGGCTAAACCCAGTCCAGTGCCTACTGGTGCTGGGCTCTCCAGCCTTTCTCCATTCTCCCTTACCCCATCTTCTTCCTCTTCCTCTCTCACCTGGACCTTACCTCAGTCTTATAACCAGCTGCCCGTGCTCTAGCTTCACCCAGTCTACCCACTCCTGCCATTGTCAATGTATTTCCTTGGTTAGTTGTTTATACCTTTACTGACTATCTCCTCCATTGGGATGTCCACTCATGAGAGCCAGGGCTTTAGCTGTCTTACTCACCAAGGATATTTAACCACTCCTAATGCAGAGTTTCCAAAGCTTGCTGTCTGTGCCTTCTCGCCACTCATTTTATAATGTTTTCTATGGATTGAGCTGGCTTTATTCACGCCAGCTTCCCGCTTCCCATGGACACTTTGCAAGGCCATGGACAGGGACTGATTTATCTTGGAGACCCCAATTCCATGGAGAGTCAGATCTTTTAAAATGCTGACTGGGTGGAGCAATTGGATGGACAAATAGAAGAATGGAAGGAGAGAGTGAAGGAGTGTCAAGGCCAGAGGAGATGGTTGCCATTACTATGACTGTCTAATAAAACAATCCCCAAACTTACTGGCATAAGATAATAACTTATTAGGACCACAGAAATGTCAGAGGGGAATTTGAGTCGGGAACTGGGGAAGAGCTTGGCTGAACAGCTCTCATCTAGTATCTGCTATGTGGTGGCAGCCAGGCGCCTGCTGGGGTTGCAGTCATCTGAAGGCTCCCCTGGGCTGGACATCCAAGATGGCCGTTCGCATGGTTGACAATCGATACTGGCCATTGGAAGGGAGCTCGTCTGAGAATCACATGTAACACCTCCTCATGGCCCCCGGATGTGCCTTGGCCCCCAGTAAGGCCCCCATGGAGTGACCCAACTACGTAAACTGCCTCAGGACCTTAAGACTCTTCTAGTCTACCGCCTAGAGTTGCAGTAGAGAAAATTGAGGTTCAGAGAATTGACATGGCTTATTTGCACCAAATGAGTGGCAGAGCTAAGGCCGCAAGCAGAGCCTCTTCACTCACCCAGGCCAGTTCAGCCTTCGTCTACCTCTATTGGGGAGGTAGGTTGGGGAGGTATGGTGGGGAAGCCTCTATTAAGTGACAGTGTTCTCACTTTTAAACAACTAAAACCAACTTTGCCAAAATTAGCAGCAACAACAAAAGGTGGAATGAAAGGTAATAGAAGAATTCCTCACCTATCTTATAGAATCAAATGCAGTGTGAGCCACCCAGATGAGGTAGACCTAGGGCCCTTGGGAGAAGGCGTTAACCAAGTTTCTCACTAAAGAGCTATGATCAACTGGTACTCGGTACTCAGCAAAGGGAAACCACCGAGCCATGGGTCCCAGAGGATTTGAAAAATGCATCCTCGTCTCCACTCGAGAGTTGAGATACAAGCCTGAGAGATACCACATGAGGAAGGAGAAGCTTGTCTCATGTCCCTAGTGACCACAGCACTGTGATTGTTGGGCTGCAAATGGTTAAGGATGGCTCGATGTGTCCCAAAGTCCATAAGTCCCAGCACTTCTTGTTCTCAAGGCCAAGCACATAGAATTTGAGATTCCACAGCACAAAGCTAGGCAAGATGCAAATAAATAGAAACAAACCAATCAGGGCAGTATAGGATTTTTGCAAAACACATCAGAGCTTGGCTTTCATAAATCACTGTTTCTCAAGCCATGCCGGGCCATGCTCCTATGTTGAAGTCAGTTTTGATGTGAGCCATGAGAAAATTTATTTTTACTAAGAACAGGTTTAAGTAGCAATTCATGATAGTTTCTTAAATAAAAAGAACATCTATGGACACATATATCCTCCCATCACGACATCAGGGTCACACCTACACACACACTTTCTCTTGTGAGAGAAAAACGGGTGGTGTTGCAGTGCACATATAACCGTGGGCAAGCCCGGGGCGACGTGTCACACACGGGGCTGTCATCCGCTATCATTGTCTTGAGAGAGAAAAACTTAAAAACAGCTGTCAAAAGTGATATCTTTGCTGATCTGCCAAGAGCAGGGAAGTTTGAAAGTGTCCTGGGATCCTAGTGCTGGTTCACGTTCTGTCTGGCATTAAGAAAAATTATCCAAAACTCAGAACCAAAGCAGAAGAATGACCGCATAGCCTTTCCAGGCCATTTTTAAAATATACTTTATTTGTTATTTATTTATTTGAGAGAGAGCGTACAAGAAAGCAGGAGCAGAGGAGGGGCGAGGGAGAGGGAGAAGCAGACTCCCCACTGAGCAGGGAGCCCGATGTGGGGCTCCAGCCCAGGCCCCTGGGATCATAACCTGAGCTAAAGGCAGCCACTCGACTGACTGAGCCACTCAGGCGCCCCTAGCCTTTCCATGTCATTTTACCCAGCTTGCCCAAGAATTATTTGATCACACAGGAGAACATGCTTGTGTTTGGCTTTGCTATTACCTATCTGATTGGGGACCCAAGACTGTGAAGTTAGATTTTAATTTGTATATTTCTGTCTGGTAGGAAAGATGACCCTCTTCGGGTTTCAGTTTTACAGTCATCCTAAGACATTTGCCAGCTTGGTCTCTCTCAGCAAATTCATTTCAGGATCCCTCCGACTGCCTATGTAGAAATATCTATCCTTGGAACCAGCCTCACCATCGTGCTGGTTTCCTCATTACTTAATGAGATGAATAAGATCTTCGACACATGTTCATTCTCCACTTGCCTGAGAATAGTGATTTTCATGTTTTGAAGATTATACTTCAACACCAGGAATGAGTTGGCAGTTTCTCCAGCCTCCTCAAATGCAGGAGGGGGCGGTGAGGTGGGTTTCAAGATCCGTTCCAATGCCAATATTGTATGACTTCTTCATTAAAGTAAGGACTGAAACATTCAGTGGGGGCAGGTTATCTGTTAGAGCGAGAAACTTCCAAAGGGAAAATTTCAGAAAGGTTGAGGGATGGTTACATATATACATATATACATGTATATATGTCCATAATATGTGTATATATGTATATTTAAAGTTCAGCTAAACAAAGCATTTCAAAACGATCACCACATACCCTGAGTATTCTAGCTCCCCCTTATCCACGGTTTCGCTTTTCACTTTCCACGGTTTCAGACACCTCAAGGTCAACCATGGTCTGGAAGCAGATAGTCCTCCTTCTCACTGTCATGAAAAGGTCAACAGTAGCCTAACTAAGGCTTCGTTACAATGCCTGAGTCATTCACGTTACTTCATCTCATCACAGAGGCATTTTATCATCTCACATCACCACAAGGAGGGTGAGTCCAGCACAGTAAGATATTTTGAGAGAGAGAGAGAGACCACACCCACCTAACATGTATTACAGCATATTGTTATCATTGTTCTATTTTATTATTGCATTATTGTTGCTAACCTCTTGCTATGCCTAATTTATAAATTCACTTTATCACAGGTGTGTATGTGCAAACCTTCCTTGATTTACAATAGGGTTATGCCCTAATAAGCCCATCGGGAATTAAAAATATAAGTTGAAAATATACTTAATACACTTAATATAGCAAACACCATAGCTTAGCCCGGCCTACGTTAAACATGTTTGGTACACCCACATCAGCCTCCAGTTGGGCAAACTCAGCTAACATGAAGCTTATTTTATAATCAGATGTCATGTATCTCATGTAATTTATTAAACACCCTGCTGAACGTGGAAAGCAGAATGGTTGTAAGTGTATCCATCGTTTACCCTGGTGATCGCGGGGCTGACTGGGAGCTACAGGTCGCAGCCTCCACCCGGCGTCGTGGGAGAGGATCAGACCACACACCAGCAGCCTGGAAAAGGATCAAAATTTAAATACGGTTTCTACTGAATACGTATCACTTTCGCACCCTCTGAAAGCCAAAAAAAAATCGTTTAAGTCAAACCATCATAAGTTGGGGACTGTCCGTGGAGGACAGAGTTTCAGGCATCCGCTGGAGGTCATGGAATGTATACCCCTCAGATAACGGGGGATGACTCTACCCAGCAATCAAGAATCCGAGCCTCTCAAAAGCGTCTACCTTGTCTGGAGGCAGTCGTGAATCCTCACGGAGCCTGCCGATGCAGAACAGAGTTAGAGCACCTGATGAATATGAGAGACACAGAAAATGATTCCTGACTCCCCTTACTCTGCCAGATGACCACCTGCAGGGTCCGACAGTCAAGAGCAACCTGACCAGGTCACCTGGCTCCTGGCTTTCCAAAGTGTGGTCCAAGGACCAGCGGCAAAGATATCATCTGGGAGCTTGTTAGAAGTGCAGAATCTCTGGCCCAAGCCAGACCTAGTGGAACCGAATCTACATTTTAACAAGGTCTTCTGGTAGTTGACATGCACAGAGAGTTCCAGAAGGACTCATCTGGCTGCAGGCTTCCAAGGCGGTTCTCCACCCTGGCTGCACATAAGAAGGTTTAGAGCTCACAGAGATCAGGCATTTTTAGTATCCGTCATAGCAGGATGGGAAAGCAGGTGACAGGTGGAAAACATAAGCCACTCTTCTCAAGTCGGGAGTGTGTGAGAAGCCCAGCAAAGGGGTTGTGCAATCCCAGCCCTTTTCAGTTTGGCTTCTAGGAAAGGAGACAGGAGAGGGAAGCTGAAGGCCTATAGGGAGGAAGTCGAAGAATGACAAGCCTGTAGATTTTTTTTTTATTTTATTTCCTCCCAGGCAGGAGTGAAGGACTTCATGCCTAGCCAGGACGCCTGTCCCCTGTTCATGCTAATTTTGTTCCATGAATTTATCCAGAGTTTCAGAGCAATAATCAGGAGCCTTAAAACCCCAAAGCTCTCAGAAAGTGTAAGTAAGAAGAAGGATAGGCTGTGCTTTGACCATCCCTAATAAAATCCCTTTCCTCGTTCTGCATCCCAGGCTGGGAATTTCACCCGATTCCAGATTCTACGGTAAGAAATCCCTCTGCTAATCAAGTTACCTCTCACTCTCCCAGCCTATGGTTGCCATTTTTAGAAATGCTGTACTGTGAGCACAAGACGATTAGGTTAAGCACCAGTGGCCTACACATGTGGGCCCAAATACTTGTCAGAGATATATTCTGACAACTGCATCCAGCAATCTGTTTAGCAGTTTCTCGTGCTTTGCTTTCTTCAATTACAAAGTGCTGCTTTGTGGGCCTAGTGGGTTTAGGGGAAACAAAGTGTTGAGTGCCATAGAAAGTCTCTATCCAGAAAACTTTATTTTTTTTAAGATGTTATTTATCTTAAAAATAAATAGAGAAGCAGAGGGAGAGGGAGAAGCAGGCTCCCACTGAGCAAGGAGCCCTATGCGGGGCTTGATCCCAGGACCCTGGGCTCATGATCTGAGCCGAAGGCAGACACTATACCGACTGAGCCACCCAGGCATCCCTGTATTTGGAAAACTTTGATATATGTAGTTGGTGAAAACAGAGTCAACTGATGAAATAACTGGGGCTACGTTAGTTAGGATAATGCAGGCTGCTATGATAAACAAACCCCAAATGTACAGTGGTTCAAAACAACAGAAGCTTATTTGTCCCTCACATAAAGTTCAAAATAGGTGTTCTAACCAGACTCAGGGGCTGGGGCTCAGGCTCACTCCATCTTGAAGCACTGCTATCTTGAGCATGTGGCTTCCAGGATTGCCTGCATCAAGCCAGTGGATTGGGAAAAGGCTTCGTGGATCCCACATGAAAGGTTTTTATGGGTCAGACCTGCAAGAGGCCCGCATCGCTCCTTACCGTATTTTATTAGCTAGAACTCAGTGCCTTGCCCTCATCAAACCACAGAAGAAGCTTAAAAATGTAGGCCAGGTGTGTACCTAGCAGAGGAAATGGGTTCAGTAAAAGATTTTGCCACAGTGGGTCAAGAGCATCATTTTAGAATGGGATAGAAAGAGTAAAATAGATCAAAATGCATTTAACCTGGCATATAGGGAGGATTAATAAAGTTTTGGAAAAGACTTGTTTCCATCACTTATATATCTGTATACATGGATGCACGTACTGGGTAGAGGTATAAAAGGTATTTCCCACGCTGGGTCACGGTCAAAACTTAAAGCCATTCTACCAAAGAAAGATCCCTGTGGACAATATTAGAAAGGGCACAATGGGGCTCAGGCCCTGAAGGGGGATTTGAAATCATTGAGAAATTGGGCACGTGTGAATTTGTATAATTATTCATAATATCAACTATGAAAAAACTAGCTGCAGCCACGGAGACGCGATTGATCCTGAGAAACCTGGGCACGCGAGTCAGGTTGAACCTAGGTGCTCATTCACCCCCCACCAGCCGCCCACCTCCAGTGTCCAGCTAACTCACCTGTGGCCGTGCTTGCTGGGTATGAGGGGATAATTTCGTAGCTCCCAGAAGAATATGCGTGGGGAAACCATTGCGAATCAGAAGAATGAGTCTGTTCAAGTTGGATAAAGGGCTCGCATGTTAGGACAAAGACTCTGGTCTCAGTCCAACTTCAAGCCATGTCACGGTATCACATAAAGAGCCACTCTCTGGACGCTCCGTGGTGCTGTGCGTGAGTGAGCACACGGGGATGCTGGAGCACATGCTCACCCGTGTGCTGAGACATGGGAGAGGTAGAATGATAGAAAGTTCCAGAAGTATAGAGATTTCCTAGCATAAACGGAGTGAATGGAACCAGATCAATGTATTTTGAAAGGACTTGACGTAGGGCATTACTTCAGTGGCCTTTCTAGAGAGAGGCAGGGCATGGTTCAGAGAAATACAAGTAGCGATGACATTTTGAGTATAGGGACCCCGAGGTGAGCCGCAAAACATGCCTTAGCGTTGAAGTCGACAGACTTGTATTGGCATCCCAAAGAGAGAGCTTACACTTCCCGTTCTACAGATTAGGAAACCGAGTCATAGAGGTGATGCCTGAGGACTTTCAGCTCATAGGTGGAACTAGCACTCAGAGAAGCAGGCTCCGTAATGAGGAAGGACAAGTATCCACCAAGCGGGATTGTCTAGCCAAGAACAGAACACGCTGGGACAGCAGGAAACTCAGATGATGGCTGAGGGCACCCTGAGAGAGAAGGTAACTCAGGCTCTTGAGCGTGGGCACAGAGACGGCCATTCTTACTAGGGTACCCTGGGCCACCGTTCCCCAGCCAAAAAGGACGAAGCAACACCGAGATCCGAAAGGGGTGGACATTCTGTGAGATGTCAGCAGCTAGGTGCGTTTCATCTCTTCCCTGCCACCCTCCCCTTCAAAGAAAAGAGAAACCTCAATCATCTGGAAGACAGGCACCCAGCTCAGTTGTCCCAGGCGGATGTATAAATCCTGCCCCTCCCTTTCCACGACCCACCGGAACAGGGCTGGAGACAGTCACTTCTTAGAAACACTAAAAATACACATTACGTCATTCCTCCCCCACAGCCTTCAATCCCCACAGCCAGCCAAGTAATTTGAGCCCCTCTGCAAGGCCTGCCATAGCCTCCCTTTGAGGTCTGTGTTTTCCCTATTTATCGTACCTGGGAGACTGACAGACATATGTTTTATGATACATTATATATTAGGCTTGGCTAGAGACTCCATTTCTATTAAAGATGACTAAAGTACTAAGTTATAGCCGCCTGGACCTCCCCTGCCATTTGCCCTGGGAGGCTAGTCTCTCGGCTGTATTTCTGTCCTTTAGTATGACATTTGCTCACAAAATGGACAGAGCTGGGCCATTAACAACCGAAAACTCGCTGCTTCTACGCTATTTTGTAGAACAGAGGGCTGGAACCCTCGTCATGAATTCCTCCAGTTCTCAGTTCTGATAACTGCCCGAAATAGACAAGGGCTCCCCAAAGCTGCAAAAAATCCCATTTCTCTTTAGAACACCAGCCAAAGCGGAGAAAGAGAAAATTTAAACAGATCTGCTTTTTCAAAACGGGGTTCTGTGAGTTGCTGTCCCCCTGGGGCATTCGTTCTGCAACCGGCAGGTGGTTCCCGCATAATCATTGGTTAAATGCTCACCCTCATTCAAAAGACACACACTTGTGGCAATCACTGCTCCTTAGAGTTGTTCTTAAATTTCGAATGATGCCTGCAGACCGATTTAGACACCATCTCATTGCACAGGAAATTTAGTAAAAGAACCAAAAAAGGTAGTGCAGGAAAGTAGAAGCAATGCCAGAAAAAAAAAGCAACCTTCATTAGCATTATAACCTATGAATTTAGACCGGTAAGGAAGAAAACTAATTTCATTTCTTCTATGCAGGAGTCATCAATTCATTGAAAATACACATCAAAAAGCTTCATTTGGACGGCCGCCTTGGTGTCTCAGTGGGTTAAGTGTCTGCCTTTGGCTTGGGTCATGATCCCAGGTCCTGGGATCATGTCCTGGGTCAGGCTCCCCGCTCAGCGGGGAGTCTGCTTCTCCCTCTGCCCCTCCCCCCACTTCTTGTGCACACGTGCACTCTCTCTCTCTCTCTCTATCGCTCTCTTGCTCAAAAATAAATAAATAAAACCTTTTGGAAAAAGCTTCCTTTACATATAGCAGCTCTGGTACTAGAAGAAGTTTTGCGTGGGAAGGGGGTCCCCCGTGGCACACACACAGAGACACCTCAACACTGCAAGAGCCGTCACTCTCTCCAACCAAGAGGTCCAGCTCTGTGGGTGTGTGACGAGCCAGCCCCAGAGGGACCATTGAGTCAAACCGTGGACAGACATAGAACAACTGACAGATATATAAATATGTAAAGAGGAAGAGAAACATATCCCTTAGGAATTTTTTCAACCAGGAAGTTTCCTCCACAGGTGGTTTTCTATCCTCTCGTTTCCCATAATTAATGTCTTAGGAAGGAAGACATTCCCCTCCCCCCTCATTTCTTGATTCTCCATCCTGAAGACTATTCCTCAAATGGTGTGTGGAGGCCCCATCCACACCAGCCTTCACATTCACTGCCATGTGGCGGGGCGGACTTTTGGGGCATTAATGGCTCATCCTCTCTCTGCATACAGGATGCTCAATCCCCTCTTAAGTCTCCTTTGGAAAGCTGATGAGACATCGAAGAGAGCTATCAGTGGAACTTGCTCCATCCTGGCCCCATCCAAGACATACAGACGCCACCCCGAATCTGAATCCGCTATGTTCTGAGAAGCCTTCCAATCTGAGCCGAGTCTGTGGCAAACAGAACCACAGAAGGCCATTACTGGGATGGGACTTCCAGAATCACTGAGTGAGGAGCTCAGTAAATCCTCCTCCCCCAGAGCCACAATAAAACTGGACAAAACGGTCCAAAACAACCATTTCTGGAATCTGGAAATTGACCAAAGGCAAAACAAAATAAAACAAAACAAAATCTGATAAGCATTTATTCCCCCACAAGACTCGTGAATCTCAGTAAGAATGGGGAGAGTTTCCGAGTTTTTACCTGAGGCTGTTCCCTGCCCTAGCCCCCATTTCTGAGGCTCTGGTAGTTTTACCAGAGCAAGGCAGGCCATGGGCACCACTGCTAGAGGGGTTGTCACGATTTGGAGATTGGCGGATGAAATGAGGGTAAGCTGAAATGCCACAAAACTCTTGCCAATATCTAGCCATTTTCCTTTCTTTCTTTCCTTTAAAGATTTTATTTCTTTGAGAGAGAGAGGCGGAGATAGAGAGAGAGAAGGGAGAGGGGCAAAGGGAGAGGGAGAAGCAGGATCCCCACTGAGCAGGGAGCCCCTGGTGGTGCTCGATCCCAGGACCCTGAGATCATGACCTGAGCCGAAGGCAGACGCTTAACCAACTGAGCCACCCTGGTGCCTCTCAGTTGTTTTTCTTGAGTAAGCACTCCCTGGGTTGCTGCAAGCTTTCGGTTAGTCTCTAGAGTTCTGAGAAGGTTGATTCTGCCAGTTTTTGCCACATTTTTCATTGCTTTCATGAAGAGGAAGACTTTTTGGAGTTCCTTACTCAACCATTTCCACTGATGTCACTATTGATTCTCAGATGACATGATCAAATATATAGAAAATATCAAGGACTCCACTAAAAAATTACTAGCACTAATAAATGAGATCAAGATTGTATGATACAAGATCAATATACAAAAATCGCTTTATTTCCAGGTACTAATAATGAAAAATTGGAAAATGAAATTAAGAAATGGAACAGCATCACAAAGGACATACTTAGGAGTCAATGTAACAAGAGAAATTTGTGGTCCATACACTAAAAACCATAAAACATTGTGGCAAGAAATTAAAGAAAAGATGAATAAATGGCGAGGCATTCTACGTTTACAGATCAGAAGACTCAATGTCAGTAACATGGCAATTCTCCCCAAATAGGATTACACATTCAGTGCGGTTCCTGTCAAAAATCCCAGCTGCCATTTTTGCAGAAAGTGTGAGGGTTGATCCAAAAACTTATATGAAAATGCAGAATAGCCAAAATAGTCTTGGGGAAGAAGAACAAAGTCAGAGGACTTATATTTCCCAATTTCAAAACTTACCACAAAATGATAGTAATGAAGACAGATTAACAGATCAGTGAAACAGAATTTAAAGTCTAGAAACAAAATCCCTACAGTGATGGTCAATTGATTCCTTACAAAAGTATCAATGCACTTTGATAGAGAAACAAAAATCTTTAAAGAGATATTTCAGCAAAGAAAATATATAAATGACTAATAAATACATGCAAAGATGCTCAACAGTGTTATTCATTCATGAAATTCATAATGTAACTATGATGAGCTACCTCTTTACACCCACTGGAATAGCTATCATCAAAAAGACAATAATAAGTGTTGACAAGGATATACAGAAACTAAACCCTTATGCTTTGATGGCGGGAATGTAAAATGTTGTGACTACTTTGGAAGAAAGTTTGGCAAATTCTTTGAAAATGTAAACATCATTTGAGCATAGGACCCACCGGTTCCACTCCTAGTTATCTCCCAAGAGAAATGAAAACATACATCCATACAAAGACCTGTACGTGAACCCTCATAGCGCCATTGTCCAAAACAGCCAAAAGGTAGAAACAATTGCATATCCGCCAGTGGGAATGGAGAAACAAATGTATATCCGTATGAAGAACCCTATCGGGCAATTTAAAGGAATGAAATACTGATACATGCTCCCACGAGGCTGAACCTCAAAAACACACCAAGTGAAAGAAGGCAGACCCAAAAGACTGCACACTATCTGGTTTCATTCTGATGAAGTGTCCAGAAAAGGTAAAGTCTATGAAGACAGAGAATAGATTCATGGTTGCTTGGGGGATGGGAAGGTTTACAAATAGGCATCAGGGATCTTTTAAGGGTAATGGAAATATTCTACGACTGGATTGTGGTGATGGGTAGTTTCCCCAGAAATTCAAGATTCATTGAATTGTTCATGAACATTCAATGGTTCACAAAATATATAAATACACAAATTTGTATATACAAAA
Source organism: Nasua narica (assembly GCA_028533885.1). Lineage (NCBI taxonomy): Eukaryota > Metazoa > Chordata > Mammalia > Carnivora > Procyonidae > Nasua > Nasua narica. Next base: position 32,413,112 of record CM052801.1, on the reverse strand, counting down.
TACACAAATACAAGAAATATAATGGTACATCACAACCCAGGACATCTAGGTGTATCTATAAATGAAGTTCCATAAAACAATACCCTTCCTTATTGCATGGAGCACTGGGTGTGGTGCATGAACAATCAATCTTGTAACACTGGAAAAAATAAAATAAACATATTTGGGAAAACAAAAAACAACAACAAAAAATAATACCCTTCCTATGCACAAGGCGCATTGATACTTTTATTCTATTTATCTTATTTTACTCTTTAATATCTTGGTCCATACCAATAAATCCATTTCATGACATATTAATGACATTTCATGACATGTGGATCACCAGTCACAATTAAAAAAAAAAATACTACTAATAGCCTACCATTGACCGGAAGCCTTATCAATAATATAAATAGTCAATTAACACATTTTCTAGGTTATATGCTTTATATACTGTATTCTCATAACAAAGTAAGCTACAGAAAAGAAAATGTTATTGAGAAACCCAGAAGGGAGAGAAAGTACATTTACAAGACAATACTGTATTGAAAAAAAAAAATCCATGTATAAGGAGACTCACACAGTCCAAACCCACGTTGTTAAAGGGTCAACTGTATATCAAATGGGCTCTAACACTTTTGGCATATAACACATATAAATGTGCCTGCTGACAGTTATTAGGGTTTTTAAAATAAAATTTTAAAAGTGAAGCCAAAAAACAAAAACGAAAAATAAGTTTTAAAACAATTTTTAATTAAAAAAAGCAACACTCCTATACCTAAAACCCGCATACATCTCATTGAGATGAGACTCCCTAGAGAAACTTTCCAGCCCTCTGTAGACCTGCCCATCAAAGTCAAGTGCCTGCCAGTCTGATCATCTACCCACCCTGCAGCCCTTCACCTACCAGAGGAAGGAAGAAGAGAAAGCTAAGAGCCTAAGGGTGCATTCCAGAACCTGGCTCTAAGGAGAGTGGAAAAAGAGAAAGGCAGTCCATCTGCCTGAATGAAGTGTGCCATAACAGTATTCTTAGCAACGTACCCAGAGACCAAGCGATTCTCGGAAAAATTCTAAGAATTCTAAGATTCTAGGACTAGAGTATCACAGGTAGACCAGTATCGAATTCACCTTGCCTGAATACCGCCTCAAAACACCTTGTGGGGGGCCTGTATGGTCCCAAACCTGGCAGATTCTAGCCCTCACACCTACTCCCATCAACAGCATAAAGCTCAAATCCCCAATTCAGAGACACCCAAACACCTTTCGGTTTAATTTATAATTAAAAAGGATGTGGATTCTTTTTTAACAGCTTCACCAACTAAAAGTTTAAATAATTTCCTGCCTGCACATTTCCACTTTATTAAAATAAAAACATACCCTTAGGGTTTGGATTTTTTTTTCTTTTGATTTGTTCCCTGCATCATTCTGGTATTTCATCGTGTGCTTATTTGAGGACAGTTCTTTTCTTTTCCATTAATCTTGGTAATCCTAGCAGCCTTCTCCACAAGTCACTTCTCTACAAAGTTGCCTCTATTTGCTTAGATTTTTCTGCCGATGTAAGCACTTGCACTGAATCAAAAAGGTGAAGAGGGGATTAGGGAAGCCAGTACTGAAGGTCTTTTTTTTTTTTTTAAAGATTTATTTACTTATTTGATATATAGAGAGAGATTACAAGTAGGCAGAGAGGCAGGCAGAGAGAGGAGGAAGCAGGCTCCCTGCTGAGCCGAGAGCCTGATGCGGGGCTCAATGCGGGGCTCGATGCGGGGCTCGATGCAGGGCTCGATCCCAGAACCCTGAGATCATGACCTGAGCCGAAGGCAGAGGCTTTAACCCACGGAGCCAGCCAGGCGCCCCAGCAGTACTGAAGGTCTTAAACATATATGTTCTCAATTCTCTTCTTGATCAGGGAGATTACATTGGAAGAGTTCTCCCCATCTATTTAAGAAAAGAGGCTGCAGGAGGCAGAGCCTTGTGGAGACTGTTAGTGAGGGTTTGTTAAAAATTACTCCTTTTGCTTTTGTCTTTAACCATTGCGTTCCTAAGAGGTCTCCTTTGTAAAGCCCCTGCTTCAAAGCAGACTTTTAACGTGGAGATGTCTGCCAGGCAGCTCAGATCTAATATTTCCAAATCAGAGCTTCTGACTACCAGCCAACACCCCCCACCCTGAGGGCTCCCCCCAACCCCCATCTTCCCATTACCAGAAAAAATCTCCCCTTCCCGCCAGCCAGTTCAGCCTAAAACCAAGTGGCCGTGCATAATTCCTTTCATTCCTTCACTAACCCCCATGTACAAGCCATTAGCAAGTCCTACTATTTGGCTTCCAACATAGATCTCAAATCTATCCACTTTTCCCCCATCTCCCTATTCATAAAGGACTATCTTCTCCCACCTAAATTATTGCAATAGCCCTCAAGATGATGTCCTGGTTTCCGATTCTGTCCCCACCCAATCCATTCTCCACCCAGCAGATAGAAGATCTTACAAAAATTTAAAGCAGACCATGTCCTTCCTCTGCTTAGAGATTTTCACTGCAGTTAGAATAATACCCTTGTTCTACAAGGTTCTATACAGGTTGCCCCTTGGCCACCTTTCCCAACTGATCTCCTCCCACTCTCCCCCCAACGGGTTTACTACATTTGAGCCACACTGGCTTTCTTGTCTTTTTTTTTTCTTCTTTTTTAAATTATGTTCAATTAGCTGACATATAATGCATCGTTAGTTTTTGATGTAGTGTTCAACGATTCGTTAGTTGCATGTAACACACAGTGCCCATCACCACACATGCCCTCCTTAATACCCACCACCTGGTTACCCCATCCTCACACCCCCCTCCCCTCTGTGACCCTCAGTTTGGTTCCCGGAAGGAGTCCGGAGTCTTTCATGGTTTGCATCCCTCTCTGATTTCTTCCCATTCAGTTTTCCCTCCCTTCCCCTGTAGTCCTCCATGCTATTCCTTATGTTCCACATATGAGTGAAACTAGATGTAGTGAAAAGAAGGGGCACATGCACCCCAATGTTCACAGCAGCAATGTCCACAATAGCCAAACTGTGGGAAGAGCCATGATGCCCTTCAACATACCAATGGATAAAGAAGATGTGGTCCATATATACAATGGAATATTACTCAGCCATCAGAAAGGATGAACACCCACCACTTACATCGACATGGATGGAACTGGAGGGGATTATGCTGAGTGAAATAAGTCAAGCAGAGAAAGAAAACCTTCTTGTCTTTAAATGAAGCATGTCCGTGCTCGTTACCACCGAAGGGCATTTGCACTTACTGTTTCCTCAGCTCTTCACAATGGCTAGCTCCCTTCTGGTCTCAGCTCAAATGTCAACTCCTCGGAGAAGCTTCCCAGGATTGCTCTACCTGGTGCTGTTTACCTCCCCCACACTCCCACTCATCTTCACATTATCCTGTCTCCTTTTCTTTGTAGTGCCGACCCCTACCTGAAATAGTTCTTGCTTTTTTGTTTATTGCCTGTCTCCTCCGCTGGAATGCAGTCTCTATGGAAGCAGAAACCATCGTCTCTCTCATTCACTGTTGTATCACACTACCTAGAAGAGCGCGTGGCACCGAGAGGACGCACAGTTACTTGTCAGAGAATGAATTGGCACGCCACGCTATTTCCAACTTCCTTTTGTACATCAACTAATGTACGAATTATATAACCATCAGTCGCTTTATGTATGCTGTGTTCCATTGCCCTCCTTAATATCATCAAGGATATTAAAACTCTGAAAATCTAACTCTGAGGAATTAATTCTACCCTAGTCTCTTCCGACTCACTTACGCTTCTTATCATAATTCACTGATTCAAAAAACACTTACTGAGTAATTACCAAAAGCCAGGCACTGCGTTAGCCGCAAGTCTATCACTCCAACAGAACCTGAAGCTTTACTTTTGTTAGCCACTGATGAAAATTGTATACTTGATACAGCCAAACACTAATCGCAATTATATATTTAAAAACACATCTACCTTATTTTACGCTGGACATTCAATCAGAGGGCTGGTGATAATTTCCCGTTAGTTAGAAGGAGCTTTATACCAAATAGAAAGGTTGATTTTTTTTCTTTATTTTATTAAGAAAAACTAAATAAGAATTACACGGAAGAAAGCAGTCCTACTGAATTATAAAATTTAACTATGTGGGGAGAGGAAGGAAGAGAGAGCTGATTTTTCCTCACAGGTTAAAAAAAAAAGTGAAATTTTTTTGGAAATCCACAGCACATAATTTACTGCACGAAAATACACGCAGCCAGTTCTCAGACCCAAAACAGCTCCATTAGGGCCTCTGTGTCGATTACGAACCAGTTTGGTTTAACCATCAACATTCAGGAAGTTATTAAAGTTGCACAAAACCAAAAACCAGGAGCTAGAAGGAAACCTGGTGTTCAAGGCCACTTTCTTCAATTTATACATGAGGTCCCTGTAGCCAGGTCATGTCAAGTGGCTGGTCTAATGTTTCCCAATAAGTTAAGCGGCCAAGTTGGAACTCACAGTCATGTTTCCTGGCCCATTGGCTCCGACAGGCACGGTTTATTGTCTATCCAATTGCTCACCCAACTGCCCTTCCCCATCTCCACTTCCCTGCGAATAAAACCCTGATATGTTCAAGGACCAGGCAGAGATCCTGTGATTTCAGGAAGGAAAGGTCCTTTCCTGAGCCTCGAGAGATAAATTCTCGCTGGATTAAGTGGTCCTCTCATGCTCTCTGGTTGGTGTTGGTCCGTGATGAGCCTGTGATCTATTTCTGGCAAATGAGATCTAAAGGACTGTCCCTTCCAGTGATGTGCCACTTCCCCTCCCTCCCCCCAAAAAATTGAACCCTCAGAAGGGAGGGAAAAAAATTCCCCTTCAACTTGCTCTCTTCAACATAAGTTTCCAGTTAGGATTGAATAAGTCACAGGGATGAAATGTACAGCATAGGGAATACAAGCAATGGTAACATTGTGTGTCAACTCTATTGCAATTTAAAAAAAATTTCACCTTCGACTTTCTGCCTTGAACTGGAACGTGACATTTAGAGATGCTACCATTCTTTTGAAACGGTAAGACAAGTCAATAGAATAAGCATAGCAGATATGGAGAAGAAACCCAGATGGCTAAAACAATGGCATTCACCCACTTCCAGGCATCTTAGTAAGTGAGGAAAAAGTAATCCCCTATGTCTTGAAGCCGCTGCTGCTCAATTTGCTATTGCTTGGAGCAAGACACGTTTCTTGACTTCCACTACCTAGCAGAGGCTTCCAAGCTGTGATCTCAGGAGCTGTGGAAGGTGTATTGCCATCTCTCAAGGGCCAAAGAAAGTGGAGGGAGGAAGAGAGGTGGAGAGTAGAATCTGCAATTACAGGTCGCTATCCCCAGCTGAGCAGCAGTTTTCCATCTGACTCATTTATTGAACTTTCACAAAAGCTTTCATTGAAACAAAATATCCACGGTCTAGAATCATTTTAAGAACCATTATGGCATGCCGTGCAGGCCCATGCTTTCAATAAAATGAAACCACAAATAAAATGCCCCAGGGGAGCTCAATAGGCAAATTAGTCCCCTGGAGACTCCTTTTAAAAAGGGATGAGCCATCCTTCTTTTATAGAGAAATATGGATTTCACACACGGGTTCACTTAGAATAGGGTGAACTGATCTTTCTCACTAGGGGCCTTGAATATGACCTTTGAGACTGCACTGATCTTGCCCCTTCCAGTGATAAACATCACCAGCCTTGATTGGTGTTGACTCTCCTCCTGGGACCGGAGAGTGGAGACTAATGGTTATTAGTCGGCCACTGTGGGGAATGGGCTTTCCTGTCCCCTGGAGTGCTGAGGGCAGGGGAACTGTTTGGGGACACCTGGCCAGGCACAGAGTCTGGGATAAGGATGTGGCCCCTTGCTAGAGCTGTTAGTTCATGAACCCAGAAAGTCGGATCTGTACAAAACTTTCTTCCTTTTTTTAAGAGTTTAGTTATTTATTTGACAGAGAGAGAGAGAGAGCACTAGCAGGGGGAGGGCAGAGGCAGAGGGAGAAGCAGGCTCCCCACTAAGCAAAGAGCCCAATGCAGGGCTCCGTCCCAGGACCCTGAGATCATGACCTGAGCCAAAAGGCAGACACTTAACCAACTGAGCCACCCAGGTGTCCCCTGCACAAACCTCTTTTTTTTCTTCTTTCTTTTGGAGGAGGAGTTCAGTGATTACTATTGTCAGCTCTTCCAGAGTGATGACATGGCTCTTAAGGAGAATGTCCCTGGAAGCTGCTCGCTGTCTCAGTCGGGAGTCCAGGGGAAGGGAAAACTGAAACCATTATCTGCTTATGCTGTGTAGCCCCCTTGCTTTAAAGCCCGTGTCTGCGGCTTAGTTAATGGGGAAGTTCAAGCATGTGCACACACATCAGGCCCCTCTTGTGACCATCTCACATTCTCCCAGCTCACCTTTTACCCCATCCGTTGCTATGGCAACTGGTTTAGTGCCTGTGTAATTCAGTAGCACCTCAGTTCGGCTCACCAGGTGTCTGGCTGCCCCCGCGCAGGATCTGTCTGATGCCGGCAGTATGGACTGCCCATCATGGCATAGGCAGTGTGGGTAGAACCAGAAATAAGAGAAAGCCAACCTCCTGTGGGGTGGCCCCTGACCAATGGGAGACGGGCGTTGGTGAGTTAGTCTTCTGTCCTCCAGACAGATGGTCCTGAGGTGCAACCACACAGCTCTTCAGGAGATCGGCAGGACCGAACCCCAGAAGCCCACAGCGGTGACCAACTTGATAATGTACCCTGCGATTGGTGTTCCCTCCTTCCCTGTTTCGCTCTTCCCTGTTCCCTGCTCCTGTTCTGTGGGACCGCCTCCCAAAATAAACCACCTGCTTCCAAGGCATGGTCTCAGAACCTACACTCAGGGTAGGGGAACCCATCTCACGAATACGTAATCCACACGCAATGTGGGGCCTGGGAGGGCAGCACTTCCCTGGTGTCCGTATCATCTGAGCTGTCCTCCAGGAGGTACATCTTTCTGCCAGATGGCCTTTGTAGTGGTTTTAAAAAAGATAGCCACAAATTATTTGCCCCTCTTCCCATCTGCAGGTGGGGTTTACCGTCCCTCCCCTTACATCTGGGCATATTCAAAGACCCACGATGACTTCAACCAATAGAATATGGCAGAAGTCACACAATGTGACGTCAGACTGGGTCATGAAAGGCCATACAGCACACACTTCGTTTGCCAGATCGATCACTCTTGGACATTGAGCTGCTACATACGAAATCTGACTATGCAGAGGCCACCAGGCTGGAGAGGCCACACATAGGTTTTCTGGTATCCAGGCCCAGCTGCACCCAGCCTTCCACCCATCTGAACAAGGTACCAGACATCTGAGTGAGGCTGCCTCTTCCCCCCAGAGGCCCCCACCAACTTCGGCCCTCCTCACCCATCTAGATCAGGGTCTGGCAAACTACTACAGCCCTGGGCCACATCCAGCCCATCCCCCCGTGGAATACCAGTAAGCTACCTCCATTGATACCACACGGAACAGAAGAATCCCCCTGCCAAGCCACTTCCAAATTCCAGACCCACAAAACCATTGAAGGTAATAACATGGTTTCTGTTTTAAGACACTAAGTTTAGGAATCATTTGTTAGCTACCCTGAAATGCCCTAGAAATGCAGGACAGGACTGTCAGAGGGATAACACTGGTGTTCTGGAGCTCAGAGAAAAGAGCAATGCCCCACAGACTTTTCAAGAACTCAGAGCTGCCTCAACTCTAAGTTAATATCATGGCTTAGGGCTACTCTGCCCCTATGTTGTGTGTCTCTGGTACCATCTAAATGATTAAATACTGATATCCCTAGGGTCGCCTGGGTGGCTCAGTCAGCTGAGTCTCTGATTCTTGATTTCGGCTCAGGTCATGATCTCAGGGTCATGGGATCGAGCCCCGTGAGGCACTCCCTGCTCATGGAGCCAGCTTGAAATTTTCTCTCTCCCTTTCCTTCTCCTCCTCTCCCTGCCCTTGTGCGCTCTGTCTCTCTCTTTCTCTAAATAAATGGATAAAACCTTTAAAAATATATAGGGATATCCCTAAACCTGCTGCCTCATTCCTCATTTAAATACAACTCCAAGCCTTGGACCCTAATATCAAAGTGGCCCCTCTGTGTTTTTGTCCCAGCCCTCTTAAAAGTTTATGTCTACCAAAAAAGGTTTGAGAGTATCCAGGGGGGTGAGGGGAAGTATTATGCCAACACATGCATAATGTTTAATGCATTATAATCTCAGTGCGTACGCAAGGGAAGCAGAAAAGAGCTGTTCAAAGGCCATCACAGGATGAAAATGCAATAATTGGGAACTAGCAGGGATTCTGAGACATAAAACGGTTGTTACTGCCTTTTATGCTTCTGTTTGTCACATTTAATAATAAGAATATTTTACATTTGTATAATGCCTTACAGTTGAAAGAGCACTCTTACATGCATTAGTTCATTTTCTACGAACCCTCCCTGTGTGATCTCACCTACAGCTATGGCTTCAAGACATAGCACCTCCAGGGAGAGAACTCGCAAATTACCCAAATCTCTCTCTCTCTCTCTCTCTCTCTCTCTCCCTCTCTCCGTGTCTCTCTCTCTATATATACTTCTAACTGCCTCTGAGACTTTTCCACAGAAATATTCTGAAGTCAGCTCAAACTTATTATTTCGGTACCCAGCCCACTTTCTCCACAACCCCACCATCACACATGCACGCCATCTCTTCTATCTTTGCTCCCAGAGAGCAGTACCATTGTCCTCCCAGAATACAAAGCCTGAAGTCATCTTCCTATCTTCTCCTCAGAGGCAACTGGTCATCAGGTCTCATGAGTCCCATTTCCCCCCAAAGGCCACCATCAGTTTTGGCCCTCCTCACCCATCTAGATCAGGGTCTGCAAACTACTACAGCCCTGGGCCACATCCAGCCCACTACCTGGGTTTATGAATAAAGTTTTATTGGGATGTAGTGATGCTCGTTTGTTTGCACATCCTCGAAGGCTGATTTTACAGCACTACCGCAGAGTTGAGTTGTGAGTACAGAGGCCACATGGCCTGCAAAGCCTAAAAGCTGGCCCCTTCCAAAAACAGCTTGCCCACCTCTGGTATACATAGTCTCCTACTGCCTAAATCTGAAAGAGAAGAGACACTCTCCAGCTTTAACCTGCATAGGAGTATTTTTTCTTTTTTTGTCACCAAGTAGAATATGCCAACCATTCTGCCTTCATAGAGCCCGCTGTGTACCTTGTATGCAGTATGTATGTATTGTTGATTTATCACAAACAGTGTCTGTTATTTAAAGCTGACTTCCTAGAAATGAGCTTCATCCCCAGTGACCTTGTTAACTGAGCATTTACCTGGAATTCTGCGCAAATTCCTCAAGACCAAATCTAGACGCCCAGCTGGATATCCACAGTCACAGTTGGAGGAACTCAAGACCCAATGGCTTCCTTGTTGCTGTTGGGTTTTCATTATTTACTTTACATTCTTTGACATTCCAAAACTCTTTAAAGCGCAGTCTTATCTTAATTACATTTGGGGTCATGGAATAAACAAAAAGAGCAATTTTGACTTCTACCCATGCTTGCTCCAAAAGACGACATTGATAGCTTCTCTACAGGTCCAATGCAACTGGTTGAAAAGAGAAATGATTTCTGTATTTATTATCTATTGTGATAGAAATGATCACAAACTTAGTGGCTTCAAAAAGACAACAAATGTGTATCATGTCACATGATTTTTTTTTTGGTTTTTGTACACTTTATTACAAATAAAATCATCTTATTTGACGATACCGTCTATCATCTTACAAATATATGAGAAAGCAGTCCTAGAGTAATAGTATATCTCTAGGAACTGAACTTTTCTTAAAAACAAACAAATGAACTATACTATGAATAAGTCCTGTATCTAAATCTACACAGCGTCTTTAGGTAATGTGGAAATGAAATTACGATTTATTAATTTACATAAAAATTACTTTATACATTAAAGAAGAATTTTTCAAATTGTTAAAAAACCAAAGTCTGAAGCTGTCATTATTGGGATTCATGGGACATGGTTTGCTCTTCTATCACTTGCTTCACAATTTCTGCCAGTTTTAGTCGATCTACTTTATCTGTGAATCCACGACCATTCCAGCTGAAGTTTTGCAGAGTATCTCTTAGGAGTTTGCATTCCCGGTTATACTTCCAAGCCTCCTGCATTACTATTCAACTTTTCATCTTCATTCTCTCCTTTACCAGCTTGGGGGAGAATACACTGAGCAATCACATCTCGGAGCTTTTCCAAGGCAACATTTGAATCCTCGGCTCCATTCTCACGGTCATGGATATAAACACCGTCCTTTGGCTTGGTGCCGAGTCACAGCTCTGTAGGTTAGAGTCTAAGAACAGTGAGCCGGGATTCCAAATCCACCGGAAGTTGGCAGAATTCCTTTCTTTGCAGTTGTCAGATTGTGGTCCCCTTTCCTTGCCAATTTTTGGCTGGGGACCACACGGGGCTCCTAGGAGCCACCCAAAATTCCTTGCCATGTGGCCCCCATAGGCTGTTCATGTGGGTGTCTGCTTTCTTCCAGGCTAGCCAGGATGTGCGTCTGACATTCTCTTCTGTGACCATGGGGAGAGAATTCTCTGCTTCTGATTAGAGGGCTCATGGGCTTAATTCAGGTCCACCTGAATAATCTTAAAGTCAACTATCTTGAGACCTTAACGGCATGTGCAAAATCCCTTCACAACACCATCCAGATTACTGTTTGAGTGAGTAACTGGGAGAAGGTACGCATATACCAGGGCTCCAGAATCTTATGGGGCCATCTTGGAATTCTACCTACTGCAATTTCTGTCTCAATAATAGCCAACACTTATCTAACAAACTGTTCAATGACTTTAACTATATTTTATAAAGCTTATTAATCCCATCAGTGATTTGGGTGGGGGGGGAGTCAAATTATGAGAAACTTTGGAAGTTTTCAAAAGTCCTTCCAAGTCTCCCTTTTAAATGAAGGCTAAGTTTATAGAGGTGCTTCGTGATTTTGTTTTTGTTTCGTCTTGCAGTCACCAGATATTTATAGCACCAACTTCAAACACCTCTCTACGAGAACCACTTTGAAAAAACCCAAAAGGCTAGGATACATTTAGCTTTATTATAGGAAAAACCTCCTCAATATTTTCCATGTTATTTTATTTCATCTTCGGGTCTCTTGTTTTGTGTGTGTGTGTGTGTGTGTGTGTGTGTGTGTGTGTTTCTATTTGGGGGGGTGTTTAATGGAATGGAGGAATGGAAAGTAGAAAGTGTCTGGAAAATTAATATAAACTTCTTTCCTGGCTCTAAATGTTTAATAATTCCTTAGCCAGGAAACATTTTTTTTCAATCTTGCAATTTCTTTTTCTGTAGTTCTCTTTATAATTGGCTAAATGTACTGCCAACACTTTTCTTATTTTTTTAACTTTTGTCTGAAATATTTAAGCCTCTCATGTTCTCTCCCTTGTGTTTTCTCTTATAAGGAATCTTATTTTGAAAATCAGCATGTAATCACCCAAAATGTGTTTTTCAAATTTGACTTAATATAGAGACCTCTTTTAAAGGGAGAATATGCTTGCAGACTCCAGTGTTGTCTCGTTATTTCTATTATAATATTACTTAAATAGTCACAAACATAAAACCAAAAATAAACTCCTTATGCCAATCACTCTTATTCAACTATAAAACTAAAACTGATTTATAAATTAAACGCAAACAAAACTAGAGAGTTGATAAAATTCAAATTATCAGTATTAATTTAGCATGTTGGATTACATTGCTTTGCTAAAACTAAATCACCATTGTTGAGTTTAATAGCAGAAAGATGTAGCCTTAGCTGCAATTCTATATTTAATCTGTTTCTGTACTTTAACTCCTATGCGGAGAATATCTCTTTACATAAGAAGGGCATGTGAATATAATTAATAACTTCATGGCTTTGCTTGCCAGTTAGAGATAATCAGACTATACATGTAAGTAAAACTCTTCCAGCAAGCAATCTTCAAATGCCACTTTTAATTGGGTGTAATGACACCTCTGTCAACCTGTTTCCCAGGCAGAAGGAACCACAGATGCAGAGGTGCTAAGATGGAAGACTGCTTGGGGAAGGGGCTCACAGGACAGCCAGGAGGCCACTGCCGCACAACAACAGAGATGCAAGTGAAGAATGGTGGATGAAGCCAGAGAGTTAACTAGAGGCCCGCGATTTAGGACCTTGTAGGTCACAGTAAAAACTTCGAATTTTGTTCTGAGTGAGATGGAAAGGCATTCAGAGGCTTCGAGCAAAGGAAACACAGAATCTGAATACCTAAAACGAATGCCGTGCTGTGTGCCAACTCTACTTCAATAAAAAAAAAAAAAAACTAAAAATTAAAGACACAATTTGACTAAGGTTTTACAGACCCCCTGTAGCCACCGTTTGAAGATAGGACAATAGTGAAAGCAAGAGATGATGGCACCTTGGATCAGGTGGCAGTGATAAAGCGGATAAGAACTATTTGGATTGGGGGTGTAGTCTGAAAATAGGGCTAAAAGGATTTGCCAGGGAATTGGATGTGGGGTATGAAAGAGTGAAGTTAGGGTAACACTGAAGTTTGGGCTCCAACAACTGGAGAAAAGGTGCTGCCATTCACCGAGGGGGTAAATATTGAGGGAGAAGCTGATTTGGGCAGGAATGAGAATCAAAGGTTCAGTTTTAGACACGCAAGCTAACTTGGAGTTGCCTCTTGGACATTCAATGTTTGACTATGTAAGAAGCTTAGAGCAATACCTGGTATATATAAAACATTTGATCCATTTCACTGTTATTACTCAAGTGGAGATACCAAACAAGCAGTTGGACATATGAGTCTGGGAGAAAATTCTGGTATTAAAAGTTACCAGACCGGATGAGATCACTTAGCAACTATGTGTAGAAAAAGATGGAAATAAGTTCGAGGACTCGGCCCCGAAGCTATCAAAATTTAAAGGTTGGAGAGATCAGGAGGATCCAGAATCGAAGCTTGAAGAGGAGCAGATGTTGGGGAAGGTCATTGAAAAGACACAACCATCGAATTGACCCATAAACCAAACCCAGGCACTCGGAGTCTTTCCCCTGTCCTCGGAATGTGGGTTCTGCTTGCCTTTCCTGCTCTCAGAGGCTTCTCCAAGGACAAAAAGCCTTGAGATAGTGATGTGTTGAGAACACACGCTTGGTATACGTGATTGAACACAGTGAAGGCCTCTCTCTTCAAATTCTTAAGATTTCGCAGGCTAGTGTGGGGATCCATTTGTCTTGCTGCCACCCAAGGCAAGTCTCACATGTTAAGTTCCCTTTGCTTCTTAAAAGTGCCACCTACTGACCTGGAGCAGCTTGCCTCTTTCTTCACTCTCTCCCTGCCCTCCGAGTTTGGGGGCCAGTTTCAGATTACACCCAGGAAGTTCCCAAGAGGGTTGCAAACCAACAGCACTCAGTGAGATAAGATGGCAACAAGCAAAGGGAGTGTCTCAAGGAAAGAAGGGTCACCCATGCCCAATGCCGCAAATGAGCCAAGTGAGTGAACCTGGAGATACTAGAGACCTTGATAAGTGAAATAGTGAAATAGTAAGAGCTCTTGGACAAGGTTTGAGAAAGAACAAGGAGAAAAGTAAAGAAGTGGGGAAAAGGGCTATTGAGGCTATGAACATTGGGGTACATGTGGCCCTTCTTTATACTGCATCCACTTCTTTGGGGTAAACACCGAGTAGTGCAATTGTAGGGTCATAGGGTAGCTCTATTTTTTTTTTTAAAGATTTTTTTTATTTATTTATCAGAGAGAGACTGAGAATGAGAGGAGAGAAGGTCAGAGGGAGAAGCAGACCTCCCGCAGAGCCGGGAGTCCGATATGGGACTCGATCCCGGGACCCCGGGATCATGACCCGAGCCGAAGGCAGTCGCTCAACCAACTG
>CM052801.1:32330386-32398673 GCA_028533885.1 Nasua narica | reverse complement strand
GGACTGGAAGAGATTATGCGGAGTGAAATAAGTCAAGCAGAGAGAGTCAATTATCTTATGGTCTCACTTACGTGTGGAGTATAAAGAAAATCATGGAGGGCATTGTGAGAAGGAAGGGAAGGGTGAATGGGGGGAAATCAGAGGGGATGATGAACCAGGAGAGACTGTGGACTCTGAGTAACAAACTGAGGGTTTTGGAGGGGAGGGGGTGGGGTGGTAGACGAGCCTGGTGGTGGGTATTGAGAAGGGCACATATTGCATGGAGCACTGGGTGTGATGCATGAACAATCAATCTTGTAACACTGAAAAATTAAAATAAACATATTTGGGGAAAAAAAAGAAGTGGGGAAAAGGGGGAATCAGAAGGTATAGACAACTCTTTCAATGAGTTTTTCTATAAAAGGGAGCAGAAAAGGGGTGGTAGTTGATGAGTGATGTATGTCAAGGCAGGGCACTTTATATTTTTTTTTAAATATTTTATTTATTTATTTGACAGAGAGAGATCACAAGTAGGCAGATAGGCAAGCAGAGAGAGAGGGGGAAGCAGGCTCCCCACTGAGCAGAGAGTCCGATGCAGGGCTCCATCCCAGGACCCTGAGATCATGACTTGAGCTGAAGGCAGAGGCTTTAACCCGCTGAGCCACCCAGGTGCCCCAAGGTAGGGCACTTTTTAGATGGAACATGGCACCCCTGGATTTTATGTTAATGGAAATGATCCAGTGCACAGAGGAAAAATGGCAGAGAGAAAAGGAGAAATGTAAAAGGGATGCTGTTTAGGGAGGAATGAATGGAATCCAGTGCAGGGAGAAATTGGACTTAGAAATATCAACAATTCACCTTGTAGCAAAAGGATAGGTTTGTGGGTACCTTGCTATATTGGTGGAAGAAAGCTATGAAAGTTCTCTAATTGCTTATATTTCCTCAAGTAAGTCACAAGGTTATCAGTCAGCAATGAAGATGAGGAAAATGTTTTAGAGGAACAAGATGAAGGTGTGAAATAGGGAAATTTAGTAGGATTGTGGGCAGAACGTAAGGTCGCTTGAAGTTGGTGATGATGAATTTAAAGTGAGGCTATTCAGCTTGGTTCTTGGTTTCTTTCCAGCCTCAGTCAGCTGCTCAGCTGCAGACCTGGAAAGTTGGTGTCAACTACATAGAGTGGACGTGGTGCTGCACTGCCCAGATTCCCCCTTCAGGCCTGAGACACCCTTTCTCCCAGTGTTGGAGGCCAACAGCTATCAGCTGAATCAATTTCCAGGAATTGCTCCCAACTGAAGAGAGCTGCCTCATCCCATTCTCAAGGCTTCCCACATTTAGTGACTGGCCATTGAAAGGGTTAAAAAAAAAAAAAAAGAGTCCAGTCATCTTATCTCAAGGTGAAATGGTTCTAAAGGATCATCTCAGTTCTTCATCACATCCCATAGGATCAGTTGAAGCCTCAAGTGCCAGTGCAGCTCAATTCAACTTCTGCCCAATCCTACTTCACTCCTCCCATGTGATGTTTCCAGAAGCACTCCCCTACAAACCTCTCACATGCAAACCTGAGTCTATTTCCTAGAGATTCTGACCACAAACATAAGGGTTGCTATTTCACCAAGTCATCGTAATGGAGGAAGAGAGGGGTAGAGGAATTGAAGGCTTAAGCAAAGAAAAGACTGTAATCCTATGACATGAATCCTAATTAAGTTTTGTAAGGATATATAAGGAGATGAAAACAGGGTATGGGCTCTGGAGGTCCTGGTGGGGTCAAAGAGTTGTTGGAGTTGATGTATTTGAAGAAGCTAAAAACATAGGAGGTAGTAGTCAAACAGCAAGATGCTTGAGACTGAGAGCTTAAAGAGGGTAAAGCCATTGAGTATGACCATGACAAAATGTGGCTAAGATAGAGTGGAGAGCATAATAAAAACTTATGGGATCTCAGCCCTGAAGCGAATGTTGTCTTATCTAGTCTAAACTAGATAGCAGTTATAGTCTATAGGTCTAATCTTATATTTTATCTAATCCAGCCTAATCTTTATATTTCATCTAGTCTTTACCATTCTCCAGGTGAGGGAAGTAAAACCCAAAAAGCATCTATAAATTTCCCAAGGTCACACAATTACTCTGAGATAAGAGCCCAGGTCTGCTGACTTCTAGTGATAAGGGGTAGAGTCCTCTCCCTATAATCAACAAAGGACAATAATGGCTACATTCTATTTCCCCAAGACCTAGATGATAATGTTCTGCTATATTTCTTTTACATTTTTATTCCAAGTGCTCACTTGTTGGAACAATCTCTGGAAAGGAAAAAAAGGTAGTTTAATAAAATGATTGTCTCTGCCTATGGAACTCACACATAACACCCCACAATGCCTAAAATAGACCTCAATTAATATCTACAAGTATCTTTTTTCATGTATTTATTTATTTGACAGAGAGAGACAGTGAGAGAGGGAGCACAAGCAGGAGGAGTGGGAGAGGGAGAAGCAGGCCTCCTGCCAAGCAAGGAGCCCAACATGGGGCTCAATCTTGGGACCCTGGGATCGTGACCTGAGCCAAAGGCAGACACTTAATGACTGAGCCACACAGGCACCCCAACAAGTATCTTTTTTCAAAGCATTTCCACAAATGCTTTTTAAAATATATATCTTTGTTTAATATTTATTGTTGTATCTTTTATTATTATTTCCAGTATATTCTACATATATTTATCATATATTAATATATTTAGTATTTATTTATTCTATTTAACTAAGCCTTTTAATTATTTGATGTGCTATGTCTCCATTTGCTGCCTATACCTATTTACCTTTTCTCTTCTGTGTATAGTGGTGATTCAATCCATCATGGTCAGGAAAAATAGTGTGCTACGTAAGTTCAACTTCCAGATAACCAAAACGTAATTCTTTGGGAAACAAGGCTTTGATGGAAATATTTTTTAAAGGCACAATGATCTTCCCTACCTTCTAAAAGAGATACTGAGCAGAATTTAATCTTTTCATGACTAAAAGCTGCCAGTAGCAAGATCACACAGAGCAACAAAGTGATGCCCCCATTACTAATTGGCCCTTCCTATTGGGAGTTGGGCGTACTCCTATTGCTCATGTCCTTGGAGGTCAACAATCTTTTTTTCCTGGTGCCAGGATGCTTCCCCTTCTTCCTGATCACTGATGTCACCTTATAGTTGGCTATTTTAATCACCCATGTGCAAGAAAACCATATAACCAAGTGTGCTAAAAAATACCATGGCCTTGGCTACATTGACTTTGTGATAACTATTTCAACATGAGGACACAGTATAATTCCAAGGTGAAAGCTGAAATGTTTTAGGAAGGAAACTTCTCATAAGTTAGAACTTACAAGTGTTTGCCATACAAGGAATCAAACATCATACTTGACTTGTAGCAAAGTAGCTCCATCAATGATTATCTGATAAACTGACTCTCTTATCTATCATGGATGGACATCCGACATATGAATGATCATTAAATCTACTCAATTTTTAAAAGGTGCCCAACTGGGATAACCTCAAAATCTATAACTTACCATTAAAAATCTTTTTAGATTATTATTTTTATCTTGTTAGCTCCAGGAGAAAGTACCTGAGTAAAAACTCACTCTGTTCCAATTGCCACATCTCATCTATTGGAGACTTAAGGAGCCTTAACTATCAATCTTAAATAACATTCCAACTCCTCTATTTTAAAAATGAGGAAATTGATATGTTAATTTAAAAAAACAAAGGAGGAAATTGAAGCCCAGAGTAGTGTGATGGCTTATCCAAGGTCACACAGCAAAGTGTCACAGATAAGACTAGAACCCAGAACCCGTTGTCTTCTGGATCAACACCCACATTCTTCCAGTATATATTGGAATATTAATAATCATATATTAATATATTTAGTATTTATTTTTAATTATTTAATTGAATAATTTAATTAAATATATTTATACTAAATATATGTAGTATTTATTATTGCTTCTGCATTTGACCTCTCATCTCTTGGACCACATGGCTTCAGAGAGTGCTTCTCAAATGTTAGCATGAGGCAGAATCTCCTGGAAAGCATGCCAAACGTATACAAATGGCAGGACACACCCCATCTAATCTGCTAAATCGTGGATGGGACTTCAGAATTAACATTTCTAAAAAGTTCCCAGGTGATGCTGATGTTGCTTGTCCAGGCACCACACTTTGAGAATACTTTCTTAAAAGGTAGGGAGCCAAGGGAAGTTTTGCTTCTATTCCAAAGTGTGGAAACTGGAACAAAATGAATTTTTGCCAGGCACGTTCCCCTGGAATTACCAAAATGAAAAGAGAACTCTAGAAGGCTCTTTAATGTTAAGATATAGTGTTTGAGGGGTGCCTGGGTGGCTCAGTGGGTTAAAGCCTCTGCCTTCGGCTCAGGTCATGATTTCAGGGTCCTGGGATCAAGCTCCTCATCGGGCTGTCTGCTCAGCAAGGAGCCTGCTTCCCCCTCTCTCTCTGCCTGCGTCTCTGCCTACTTGTGATCTCTCTCTCTCTGTCAAATAAATAAATAAAATCTTAAAAAAAAAAGATATAGTGTTTGAGGTGATACCAACTGAGTGCAATTTTTCAACTGAGTAGATTTAATTATCTCAGTAAACATCTAATGGGCATTTTTTTTTTACACAGCACTTCAATAATTAAGCATAATTCTCATTGGAAACAAAAAAAGAATTAAACATAGTACTTGTTAATATTGATAAGCCTGTTGCCCTATGAAAAAATTAAAGTAGGATTTCTATCTTATTTAAGGTAAGAAAGTGGTTTGATTATTTGGGTTTTAAAAATAATCCCCAACTAAAACTGAGGGTAGATGGATGGTCTACCCTGAGCTAGATGGGTGATGCATACTAAGGAGGGCACTTGTTATGATGAGCACTGGATGTTATATCTAAGTGATGAATCACTAACTTCTACTCCCAAAACGAATTTTACCATGTATGTTAACTAACTAGAATTTAAATAAAAACCTGGAAAAAATAATCTTCAACTAAAGTATTCTTT
The DNA here is from genome assembly GCA_028533885.1 of Nasua narica. Lineage (NCBI taxonomy): Eukaryota > Metazoa > Chordata > Mammalia > Carnivora > Procyonidae > Nasua > Nasua narica. The sequence goes on along the minus strand of CM052801.1, from coordinate 32,393,665 downwards.
ACCTGACCAAGTAATAGATGCAACACATCTGCAATAGGATTATTTGAAATCTTAGGGTATAAAACATATGTGGGTTGGGGGGGGGTGCTGCATAATTGTATGTATTTGCTTTTGAGAAGTCAAACAAGCAAATCTTCCAAAAACTCCTTCTTCTACTTGAGCCTATTTTATCCTTGGCCTCAACAAGTACTTCTCAGACTTTGGCTCGCATTCAAGTTACCTTGAGATCTTGGTAAAATGGCAGATTCTAATTCAGTGGGTCTGGGGTGGAATCCAAGACTCTGCACTTCTAATAAGTTCCCAGATGAGACCTATACTCCACTTTAAGTGGAGTGTAACACTTCTGTGTGTTACACAACTCTGCTATCACAGGTTACCGAGGCTTGCTCTCTGGCCACACTCTCTAGAACCCACTTCTCTCTCTTTTGTCTTTACTGCATCTGAACCACATCAGCCTGAACCCCCCAGCAAGCCAGGAGCCATTGCGCCTTACCTACAGAAGGATGCAGGGCTTCCCAGTGCCAACCGACAAAACTTACAGAAGCATGTAATGATCCTCCCTCCAGGTGTGCCCCATTCTGGCATCCCTTTGATTTCCTTTTTGCAGCTCCTGGCTTTGGCCCTAGCCAGCAATCGGGACCTCGTAAGTCATTCCTATGTGATAATTTGTTCCACCTCTACCCAAAGATATCCTCAGTATATTTGTTCCCAGACAATAGATTATCTGTTTCTACATTCCTTCTCTGGGTTCCCACACTCTTTCCCAAGTCATGACTCATGGTTTTGTTTAACAAGGCAAGAGCCTAGCACGATTGCTAGATTGTTGTGGTATGGATCCCAACACCTCTCCTGGGCTTCTCTGGGAGCGCCAATGGCGCTATTGATCATCCATCCAATGGCTGTTAGCATCTATCCACCTCAACCCTTCAGGAATGATTGCCATCTCTCAACTCTTTTTCTTCCTTTGCCCCTCCCCCAAATACTCACATCTCTGCAGAAGCCATTATTATAACCAGAAACAATAATGGTCAACATGACTGAGCATTAAATGTGTACCAAGTCCTTTGTAAGTATTATCTCAGATCTTCACAACTAGCCCACAAAATAAGAAGTATTATTACCTTTTTTAAGGATGTGGAAACTCAGTCTCAGATATTAACTTGCTCAGGGATACACTGGTGAAAATGGCAGAGCTAAGATCCAAACCCAGCTCTGCCTGCTTGCAAAGCCATTGTGCTATATTACTTTCCTCAAGGAATTTCGAGGAATATTTTCTTCAATCTAGACCCAAGGACATTTGTGGCATCTTGGATAGCCTGCATTGATACAGTCGGCAGTTCTAGCATCCTGACCATGTACTGACTTAGCAGCCTCCTTTTTATCTGGCCAATAACTACTAAGAATCTACGTATTCACAAGTTTGCAAAAAGAAGTAGGAAGTGGATGGTTCAGACACTGCAGTTACAGTGCCCTGTCATGCCCACCAAGATACAGGCCACAAAGATAAGCTTGTTGGAGAAACAAGTTGGTGTGTAGGGCATAAGCAAATAACTAGAAATTTGTTAATTAAAAATAATAAAATTAAATCCTTCCCATCATACAGAAATATAAATTGCAAGTCGATAAAAGCCCTATAAATAAATGAATACAAATTACAAATACATATTTAAAATTACTATCAGAAAATGCAGAGTGGGGGCGCCTGGGTGGCTCAGTGGGTTAAAGCCTCTGTCTTTGGCTCAGGTCGTGATCTCAAGGTCCTGGGATCGAGCCCTGCATCGGGCTCTCTGCTCAGCGGGGAGACTGCTTCACCCTCTCTCTCTGCCTGCCTCTCTGCCTGCTTGTCATCTCTCTCCCTCTGTCAAATAAATAAATAAAATCTTTAAAAAAAAAAAGAAAATGCACAGTGATAGCTTTGTAATATAAGGGTAGGAAAGACCTTCTTAAATAAGACTCGAAAAGCAGCAATGGGAAAAAATTTGATATATTTGACTACAGGCAAATTAGAAACTTCGATATGGCAAAAGACATCACAAACAATTTTAAAAGACAATCAAGAAGCTGGGGAAAAGTATTTGCAATAAATATAACAGTCAAATATGAATAACCAGTATAAGGAACTCTTACAAATTAACTTGAAAAAGGCAAACGACCCAAAAGAACAAAAAATTGGCAAAAGATTAAAAAATGGCCACTTAAGATGAAATATTTTTTTAAAAACAATAAATGTGAAAATACATTCATCTTCACCAATCATCAGGGGCAAATAATTTTTTATGAGAAACCATCTTTTGACCATAAGATGTCAATGTTAAAATTAGACAACGTCAAACGTTGACCAGGTTGTAGGGAAACAGGTACTCTCATCCTCTGAACGGCACTCTGCCAGGATCTACTGAAATTGAAAATACATTCTACATACAGAGCACATACGGTCTGATCAGCAATTCCATTGCCAGGCATCTCCCTTAGAGAAATAGCTACACCTGTCCACAAGAAAACATGGACAATGATGCAGCATTGCTTGTGAAATCAAAAAACAAAGGAAAAACCCCAAATGCCCATCACTGAATATGCCAATAAATAAATAAATAAATATATCAATGAAAAGTGGTGTATATGCATGAGGAAATACTACAGGAGCAGTGAAGAGTGAAACTGTATGTATATATCCAAAGAGATCTCAAAAATTCTATTTGAGTGAAAAAGTTAGCAGAACAATATTTCAAAATAAAAGAGCCACATAAATTAACTCAAAATGGATCATAGTCCTAGATGTAGAATGCAAAACTGTAAAACTCCCAGAAGCTAACATAGGTGAAAATCTAGGTAACTTTGGGCATGGTGACAGCTTTTCAGATAAAACACCAAGGGCACAATCCATGAAATAAAAAAACCGATAAGTTGAATTTCATTAAAATTTTAAAACTTCTGCTGTGTGAAAGACACTGTCAAGAGAATGAGAAGACAAGCCACAGACTGAGAGAAAATATTTGCATGATACAGCTGATAAAGGACTGCTATCCAAAATACACAAAGAACTCTTAAAACTCAACAGTAAGAAGATGAACAATCTGATTAAAAAATAGAGCTACCCTATGAATCAGCAATCGCACTACTGGGTATTTACCCTAACGATACAAATGTAGGGATCTGAAGGGGCACCTGCACCCAAATGTTTATAGCGGCAACGTCCACAATAGCCAAACTATGGAAAGAGCCTAGATGTCCATCAACAGAGGAATAGATAAAGAAGATGTGGTATATATACACAATGGAATACTATGCAGCCATTAAAAAAATCTTGCCATTTGCAGCGACATGGATGGAACTAGAGGGTATTATTTTAAGCGAAATAAGTCAATCAGAGAAAGACAATTATCATATGATCTCTATAATATGAGGAATTTGAGAGGCAGGGTGTGGGGTCGTGGGGGGTAGGGAGGGAAAAAATGAAATAAGATAGGACTAGAGAGGGAGACAAACCATAAGAGATTCTTAATCTCAGGAAACAAACTGAGGGTTGCTGGGGGGTTGGGAGGATAGGAATAGGGTGGTTGCATTATGGACATTAGGGAGGATATGTGGTATGGTGAGTGCTGTGAATTGTGTAAGACTGATTCACAGACCTGTACCCCTCAGGCAAATAATACATTATATGTTAATAAAATAAAAAATGAAGGGAGGTAGAGGTGAAATGTGAAAAAAAACGTGGTCAAAGACATAAACAGACACCTCACCAAAGAAGATATACAGATGGCAAATAAGCATAGGAAAATATATTCTACATTATATGTCATTGAGGAATTGCAAATTAATGCAACAATGAGCTACCACTGCACGACTATAAGAACAGCCAAAATCCAGAACATTGACAACACTTAATGCTGGCGAGGATGTGGAGGAATAGGAAATCTCACTCATTACCAGTAGGGGTGCAAAATGGTACAGCCGCTTTGGAAGACCGTCTGGCAATTTCTTACAAAACTAAATATACTCTTACCACACAATCCAGCAATTGTACCCCGTGGCATTTACCCATACGAGTTAAGGATGTGTGTCCACATAAAAATTTGCATGCAGATGTTTACAGCAGCTTTATTCAAAATCTCCAAAACCTGGAAGCAACCAAGATGTCCTTCAGCAGATGAGTGGATGAGTAAACTGTGGTCCATCCAGACAATGGAATATTATTCAACACTTAAAAGTAAACTAGCAACCAAGCCATGAGAAGACACGGGAAACTTAAAGGCATATTACTTAGTGAAAGAAGCTAAACAGAAAAGGCTACGTATTGTATGATTTCATCCATATAAAATTCTGGAAAAGATAAAACTATGGAGATAGTAAAAAGATCAAGAGAGAGATGAATAATAGGAGCACAGAAGATTTTGAGGGCAGTGAAACTATTTCATGTGATACTGTAATAGTTGATACCTTTCATTATTTATTTATCAAAACCCACAGAATGTACAACACCAAGAGCGAAGCCTGACAAAAACTATGGACTTTAGTTGATATTGCATCAATGCAATGCATCAATATTTGTTTATTGATTAGAATAAATGTACCACTCTGTGCAAAATGTTGAGAATGGGGAAGGCTCTCCACGTGCGGGGGCAGCATGCACATGGGAACTCTGTACATTCCAGTCAATTTTGCTGTGAACCAAAGACTGTTGCAAAAACTAGTCTACTTTCAAAAAAATGAAAGAACCCCCACACAGAAAATATCCTATATATTTATTTTTTAAGTTATTCAGGAAGTACTTACTAAACTTCAGCTCTGTGTCAAACCCAGTTCCAGGCCCTAGGGATAGGGCTGTAAACAAGACTATTAGATCCTCACAATGTCCTGGATTCATGGAGCTTATGTTCTATTAGGAAGAAGCACCATATAAACAAACATATACAAAAAAAAATAATAATACCCAGCGGCACTAAACTGTGGACAAAAACAAAACAGGATGATGTGTTCAAATGTGACTGGGAATTCTTTCAATGAGATGGTCAGAGAAGGCCTGAAGGGTTAATGACCACAGGATGTAACCATGTGGCACTGAGGACAGAAAGTAGCCCATTCAGAAGGAATGGCTGGTACCAAGGCCCTATTAGGGGGAGAGGAAGCTTAGCATTTCAGAGGAGCAAAGAGAAGGCCAATGTGGCTCAACCTCCATGAGCAAGCGGAAGAGAGGATGAGGATAGAGAACTAGGCAGTGCCCAGATCATGTAGGGTCACCGGGAGCCATGTTAGAAACTTGTATTCTCAAGAAAAGGGGATGACACTGGGGGAAGAGGAGGTGTTTCAGTGGGGAAGTGGCATGCTCTGAATTATGTTTGAAAAATATCACTCCATGAGATGGCTGGGTGTTTCAGTCAGTTAAGCGACCAACTCTTGGTTTCGGCTTGGGTCATGATCTCGGGGTCATGGAATCGAGGCCTGGGTGGGGCTCCACACTTACGGCAGAGTCTGCTTGGGACTCTCCCTCTCCCTCTGCTCTCTCTCTCTCTCAAATAAATAAATAAATAAATCTTTAAAAAAAATTTAAGATCTCACTCTGCATTGTAGAGGAAGAGCTCAAGAGGGACAGGATTATAAACTATGAGATTAGTGGTTAGGAGGGTATTGCAAAAATCGGGAGAAGATGGTGACTTGATCTGGGATGATAGTGATGGGGTACAGAGAGGGAAGAGGACTGAGGATCTGACTTAGAGATAAAGTCAACAGGATAGCTGAGTACTACACGTATAAATATGTAAAAGAAAATTGTTAATGGCCTGGAAATACACACACCAAATGTGTAATGGCAGCTACATCTCAGGGTTGGGACTACAGTAAGGGGAGTGAGGCACAAAATTTGAGGGGGTATCAAAAGACTCAGTCATCAAGATCAGTCATATTTTAATGCAACAGGTTTTTTTTTTTAAATCGAAAATGATGCAAGAACTATTTGCGACAACCTAGATGGATGTAGGGTGTATTATGCTAAGATTATGCTTAAGTGAAAGAAGACAGAGAAAGACAAATGCCATATGATCTCACTTATATGTGGAATCTAAAAAACAAAATAGAACCAACAAACAAGCCAAAAAGGACAAACAGACCCATAAATACAGAAAACAAACTGATAGTTACCAGAAGGGAGAGCCGGGGGGGTGGACAATAAGGGGTGAAGGGGAGTGGGAGGTCCAGGCTTCAAGTCATGGAGCGGATCAGTCATGGCGTTGAAAGGCAAAGCACAGGGAATACGGCCAATGGTCTCATACTCGCACTGTATGGTGACAGATGGTGGCTACCATTGTGGGGAGCACAGCATGAAGTACAGACTTGTCAAATCACTCTATCGTACACCTCCAACTGATGGAAACCTAGAACTTTGTGTGTCAACGATACTTTAATTTTTAAAACAATGATTCCCAGCCACAAAATAAGGGAAGAAAATCCCTAAAAATTCTTCTTCCTCTTTGACCTGTGGATTCAAGTTAACCATGGTTGAAACACAGAAATATTTTTTAAATGAATGCAAAAACGCGCAATGAACAACGTATCCAAATTTTAAATACAGCAGGATCAGTGTCACTGATTTTTCCTTTTGCCTCAGGCTCCATCCACTATAGCACAGCCCAGTTACTGATCTTGTCTGTATTTTAAAATTTTGGTATTTCATTCTTCAAAACGCCATTTTTTTGTCCTAGTTTTGAGCTCTACACCTATTACATTAAAACACTATATATCTTTCAAAAATAAATAATGAAATACCGTGCCTCTTGATTGTTGACGTTTCTTGAACCTGGAGGAAGTGCCTCACTTGCCCCCCGCCCAGGCCGGGTCCTGCTAGAGGCACAGAGGTGGGACTAAGAATTGAGGAACTTTATTTGTAATGTCCTAACTCTTAGAAAGTTATGGTCATGTTACTTGGGTAATTTCTACACATATACATAGAACAAAGACAAGAATCAAATGTCTCAAAATGTGACCAGTGTTCAATCAGGGGAAAGGAGCCGGGGTTCTTGGCATCGCTGTACCCTCTGGGATTGTGGCAGACTGTAGAGCATCACCAGAGCTCCCTGTCAGGACAAGGAGCTTGTTCTCCCAGCTTCTGGAGTGCTGGCCGCTGATGGCTTACACACCCAGAGAGCCCCTCTCTAGGCATCGCTGTGTGCGGCAGGGGAGTAGCCTCATCCCAGGCTACTCCCCTTCCTGGAGGACAGGATTCATCCATCACTACCAATATCAGGATACGACTTCCCTTAATTTGCTGCATTTTCCTTCATCTGAGATATCTCTGAAGGGCCAGTCCAATCTGGAGCTGTCCATGGCTTCAGCAGAGACCTCCGTTTCGATACTGCAACCCAGCTTCTCTGTCTCCCTAACCCTGCGGAGCTCCCTCACAAGTGGTGTTCCCCAGGGGAGTCCTTCAAGAAGCCTCCTGCACACAAATCTCCATCTCAGAGTCTCGTTATGGGGGACCCAGCTAAGGCCCAGCTAATTTCCCCAAATTAAAAAAAAAAAAAAAACATAAGGAAATTCATAGCCACCAAACATGAGTGATTGATTTTTTTTTTTTTTTTTACATTGTGAGTAAAGATTATTGGAAGGATTTTCGATGGGCGTTAAGCCTAAAAAAGAGGCCAGTGGTGATTTATCTCATGCAGGGAGTATGATGATGAATACAGGGTTAAACAGAAATGAGAAATGCTACCAGTGGCTGTTACTATGGTGGGCAGTTGTGGATCCCCTTGGACATGACCTAGAATGAAGGGCCCTGTGTGTCTCTGAGTTGAGTGTTTGCAGGAGGGAAACTGTCATTTGCCCACACTTATAGGAAAGGAGTTGGAAAGGGGTCAGCATTGCTCCACTCAATTTGAAAGACAGATTATCTTTTTAGTCGGAACAGCTGCCAATGTTAATTTTCAGTTAAATTAGATAGCCCGCCTCAGTTGACCATCTGTCAAAAAGAATCTCACAACTATTCAGAGGATGTGATACAAATCAAACCATGATACAACATATTCTCTGTATACTAAAAAGATTTCCGAGTTCCAGCCCACATATCTCAAATGACAGTTGATACCAATTCCAATACAACCAAAAGATCTGAAGTTCATTATCATGAGATTCACTCATAGCATTATCCCATTTGCTACTTCTATAAAGTACCTTTGGTTCAAGGCTCTCTAAGAGCTTTACAGGCCTTAATTAATTAGACCTCATATACTCCTGTGAAATTATCATTGTCTTAATTTAAGAGTGTTTAATTATCAGGTGAAAAGGTGAAGTGGCTTATTGTATGTCTCAGCAACAAGTCAAAAGCTCGGAACAAAACTCAAGAGAGAGGAGATCTAAGATACACAAGAATCGTTAGGTCTGGGGGAAACATCTTGAAACATGACCAGATTTTATTCTATCTCACGGATTTTGTAGCATTTCCCTCAGAAACATCCAGTTATTTTACTAGAGTTTCATGAAATTGGAGGTGGAGATTAGAGGACAAAGAAGACAGGCATAAGAGAGGCATACGAGTTATAAAGGAAGATTCCCTGCCTGGAATCCCCCCTCTTCTAGAAGCAGAAATGGGTTCTGTGGAGAACCCACTTCATGTGGTTTCATGCCAATGGGAGGTTATGTGCCCCCCAGGACTGGGCCGGGGACCCCTTCAACCTGGGCATAGTTGGTTCAGGGATGGGTACATGTCACCAATCAGGAAAATTAGCATTCTTCCTGAGGCATGGTAGCCTGACCAATGGTGGAAAGGCACTCTCTCTGTTGGAGCTGTCTTCCTGATAAGACAGGAGTTTGAGCCCAGCAGTGGTCAGTCAATAAGTCTCCAACATGGAAAGAGCATGTCAGAAAGACAGGAAAGGAGAGAGAGTAAACTGGGATAACCTCTTCTCAGCCCCTGTGCCTTTAGGCTGTTCTCTGAACTTATTAGTGATTTTAAAAAGATTATATCCAGAAGGGGGGGTAGGGGGATGGATGGATGGATGGATGGATAGATGATAAAGTGACCAACAGCCCACCAGAGTAGCATGAAGATTACTTTAAATGGAAAACATCTGAACAAACAGCAGCCACAGAGAGAAACCGTATCGAAACTTAAGCAGAGCTTCCCCCAAATACGGCCACCATTAACCCCCCTCCAAGGGTGTTTCCTGTTTGGGAGGAGACTGACCCTTCGTACCAGGAGGTATGAATTCGGCTGCCATAAATCTCCCTCTGGAGAAGCTTCCAGGTGGGAAGGAGACTGCCACCAGCATCAGGATGAAAAAGACCAATAAAACGCCATACTTTCACACTGAAGCTCTAAGACACAGGCCCCCTTTTGTTAAACAGCCATATAAACCAATACCCCTGGCTGTTCAGGGAGCCAATTCTTCTTGAGTGTTTCCCCAGGCATGTGAAATCCCCTTCTTTTGTGTATCTACCTGTCACCCCGAAGTACTTGAACATAAGTTGGCCGGAGAAAAGTTCTGCTCCCAACAAGCGGTAATAGTGAGGATTCCTTTGATAGAGCCCATGTATACGTAACTTAAGCTGATTTGAATTCAGCTTCTCTCTCTTATAGCTAATAATAGTGGCTAGGGATGGGTGAGTAGCCTATCGTGGGTCCCCTTGGATTAGAATGAAGGTAAACAGAGAGTACTCCTCTCACAACTTTCCTTCCTCTGGCGGCCAATTGTATCACACCACATAAATCCCTGGGGCACAATCATATCACTCACTGAGACAGTTCAACATTCATTCGCAATTTTTTAAAAGGAAAAATGGAGATTCTTACCTTTATATGCATTTGTCCCCCGTGAAAGAATCCCTCAGGCTTATTCAGCATAGATAGCAAAGCATCCTAAGGTAGGGGAAAAGGGAGAATAGAAAGAGAAGCTGATCAGAGCGAGGAAGTGGCCCTTTCAAAAAGGAAGTGTGAGAAGAAGATTGAAAGTCCCAGGAGTGTTCTAATAGTGACACATTCCTAATAATACCAGACTAGGGAGGTCAGCTCATTTAAGTAAAACTCAGTCAATTATCTTCAGCTTCAAAAAGTAAATGCATTCACAAGTCAAAGGACTTAGAAACCTGAAAATTATTAAACCAAGTGAATGTCATGATCTTTGGCTATTTAAGAAACTGAGAAAATATATTGCTACTTTTATTCCACTTCTAAATATGATAGGAAATTCAGATTGGTACTCTGAGCCACTAGCTCACATTCAAACAATTCAGTGCTTAATTATGTGTTAAAACAAGCACCACTTTGTACGGAACCACAAAAGACCATGAATAGCCAAAGCAATCTTGAGAAAGAACAAAGCCGGAGGCATCATACTTCTTTATTTCAAACTATATTACAAAGCTATAGTATTCAAAACGGTATGGTATTAGAATAAAAATAGATACACACATCAATAGAACAGGACAGAGGAACCAGAAATAAACCCATGCATATTATGGCCCATTAATTTATAACAAAGGAGCCAAGAACACACAACGAGGAAAGGACAGTCTCTTCAATAAATTGTATTGGTCCATCGACGCATGGATAGACCTAGAAGGTATTATGCTAAATGAAATAAGTCAGACAGAGAAAGACAAATACCATATGATTTCACTTATATGTGGAATTTAAAAAACAAAACAAATAAATGAAAAATAAAAACAGACTGGTAAATACAGAGAACAAACTGAACAAGAACAAACTTGCCAGAGGGGAAGGGAGGGTGGGGAAATGGGCAAAATGTGAAGAAGGTTAAGAGATACAAACTTCCAGTTATAAAATAAATAAGTCACAGAGAGATGAAAAGTCCAGAATACAGAATATAGTCAATAATATTGCCATAATGTTATATGGCTACAGATGGTGACCATGCTCATTCTGGTGAGTGCTGAGTAATGTATAGAATTGTCAAATCACTATGTTGCACACACACCTCCAACTAATATAACATTGTATGTCAACTATAGTTCGAAAATAAAAATAAAATTTTTAATTAGAAAAAAATCACAGAAAATAATAAATGGTATTAGGAAAACTGGACAGCCTCATGCCAAAAAAATCAAACTAGACCCCTATCTTACACCATTCACAAAAATCAACTCAAAATGGATGAAAGACTTGAACATAAAACCTGAAGCCATAAATTCTTAGAAGAAAACAATGGGTAATCTCCCTGATATCTGTCTCAGCAATGATTTTTTAGATTTGGCAACAAGAAAAAATAAACAAGTGAGACTATATCAAACTGAAAACTTCTGCATAGCAAAGGGAAACTATCAACACAATAAAAAGGCAACCCACAGAATGGGAGAAAATATTGCCAGATCACGTATCCAATACGGGGTCAATATCCAAAATATACAAGGAATTCATACAACTCAATAGCATAAGAAGAAGTAACCCAATTTAAAAATGGGCAAAGGACCTAAATAGACATTTTCCTAAAGAAGACATACAAGTGGCCAATAGCTACATGAAAAGCTGCTTAACATCACTAATCATCAGGGGAATGCAAACCACAATGAGATATCACCTCACACCTGTTGGGATGGCTATTATAAAAAGGACTAGAGATGACAAATGCTGGCAACAATCTAAGTGTCAGTTTCTGGATGAGTCAATTAAAAAATATGGTGTATATAAACAATGAAATATTATTCAACCTTAGAAAAGAAAGAAATCCTGTCATTTGCAATAACATGGATGAACCTAGAGGGCATTATGCTAAATGAAATAAGCCAGACAAAGAAAGATAAATACTGCATTGTATCACTTATATGTGAAATCTTAAAAAAAAAATTTAAAAAGCCAATTCATAGAAACTGAGAGTAGGAAAGTGGTTGCTGAGGACTGGGGAGTGGGAAAATAGGGAGAGACTGATAAGAGGGTACGAACTTACAAGATGTTTAAGTTCTGAGGATCTAACATATAAGATGCTGACGATAGTTGATAACTGTATTGTATAATTGAAATTTTCTAAAAGAATAGTACTTAAATGTTTTCATTAACTATATATATTTTCTATTACATGTCATATATATATATATGAGAAGTGATGGATGAGTTAACTCAGTGGGGAGATTCCTTGCACAATGTATATGTATATCTAATCATCATGTTGTATGCTTTAAATATCTTACAGTTTTGTCAATTATGCCTCAATAAAGCTGAAGAAAACCACAATACCACTTAATGAATTCAAATCTTTTTGTAGGGTAGGCTCTTTGATGCCAATAAAGACCACGCTTTACAATTCAACAAGTGAACACCAAGGAATGCTCTAAATCTGGGGTTGCAAAAAACTGGAATTTCATTGCAATAAACACTATTTGGCACGAACCTTTAAAATCAGTAAAAGATAAAGAGCTTTTCCTTGTCACTATCTTTCATTGTAATTGAATTCAACATCTATCGAATACCTATATCAGGCAGGTTTTGTTACATTATGCTGCAATAACAAATAACCGAAAGATCTTAGTGACTTACAACAAGAAAAGATATTTCTCACTCCAGATTTTACATCTGCCATGGGTCAGCTCCAGCTCTCTGTTTTCATTCTAGGTCCCAAAAAGAAGGAGCAGGCCCTACCTGGGACAGAGAAGAAAGAATAAGAGAACTGGCAGATGCACTTAAAGTTTCTACTCATATTTCATTGGCCAAAACTAGTCATGAGGTAAAGCCTGAAAATGGGATGGGGAAATATAGTCCCTCTCAGGGAACCATGGCAAGGTTACTTGGCAATAGGTGAGTATATGAAATTATAAGGAAAGCAGGATGGAATAATTAAAAACAATGATATAGTCATCCATGGTGAATAAAAATGAGACCCATTTAGCAGACATTCCTAACATCTCCATTCAACTAAAACATGCGCAATAATATAGTAAACAGAATATCATCCCTCAAGGACAAATCAAACAATGGGATCAGAGGAAGAGGAGGGGGGGGGGGAGAAGAAGAAGGAGGTGGGGTAGGAGATGATGGCTAGAAACAATATATACTGAAGACTTCCATGGGCCAGCTACCCTGTGATGAGTTCTCTTAAATAGTTTCTCTATAAAATAGAAAAAAAAATTAAACCTCCTCCCCTGACAAGGCCTGCAGACCTTTGATGACTTTCTTCCTCTCAGTCTTAAGTACAGTTTATGCTGTAGTTATTTTCACTTCATAAGTCATAAAGTAATAAAGCCATTAAAAACTCTAAAAGGTCATCCGTTAAACCTTTAAACCTTCTCTCTTTAGTTAGGAGAACAATTGAACCATTCAAGACATTTTCTTCATTTTTTTTCCCCAAGAAAAAGAACAGACAGTCTTTTCGTGAATAATTCTAGAAGTAGAATGACAAACCCTTCCGTATTTCAACATTTTGTCATCAATAAGTTCTTTCTTATGTTAACCCAAACATCTCTTGTACTCAAATAAACCAATCATCAAAAATTCCCACCAGTATTGTTATAACTACTCTGATTATAGCCGCTTAAGTATCTGAAGCCATGCTTTCATCTGTTTCGACTAGCATGATCTTTCTAAAACAGAAATCTGACCAAGGCATTCAGCGGCTTCAAACCCTTGAGCGACTTCCCAATGCCTATGCCATTGGATAAAGGACCAGGTGACTTAGTAAGGTCTACAAGACCTTCTGCCCCCAGAATGTGAGCTCCTTGAGAAGTGAATCTTGTCCGTCTTGTTCACAGAGGTAACCAGAATGCCTCAAACACTACCCGAAGTATTGCAGATACTCAGCAAATATTTGTTGAATGAATGAGGGAGTGGGTAAAAGAATGAATAAATATGGGGCTCTCTGTGACTCAACTTCCTCTCCCACCCTCCAGTAAAATGGAAATAGCAGGATCTTCCTATGCAGAGGTCTCTGTGGGCTGGCTTCATGTTAGATTTCCTGTCTAGATCATTCTTACCTCTTCTCTGGGCCTGGCTAACTGCAACGCACCCTTCAAGACCATAGTCAGGCTATTCTCTCCTCCAGGAAGCCTTCCCTCAACCTTGCCATTAGGGCCAAGTTCCCCTTTTCTGTGCTTGCAGAGTACGGTGTGCTTACCTCGTCTGTGACTCTAAGACCTTCAAACAGTTAAGAAGGCCCACAATTTTCAAGTGACAGACTGCCTGCCTTACCATTTTCCATTCTTCAAAAATGTTTCCAACGTACTACTTACTTAGCCCAAGTGTGGTTGTCATTGTTTATGTGCGCCATTAGATGATATCGTATCCCTTTCAGACATAAAATCCCTAGGTCCTATCTCTTACCCATGATCTCACTGGAACGTGCACCACACCCCCGGTGCAATGGGCCCCCAGGAAGCTCTTGGGACTTCAAGGATGCTGGAAGAACCCAAGAAATAACAAGTAGACAGTCTTTTCCACCTGTGAAAACAAAATTGCCCACACGTCTCGGCCTACAAATGGTTACCAGCCCTCCTGACCCATTTACCACCATTCTAGGTAGCTCCCAATCCTCGCTCCTGGCAACAGAAGACCAAAGAAAGGCCTGACTAACGTAACCAACTGTATTTTAATTTGCGTTGCACTCACTACATACTGAGAGCATACCTACTATGTTCCAAGCGCTGAGGTATTTGCTCTTCTTCCTTTTTACCTCACCTACTTTTCCTTAGGCTCCATTTTCATGGTTTGTATAAAGCACATGTTTCTTGACAGCAGAAACGGATTGTTTAAGTATCCAGGGGCCCTTTATTTACAGTTTTGGTAGCTGTTGGGAGGCCAGAGGCCAGAAGGGATGGCCAGATGGATTAGATTACAGAAAGGAATTTATAAACAGGAGACAGCTTTGTCGAATCAAAAGAACCGAAAGAGGCCAGATTCGCTTAATCATTTTTATAGACAACTGTAAGATTACTGAAGAAGAAAATATGAAGCTTATAAAGTTATCTGTTTAAAGCCTAGTAAGAGGTCTAGTATGACCATTGGAGAATGTTCTGACCAAATGCAGCATGAGCTCCAGCACGAAAGGGGAAGCCAGTCACCTCCATTAATCAAACATGGAAGAATGTGGTAAAACTGAGATCAGCGAAAGGACCTAACCCTGTCCAGACAGGCACCAGGACAACTGCAGGCACTCTGGGGGAGCAGAGCTTCCTCTGCTGTATCTCACGGGGTAGCTTTTTCCTTTGTCTTGGCAAGCGGTTTGAATATAAGGGGCTTTGCGAAAGTTATGGAACTTTCCACAGTTTGAAATACAATAATGAAAGTCTCCAAATGGTGGCCCTCAATTCAGACTGTAAAGCCTGACAAGATCTCAGGGTTAAAAGGCTTCTCTTGATCCAGGTTTTTTTTCTTTTTTCTTTTTCTCCTTTTTTCTTTCTTTCTTTCTTTCTTTCTTTCTTTCTTTCTTTCTTTCTTTTTAAGACTGTTGGAGTGAGAAGTTCCTTTTGGCATGCTTAATGAGTGGTAAACATTGCCAATATCCTGGAGGCTCCAATACTGACCGGAAGCCAGAAAGGCACACAGACTGCAGGGAAAGGAAAGGGTGATTCTCCTCCCCAGCCAACGCAGGCACCCCATTTCGAGCCCCGACATCCTCATGCCCAGGGATGACCATCCTTCTGAGAGGTCTGTAAAGCTTCTCCCAGACCTGCTATGCCTCAGATATGATGCGGAAGAAGAATTTTTCTTTTGACTTTTTCTGGGAAACTTTGCTAGAGAATAATTTATGGAGAAGAAGTCTTGGATGAACTTTGTAGTGTTTCCAGTTAATGAGAGAAACCGTATCTAAATTTTCCTCTTGGGCACAGTAGAAATGGGACTTAAACACTATTATTCAATAATGATTGGACACAGTGTTCCTGAACTTGACAAAGAAATTTACCTTTCAGCTAAGACCAAAACCAGGCAGTTTCAGTTAAGTGGAGATCTCCCCACTTAAATGTGGGTGGCAGAGAAAGTCCATATATAAGCTTTTCTACTGAAAATATTATGTCAAAAAAGAGAGAAAATATTATGTCAATATTTAGCTGTAACTAGCAAACTCCATATGTGTTAATTAACTATGCATGAGGTCTGTCTACTATTTTTTTTTCCTTTTTGTGGTTATGGATTGATTTTACATCAACTAAGCTGATTAGCTCGGCTCCTTCGTTTTCCTATAAACTGAGGCAGAGACACGCAAAATGGTTTCCCAAAGGAAAGTCAGAGTACTGAGCTGTTATAATTAACTCTCATTCAGTAGCAAGTTGTGGGTGACTTCTAGCCAACAGCTGCTTCTATAATGATGTAGCTCCATTCGTTCCCAGGAAAAAGAATTTGCACGAATTCAGTCTCATGGCAATCGAAAGTTAATAATACATATTCCCACTGGGATGTTATAAAAGATAAATGAGATAATATATGTGAAATGCCTCAAGCTCTTCAGAAGAAAGGTACTACACAAATTCAAAATTGTGTTATGAGTAATAACAATAATTAAAAATAATACAGCTTTCTTTGATCGACTCACCCCCAGGAAAGTGGCTCCTTTTGAATATATACTCCAGGGATGGATTTCTCTATCTCCAGTTCTGCTGCTCAGCCATGAGCAACAATTTCATATGGGTCTACCGAATCCGAACCGCTGTTGGCTTTGTCGCTGTCGAAGATGAATAAGTTGCTTTTTCTGCTACGGTGCCATTTAGTGGAAGCAGCCTTTGTCCCCCTTCATTTCCAACTGCCTCAAGTTAGCAGCTCAGATGCCTAAAGAAGCCCTTGGTGGTTAACACTCAAATCATGAAGGAGCCTTGTTTCTTCTCTTCCTTTCTGCCATGCATGGGAATTATTGGAAACCTGCTTCATTCTACCTGTCAAGATTATAAACTACTAGAAGGTAGAGGCTGAGACTTGCCATCTTTATATCTCTCACGGCACTCCATGATGAATTTGAAAGCACAACTGAGACCTCACAGAACGGCAAAGGCGCCGAGCACTTCCTCTGAACTCCAGGCAGCTTTGCCTTTACCTAGCCAATCAGCCACAGGAAACAGCCCGGCAGGAGCTCCCCTCCCCGCTGGGGGGCGGGGGCGAGGGGCTACTTTCCTTGTGGCAGCACAGACCCTCAGTCACACCTGCAACAACCAAGATACCCTCCAGCTTTTTGTCATTTTGTCTACAAAGGGTCTGTCTTAATGCTTGACTCCCCTAGAAGCCAACCCTGAGGACAAGACTTGGAGTGGGAGCCTTTTACATGGGAGGTGATCTGAGAAGCACCAGCAGGGAGAGGAGAAGTGAGATGAGAAGGGAAGGCAGCTTCTGGAGCTGTGGGCAAACAGAGGTTTGCAAAGGATCCTGCTGGGGAAACTCCAGGAGACAGGATGGACCACGCCTCGGAGGGCAGCTGAGGGCGGGGTGGAGACATGGAAGAATGGGCTTTCTAGCATTTCTGGCCTGCTCCTGGTGCCCTGGGTCAGAGAAAACCTGCAGGCACGGCTCACAGATTCTCATGTTTGAAGGGCAGCAGGCCACTGGCTGTGCCCAGGAATGCAAACAGCCCAGTATGGTCACCCAGGGATGCAGAGAGAGAGAGAGAGAGAGAACACCTGAAACATCATCCCCTTCTCAGGCTCCACGGGGTCCCTGCCTGCCATTCTTCCTCGGAGACCCAGCAATCTGAAGAAGGAGGCTCCTTGGGCTGGTTTTTCCCTCCCTCCACTGACCTTCCCAGCACGACCACCTTTTCCTCCAAGGGGGATATCACTGGGGACAAACTTCCCACTCTAGGCAGTTGAGAGCCACTGGTCAATACAAAATCTAAAGTGCTGGGACAAATCTCAGGGGCTGAGGCCCAGGAATGCTTTTACCCCCCAGAGGTCTCACTGGTGCTTCCAGAAAAGCTCCCCCTCCCTCACCTCATTCATCCCTCCAGGCACGAAGAAATAAAAGTAGACCTCCCACAAAAAGTTTATAGACCATTACATATTAAGTGATGAATTATTATGCTTGCATACTAGAAGGAATACTGCTTTGTTTTTCTTTCATGATTCACTCTGAAGAAGGCATCTGAACTGATTTTTGCTCCAGAAATTTTCTGATAGCCTTTGGCTATAAGCACTCAAATTCTAACCTATCTGGGTTAAGTGTCAGCCACTGAAATTAAAATCCCGTATAAATTCAAACTGTTTCCACTGAACCAACTCGCAAATCCTTGTGGTGACAGGTCACTGAACATGTTTGAAGAAATATCCCAACAGAGCTCGGGACAGGACAAAAAGGGTGGAAAAAAGAAACGCGCTGCGGGCTGGGTCCTCTCTTTTCCTCATTCCTGACCATCTTCACCCCCCCCCCCATACCCCACCAGCCTCAGCAAATGTTTTGGGGAGGGTCATAGTGGAGAAAACTCAACAAGGGCTGAAGAAGGGGCTTCCATGTTTGGAAACTGAATCAAAGAGGCAATGTGTGGAATTGCTCTTCCTTCCTCCATGTCAAGCCCTATATCCCTGGACCAGCAGAGAACAGCCCTTAAGAGTTTACCCATCTATCGATCAAACAATACAGACTTCATGATGGAAGCAGCCTGGTATTCTGGAAAGATTAACGAAAAGGAAGCAAGGAGGACTGAGTTCTCCCCTAGCCCTGTGCACATTGGGGAGATATCATGAATTGGGGACTCAGACATGAGCCCGAACCTTCAGGGTGCTGGCGTTGTCACTTACTTGCTCTGTGACCTTGGGGAAGGTACTTAGTTTCACCGATCCTCAGTCCCCAGGCAGGAAAATACCTCCATCACATAGTGTTTTCATAAAGTAGGTGCTTAATAGTTGCCTTCTTTCCCTTTATGGGGACCGGCATATCAAGTGGAAAGGGTCCAGCTTCACAGACGGGGAGTTGGGTTCAAATCTTACCGGTTCCACTCACCTTGGGGCCACTGACCAACTTCCGTGAGCATCGTGCCCTAAAATAATTGGACAACTTAAGTTTTCCCTTCCTGGTATCTCAAAACTTACAAAAATTAATTCAGTTGCCGCGTATGTTCATTAAAATAACAAGGGGTTAACCATTCTGGTAAAGAGAGGGGGGAATGCATCTGCCAACCCAGCCCTGCTGGTTCTCCCTAGGCAAGTGGCTTCCTTAGGGAAGCGGGTGCTTGTAGCCATTGGGGGCCCATCCATGAACCGAGCCTGGCCATCCTCTTCCTCATTCATCCTGGATGAGCCTGGAGCTCTGGAAGCCAGAGCCTGACAACAGAGCAGCTGGAACAGAGAGATTTGATGACAGAGAAACTTGAAAAGGATTCTTGGGAAATTTTACTTGGTAATATGCTTTGACACCCTCTCCTTAGTAGTCTCAAGAAATTGTCAGTAAAAACAAAGTTGATTTTCACAGATTTTTTAGAGTCAGATTAGTTGTTTTTTTTTTTTTGATGTGCTGTCATACCGTGACGAGTTTGGGGCTGCTTTATAAAGATGCAAAGCTGTGTAGTCCCCCAGCATTCCACGTTCAGAAGGGCCCCAGCGTTTGGTTGAATATCTACTGTTGCCATCTTGAAATTCTAAATAATTTTACCTTTATTTTTTTCTCCCCAAATATGTTTATTTTAATTTTTCAGTGTTACAAGATTGATTGTTCATGCACCACACCCAGTGCTCCATGCAGTACGTGCCCTCCTCAATACCCACCACCAGGCTCGCCCAACCCCCCACCCCCTCCCCTCCAACCCCTCAGTTTGTTGCTCAGAGTCCACAGTCTCTCCTGGTTCATCCCCCCCCTCCGGTTTCCCCCCATTTGCCCTTCCCTTCCTTCTCATGATGCCCTCCATGATTTTCTTTATACTCCACACGTAAGTGAGACCATAAGATAATTGACTCTCTCCGCTTGACTTATTTCACTCCGCATAATCTCTTCTGGTCAAATCATCTTTGACAAAACAGGCAAAAATATCCAGTGGAAAAAAGACAGTCTCTTCAATAAATGGTGCTGGATAAATAATTTTACCTTTAAACGTATGTTTTGTAGTTGAAGTCCAATGCAGAGCATGTACATGAGCTGAGGAGATGCATGAATATGTGCATTCATTGTATTTTGCCCCCTCATTTATGTA
The DNA here is from genome assembly GCA_028533885.1 of Nasua narica. Classification (NCBI taxonomy): domain Eukaryota; kingdom Metazoa; phylum Chordata; class Mammalia; order Carnivora; family Procyonidae; genus Nasua; species Nasua narica. The sequence continues at coordinate 32,373,638 of CM052801.1, read as the reverse complement.
CATTTAAAAAAAAGATTTTATTTATTTGAGAGTGAGAGAGAGAGAGAGCACCTGTGTGCATGGGCGGGGGGGGGGTGGAAGGAGAAGCAGACTCCCTGCTGAGCAGGAAGCCCAACACGGAGCTCGACCCCAAGACCCCGAGATCATGACCGGAGCCGAACGCAGATGCTTAACTGACTGAGCCAGCCAGGGGTCCCCATTTACGTATAGTTTTTGTGATGCCCCGTGAGCACAGAATTTTGATGGACCCACGATGCATGGGAGTGCCAGGAGACATGGCAAGCATTAAGTGTGTGATGTCTACAACTGTGTAAGTGGGGTTACTTGCCTTGAACACAGAAAGAAAGTAATGACATTCTAAGAAACGCAAATGACCAAGAAGCCCTATCATATCCTTTCTTATTCATGTGACCTCTCTGTATCAGTCAACTGCTTACAGAGAAAATAATAACATGGAAGGAAAGGGGAAAATAGGGCTACTCCTTTTCTTTTTTTTTTTTTCAGTACTTTCTTGCTCATCAGTAACCCAAAGGGAGGGACGGAAATGAAAATGGTTGACTTTCTTTTGTGCAGTATTTCTGCCATTCCAATATGAATGAAATACATATAAACATAGACACTACAAAATACAAATTGTGTAATATGATGATTCCACCTGAGCTAAATGCTTCTCAATTTGCATTTAAAACTGTCATTGCCTGATATGAAGATGAATGGCAAAATACATGCTAATAATTTAAATTTTTAATTTCTCTTTACTTAGAAACACATTACATAGCAGATAAAAAGCACCAATCCCTCAAAAGAGACATCATGGAAGAAAGGAAAAAGCTTTTATACCTTTGACAGCACTTTTCCCTTTCTCTTTGAACAAAAGATCTTGCCTTTTATTTTGCACTGGGCTAGCATAGCACCCTGGACGGTTCTTATGGTAAGATCTAGAAAACCCAGAATTATCGGGCTCATATTGACATAAAATAAACTATGTATTCCTTATGGCTTTGCTGCCAAAGAAAATCGATATTCAGATAGCCTGGCTGATTCTGCCATTACCACTCTGTCATCGTGGCCCCAGTGTACTGGCACAAAAATGGGGTTCAGAGTAAAAGGGAATACGGAACTGACACATTCCTGAACCAGGTTCTGGAAATTTACCCACTCTTCCCTTGTCTCGGTAGGTTTGAAATCCAGGAACTTTGAATGGGAAAAAAAGAGCTTCCTCTTCTACTCTTCCAGAAGGGGAAGGAAATGAAGGTTGGACACACCGAGCACTTCCTTACTGTCTTCCAGGCACGGGACCTGGTGCATCTCTTATATGTCATTTAATCTAGAAAGAGGAGGAGTTTCTGGCAACCCTTTCCCGGGATCCCGAGTTACCTACACGACGATAGCAAGGAGGGAATTCCGTTAAGCTTCTGTTTCTTTTTTTTTTTTTTTTCCTGTTGTAGTAAAACATACATAACACAGTTCATCATTTTAACATTCACACTGTCACCACTTTTCAACTTCTTAATTGTAACCAAAACCTGCTGGCGGGTGTTCCTTGGAATGTCCAGCTTAGAGGGCAGTTTCAAGTTAAAGAGGGTAAAAGAAAAAAATAAAATAAGACATGACAAAAAAAAAAAAGAAAGAAAGAAACTGGAGAAGAGGTTGAATCCAGGGAGGAAAGAGAGCCAAGAAAAAGAAAATGTCACCAGCATGAATCTGAGGAAGTGAGAGATAAACGGGGTTTCCAAGAGTACAGTATCTAACCATCGTCTTTTACATATTGTCAAGTTCTCAAAAGCTTCCCAGAAAAATGTGTTACCAAGCAAAGCAGGTTCTCAGACTCACTGCTGTAAGGGAGAACACCGCCTTGACAGTTTCAGGGGTGTCTCCAAAGGAGTAAACTGTAGAAGGTCTTTCTAGAGCTCTAGGGCTTCAAGTGGGGGGGTGGTCAGGCAGGATTTGCAAGGTGGGAAAATGGCTGAGATTGGGCCAAGTTTATGACGTAATAGCTCTACATCATAGACACAGTGACGAAAAGGGGGTTTCAAACGGGTCTTTATGAGTAAGCTGTTTGTCTTCATTGGTAAGCTCTTTTGGTTTTATTAGTTTTATTTTATGAGTTTATTAGTGATTTATTTTAGTTTTATTGGTTAATAGTCACAGCTTCTAGGAACTCTTATTTCCTGGAGCAAGGAGCTGAAGTTATTTTTGGTTGTTCTCGGCATTTTATAACATGGGGACAGGAAAGTATGCCCACTCCCAGGATTGTTTAAACACAGAAACAGGAATTTACATTGGTTTCAGTTCTCAACATGAAGGAGCCACAGCAGGGGGGTGATTAAATAGCCCCAAATTCCATGGCTAGTTGGTAACAGAGCTGAGGTTGAGTTCAGAGCCTCTGATTACAAATTCACACACACATACACACACACACACACACACACACACACACCCTGGAATTACCTTAACTTCTCTTACAATGAAAAACTTACAACATAAGCTCATCACGGAAAATCTGGAAAAACAGAACTGATATCCCAAATTCTATCACCATAATATCCATCACCTCTATTATTTCTTTCCAGTTTTTCTTCAAACGCAGTGGCTTTGTTTGTGTTAGCTTGTTTCAACTCTAGTATTCACTGGCTTGGTCTCTGCAGATTTTGTTTCTCTAAATTCCTTCTTGAGCAAGATGTGTGCTCCTTCCTGGCACCCCTCTGTGTTCCTCACTACTCCCCATCAGAGAAAAGAGTATTTGCTTTTGTTGAAAAAGCTCCAGGCACCTCCAAGCAGGCTGGGGCCACAGGGATTCTGCCAGAACTACCTCATCTGGAAAAAGCACACAATGCAAGAGCCATTGTAACAGGCAGAGACCACAGAGGAATGGCTTTTCCCTCTAGCCCAGCTTGTGGGGGCCCCAAATCTCCAGGCAACTGACCAATGACACCAAGGTGACGTCATTTGGCTGTCACCCTTCCCCACTCCTTTACCCTACTTTTTCTTCTCTCTCTGCTTTCACCCTTTCTTTCCTTACTCTGCTCTTTGCAAGAGGTCAGCTAAGCCCTTCCACATACAATCTCTCACTTCTTTGGTGGCCCTCATTCTGGTAATCAGCAAACCCTTTGGTGGAATTCTGAGCACATTCTATGATGGAAACATGTAAATGATGATTCATTCTTAATAACCTCATTCTCAGTAAAGGGGTTCTTGAAAAAGTTGTAAGACAAATTGCCATTAACTTAATCATATTTAATATGCACTTGAGGACTTGCCAGTTAGAAAATCTCACTGTAAGACCGTTCATATATCAAATAACTGCTTAAATTTCTTCATCCTCTAAATTGAGATTTTTTTCCCATATCGGGTGATCTGGCACCGCATTTGAGGGGATATTACAGAAGACATCCTTCTGAAATCTAAAATGCATCCCTAAAATAAAAATGCATCCTGGTGTCCAAAATAATACAATAATAAAAATCAACAATACTCTGTCCCATATAATGACATTCCTGTGAAAGGAGCCCCTAATACTTCAGTAGCCAGGCCAAGACCTGAAATGCCCAGCAGATGCTGACAGAAATAAACAGAAATAAACTTAGAAACTGATCGGCAAAGAAAGGCACCACTCCATGAGAATGGTATATTTTAAACAACGGATCTACTTTAACCAACGCAAACCGGAGTTATCTGACATTCTAATTGGCCCCATTTCATTGTTGACCAAATGGTCTATGTTTCTCATCATTCTAATCATTTCTCATTATTCTGCTCAGAGTATTACACAGCATGAGGCTTCATTACAAAAATAAGTCTCCATTGGCCAGAAATTCTGTGCACCACCTGCCCAATCATCCTTGGCTTCACTTTGAGAAGCAGATCACTGAATAAGGGTGTGGGGTCCAACCGTGTGGAGACTGGGGTGTTAGTTGTGAAAGGTACTAGAGGGACAGTTGCCCAAGAAAAAGTGCCGGAGCCAATGGTTCACCTCTTTATTGATTTCCCTACCTCATCTTGGGTCCTTCCTTTGCCCATGAGACTATCAGAACTTAGACCTGAGTCACTACTGAACGATTTGAAAACTTTCCTGTCAAAGTTACTCTACCTGCTCTGAGCCTATCCCCGAGAGACCCCCTGAGAACTCCTGGTTAGATGAATGGGGTCCAGCCAAAGTGGTCGATACTGATCAAGTTAGCCAATGTTTCACTTAACTAGTCTCAAGAAAACAGAACTTCTTGTGGACAGAGGCTACTTATTAGCCCTTGAATCCAAAGCATTTAAGACGGCAACTGTTAGGTACTCAATATTTGTTTGCCTATCTTCCACAGCTCAAAAGTTACTTCCTTAGCAAGGCTGTCTCACAGCCTCCAGGAAAGAGCAGCTAGCCCTGTTATATACACTCATACTCCTTACATACTGCCATCAAGGACTGTTTGTAAATACGTATGTACATTTACTTAATTAATATCTACACTTCCCCAGTGGACTCTGCGCTCTGTTTACGTACAGATCAGGCTTAGCAGCACTCAGTACATATTTGTTGAATGTTGTTGCCTGAAAATGATGTACCTTGACTCAGAGCTAAACTGTTCTTTTGTAGATTACCTTCTGAATAAGATCCATACTTGCCCCCATACACCTGATAGCTTATAATGGCCACATAATCTGGTTAGTTTGATTTCTTCCTTGTAATTTGTTTAAAGCACCTGGTGTTTTCCAGGTAGATGCCTACTGAAAATGAACTGCTATTTCTTGCGTGTAAATATAACTGCAATTTCAAGCCAGATTCAGAGATGCAGAAGAGAAGTCAATAGAAATTGACACCCAGTTGCTCTGGCAACTCCTTTTTTAACTTTATTCACAATAGTCAGGCAGCCTTTCAGAAATGATAAATGGGTCCTGAAACGCAAACTTTAAAAAAGTAGGGGGGAGGGGCGCCTGGGTGGCTCAGTGGGTTAAATAAAGCCTCTGCCTTCGGCTCAGGTCATGGTCTAGGGGTCCTGGGATCAAGCCCTGCATCGGGCACTCTGCTCAGCAGGGAGCCTGCTTACCCCTCTCTCTCTGCCTGCCTCTCTGCCTACTTGTGATGTCTCTCCCTCTGTCAAATAGATAAAATCTTTAAAAAAAAAAAAAAGTAGGGGGGGAAAACAACTGTACATGAATGTTCATAGCAACTTTATCCACATTAGCCAAAAGGTGAAACAACCCAAGTATCCATCTATGGGTGAATGAATAAACAAAATATGGTATATCCATGCAATGAAATGTTATTTAGCTATAAAACAGAATAAAGTGCTGATATATGCTACAGTGTGGATGAACCTCAAGAACATTATGCTAAGCAAAAGAAGCCAAACAAAAAAGGTCGTGTATTGTATGATTCCATCTATAGGAAATATCCAGAAGAGGCAAATCCATAGAGACAGAAAGCAGATGAGTAGTTTCCTGGGACCGAGTATTGGGCAGGAATGGAAAGTGACTATTTAATGGATACGGAGTTTCCATTTGGGGTGATGAAAAATTCCCAAATCCAGATAGAGGGGATGGTTGTACAGCATTGTGAATGCACTTAATGCCAGTGAATTGTACACATTAAAATGGTTACAGTTACAGTGATTGATTTTATCACTGTGTATATGTGTTTTACCAAAATGAAAAAGGCTAAAAATGAAACTGGAATCAAAATTCACAGGCTGAAAAAACAAACAAATATGCGAACAAACAAAAGGACATCAGTGGCCTTTATAAGAGGAAACTATTAGTCCACGATTATTAATTCACATTTTCACACACTGGGTTTGGTTACTATTACCACTACTATGCTACTAGAGTACTAGAGTACTTCTACAGGACCTATACTGAGTTTCCCAAACAATTCAAGGGGAAAATATGATGAGATGAACTTGAGACTCCGAAGCTCAGTTACTGTGTTTAAATTAGTTCTTCTAGATTTAAAGAGATAAGAATTTAAATGACAAATTTACCAGGCGTCTGGGTGGCTCAGTCGGTGAAGCGTCTACCTTTGGCTCAGGTCATGATCCCGGGGGGCCTACGATTGAGTCCCACATCGGGCTCCCTGCTCAGTGGGGAGCCTGCTCCTCCTTCTCTGTCTGCCCCTCCCCTCCAACTGTGTGCACGGGCTCTCTCTCTGTCAAATAAATAAGTAAATCTTTAAAAAAAAAAAAAAAGTAAAAATAAACAGCAAATTTACAAAGGAATACATTTCCCTGAATATTTTTGTTAATATTTCTAAGCACACCAGCCAAGAGACAAAGAACTAGTTTTGTGAGCCTGGGCAAGTCATTATCTGCTCTGGCCCTCAGTTCTGTCATCTGTTAAATGAAAGGGTTAGATGAAAGAATTCTGCATTTTTTAGATGACTTCCCAAGAGTTAGGGAATGAAATCGATGGTATGGATTTTCATGGCAATGATTCAGGCATTTTATCACGCTACCCAATTAGTTGGGTCCAACCATTTCTAATAAAGGAAGCTGAGACCAAGAACAGCAAGCTCAATGAGAGATGTGCCTCGACGGGCCAGGTAGATAATTAAGTAAATAAAGGATGTTAGGTGGTAACGATGATGAACAGAAGAACTAATGCCCAATTGAAATGGGGCAGCCCCTACTCAACTCTGGTTGATTATCGCTACAAGGAAATGTGGTCCCAGTGATGTCAGAGCTTCCTGAAGAAGGAAAACCTCGAAGTTCAGATGTCTGCAGGAAATCACTATATTTCAAAATGTCTGCATAGAGTTCAAGTTTTCCTCATAAATGTGTGCGAGCCAAATTAACATTCTACCAGGCTTCTTACAGCCCTGGATCACCAACGTTCAACCTCTGGTTGGAATATTTATTAACCTACTTGGATGGCATTGCTGACAGGAGAGCTCTTGGGTGCCCCTAGGCTTCTCCAATACCCCTCCGCGAGACAGAGTAGAATATACCTTGGCTCAATCCAGGTGCTTGTGTATGTATTCGACACATATTTGTTGAAACCTGTTGTGCCCCTGACACTACCAAGCACTCCGGCGTGACAAGGGTGAGCACAAGCGATGCTGTTCCTGCCCTCATACAGCTTACTGTCTGGTGGAGTAAATGAACCTTAATCAGAGGATCAGAGCAAGAGATGGGCCACTCTAACCTGTGCAGAGTGCTCTCAGGGAATGGTACCCGGTGTTAGAGGGACGTGTAACAAGGGGGCTCTGGCATGATCTAAATTAGGGCATCAAGAAGGCTTCCATGAGCCACTGGCATCTAATCTGAGATCCAAATCGTAAGTAAAAGACAACTGGGTAGGGGAGGGAGGGAGAGGGGATTGTTCTGGGAAATCTGTGGCTGCAGAGGTCCTGTTGGAAGACTAGGTATGGAGAGTAGGAGAGAGAGAGGAAAGGTTTGAGTGCCTGGAGCATAAAGAGAAGAGAGGAAAGCGGAGAAGGTAGGTAAAGCTGAAGAGGACAGTAATGGCCAGCCCTTGTAGGGCCTTCAAAGCCAGACGAACCCTTGGTATTTGTTCTATGAGCCAGGAAAAGCCACTGAAGTCTTTTAAGGAGATAACATAACCCTATCTAAGTGTAGAAAGTTTCACACCAGTCCCTGGCACTCAGGATGTACTGAAGTGAAAGAGCGGGTTCAGATTAAGGTTGTGTCCATGACAGTGGCCAATTATGAGAGTGTTGGTAGCTTGTGGACTAGGGTGTAGAAATGAATGGGCTTGAGAAATATTTTAAGAAGTAAAATCAACAAAAAAATAATGGATTTGATATGGGGAATTGAGAGGATGGTTCAGACTGTTTCTCCGGCTTCTAGAATGCATATATGGAAGGCTGGTGGTACCACTTATGACAAAGAGGAACAGTTTTGGAGGGAAGATCTCATGAATCTCAGTTTTTCAATGCTGAGTTTGACCTGTTTCTGAGACATTTGAGTGGACATGTCAAGTAGCCGGTTGGATTTACAGCCCTGTTGCTCAGCAGAGAGGTGTCCAGGCAGAAAATAGAAATTTAGACCTCATTAGTGTATAGACCAAAATTGGAGTTCTGAGTATCTATTGGGGTCACCTAGAGAAAACACATAGAGTAGAAACAAAAGAAGGCAATCTCCAACACACACCGGCTTAGTAGAGGGGGAGGAGCTAGAAAAGAAGACTGAATGGGAGCAGCCAGAGATATGAGAGGAAAACCAGGAGAAGAGAAGTCACAGAATCCAAAAGAGGAGGGCATTTTAAGTAGGGGGAGGGGCCTAGAGTGTTGGATGCACCTGAGGCTGCAGGTGAGATGGGGCCAGGAGAATAACCACTAACTCGAACAACATGGAAGGCACCGGTGACTTCATGAGCAGTGAAGATGGTCAACAGATGAGTGGGAGTTGAGTGTACGGGAAGTGAAGATATGATGGCAGTGATAATGTACAATTTGTTCTAGAAGTCTGACCATGAAAGGCCAAGAGGGAGATTGAGCCATAGCAGGACAGTGTGAGGTCCAGGAATGGAGCGTTTGGTTTTGGTGAGATTTTGTTTCTTAAGTAATTCCATGTTCAACAAAGTAGAATAGTCCACTCTGAGTCTTCCTGACCTCTTACCCACAGCTTGGCTACCTTCCCCTAAGAGGAATGCAATCCTGATGGATACTCACGCCTACGTCACGCCAAGTGTGGCTCACTTGCAAAATACAGCATTAGGAAAGAAATGATTGTTAGGAGAAAAATGATTACTTCTGTTCTGCCTTCCATTTCCCATCTTCTCTTGGAATCTTCTTTTTTTCTAATCATTTCTCATATTACCTAGCCCCTCCTTTCTTTCCCAGCCAACCTAATACATGCCCTCATTAATTCTTCCCTGGACCCTTATAACAGCCTCCTAAAACGTTATCGTGCTTTCAGTCTTGTGGTTTATCACTGTCAGGGTAATCTTTGCAAAAGGCAGCTCTGATTACGAGGCTGTCACTAAAATGCTTTCGATGGTTCCCTGTTGCCTACCAAATAAACAAAACTGGCCACCTGGCTCCTGCTCTGGCTCTGCCCTCCCTTCCCACAGGATGTACTGCCACAATGCTCCACACACAATATGTTCTGGCCAAATTCTGCTATTTGAAATTCCTCCCTAGACCCTCCAGTTCGCCTCTCCACACCTCTAGCCAGGCCATTCCTTATTGGTATTATGCCTTCCCTTCATCTCATCTATTGAACTCCTCCCCATCCTTGCCTTAACCGAGATGTCACTGCCAACTAGAAACTTCCTCTGATCCCCACTCCACCTTCCACTTCAGGTCTAAACATGCTCCTTTTCACTGAAGACTCATAAGTGGTGGTGCGGGGCTGGCACAGATGCACCGACACGGGACAGTGGGGACATAGGTGGCATTGCCTGATATTGTCATTCTTTGTATGTTTCAGATCCTTTACTGATTGCGCCAACCTCTTGGAAGACCAGGACTTGCAAAATTCATTTTTGGATCTGCCATGGCACTCGGCCAGGGCCTGGCACAGAACAGGCCCTCAGCAAATATTTACTCACTGATGGATTAATGGAAGAAAAGAAGGAAGGCAAGGAAAAGGAAGAAGGGAGACAAGGGAGAAGGAATCCTTACACCAGGTCCTCAAGGCAAGGAGCAATCAGCAAAGTACATTAAAAATCCTCATGTGGCAATTCATTTAACCCACAACAAACCCTCTCACTCCCGAAACCCTCTCCAGGCTCTCCTAGTAAATTTCTTCAAATATTTGCAGTGTCCACAATACAATAAGATCTCTCTCAGGCAGATTAATTATGCTGACCCCAGTCCTCTGGCTACAGTTAATAGTAAGCGACTTAAATGCTGGAAGATTCTTCTAGAGGAAAGAGGCATACTGAGAACAGAACTCTGAGCCTCTGCCAAGCTCTGTTAAGTCACTTAATTTAAACCCTTCCTCCTCACAACTGCCATATTTCCACAGGCCAAGCTCTTGAGTCGTTCCATTGACACTGGGACAGCAGCTCTGTAACTGGTTTACCTGGTCTCTGGTCGGGTCTGGTCTCCCCTCCAATCCATCCATTCTTTATTTTAGTCTATAATTAAGCTTTCTTTAAATTTTTTTTTTTTCTCACCACAGCAGACCCATTAGAATGGCAAAACGCAGAAAAGACTACCGATACCAAGTATTGACAAGGTTGTGGAGAAATGCATTTCTCATCCATCATCCATGGCTGGGCTGCGTATAAAGTGGTAACAACTACTAAAGGTAATCATATGGCTACCCTCTGACTCAGTGACTCCTAGAGAAATGAGTGCACATATCCCATGAAAGATGTGCAAGAATGTTCACAGCCATTCTATTCGTAAGAGCCCAACAACCGGAAACAACCCACATTTCCATTCACAGGAGAATAGATAAACAAACTACTTATCTCAAAATATTAAGTTGAGTAAAAGAAGCCACTCATAAAGGAAAATAGGCTGTGTGCTACAATTTATATGAAGTTTAAAAACAGTTCAACAATTCTTAATACTGGTTAAGAGGTGAAAGCGTGGCAGTTATTCACTGGGAAGGTGCATAAGGGGTCCTTCTTCAGTGACGGAAATGTTCTCTGTCTTTATTTGGGTGGTGATTACATGGGTAGAAATTACCTGTGTGGTGGTGATTGCATTTGTAGAAATTCACCAAACTGTGCACTTAAGAACTGACCATCATTTTTATGTAAATTGTACCTCAGCTAAAAATAAAGAATGTCAAGTTAACCAGAAAAATAAAACATCTTTTGAAACCACCTCACCCTACTTTCCAAATTGAATCCAGTTCCAAGACATCTGCTGATTGTCAAGGTCCTCCATCACCTGGACCTACCTGATCAGTCGTCACCAGTCTCCCTGCGCAACATACATCAAATGGGAGACCACCATGATCTTGCTCATACCCTTCCACCTCTCTGCACCTCCCACCCTTTCTTTTCTGTGAGCCAGATCCTTTGGGTCCCTTTCTTTTCTGTGAGCCAGATCCTTTGGGTCCAACACTAGATTCACTCTCTCCTGAGCTTACCTCACAGTGATATGTCCCTTAGTTATCATTCCTTTGGCATAATCACGTGTATCCTACGTGACCCTGCTCTACACTGACTTGTATATAACCTTAAAATTAACTTCTAATAAATTATGGAATTAATCTCTATAACTCCTAGCATATAGCTTTTCTCCCTGCTCTGTTATAAATTCCAGGAGCCTGGCAAAGAAAGATCCTATCCCTTCCAAGTTTCCCTCCTCTCTCCCAATGTCTAGTATAATGCCACATACCCAATGCTTAAAAGTGCCCCCTTGAGCTTCAAAGTCAAATTTTAAATGATAGTAAATATTAGGTAGGTGGAGCAGGAAAAGGCCCTCTCCTCGAATGCTAAAACTGCTTTAGTATCTCTTTGATATAAGCAGATATACATCATTCTTAACAGTAATCGCTATAAATTATTTATCTGTTTTTATTGTTGTTAGCTACACAGGCACATAGTTTGGTACCTCAACTAGTTCCACGAGGCTTCTAAACAACATCAGTTGTCCTCAAACACTCTAATTTTCCTCTAACTTTATTTACAATAAATAACCTCTTTCCTCAGGTGGGACAACTCAGAGCCATGTTCTACACCATCTCTCATGGGTCCCCAGCAGGCTTACCCACACCAATAACCTCAGTTTTTCTTTCCTTGTCTCCCTTCCCCTACTGGTTCTGATTTGATCACTTCTTGAACACATTCCTTGTATTCATATTCTTACCTCGGGACCTGCTTCTGGGGAAACCCAACCATGTGACTTTCTACTAGACAAGATCCCTTTGGGCCCGAAATTCTTTGTGCTAACACCAAGCACAGCAGCATCTTGTACAACTAGGCTCTTGATGATGCCTTTTTTGCTACTCTTAAAATTGTATCTAATAGCTCATGAACTCAAAACTCTCCTCATAATTCACTTGGCCTTTGTGGGAAGTTTTCCGACTCCAGTACCCATTGCAAAAGACTCTGGAGATGAAAGTGTTGTACAAAGGTTAAGTATTATTGCTTTAAATATCTTGGGGGAAATGTCTTATTTAAGACATTTATCACAAAAGAAAAACTGAAAAAAGAAAACCAGGCAAGTGATACAAGAAGAAAAACATATCTTTAGTGAAAAAAAAAACAACGTGACCTTTCCTTTGTCCAAAATGACTCCAGGAAATCAGTGTAATCTGGCACGTGAACTTTCTAACAGTAATAAAGGAATCAATTTGTGCTTTAAGATATATCAGGAGTTGCTGGTGAAATCAGAAAGCCTTCTAGGAGAGGAACAATTTTCCCAATCCTTTGTAATAGTCAAGAAAGGAAAGCCTGAAATGAGAATTGAAGAAATTCCACTGTAATATATCATTTCCATGGCCATCATTTTTCCCTTATTAAAAACCTACCTTTGGAAATTTTTAAGAAATACCATGGAGTTCATGGTTAGTGATGTTTTCACTGTCCTACCATTGGTATTGTTTTTTCCTTTGTTTTCCTGACACTGTTGGGAACCAGTCTCATATAACCTAATGCCAGAAATAATTTTGTAGCCATTAAGATTAGTTTTTTCAGAGATGGATAGAAAAACCTATCAAAAAATACTTCACTTTAAAAAGGTAAAACTTTATTTTACTTTCCTATAACAAGTCTAGAAATATGCAGGCCAAGGCTAAAATGGCAACTCTACTCATAAAGTACCCAGTGATACAAATTCCTTCCAACTCACTGCTCCACCATCCTGAGGATCTGGCTCTTTGTCTTCATGAGCCAAGATGGCGACACTTGGATTTTAGGAAACAGGTAGACAAAGGGATAGCAAAAAAAAAAAAAGTTATATAATCCTTCTGCTTATAGCCCATTGGTCAAAATATAGGCACGTGGCCACACCGAGCTACGAGGGAGGCTGGGATATATATTCATTACTCAAAACAACACACACCCAACTAAAAATCCTACTACTATGGAAAGAGAGAAAAGCAATTCAAGGATGACAATCTATCATTACTCCAGCTTCTTCCTTCTCCTTCCTCCAAATCCATTTTCAATAATTCTCTGAGACAGGGGTCCAGATAAGAGATCAATTCCAGGCTGACCTTGAGCTATGAAAGTGACCTTTTCTTCCTCCAGAGTCACAGAATCTGCTGCTACCAGCATAAGACCACCTCTAAAAAATTGATTTGAGTGTATGGAGTAATAGAGACAATAGAAACACTATGATAAAGCAGAAACAGCTCTGGGAGCTGACCCCCAGGGCACAATTTGAGATAGGGCAGCCTGTTTGTATGGTACTCTCCTACGCATGCATATACACACACACACCCATTCATTCACAGTGAGGAATAAAACATAAGCTCTATATCCTCGAGACACTTACATATTATAGGAGAGGCAAATGACAAAGAAATAAACATGAAAATAATTATCTAATTACAAATTGCAATGCATACCAAGAAGGAAAAGAATATGGGCTAGAAGGTCAAAAGGAGGAGACTACTTTGGACAAAGGACTAAGCAAAGGCCATCCTGGATGAATGTTATTTGAGCTGCCATCCCTAGGCTAAGCGGATATTAGCCCAGCAGAGTAGAAGACAAGCTGTTCCAGGCGGGGAAAAGGGTATGTGCAAAACTCCTGCAGTGGGAAAGAGCCTGGCACATTCGAAAAATTTTGAAGTAATACTGGTATGAATGGAACTTTTCACCAAAATGGGATTCATCCGGCATACTTCCTGGATTCATTTTCTTTTTACTACACAGCCTGAAAACCCACCAAATAGAGATCCACATATATATGTTTAAGAGGCTCATTAAGATTAATTTTTAGGGGCGCCTGGGTGGTTCAGTGGGTTAAAGCCTCTGCCTTCGGCTCTGGTCATGATCTCAGGGTCCTGGGATCGAGCCCCGCATGGGGCTCTCTGCTCAGTGGGGAGCCTGCTTCCCCCTCTCCCTCTGCCTGCCTCCCTGCCTACTTATGATCTCTTTCTCTCTGTCAAATAAATACATAAATAATCTTTAAAAAAAAGATTAATTTTTAAAAATATGCCACACTCCCCCCAGTAGCTCAGACAGAAGCTTATTCAGTGCAGGGCTCTTCAGGGAAGCATCAAAAACATCCAAAGGAAAAGGACCCAGAGGATCCCTGAGCAGGCCCTGGCCACTGATACTAAGAGAAACAATCTTCATCTATGGGCTCCAAATGTGGACAAGCCAGACCTGGAAAGTTAGTGGGGGACAGAACAACACTGGCTCCTGGAGTAAATGGTATATCAAGGCTTAGTGCTAGGACTGAAGAAATAAAAAGAATTCTAAATCTAAAAGTGTGGGAGGTTAAAGATGGCTACAAATTCTTTGAGATGTCTCCCATCAAGAGGTGGGGTCCGTTTCTCCACTTCTTGAATCTGGGCTACGTCATGACTCATGACTCCTTCAACCAACAGAAGGTGGCAGAAGTGATGCTATGCTAGTTCTAGGCCCAGTCTTCAAGAAAATCAGCAGCTTCTAACTCGGTCTTTTGGGGTCTTGAGCCACCATGTAAGAAGTTTGACTGTGCTGTTGGAAAGACTCGGTGGAGAAGCTCAGAGGCAAACTGGATGGCCTTCCAGCCATCGCCACCGGAGTGCCATCCATATGATTGAGGCCATCCTGGACTTTCCAGACCAGACAAGCTGTCGACTGAACATCACCAAGTAACCGCCATCAATAAGACATGGGATGGGAGAATTTCCCAGGAGAACCCTGCCCCAAATTTGGAACCCACGAAATCATGAGATGTAATAAATTTGTTGTTGTTTTGGAGCACTAAGTTTTGGGGGTGTCTGTACCATAGCAGTAGATAGTGAAACACTGGCCAAAGATCTTTTCTGGCCTATGAATTTTTCAGGCTCTTGAGCCTAAAGAATGCCTGGGATTTCTGGGCCTTCTTCTATTTCTCTAGTTTGTATTACTAAAGCAGTACCTTTGGTTTAAAAAGCTAAACAGTTCCAGAAGAGAAGAAGTAGGAAATGGGAACGTGGTAGGTACGTAATCAGGGCTGGCTGGATATTTGCTTGTTAGATGGAGACAAAAATGCCCTTATGCATAACAGCCCAGCCCTGTAAAGCAGGAAGGAAGGACGGCCCTCCAAAGTTATTCATCCTGCTGGATTTCTCTCTTGAGCTGAATGTCTTTTGAGATACAGGAATGTATCAGATAGGGTTCCAAAAATGAGCAACCCCAAGACTCACCACCATTCATAAGCTCATTTGAGAACTAAATCCACTTGTAAAATGGTGACTGCCAGGTTTGGAAGCAAAAGCTGAAAACCACCATAATAATGCATTTCTTCCTAATCAAGCCAGTCTTTCATATCCTCTGTATCTGCTTACATTTTCCCTATATAAACATTTAGAATTGGCCCAGATTATCAATTATTCTTGGTAATTGGGTCACGAGTGATAAGAATAATCACAAAGAAGTCTCACGCTTCAAATGAGTGTGTAGTTTCGAACCAAATATCAGAACTGCCTAAAGTGAGTTGCCCCGCCTGGCTCTGCCTGCCTGGATAGAGTAGTTAAAAATAATGAAATGGAAGTGAAACAAAAGGAATCCAAAGGCAAACCAATAGAAGGCCCAAAGATCTACTATAAAGGTGTCAGACGAGGAATTAGGAGATCCCAGTCCTCTCATTTTGCCAACAGTTGGGAACCGTAGACAGACCTAACCTCCCTGGGTCTCAGTATCTTCTTCTGGACATTAGAGAGAAAATCTTACATGTTTACAAGATTGCTGTGAAAATTTATGTGATCATTAATATGAAAGCACCCCCCCAACACACACACACACACACACACACACACACACACACACACACGGGGACATAAAAGTGCTCGGCAAACGTAAATTGTTACTTTAGAAAATTCAAAATGTATTTGTCCCTGAAGAATAAATGAATAGCTACGTTCAGCTCATCTATGGAGGTCAGCTAATAGAACCCATTTGGTTTGTAGACGACAAAACTCAAGTCGAGAAGGAGTGATGTGCGAAGATGGCAGAGCCATTGCCTAGAAAAGTGTTTTTTTCACACAGAGGCTAGTGGTTTCTTAGTCCCCTGACTGCCCTTGAACACCTCTGAAGTTGGAGGCAATGTCTAGAACAGTCATCAGTGAAGCGGTTCTCAGGGTTTTCCTGATTAAAATCAGAGATCACCCATCAGTCTCTGACTCCTCTAGCCAATCTATCACCTAATGCTAAGTTTACTTCCCCAGTCTTTCTGGAGATTCATTCCCTTGTCTCCAGTCACACAGCAGTCCCCGAATCAAGCTTCTGTCTTCCCTCAACTGGTCTACCCTAATTGTTCTCCTACTTTCTGTTCTTCACCCTTCCAATCTCTTTTCCACACCACAGCCAAAAGGACTTTCTCAAAAAAAGCAAACCTGACTGCATCCACCTACTTAAATTCCTCCAAAGGTTTCCCATAAAACACAATGGCTTCCCAAGGCCCACCAGGCTCTATAGACTCTAGCCCCCCACTAAATCTTCTAGGCTGATTTCCTGTTCTTCTTCTGGTTCCAGGGCCAGGCCATGCCCTGCTAGTATACCCACCACCACTCCAATCCTCTTTGCCTCATTAGCACCTTTCAGCCACAAATCTAAATCAACTCAAATTTCCCTCTCCTCCAGAAAATGTTATGAGTCACCCCTTAGATTAGAACAGGGCTCAGAGCTTCCCATAATTTCCTTTCCATCTCTTTTCAGAGTTTGGCATTATATATTTATCCCTGTAAATATTTGATCTATGCCAATCTCTGTTGTCACAGGCTATAAGGTCCATGGGGCAATGCCCATGTCTGTTTTGGCCACTATTTGCTCAGTAGTCAGTGCCTGGCATTCAGTAGGTGCTCAATAACTGTGGATTGAGGAAAAGAATGAAGAAAAAGTTGTTAACCCCAAGGCACAATAACCAGCATTTTTTCCACTGAATCCCATGAAAATGATTTTTTAAAAGGGTACCAGTTCTCATTTCATGAAGACCCTTGAAGCTGTAATGATTTATAAGTTCTGATGGAAAGGGGATCTATCTTCTAAAAGCAATTCCTATTTTCAGTACAATACTCTATCTAAAGGTCTTCCTTAAAATCCCCCAAAAGACTGTCATCTCTTCTCTCTCCTCACCATTGAGAAGAGCAGTATCCTAAATCTAAGGTTGAAATGGGTATGAAAATTTAAAAATAATGAAAAATACATTGAAGTTAAAATTTTCCAGTTAGGTAGAGAAAGGGATAGAGAAGATCAAAAACCCTTCAGCGTAGACAGAAAATCCAAAATCTTTTTTTTTTTTTTCTTAAAGCAGGCGGTAGGGAGAAATCCATTAGTTACCAAGCTTCTACTACATTTCAAATGTGCACTAGGCATTATGCATATAATTTAATCCCACACCATGCTAATAGTTAAGTATTCTCTATTTTATACATAAGGAAGTAAGCAAGCCTAAGTTCACACAGCTTTATACATTGGCACAGCTAGAATTCAAACTCAAAGCAATCTGGTTTTAAAGCTTACCTGCCCTGTCTTGAACCATTCCATTGTCCCTAAGAAAAATGCACAGAAGTGCTTCCTACCGTAATCCAATTCTGTTCATTTTCTTCCCCAAATCTATCTTCCCAAACGAATTCCTGAGCATTTGTGGGAAACAGGCTAGAGGTAAGTCTCCTCCCATACCTTCATTCATTCTCTGCACTTATGATCTTTGACTACTTGCTAAGGTTTGAAGCACTGAGATCGACACACAGGTTTATTTACACCAGTCACACCTCAACATCTAGCCTGTGAGCTCCCTTGAGAGCAAGGGCCATGTCTCATTCATCTTTGGAGCCCTGGTGCTGAGTGAAGTCTCTGACTCTCAATAAATCTTTGTTAAATTAACTGGATGAACGTGGACTGATGCAGAGATGAATAAAACATATCCTTGCCCCCAAGACATTTAAGATCTAATAGGAGAGAGAACACATGCCAGAAACAATAATAGAAGACAGTAGTAAAAGTGTCACAGAGAGTTAAAAGGCCAAGAAAAGGCTTCAAGGACTCTGGGCATGGCCTTAAAGACTTGGTGAGATTCCAATAGACCAAATAAGGTAAGAACTGGGTTCATGGAGGGTATCCCAGGTGGTTGGAACAAGATAGAGTTCCAGAAGAAAGAAAGCCTAAATATGACTCAGGATACTCTCATTGAATGGAGCATAGAGTTCAGATAAGGGGGCTGCCTGGCAAGTAGGCTAGAATCAAATTAGAGAAAGGAATCTTAGAAGACAGGGCCAGAAGTTGGCTGGGAGGGGGAAGCAACACTCAAGGAAAGGCTTATTTGGGAACCATGTGCAAGATGAACAGAGAATTTGGGAGAAGTTAGAGTAATCTTCACAGAGAGGCTTCATACAGCTCAGGGCAGATGCAACTGTGCTCTCAGGCTCTCCTACTAACCCAGAGAACTTGGACACTGTAACAGTACCCACCACTTTCTTCCCTGAAAGACAGACTGAGGTGGACTCAGTCAAGGTGGACTTGAGCCAAGACTCAACGCAGACACTGGTTCTCCTAAATGTGCCAGGGTTCCCATTTTCCATCCAAACCAGCAGGTCTCTCTCTCTTGCTTGGTATTTATCAGGAAGCTGGGTGAAGCAAATGCTCCAGGGAGTTGATTCCCTTGGGATCAGCCCTTAGTAGATGACGGGTAAGGAGTTGGCCAAATACCCTAGCTTCCTTGCTGGGGCAACCCTTGAGTGTGTTCCATTCTGTATCCCACAGAAACTCAGTGGGTCTGAGCCCCAGGTGGCCATAGTAGTAACCTGCTCAATATATATAAACCTTCATAAACTGATTTCTCTTTCCTGTCTTACTTCTCTACTCCCTCACTGTTCTTTCCTAAGATAACCTTCCAAATAGATTATTTGCCCTCAGAACCTTGTCTCAGGGCCAGTTTCTGGTGGAACCGAAAGTAAGACACAAGGATTTGTGGCTTCTTTAGGATGGTGAAGCTTCTCCCACCAAAAGGAGGGAGACCCGGATGGTACCAGATTCGGGGCATTGTGGGGTGAAGTTTGGCATGGAGAAACCCCTCCCTGAGGCTTGGGACACCAGACCTGTCGGGGTCAACATAGGACGATGTGCTGCCAGAGGAAAGAACGACGTCCAAGAGGTCGACCAGTTGGCAAGCCATGATGACTCCACTGACCAAGACTTTCCTCTATGGTCAGGGCCACCACATTCAACAGACACAGCCAAAGAATACTGAAACTAGCATTTAGGTCCCCGTGTTCTTTTCCAGTCTAAATTGCTACTCTTACATATCTGGAGTTTGCTCCAAAGCCTTTTATAGAAGCTTCCCAAAGGCCAAGGCTGCTGTGCGCTAAAAAAGAGAGAGAAAAGCAAAAGAAGATCCTGTACGTGGAATGTCAAATAACTCTGCTCATAAAACACATTTGTTGCCAAAAGGAGAAGCCCCTCAGAAAGGGAAATCAGCCGCTAAGCAGACGAGGAGTTTCGAGTGAAGCCTTTGCTCCAGCTCAGAATCACGGTCAAGTTCTCTTTGGGCACGAACTCAACAAGTAAGGGAAACACCTCATTACAACCCAAAGGTAACTTTGTGAAATTGCATTAAACTCTATAGTGCCAAAATACCTATCCAATCCCTCTCTTGGGTGCAGGTCAGAAGCAGGGAACCTGGATGTCCTTCTAGATGACAAAAGACATACACATGAATATAGGTGCTCCCTCCTCTTCTGCTTTAAAAGCTAAAGGCCTAGCATGTGTCCCTGAGCTTCATTGTCTATCATGGTGTTAAATTAGGTTTTACCACCTAAACACAACATCTAGGACATTTCAACGGTCCAACAAAAGAATGCAGTATATTTTCCTATTGAGAAGGCAGTATTCAAACACGCAAAATCTCCAAGCCATTGTTGCTCATAGCCTGTAAGACTTGGCAAACCAGAGCAACGTCTTTGTTGAATAATATATCAAGGGACAAATTCCACATCTGGAATTTTGAACATACGAGTCATAAGACAAAAGGATCCAAGAGTAAGTGTTGAACCAAAATATTTAGCTGATTAGCACAAGACTCTGGCAGAGAGCGCCATGAAAGAAGCATGCAAGCTGAGATCATCTTCCAGCTTCTTTTGGCATGCAAACAGTTCCTTGTTTAATTTTCCCTAAAGATAACCATAACTCCAGGGACTGAAACATGCTGTGACTTCAGAATCCTATACAGTGACGAAAAGACAATGACCAAATGTCATTTAAGGCATAGCGTGCAAGTCAGGGCACACGGCACACTGCTTAATTGTAAAGGCACAGAACAGCTGCAAAACCCTGAGACCAGATTATTATGTCACCTTATTTTAGGGCGAACACACACTGAAACACATGGGCTTACACTTTGGGGCAGAAGTCTAGATTAATGCTTCTAATCCTTCAAATGTTAGTCCTCCGATGAAAGCAATGCCACGTTATGGAATAGAACGTTGTCTTTCCATAGGGCTGGAATGGACACTGCTTCTGACTGGTGGATTTCACACAAACCAGTGAGGCCCAGTTATGGGTCTGACCCCCCAGAGAGGCCAGTTAGCCCTGCATCTTTCTGCTCTCCTAGCTACTTGCCTGTTTCTCTTACCTCCCTGCCCTACCCTTCAACCTCTTCTCCTCACCCCCTACAGCATGCCTCTACCACCTCCTCCCCTCAAGAGTTGGACTTTGGCCTTCCTCTCTTCCATATTCCCATTCTTCTTCCAGGGTGTGATCTCATATAGCTTCAGTCTCTACCTAAGAACAGATGCCTCCCAGACTTTCTCTGGGCCCACATTGCTAGCTATTTTAGTGTATCTGTCCCACGACATCTTACGAATAAAGTATCTAAAAGTAAATTCATTGCTCTCTCCATTCAACTTCTATCTTTCTAGGCTTCCCGTTATCGGAACTAAGATTTTTCAGTTAGGCATATTCATCCCCTTCTCTTTCCAAATTCTCACCCCGGACCAAGCCTACTTCAATTCAAACGGAAATCACTGGGGAAAAGAAAACCCTTCTAATCCATTTCTCTGCCTCTATATTCTTCTCCTTTATCTGTCTGATACTAAAAACATATTGCATCCAAAATAATCAGTCTATTCTGACACACTGAATCAAATCCAAATACGTTTTGGTTTGCAGAGCTGACCTTCTTTGTGTACTCAACATATAGGCCTACCCCTCACCACATGTAAGAAAAAGCTGGTTGGCCTCCTTCACACGAGCACTCTCTCCTACGGATAATTGCAGGCTTTGAGGGACCCCCCTCCTCAGATATGCATCTGGCTTCTTCCCTTCACTACCTGTATAACTTTAAATAATATATATTTAAGAAGTACAATGTGGTATTTTGATACACGTATACATGGTGCAGTGCTTGTCACAATGAAGTTGATTAATGTATCCACAACCTCTCAGAGTTGCCTCTTGTATGTGTGGTGAAAACGCTTAAGATCTACTTTCTTAGGAAGGTTCAAGTACACGATACAGTACTATTAACCGGAGTCACCATGTTGTACATTAGATCCCTAGAACTTATCTTATAACTGAAAGTTTTTATGTTTGAGTAAACATCTTCCCTTTTCCCCCACCCCCACCTCCAGTCCCTAGTAACCACCAATCTACTCCATTTCTATGAGTTTCGCTTTTTGAAATTCCACACATAAGTGGATCATGCAGGATTTGTCTTTCTGTATCTGACTTATTTCACTTAGCATCATGTCCCTCAGGTTCATTCTTGTTGTCACAAATGGGAAGATTTCCTTCTTTGTTAAGGCTAAATAATATTCCTTTGTATAGTGTGTGTGGTTGTGTATCTCACATTTTTTTTTTTGTCCATTCATTCATCAACAGAGACTTAGATTATTTTCGTATCTTGGCTATTCTCATGGTGTTGTTCTGAGGTTGGAATGAGTTAACTATACATTAAAGTGCCTAGAAAAGCATCCAGAAAATAGTAGAAGTTTAATTAATTCGTTCCCTTCTTTATTTCTTTTGTCATCTTTCCACCCATATCCCAACCTCCTTTATTATTTTGTTGTTGTTTTCTCTTTTGGGGGAGTTGATACGTCTCTTTTTAAAAAATTGAGATTATGCAGAGTGAAATAAGTCAAGCGGAGAGAGTCAATTATCTTATGGTCCCACTTACGTGTGGAGCATAAGGAAAAACATGGAGGGCATCGTGAGAAGGAAGGGAAGGGTGAATGGGGGGAAATCGGAGGGGGCGATGAACCAGGAGAGACTATGGACTCTGAGCAACAAACTGAGGATTTTGGAGGGGTGGGGGCAGGGGGTTGGGCGAGCCTGGTGGTGGGTATTGAGAAGGGCACGTATTGCATGGAGCACTGGGTGTGGTGCATGAACAATTAATCTTGTAACACTGAGAAGATAAAATATATTTAGGAAGGAAAAAAAAGAAAAAAGAAAAAGAAAAATAATTAAAAAATGAAGTATAAGGGCCATACATTATATGAGTTTCAGGTACACAACATAATGGTTTCATAGTTGTTTGTGAAATGATCACAATGAGTCTAGTTAACACTCATCACCACACATACTTACAAATTTTCTTTTTCTTATCATCAGAACTTTTTTAAAAAATTTTATTTTTTCAGTGTTCCAAGATTCATTGTTCATGTACCACAACCAGTGCTCCATGCATTATGTGCCCTCCTCAGTACTCACCACCAGGCTCGCCCACCCCCCAACCCCCTACCACCCCCCCTGGTGCAGCCACTTTGGAAAACAGTGTGGAGATTCCTCAAGAAATTAAAAATAGAGCTACCCTATGACCCTGCAATTGCACTACTGGGTATTTACCCCAAAGAGGCAGAGGCAGTACAAAGAAGGGCCACATGTACCCCAGTGTTCATAGCAGCAATGGCCACAATCGCCAAACTGTGAAAAGAGCCAAGATACCCTTCAACAGATGAATGGATAAAGAAAATATGGTCCATATATACAATGGAATATTATGCCTCCATCAGAAAGGATGAATACCCAACTTTTGTATCAACATGGACAGGACTGGAAGAGATTATGCTGAGTGAAATAAGACTGTGGACTCATCAGAACTTTTAAGATCAACTCCCTTAGCAACTTTCAAATATTTAATGCAGCATTGTTAACTGTAATCCTCCTTTAAAGCTGAGCTCAAAGCTCACAACCCTTGGAAACCTTCACTGGGTAATTCCAAGAACTTCTGGTCAGCTTTTCCATCCTCTTTCAGGTAGGACTGTCAGATCAAATAAGTATACTTTTATGCTAAAAATACTCTAAAATTATATATTTCTAAATTATACCATTATAAAAATCATAAAAAAATATTCTTGGAATTGACTCATATTAAAGAAGTACGCATTATCTGAAATTCAAACTTAACCAGGCATCCTTGTTTTTATTTGCTAAATCCAGAAAGTCTCCTTTCAGTGGTGTAGTGGCCTTTTTTTTTTTTTTAATTTTTATTTACTTATCCGAGAGAGAGAGAGAGAGCGTACGGGGGCAGGAGTTGGGTTGCAGAGGGAGAGGGACAAGCAGACTCCACACTGAGTGTGGAGCCTGACACAGGGCTCCAACCCACAACCCTGAGATCATGACCTGAGCCAAAATCAAGAGCCAGGGACTTAACCAACTGAGCCAACCAGGCACCCCCATAGTGGGCTTTTTCTATTTTGATATTTTCTGTGACTTTTTTTAGGTTAGAACCTGCTTCATGACTGGAAGTCTGTCTTTTACTCCTGTCATGTTTCCAATAGCAGTGAGTCTATCTGTGTGCCCAGCCTATACTCCAAGCCTTTGGCAAGGCCACCTCCTCTGTGAAGTCTCTCAGGCTACTGCAGCCACCTGCTGAGACCATGACCTCTTTGATGATAGCATAACATGGTTTGTTTTGCCACCGATCTGTTGCTTTTGTGACATTCTCTATGTATTTTTTAATTGAATGACTGATAGTGACCATTCAAAATATGTTGCTGCCTTTTTTATACTCATTGCAGCTCTAACAAGACATGAATAGACATTTCTCCAAACACATACACATGCCTAACAGACACATGAAAAGGTGTTCAACATTGCTCATCATCAGGGAAATGCAAATCAAAACGACAATGGGACATTACCTCACTCCTGTCATAATGGCTAAAAACAAAAACACAAGAAAAAAACAAGTGTTGGCAAGGATGTGGAGAGAAAGGAACTCTTGTGCACTGTTGGTGGGAATGCAAACTGGTACAGCCACTCTGGAAAACAGCATGGAGGTTCCTCAAAAAGTTAAAAGTAAAACTACCCTACAATCCAGTTATCGCACTACTGGGCATCCAACCAAAATATACAAAAACACTAATTCAAAGGGATACGTGCATGCCTGTATTTATAACAGCATTATTTATAAAAATTATGGAAGCAGTCCAAGTGTCCATCGATAGATGAATGCATAAAGAAGTGTGTGTGTGTGTGTGTGTGTGTGTGTGTGTGTAGAATGGACTATTATTCATAAAAAAGAATGAAATCTTGCTATTTGCAACAATGTAGATGACTCTAGAGGGTAAAATGCTAAGTGAAATAAGTCAGTCAGAGAAAAGACAAATACCATATGATTTCACTCATATGTGGAATTTAAGAAACAAAACCAATGAACAAAGGAGGGGAGGCCAAACCAATAAACAGACTCTTAACCAAAGAGAACAAACTCATGGTTACCAGATGGGAGGGGGTAGGGAGATGGGCAAATAGGTGAAAGGGACTGTAATTTTGCTTGATTTTGCTGTGAACCTTATCATGATGAGTGCTAAGTAATGTATAGAATTGTTGAATCACTATATAGTACACCTGAAACTAGTGTAACACTGTATGTTAACTACGCTGGAATTAAAATTTTAAAAACCCATTGCAGCTCTAACCTGGAGAATATTTGAAAGAGTTACATTACACGTTCAATTGCCTAGATACTAGCATTACAAAGATGAATGAAGCAAACTCTGAGCTCTGGAGTCTTCTAGTGAGGAAGGCCTACTGTATAACATCTATAATGCAATCAGGTAAATGTTCAGATATAGGACAAGGAAGAAGTTACTATGGGAAATCATATAAGAAAGGCTCTGCTTGGGCCAGGGGGTAGGGCAGTTTCACAGAGAAAATAACACTGGGGCCCAGCTTGAGAGAAGGGGGTGAAGTTGTTCATCAGTATAGTGAACCCAGAGGTGACGATGAACTGGTCACACAAGTCAAACTCAGGAAATATCTGTGGAGGAGAGGTGTCCCTTGTGAGGGGTGAGGGGCTTAGGGAAGCTGGGAGAGAAAAGGTTTTGGTAACACACACACTATCATCCAATTTCTATAAATGAGACTTCAGAGGAATGTGATAATTCTGCTATGATATGTGACTCAGAGACAAAATCTGAGAAGGAGCCTAGGAGGCATTTAGGGTAAATAATATTCAGGAACATGAAAACCTACCTGAAGGGCACCTGGGTGGCTCAATTGGTTAAGTGTCCAACTCTTGATTTTGGCTCAGGTCATGACCTCAGGGTTGTGAGATCGAGTCCCTCAATGGGCTCTGTGTTTAGAGTCTGCTTGAAAGTCCCTGTTTCCCTCTCCCTCTGTCCCTCCCCCTGCTCTCTCTCTCTTGCTTTCTTTCTCTCTCAAAAATATAAATAAAGATAAAATCTTAAAAAAAAAAAACCACCTGAAGTGCCCAGTCCTTACTGTACTTCACAAGACAAGGTTATTGCACAAAAGTGCAGAAAGCAGTTCTTCTCAAACTACTTGTAAATAACACCTAAAATGGTCTATACCCACACAGTTCAATAAAAATATAATAAGAGCCACCTGTGTCATTTTAAGTTTTCTAGTAGCCACATTAAAAAAGTAAAAGAGGAAAACTCACTATTGTCAAGATGTCAGCCTTCCCAATTTGATCTATAGATTCAAAGCAATCCCAATGAAAATCCCAGCATGTTACTTTGTGGATGTCAACAAACTGACTCTTAAGTTTATATGGAGAGGCAAAAGGTCCAGAATAGTCAACACAATATTAAAGGAGAAGAGTAAACTTGGAAGACTGACACTACCTGACTTCAAGATTTGCTATAGAGCTACAGTAATCAAAACAGTATGGCATCGGCCACAGAATAGACAAATGGATCAATGGATCACAAGAGAGAGCCCAGAAATAGTCCCACATAAATACTGTCAACTGATCTTTGACAAAGGAGAAAAAGCAATTCGATGGAGAAAAGATAGTCTTTTTGATATATGACACTGGAACAACTGGACATCTATATGCAAAAAAAAAAAAAAAAAGAACCTAGTTATAGACCTTACAAGCTTCACAAAACTTCACAAAAATCAACTCAAAATGGATCACAGATCTAAATGTAAAATGCAAAACTGTAAAACTCCCAGAAGATAACGTACGAGAAAATCTAGAGGACCATGGGCATCAATACCAAATGCATAATCTGTGGAAGAACCCATTGGTAAGCTTGACTTCATGAAAATTGAATATCTTCTGCTTTGCAAAAGATACTGTCCAGAGAATGTGAAGATGAACCACACACTGAGAGAAAATATTTATAAAGGATTGTTATCCAAACCATACAAAGAACTCTAAACAGTAAGAAAACAAAAACAACAACAACAAAAAAAAACCTGAGTTAAAAAATGGGATGAAGATCTGAACAGTCACCGCACTGAAGAAGATACACAGTTCAAAGAAGCAATATGAAAACACGTTCCACAAAACTATGGAGACAGTAAAAAGATCAGGGGTTGCCAGGGGTTAGGGACTGAGAGGAATGAGTAGGTGAAGCACAGAAGATTTTTAGGACAGTGAAACTATTCTGTATGATACTGTAATAGTGGATGTATGTCATTATACATTTGTTCAGACCCATATGTAATCTACAACAATGAGCGAACTCTAGTGTAAACTGTGGACTTTGGGTGACAATAATGTGTCAGTGTAAGTTCATCAGTTATAACAAATGTACGGCTCCAATGGGGAATGTTGACAGTGGGGGAGGCTGTGCCCGTAAAGCGGGGAAGGGTGTGTATGGGAACTTTCCGTAATTTTGCTTGATTTTGCTGTGAACCTGAAATTGCTCTAAAAAGTCAAGTCTAGTTAAAAGTAAAAAGAAACAAACAAAAAGTAAATCTATCTTAATTGTGTAATATCGTTTACTTAACCCAGCACATGTAAAATATCATCGCAACATGTGCAATCATTATTAATGAGATAGTTTAGATTCTTTTTATCATACTGAGCCTTTGAAATCCACTGTGTCGTTTACATTTACAGACGTCTCAGTTCAGACAAGCCACATTTCAAGTGCTAATTAGCCACATTCAGCTAGTGGCTATCCTACTGAATAGTGGAGGTCTGTAGCCTGTTCAAGAAAATGAATTCAGCGACTATGCGCTTGGGTATCTTTGCAGTGTCAAATTGCTATGAATATTTTTAAGCACTCACTCTAGATTTTTAACGTATCCTGGACCAGCAGTGAGTAGTTCACTCACCACACAGAATAGGCCATACTCTGAGCAGCTATGGATTAGAAAGCTCCATTCTGCTCCAGAGAGCAGGCAATCAGTAACACAACTCAATACATGATGGACATGGAGTCTCTTAAGAAATTTTGTTCAAGGGCACCTGGGTGGCTCAGTCGGTTAAGCATCTGCCTTCGGCTCAGATCATGATCCCGGGGCCCTGGGATCGAGTCCCGCATTGGGCTCCCTGCTCAGCAGGAAGCCTGTTTCTCCTTCTCCCACTCCCCTTGCTTGTGTTCCCTCTCTCACTGTGTCTCTCTCTGCCAAATAAAGAAATAAAATCTTTAAAAAAAAAAAGAAGAAGAAGAAGAATCGTTTGTTCAGGTGGAAGCAAACTATGGCTTGCAAAAGGGTCCTATGTTGGGGAAGGGTAGGAGATCACGTGCAGACATCTTTCTTCCTTTGCTCTGCCACCCAGTCTCACGGAAACAGAAATGGAAAACAACAAAGGAAGCTCAAAACAAGTGGCTTCACCCAGCTATAGCCATCTACCACCAAATCTTCCCAGGCACTTGGAAATAGCTAAACACAGCTTAAAGCGAGATTTGAATAGGTAAAGCAAAAATCAATTATTTTCAAATATAGGTTTGAAGGGAGACAAATAAAAGAATTCTCTTAAGTAACATCGTAATTCTGGAGAAATGGCCTTGTTTATAGATGTATTAAAACCATCGGAAACCTATAGGGAATCATTTTTCTGAGAAACAGTTCCCTTGAAAATAAATAAATAAAACTTATTTATTCTGAAAGAGAAGGCGAAATTCACATAAAACAGCTTCAAACAGCAACTTTTCAACCTAAATGAAACAGAAGAGCTTCATCTCCGAAAACCAGTCATAACATAGCAAAATCAGTGCTCAGAAAAAAAGTTCGAAATACAAAGGAAATTGGAACAGAAAACTGTCACAAAAAAGATGAAGATTTAAATGCCCCACAAGTAACCATTAAAAAGAAATCTCGAACAGAGAATAACCAAAATTAAACAGGTCCTGAGTCTGCAGACTTTATAACATCAAGAACAAGTCAACATCACTCTGTACATATGTAATTATATATAGTTAAGTCTTAAAGAACTGGTGAATTACAGAGTGAGTGATTTGCCTAACAGATTACCTGAGACTTGGATAGTGACACAAGAGCCAAAATCCAGTTTAGACATTACATTATTATGGACTGAACTGACCCTCCCTCCAATCCCAATAAAGTTCTTATGTTGAAGCCTAGGCCCTGATATGCCTACATTCTGGAGATAGGGCCTATAAAAGTGGTAATTCAGGTGAAATGAGGTCATAAAGATTGGGCCCTAATCCAATAGGACTACATGCTTATAAGAAGAGGAAGAGATAGGTATGCCTGGGTGGCTCAGTCTGTTAAGCATCCAACTCTTGATTTCAGCTCAGGTCATGGTCTCAGGGCCATGAGATGGAGCTCCATGTCGGGCTCTGTGCTCAGCATGGAGTCCACTTGAGATTTCCTCTCCCTCTGCCCATACACACACACACACACACACACCCGTGCCTTGCATGCAGTCTCTCTCTTTCTCATCCTGAGAATGTGCACAGAAAAAGGCCATCTGTAAGGTAGGAAGAGGGGCCCTCACCAAATAACAGTTTGCCAGAACCCTAATCTTGGACTTCCAGCCTCTGGAAATGTAAGAAAATAAATTGCTGTTGTTTAAATCCCCCTGTCTGTGGTATCTTATTATGGCAGGCTGAGCTAACACAGATAATTTAGAACTCCACAATATACAAAGAAATTCCCAGACCATCTTTAAGGAGCAATTAGTACACAAAGCAGCAGCTAATGGACTCAGCTGCTATGATGTTGAATGATCAAAGTGCGTGTGCGTGTGTGTATGTGTGTGTGTTTGTGTGTGCCTGTGCCAGCCAGCGGTGATGATCGGTCATGGGGGTTTTCGGCCTAATCAATCAGTATGAACTTGGCCTTGCAAGAAATAGGAGAGACCATTCCTGTCAACTAAAAGCTCACTATTTAGTTAGAAAGAGAGAACTAATGTGTGTAAAATACTTAATTATTCTTACTTTGTTCTTCATGCAGCTGGAACTCTCTTTTTAAAGACAGGGGATCAGTGTTTCCTCTACAAGGAGCTGGCAACAAAGGAATATCATTCGGTGCCATTGGTCCGGAAGCCGTCCCCAAAGATTTTCTTCGTGTAATTCTTCTAATTACCAGAAACACCTGATACACAGAGCACCAGGATGGCCAACGTAGCTCATTAAAACCAAGGTGATGAGAGTAAGAATACTAATGAGATAAGAATTAATGGTGTGGTTGTGTTCCAATGCAATGAATCACCACCGAACATTAGAACACAACTTTAAAACATTGGAGCTAAAGGTAAAGACCAAATGGCCTAAGCTCCCGATTTCCCAATCTGGGCTTCTAAGGGCTTGAAGGACTATCCGTCAATAGTAAGGGTACATAGGTTCCACACTGTGAAAGGGGAGAAAACTTCTTGAGACAAATGCTGGAGAATGAGGAATGAGGAAGAAAAAAAGAAAATGATGCACATCGAGCATCTACAAAGAGCCGAGAGGCACCATGTTAAATATCTGACATTAGTCATCATATTCAAATTCTATGTCTGTATCGACACTAATTAATTAATTCTCTTATGTACCCCCTTAAGAGGAAAAGTGTTATTCACACCATTTTACAGATGAAGAAACAAAAGTTCAGGGTGTGGAAGCGACTTGCGTGGGACTATACAAATGCGATGACCAGAACCAATATTCTAGCCGACGTCTCCAGCCAATTCTGAAGATGTCACTCTGCTTTTCCAGCTCACACACACCTCCAGCCTAATTTTTTTTCTCCAACCTAATTCTTAAGCACACCTTAGAGTCAAAAAGATTTCCACTGTACGCCTATCTAAAAAATAATAGTCTCCAGGAAAACCACGCAGATCCCCCTTGAGAGCCAAGGCAGTTATGCCCTCATTGCTCAGCGTATTCGTTGCTAAAGATTCCCAGCTGAGTCCTTCCCCAGGATTTGACCTTGGTAGGTAGGAACTGCCCAAAGTTATTCCAAAGTTATACCCTTGGATGAGGGTAGCCACATCCAAGGGGTGGTCCGTGGGTGTGGGGTACAAAGGTTCAGCCCCCTTGCCTCGATTTGGGGTAACTCTGAAGAACCATGTCAGTTTCAGAGCTCCCCACTGCACCTGCTGAGGCCTCTGTTGTGACCACATTATAGCTCAACTGCTTCCTCTGCCCGATCCTGCTTCCTTCACTCCCTTATAAATGCTGATCCTGAGGGCACCTCCACTCCAAGAAAAAAATTGGGAAACTGACCTAGGAAATACATCATTTTTATTTTTACCAAAAATTGTACATAATGCACCTGAAGCAATATGGAGAAAATGTTGTTCTCTTAGCAGCTGATACATAAAAATCTCTTTCCCACCTAATGGGAAAGAAATCTGTTGATAGGTCTCTTGGGGGTGGGGGTGTGGCTCGAGAACCTCAAAGAGCATGGCTGGTTAACATATTAGGGTGCCTAATCGGCTGAGATATAATGGGACAATCAAGGACTGGGGAGAACCTGGTGAGACTGAGAGCCACGTGTAGGAAGAACTAAAGGAAAACCTTGGACATTGGGGAAACAGTGAGAAGAAAAACTG
Organism: Nasua narica; assembly: GCA_028533885.1. Lineage (NCBI taxonomy): Eukaryota > Metazoa > Chordata > Mammalia > Carnivora > Procyonidae > Nasua > Nasua narica. The sequence continues at coordinate 32,342,440 of CM052801.1, read as the reverse complement.
GAACACAAAGGTCAGCCCAGCACCCCAAGAAGATGAGAGTCATTTGCGGTGAGGTGTGCAAGGTCAACGCCTTCCCCTGTCTGCCCTGCAAAAATGTCAGTGAATTGGACACTTTGTGTGAGTAGACTTTCCCCTGGGGAGTTCAGAGAGGTTGCTGTGGAGATATCTGATACCTGGACTTGACTTTCAGTGACAGAGTTAAGTTCTAGCTCCGGAAATGGTGACATGAACTCTCAGCATCCAAGGAGACCGATATACTGTGCCTCTCCGGTTCTAAGGATCTATAAGTGCAAATAGGGGCACCTGGGTGGCTCAGTCTGTTAAGCACCCGACTCTTGATTTCGGCTCAGGTCATGATCTCAGGGTCGTGAGATAAAGCCCCCATGTAGGGCTCCACGCTCAGCGGGAGTCTGCCGAGAGATTCTCTCTCCCGATCCTTCTGCCCCTCCCCCCACTCTCTCTCCCTTTCTCTCAAATAAATGGTTTAATAAAATAAATAAAAGGGCAAGTAAAAAAACAACAGCATGCCATTTTTGCTATCAGCTTAGCAAAGTGATTTTTAATGAAATTACCAATACAGGAACAGAAAGTGCATAGGAATGGACCCTCCTACACTATTTAAGAAATTGTATGTTGTTACAACCTTTGTAAAGGGCAGCGTCGTGGTACAGAGCAAGAAGCGTGTACACATTCATGCTCTTTGACCCACTAATTAGCCATTAGGAAACATATCCCAAGGAAATGGTGATAAACACAAAAATTTATGTTCATGAAAATATTCTGGAACATTATTTACAGTAGCTAAAAACTACTCAACAGTGGGAAAATGTTTAAATAAATTATGCTACATTACCATCCATTACTGGAAATTCTTTCCTCAAAGAACATTTAATGAGATGGGAAAGTGCTTGTGATAATGTTAAGTGAAAATATATGTACATCAACTTCTACACTGGACTCCTAATTCTGTGAAAAAAATAAAGCTATAAATCTTTCAACTATTTGGTCCAGGTAATGTGTGCATGTGTAAATGAATGCCTAGATCTACCTGTGTGTATATACATTTGTGAATTCAGCAAAATGGGCATGTGTATTTTATAAGCGGGAACAAATGGCATAAAAAGAGAAATCCAACTAAAAGACAAAACGCAACACAAGGGCACCTGGGTGGCTCAGTCGGTTAACTATCTGCCTTCAGCTCATGTCATGATCCCAGGGGCCTGGGATGGAGTCCTGCATTGGGCTCCCTGCTCTGCAGGAAGTCTACTTCTCCCTCTGTCCCTACCCCCACTCGTTCTCTCTCTCTCTCTCTTTCTTTATAAAAATAAAATCTTTAAAAAAAAACACACAACACAAAATCTTGGGTTTTATGTCCTTCAACGTAAGAGGAATTTGCTTCTTCTCATTTATATTATTAAACAAACCCATTCGAGCACTCAAACTAAGTCCCTGCCTGGTTGGCTGTGTAAACTATAGAACTAATAAAATCCTTCCTCCATGTTTTCCCAGGACATGAAAGAGATGATACCTATGAAGTCCAGTTTTTGGGTCATCTTATTTAACAGCATTTCACTTTTTTTTTAAAGATTTTATTTGTTTATTTGACAGAGAGAGAGAGAGAGATCACAAGTAGGCAGAGAGGCAGGCAGAGGGAGAGGGGGAAGCAGGCTCCCTGCCAAGCAGAGAGCCCGATGCGGGGCTCGATCCCAGGACCCTGAGATCATGACCTGAGCTGAAGGCAGAGGCCTAACCCGCTGAGCCACCCAGGAGCCCCAACAGCATTTCACTCTTTAGTGAATGTGCTTATGACCTTGAAAGGATAAAGAGCCTCGGTCACTGTTTTCCTGTGGAGAAACCTGCCTAGTCTACCTCCAAGGCTTAACTCAGGGATTGTAAGTTCCTTCCTGGCATGACAAGCACTAACAGAGAGGTTTCCTCTCTGCCTGGAAGGTTTGCTCGTTGGCTTTGCCCTTCACTTTCCTTTGAAACATGTGAGGGCTCAAACTTTACATAGACAAAAGACTCTCCAAGTGATGAGCCTTTTGCTCTAAATAAAACAGTGGCCTTCCTCCACAGACAGATGTGCTACCACCCATCAGGAATAATACAAAACAAAGAAAAAATAGTCTTAGCTTTAAAATAACACTTTGTCACACCCACAAAAAGTGAGATGTGATACCACTTCTCTCCTCCAGGACCTCACAGTCTACTAAGGAAATTCAACATGTAAACAATCGCAACACAGTAAGAGAAATAGGATAAAATAGAGACAGAAGGTGGCGGGGCCATAGTGAGTTTGCCTCCATGTTCTTCTCAGCACCCAGCTGCTGGCTGACACGAAGTACCTGATATATCTTCTTTGTACATGGAGGAATGGATGGATGAATTAAAGGATGAATTAATGAATAGAATAGGGAATGCTTGCCCATGAACTTGAGCTTGCCACAAACATACCCGTGAGATTGTGTAGCTCGTCCCATAAAATGTGGAGTCTATTTCCTCAACCCCTTTGATCTGGACTGACTTGTGTCCTGCTTTAACCAATGGAACGTGGGGGAAGTGACACTGAGTACTAGAACCTACATTTCAATGGGCTTTGCGTCTTCCACCTTTAATTTCTTTGAATTCTCCTGCCACTATGTAAGGAAACCTATGCTAGACCCCAGAATGATGAAAGGGCCAGCACCAAGAGGCAGTGCCCAAACCCCAGAATGTGAGCAAGACCATCTTATACCTTCCATCCCCAGCTGAGCAGCCAGGGGTCTACACAAGTGAGTCCAGATGAGACCACCCAGTTAACCCCCACGTTTGTGAAAACGACAAAATCATCGTAGTTTTCAGCCAGTAATTCTTGGGGCGGCTTGTGACACAACAATAGAAGACTAAGACTCGGGCACTGACTATGAAAGGAAGGAAGGAAAGAAGGAGGGAAGGGGAGAGAAAGAGGGAGAAAAGGAAAGAAAAGAAAAAAGTGGGAGGGAAAGCTGTTCTAAACAGAGGCAAGAGCACATAGAGTGTTCCAGAGTATGCAGCAAAAACACTGCGTGCTGAGAAAAACCACGTGAACAATTTGAGTCAAGCATTTCAAGGCCCCAAACATAGAACTTGGAATTTCATACACAGAAAGGACCTGCAAATTCACTGAGGCTTGTCCTCCTTTTACAGACAAACAAATCGAGGCTCAGGGAGGTTAAAAGTTTTGCCCAAAGTCACACATCCCATGTTATGAAGGTTCGTTCGCCAAATCCCACATTACCAAGAATTTTTTTTATTCCTTCTCTTCCTTGAAACTACATGAATATTTTAAATCCCCAAATAAGGATGGCAGTTATTTGGGGAAGACCCCCCAAAAAACCCCATAATGGTCTGTGCAGTGCACACAGCTCTGAGGGAGACCGTATCCAATCACTAACATCACATGGTTCAGTTCACATTCTATGGAAATTCCCTGAGAGCAGCAAACACTCGGCGCAAAGGGCTACCTTATTTTGAACACCATTCAGAACCAGAGAAGGGAGGAGACAGAAGCCATCACCTATCATTTGGGACAAAAGGCATAATCAGTGGGAAAATCTGATTTGCAATCATTGAAAAGGGTATTAAAGTGAAAGAAAGACCTGGAAAGATGTGTCTGAGGGGCTATTTTTTTTTTAATGAAAACAGCACATGGTGGGCTTAGCTACTCTATAGATTTAGATCAGTTGTGATGTTAAATCTATATGCCAAATGAGAGCATGAAAGACCTGTGGCTCACTGATTCCCTTCATTCAACCCCAGCTCGATATGATTTTATTAGCTTGTTATTGATATTTTGATTCATGGAGCAGTGTTAAAATTCAGTACACAAGCATGAACACAGTGGAAGTGATTATTTGAACAACAACCAAAAAAACACCCTAACACAAGGATAATCTGGGTGTTATCACCAAGTCTCCAGGCCATCGCAGTTATTTTTTTAAGGAAATAAAATAGAAAAATAAGAGAGAGGGGGGAGCGTGGGTGCTGGGTGAGTCAATATGAGAAAGTTGAATAGAAATAAATATTTCTTTGGGTTCTTTTCTCAACAGAAAGCATATTTGTCCCCAAATTAATTTCAAAATTAATTGCTTGGAAATTAAGTAGCTAAGAAGCTTAAGACCTCATGAACAGCTACAAAAGCTTTGGCATACAGGCCTCACTGGAGCTTGGCTCAGGGCTTGCAATAGAGAGAGGGAAGAATGGATTGGTCCTCCTTTCTTCACCCATACCCCTGTTAATCTAGACAAGCAAGACTGATCCATGCTACTTTCTTCCCACCACATCATATCTGCTAGTTTGGCCTTTGGCCTTTGTTCATGAATGTTGAAGAGGAAAAGAAGGAAGTAGCAGTAGGAAGAAAGCACGCAAGTGAAAGCAAAGATGAAGCTACCAAAACAGTTGAAACACCTGATCCCAAAAACTTCACCCTAAAAATAGTTGTTCCATAGTCAGAAGACCAGGCTATCATATGTGCGTTTGCTCTTATGCCAAGGTAGGACCACATTCCATGCAGGTTCTCAGACATCCATAAACATGGATTCTGTGCCTGTGGCAAAAATGGTTATGCGTCCGTGAAAAATTCTTGTTCCCCTTCATAGTAGAGACTTATTATTAAGACACAGAGAACTACATTTCCCAGAACCTCCTATTATCTAGGTGTGGCCATATGACTAGTTGTTACTAATAGAATGCAAACAGAAGTAAAGTACATCATTCCGGACCAAGACTTTTAAGAAACAGGACTACCTTCTCCATGATCTTTTCCCCTTTCCATGATTAGTTGCAGATAATGAAGATAAGTTCTTAGAGAATAGTGGAGCCACAAGATAGAAGGAACCTGGGTCCCTGAATCAACATGTGGAAGAAAACCAACCAGGATGAGAAATATGCAATTGGAATGTTACATGAGCAAGAAGTAAACTCTGTTATGTTAGGGCCATTATATATGTTGTGGACATCTCACAGAAACAAGATTCACCTCCCCCAAAAGTCAGTTTGAAAATTGAGACTGATGATGCCACGCATAGACCATTAGCATCTGAAAAGATTATTGCTATAATGAGGCTTTCTGGAAAGAGAAGGGCAGGGCCCCAAGGAGGTCCCAAAATGGCTTGAGAGAGCAGGAAAGGGCAACTGGCTTGGAATTTAATGGTGGTTAGGGGGCAGGGCTGGGCTGAGGGTTCCCACATGTGAACCACGGCTTACATGGTTTCATCCTCCCACCAGCACCAAAGGAGGGAATGCCTGGGATTTTTTAACTGGCTTGCCCAGATGTGCAGTTGAAGGGAAAGAGGAAAGGGTGGGCTTTTAAAGCAATCAGCAGTCGCATGTCAAAAACTGAGCTAGAGTCTATTCCAATTACTCTTGATGTTGGATTGATGGCTGAAGTGTTCCATGCTTCATTTAATTGAATGAACTTGCATAAGTAGGCCATTAGAGTCCTCTATGAAACCTAGAGCCCATAAGAGAAGTAAAAGTTCTTTTGAATGTCTTTTCCAAGAGCTCAGTGTTGTGCATTTTGAGAGGTAAAATGAGCACCTTGAGGGCACCTGGGTGGTTCTGTCAGGTGAGCACCTGGCTCTTGGTTTTGGCTCAGGTCATGATCTCATAGGTTGTGAGATCAAGCCCCATGTGGGACTCTGAGCTCAGAGGGGCGTCTGCTTGAAGATTCTCTCCCTCTGACCCTACCCCAACTCCCTCTCCCTCTCTCTCGCTCTCTCATAAGTAAATAAATACATCTTTTTAAAAATTAAAAATAAATTTAAAAATTAAATGAGCACCTTCGTCACTCATCGTCTGGAATTCTGAAGGGGCCAAGGAATGTCTTGGTGAAGACTTGTATTGTGGCTTTAGTATATGCAGACATGTGCGACATTCATTCATACATGTGTGAGGCAAGAGCTTCCCAGAGTTCTTTACCCTGAAGAAGGCCACCTTGGACAAAGAATTGTTGCTGCCATTAGCCAAGTCAGACAGCCAGACCACTGACAATGGCGCCATGAGTGTGTAAAATGTGCAAAGGAGACCAACTGCTGACCAGGACCTCCGCTGTGAAGACAGTGCCTGGAATTCAGCCAATTATACTAAGGTCCCATCCTTGATCAGGTAAGAACTGGCTAAGGGATGAAAAGCAGAAACTCTCCCACAAACTCCTATTACATGTGATGGCGGCAGTACCATACATAAAGCGTTTGAACGCCCATTGTTGTTCCCTCCATTAATCCTGAGGGACTTCTCTGTTAGCCAGTGGGGTCTTGGAGAGAGGTAACCTCCTCCTGGACCATGACATTTAACAAAGAACTGAGGACAGGAGAGGCTACCCCCTCCCAACTACAGGTAAGATACACCAAAAGACACAGGCTTGGCTCCACCTGGTAGCAGGGAAGCCTCGGTGGCCATGCTGAGTTGGCAGGATGCTGCTTTCCTGATCCAAGGCATAATCGTCGTCTGGGTCCAGAGGGTCACATGTTCAGGGCCTGTGCACTGGCGATTTCTGACCATCATGGGTGGTCCGGAGACTCCACGAGGCATGAAAGGAGGTGGCTAAATGCTCTACAGTGACAGAGTCCCTGAGGGGCATTAACAGGAGTTCCAAGAGCTTTCTGTTGTAGGTAACCCCATTCAAAGTTACTTAGAAACAGTAACAGTGAAGAAACAGTAGAAGTGGGCTTCAGTAATTAACACTATAACGGTGTGAATGTAGGAAACAGGGGCACCTGCAGGGCTCAGTCGGTTGAGCGGCTGCCTTCGGCTCCAGGTCATGATCCCAGGGTCCTGGGATCGAGTCCCGCATGGGGCTCCCTGCTCAGCAGGGAGCCTGCTTCTCCCTCTGCCTCTGCCTTTCCCCTCTGCTTGTGTTCTCTCTCTCTCACACACAAATAAATAAAATCTTGAAAAAAAAATAAAATAAATGTAAGGAAAAGTATAAAGGGGCTTAAGTAAAATTTGTAAATGAGGAATACAATGTCAGGACTTCAAGGTGGCTGGGCACTGTGCTGTGTGGGGAACAATTGCCCATTCCTTGTTTGTGAGCTCATTTGCGTTTCTGTTCTCTGCATTAGGGTAGCAAATGAATCTCCTTGGAGGAGAATGTGATCAGTTTGATATCATGAGTGTGCTTTCAGAGAAAGCTGGATGTTCTTGAGACCTTGTCTGCAAGACTGCGTGTGACTGCAAGGCTGTGGAGATACCCCACGGGTGCCCCAGTAAAGGCGAACTAAGTCGCCTCGGGTCTGAAGGCAAACCGGCTGACCGGCTCTGAAATAGACAGTGAACAAAACCTATCAGTCAAATTTATGACTGCAGAGTATTTACCAGTTGCCGATTGGATGGAGTAAGTAATCTCAGTAATATTTGGTACGGGGGACCATGGAATTATGGGCTAGGACCACAGAATTATGGTTGCAATGATCCACTGTGAGGTGCTTCCAACCTTTCCGGTTTTAAAGAACAGGCCCAATTGGTCTGTTAAATGGAGAGGTATTGGGAATAATCAACTGTTCTCTAAAATAGAATTAGTTTCGATCCTCGAAGGCCCTGTGTTAATTAACAATCGGCCTCCAGACCAAATTCACCTTCATTCTGCATGTTTTTCCACAGCTGCATAAGTGGAAACTATGAAAAGGCTTATTTAGTTTCCACAGCTGGTTGTTTGTATGATGACTTCACCCTACGAACCGTTCCAAAATCCAGACTCTGAGAAAGGGTGGCCTCTGAGTCCGCCAACCAGCTGTGTGGCAGCTTGTTTTCTGTTTCATGCTGGCCTTGTCTGGGATGGTCATATCTAGTTCCACTGGGAGCTCGCCATCCAAGTTACTCATTGCTCCCAACAGAGTTTGCTGTGGCCTTGGAAACTCAGGATGAGAAGGATTTATACGAAGGTGAAGAGAAAGGGGGAAATTTTCCTTCGTTGTATGACTAATGTAACTTTCCTAGGGAGGAGACAGAGTTCATGACTCATTTTCTGAATTTGTTTTTTATTACAGCATTTATTTATTGACATATGGCTACGAGGGGTGACCACTGATGAAGCCTCAAGTTTTTAGCAGGGTGAACCTTCCAGCTCTTGATTCTGGGATCCAGAATAACAACTTCCATGTGGAGAACACCACTGACACAGGAAGGGGGAAAAAAAGGGAAAAAAAAAAAAAAACCCTCTGTGCAAAAGTCAACCATGAAGACTCAGGCTAAGCAAAAATAATGCTGACAAGAGTTTTTTTTTACATTTTTTTGCTTAATGTTTTCCTCCTGTTCTGCTGTTTGCATAATTCAGACTGTGGCCATCAATTTCTAATTATGCAGGCTGCTTATTGTTTTCTTTAGAAAATAAGTACTGCCCCTGGACTTGCACAATGAGGAGGTATCCTCGGTGTACCTATCTGGTTATTTCATGCCCAGCAAGGCCCAACCATTTGGGTCACATGGTCTGTGTGTTTTGACTTTGGTCTTTCCAGAGACTGGCTCCGATTGCCAAGCTCTATTTCTCAGGAAAGTCATTTTCGTGGTCCACGTTTGCTGCTGGAAAATACAAGATCTCATAAAGTAGGACTGACAGAGCACCTATGACTTCTTAAGTAGAGAAATTAATGCAGAGTTAATTTCTACAAAGTTCATCACATCAGTTAGGAAACCTCTGTCTTCCTTCTGAGGATACCGCGGAGGGACTTTAAGCGCAGGAACAGACCAAACCGGTTTAAAACCTGGCTCTACCGCCGCATCATTTACTGGCTGTTTGACCTTGGGCAACTTGACCCCTCTGAGTCTGTTTCCTCCTCTGGACCATGAGGGTGATGAACAGTATCTCCCCCTGCTCTCTACAGCTACACAGACAAAAGGCCATGTAAGGACACAAGGGAAGGCAGTCATCTGCAAGCTAGGAAGAGATGTCTCACCAGAAACCACCTTGATTATGAACTTCCAGATAAATTATTCTTGTTTAAGCTACCAATCTATGGTATTCTATTATGGCTACCTGAGCAGACTGACACAGACTGCTTAATGAGGGGTTTTTGGGGGGGGGGGGCGTTGGCCAAGACTCAGGATCCTGCCTGGGTTATTCAAACTGGAGTTTCTGGATAAGTAAGAAGTTACTTTTAAAAATTCAAATAAAGGAGCGCCTGGGTGGCTCAGTGGGTTAAAGCCTCTGCCTTCAGCTCAGGTCATGATCTCAGGGTGCTGGGATCGAGCCCCGCATCAGGCTCTCTGCTCAGCAGCGAATCTGCTTCCCCGTCTCTCTCTGCCTGCCTCTCTGCCTACCTGTGATCTCTTTCTCTGTCAAATAAATAAATAAAATCTTAAAAAAAATAAAAATAAAAATAAATAAAATTCAAATAAAATATTATAAAAGAAAAATTAATGAAGATTTTCCATTATGCGACCTACTGGAAAATTATAAGCTAAAATTCCAGTGCCACAATTGATCTTCATTGGCATACTTGTGCAGTAAGTCCTTTTGGTCAATGTAAAACACAACTGATTAGCATTCTGGTGATACAGATCGAAGCACAAAAGAACTACACTGGTATGAAGCCAATGTTTCAGTGCCCATGTTTTAATTCAACTCTAAACACATTCTTACAATCAGCACCACTAGCTTTCCCAATGCACCATCAAGAAATGTAATCATTGTGGCACTTACTGCAAGACCTTCCTGCAGAAGTGTGGAAGATAAATACAAACTCCCAAGTACTGCCTGGCGGCTTTGTTTTCTTTGTTTAAGAGAATACCACCAACTACTCAAAAATAGCTGTGTTAAGTGATATTAACCATTCAGATGGGGCCCATCCTCACTAGCATGAAGATGCTTTTTTGTTATTGTTTAAAAATTAAAAAAAAAACCTAACTAACCTTATTCATGCATCACTTTACTCACTAAGAAACAATAATAATCTTAATTTTTTTTTTTCTGGATTCTGCTAGATTAGGGATGGCCAACTACAGTAGGTCACATGCAGAATCCAAATTCCCACCACAGCCAGTTTGTGTAAGGCCTAGACCTAAGAATGTTTTTACATATTTTTTATGAAAATATAATTAGCATACAGTGTTCCATTAGTTTCAAGTATATGATATGATTCAATGATTCTATACATTACTCACTGTTCATCATGATAAGTGAACTCCTAATTTCCTTTATCTATTTCACCCCCACCCACCTCCCCTCTGGCAACCACCGTGGGTGGATCTAAAGAGTATTATGCAAAGTGAAATGTCAGACTGAGAAAGACAAATACCATATGCGTTCATTCATTTGTGGAATTTAAGAAACAAAACAAAAAAAAAAAAGAAAAAAGACACAAAAACAGTTTTAAATACAAAGAACAAACTGGTGGTTTTACATTTTTGAAAGACTGTAGATGATGATGATAATTACGACAATGAAGAGCACTACGTAGAAGGGGAAGGTGAGAGGAGGAGGAGGAGGAGAAGGAAGAAGAGGAGGAAGAGGAGGAGGGGGAGGACAGAGGAGGGGAGGGGGGAAGAAGAAGGAGGAGGAGAAGGAAGAGGAGGAGGGGGAGGGCAGAGGAGGGGAGGAGGAGGGGGGAAGGAGGAGGGGGAGGACAAAAAGGAGGAGAAACAGAGAACTTACGTGGCCAGTAGAGCCTAAAATATTTACTATCTGGCCCTTCACAGAAAAAACTTGCCTGATGGTAAAATTATGTATTGACTTTGGGGCAAGCCCTAGGAATGGAAGAATAATGGTATTTATATGAAATCGCAAAATAGGGCTAAATGTACAAGACTCTGCACACATTCATTCCTCTTACAGTGGAAATATTGGATAGTCAATCTCCACTAAAACGAAGAGTCTACAGAAAAGTAAAAATATTTGGGAAAAGTTTGAGGTTAATCATTGATATATCCCTTGCAATGCAGAAAGTAAGTTGATGGTTCCAACATCAAGGTAGGGAAGGGACACCAGTTGGAGAGGTATGAAGGGCCACAATACAAAAGGATAAACTGGTTGCAATGGGTAGCAAATCAAAGAAAATGCAAGAGGCACACTTTTGCATAGGCATTGCTACAAGGGCACATCTCGACCAAATAGATCAGAGATGTTAAAATCTACCATTTAAATTGGCTGAAAAAAAAACATCAGAAGCTAAAGACATCTGCATTATTCTTGGAGGGCTCTTTTGATAGCAGAAATCTGTCTTCTTCTCAAAGACAAGTGTGCCCAAGCACTCTTATTTACATTACAGGGGCTGAACTTCAAGAGGAAGGTTTTAAAAATAAAGGCCCCCCACGCAGAAGGTAAAGAACAAAAGAGCACTCCTTTTCATTACGTGTTGATTGGGATAGGTTGAGGGGAGGGCAGTGTGTTATTTTGGTTGAAAATCAAATACACCAAATGAGCAAAGGACATAAAAAGGTAATTAACATTAGGAAATAAAGATATGAGAAAGTGCTTATCCTCTGAATTGCATAAAGAAATGCAATTTAAAGTAATCTCAGGGTGTCACTTTACTCAATTAGCAAAAAAATTTTTTTTAAGATTTTATTTATTTATTTGACAGAGAGATATAGAGAGAGCACAAGTAAGCAGAGTGGCAAGGAGAGAGAAAAGCAAGCTCTCTGCTGAGCAGGGAGCCCGATGTGGGGCTCGATCCCAGGACCCTGGAATCATGACCCGAGCCGAAGGCAGCCGCTTAACCAACTGAGCTACCCAGGCGCCCCGCAAAATTTTTTTAATGGCAAGAACAATGTGTGCTGGCCAAGTTGGGGTAAAGCTGGCACACATCTACCACTCTAGGGCCGGGTGGGGGTGCAGGGAATGCCCACTGGAAATTGGAAAGAAACTGTGTACCTCATGCTAAGGAATCAGAAGATGCTCCTTTTCTTCAGTATAGATGCTCGCTTTGGGGGAATTAATCTTAAGGAAATAATTCAAGAGCAGAAAAAAAAATTCTCGATTCAAAAACATGTTCACTGCTACCCTATACATATAAACATAGGCAATTAGAAACAACCAAATGTTCAAAACTGGGAGACATGAGTAAATATTGATATTATATCCATTTGGGAGAGAATAACGTA
>CM052801.1:32292540-32330286 GCA_028533885.1 Nasua narica | reverse complement strand
GTTAAGAATCTGACCCTTTATTATGCTAAGCGAAATAAGTCAGTCAGAGAAAGACAATTATCACATGATCGCTCTGATATGAAGAATTGGAGAGGCAGGTCAGGGGGTTATGGGGGCGGGGTGGGGAAGAGAAATGAAACAAGATGGGATGGGGAAGGAGATAAACCATAAGAGACTCCTAAACTCACGAAACAAACTAAGGGTTGCTGGGAGGTGGGGGGGTAGGGATATGGACATTGGGGAGGGTATGTGCTATGGCAAATGCTGTGAAATGTGTAAGCCTGATGATTCACAGACATGTACCCTGGGGTAAATAATACATTATATGTTAATAAAAAAATAATAAAAAAAAAGAATCTGACCCTTGATCTCAGTTCAGGTCTTGATCTCAGGGGTCATGAGTTCAAGCCCCGCATTGGGCTCCACACTGGACCGGTAAACAAACAAACAAAAACAAAAAACACTGTAGGTGAGGGTAGGGTTGTAAGATGATGGATGTATTCTTGGCATCAGTTGTCTTTAATGTTGATATATTTTCCTTGTTGAAGAGAAAACTTTTTGAGCTTCTTGCATGCACATATGAGCATTCCACTGATGAATCTAGACCCACCAGAATATAGCACATCCCATCTGGGACTTTTCTTTTTTCTTTTTTTTAAGATATTTATTTATTTATTTATTTATTTATCAGAGAGAGAGAGAGCACAAGCAGGGTGGAGGGGCAGAGGCAGAAGGAGAAGCAGGTTTCTCGCTGAACGAGGAGCCCAATGCGGGACTCTGGGATCCCAGGACCCTGGAGTCATGACCTGAGCCGAAGGCAGAGGCTTAACCAACTGGGCCACCTAGGATTCCCTCCTCCTTTTTTTTTTTTTTTTTTTTCCAAGATTTTTTATTTCATCTGGGACTTTTCTGAGACCTGGTTTTCTGGCACATAGTAATGAAAAACCTCAAAGTGGCCACTCGCACGGAAAAGTTTGCAGTCTGCTTTATGAGCCAACCAGAGCCCTGAATTTAGACTCCTGCTTCATTTGAAGTTTTTCCTCCTTTTTCATTCTATATCCAGACCTTTATTTCTGCTAAGAGAATCTTGCTGAGCTCATATTTGAGTTCCCAAGCAAACAAATAAATTCAGTTTTGTTTCCAACTGCCACTTAGTAATCTCTTTTACTACAATGGGACGCATCATCTGAAGATCTTACTTAATATCTATGGCAGTCACTACACTGGGAAAACTGTCATGGCAGATCCCACGCCCCCCCATCATGACTGCGGTGAGTACTGGCTACACCCCGTCAGCCCAGGCCTGTTCCAGGAAACAGCTGGCCACATAAAACCGGCCATCCCATTACTATGCAATTCTTTCTCTTGAAATGTCCCCACCCAAACTGCTCCTATACCCCCTTGCAGCCAACCAGGGACTGCTAAGTGTGTCTAAAGACAATTAGGCCCCCCCCCACCCCGAAATTCTCATCTCAGTAGAACGCTTGCCAATTAGCAACTGTCTCAATATTTCCTTACTTTCCACTATACAACTGATTCTCTCTGCTAATACCATTGAGCCCCACTGAAATCAAGGTGACCTGCAGAAGGGGTCCCATGCTGCAAGTTTGTGAATACACAGCTTCAGTTAATTGTGCCTTGGACTTGGTTTTGTCTTTGACACTTTATTTAGACCGTTTTTCCAATCTTTAATAATTAAGATGAAACAATTGTGAAGGAGAAAAAAGCCGGTGGTTCCCTGGGATTGAAAATGAATCCCATTAAAGGAAACAGAAAGCCAAACTTTTAGTAGTTCAATTATGAAATAACCAGAGATAAAGAAAAGATGAGGCCCGATTTTAAAGCTTCTGAATGTGAGATTTCAATCACCTCTCCAAACTATTCAAATTGGAGAGAGGCATTTTACTCAAATCACAGACAATCGTGCCAAGATGTCTTTCCCTCTGGACTAATCTAGAATTTCCATAAAGTCACGTGATTCCTTTTTCTTTGTCCAGTTGCGGCTCCTCTGTCTTCTCAGCCTCCTCTTCCCCGTGATGATCCAACTGGCAGAGAATCAGGCCAAGTAGAATACCTCCCAGGCCCTTCTCTCCACCCCGATTCCTCATATCCTATCCCTGCAATGATGAAAAGTTCTCCTCAAAGAAAGCCTACAAAGAAATGCTTCCTTCACACCAATCTATAAGTAACTGGCAATAATTTAGTGCTAACCCCCATCATGGGCTCAGCTGCATCCCCCAAAAGATATGTCCCTGTCCTAATCCTCAGGATCTGTGAAGGTGACCTTATTTAAAAAGGTTTCTGCAGATGGAATGAAGTGAAGAGGAGGTCATACAGGATTAGAGAGGTCCCTAAATCCCAAATCTGAGGCTGTGGTCCTCAGATGGAGAGAGCAATGTGGAGGGACAGAGACAGGGAAGAGGGTCACATGACTCTGGGGAGCTGTGGGGTTGCAAGCCAAGGGCTGCCAAGGACCGCAGGCGATCACCAGAAGTCAGCAGACAGACATGGAACAGTTTCCTATGAAACTCTCAGGGGCAGCCTGGCCTTGCAAATCTGCAGCTTTGATTTCCAATGTCTGGCGGAGCTCCGGAACTGTGAAGAGAATACATTTCTGCTATCTGAAGGTACTTTTGTTACAACGGGCTTCGGACACTAATGCAAGCCTCTTAGGCTATTTGCACTTGAGAGATCAGGGCTCAGATGGTGGGATCGCAAGAATGAGTCAGCTGGTAGGGAAGACTTTTGAAGAGTCCCAGGTCCTATGGGCAATCGCCTGGAAAATACACCATGTGTTTTAAGGTAAAAACCCAACACTTGAAGGGACACAGGAGTTGGTGTGGTCCCCAGAGTTGTGAAGAGAGGGTGGAAAGGACATCTGGAATGTCACCAAATGTTATTCACACCTGGTACCACTGCACATATAGATCACTAATTCAGGAACCCACCATTCATCTTGCAGATTATCTTGTCTTACTCCCCTAAACTTCTTTAACTCTTTCTCTTCCTTTAACCATCTCACTAAGAAACTCCTCCACCAGAGCGGAGGCAAGGCAAAAGGAGACAACAGTATAGCTAGTAGTAACCACAGAAGGAATATTTATTGATAAACTAATTTGATTTTTTTCACGGTATTTTTCCCTTCTCCAAAGAAAGGAGAAAGGCCTTTGTATTCTTTCGTCTGGGGGTTGGGGAGATGGTGCCGGCAGGAGGGGGAGGTGCTGTTACATAGTAGAAAGCAGGCTAGGAGGGATGTACATTTTGGGGGTTTTGTTTTCAAAACCTTCAGATTATTGAGATGATTAAATTAGGCCCTAGAAAGGAGCAGAAAAGGACAAGACCCTCCCTGTGTTGGGGTTGGGAATTTCAGGAGTAGAAGCAGCTAAATCAGAGAGAGAGAGAAAGAAGGCATCTCTGAGTCTGGGATGGATCTCTGAGCCCTGACTTGGGTAGGACCTCAATGGGGAGAGACTGGAGTGCCTTTAGGGGGCTGGGGAACCACCACAGAGACATGCACCATGGCACCAGAAGTCCCAACAAAGGTCCCCAGTGGCTAATTGACCTGGAAGCAGCCTAGGCTTAAACAATGAGGCAGGATTAATCATGTGATCTAAAAACCAGGCTTCAACACTGCCCAAGAGAGGGAGAGACAATGACCTATTCACACCACAGGATTTCCCACAGTCCAGGCAAGATGGAGAATAAAGTCAGATCTGATTTGATTTTAAATATTAAGGAATCCAAAGTAATGTTTCTTGTCCACCCGAGTTTGTGGACTCAAGTAAGAAGTGGCAGAGCCAGGGGGAGGTAATACTTAAATTCAGTTTGGAGGTTTATAATATGTGAATTTCAGTTCTGCAATGTTTTCTGTACACTCAGTTAGTAGAGAGAATTAGGAACTGACATGAATACAATTGTCCTTTATTTACGAAGAGGTGTATTGTTGCCAAATAACAGAGACTTTCCCTATGTGGAGTCACCCTTGTGTGTCTTTAAAACACACACACACACACATACACACGTTACTAGAGATGAAGACAGGAATAGGTATTTTATGATAATAGAGTCAGTCCATCAAGAAGGTATAACAATGGTAAACATACACACACCTAACAAAAGAGCACCAAAATACATGAGAAAAAAACTTACTGAAATGAAAGGAGAAATAGACAACTTGACAATCACAGAGACTGCAATACCTCACTTTCAATACCGGCTATGACAACTAAGCTGAAGATCAACAAGCAAATAGAAGACTTGAACAAACCTAAACCAACTAGACCTAACAGACATCTCCATTAGACTACTCCACCCAAGAAGAGCAAAAGTTTTCTCAAGTGCACAGGGAATATTCTCAAGGATAGACCATATGCAGAACCATAAAACAAACATCAATAAATTTACAAGGATAGAAATAAGATAAAGTACGTGCCCCAAACACAATGGAATAAAATTAGAAATTAACAAAAGAAATGTTGGAACTCACCAACACATGAGACTTAAAAACACACTCCTACATAATTAACAAGTCAAAGGGAAAAAAATCAATGGAGAAATTTAAAAATATTTTGTGACGAGTATAAACAAAGACATAACATATCAAGTCATGACATTCAACTAAAGTGGTTCTTAGAAAATTTAAAGCTGGGTGCCTGGGTGGTTCAGTTGGTTTAGTGTCTGACTCTTGATTTTGGCTCAGGTCATTATCTTAGGGTCACGAGATTGAGCCCTGCATTGGGCTCCCCACTGGGCATGGAGCCTCCTTGGGATTCTCTCTCCCTCTCCCTCTGCCCCTTCCCCACTTGTGTGTGTTCTCTCTCTCTCTCTCTCTTTCTCTCTCTTAAAAAAGAGAAGAAATAAAAGAATATTTATAGCTATAAATGTTATATTTTAAAACATGGCAATTTTCAGGAATAGAAAAACCATCCTAAAATTCATATGGAATCTCATGGGATCCTGGAGAGTCAAAACAATCTTGAAAAAGTCCAAAGGTGGTGAACTTACACTACCTGATTTCAAAACTTACTACAAAACTAAAGTAATCAAAACAGTGTGGTACTGGCATAAGGACAAACATATCCACCAATTGAATAGAATCAAGATTCCAGATATAAATCCAAACATGTAAAGTCAGTTGATTTTTTAAGTGCACTTCATTTTTTACAAATAGTTCTATTAGATTCATAACAAAATTGAGCAGAAAGTAGAGATTTCCTATGTACTTCTTGTCCCCACACATGTATAGCCTCCTCCAGTATCAACAAGAGTTGTACAGTTATTGAAATTGGTTAACCTACTACCTATATACAATGGACTATTACTCAGGCATAATAAAGAGTGAGATCTTGCCATTTGCAACAACACAGATGGCCCCAGAGGCTACGTGAAATAAGTAAAAAAACAAAAAACAAACAAACAAAAAAAACAACTTACATGACTTCACTCATATGTGGAATTGAAGAAACAAAAGAAGAACAAAAGGAAACAAACAAACAAAAAAAGGACTCTTAAATACAGAAAACACACTGGTGGTTGCTAGAGGGGAGGTGGGTGAAAAGAGATAAAGAGGACCAAAAATACACTTCTCTCGATGAGCACTGAGTAATGTATACAATTGTTGGATTATTATATTATACACCTGAAGCTAATATAACACCGTGTGTTCATTATACTTCAATGACAAATAAAATTAAAATTAATTTTTAAAAATTGATTAATGTACATTGATACATAATTATCACCCAGAGCCCATACTTCAATTAGGGTTCACTCTTGGTATTGTACATTCCATGGGTTTGGGAAAATTTATAACGACGTGCATCCACATCACTGTAGGTAGTGTAGTACTCTGTATGTAGTATCATACAGAGTAATTTGCCCTAAAAATCCTCTGTGCTCCATCTAGTCATCCCTCCCTCCTAATCCCTGGCAACCACTTCTCTTTTTACTATCTCCGTAGTTCTGCCTTTTCCAGAATGTCATATAGTTGTATTCACACAATATGTAGCCTTTTCAAATTGGCTTCTTTCACTTAATAATATGAATTTAAGATTCCTCCATGTCTTTTTTTTTTTTTAATTTTATTTATTTGACAGAGAGATCACAAGTAGGCAGAGAGGCAGGCAGAGAGAGAGGGGGGAAGCAGGCTCCCCCCCGAGCAGAGAGCCCGATGCAGGGCTCGATCCCAAGACCCTGGGATCATGACCTGAGCTGAAGGCAAAGGCTTTTAACCCACTGAGCCACCCAGGTGCCCCAAGATTCCTCCATGTCTTTACATGACTTGATAACTCACATCTTTTTAGTACTGAATAATATTCCATTGTCTGGGTATACCACTGTTTATCCATTCACCTAACAAAAGACATCTTTTTTAAAAAAAATTTCCTTATTTGAGAGAGACAGAGAGAGAGAGAGCATGTGTAAGGGAGACCATGAGCTGAGGGTAGAGAGAGAGAGAAAAGAAAAAGCAGACCCCCCATTGAGCAGGGAACCTATGTAGGGCTTAATCCCATGACCCTGGGACCATGACCTGAGCCCAAGGCAGACACTTAACCGACTGAGCCACCCAGGTACTCCTGAAAGACAAGTTGGTTACTTCCAAGTTTGGGCAATTATGAATAAGCTGCTAAAAACTATTTGTGTGCAGGTTTTTGTATAGACATAGTTCTTACTTATTTGAGTAAATACTAAGGAGCATGCTTGCTGGATCACATACCAAGAGTATGTTTAGGGGCGCCTGGGTGGCTCAGTAGGTTAAGCCTCTGCCTTTGGCTCAGGTCAGGATCTCAGGGTCCTGGGATTGAGCCCCACATCGGGCTCTCTGCTCAGCAGGGAGCCTGCTTCCCCCTCTATCTCTGCCTGCCTCTCTGCCCACTTGTGATCTCTCTCTCTCTGTCAAATAAATAAATAAAATCTTAAAAAAAAAAGAGTACGTTTACTTCGATATGAAACTACCAAACTGTCTTCCAACATGGCAGTATAATTTTGCATTCTCACCAGCAATGAATGAGAGTTCCTGTTGCTCTGCATCTTCACCAGCATTTAGTGTTATGAGTGTTCTGGATTTTGGCTTTTCTAACAAATATGTAGTGGTATCCCGTTGTTGTTTTAATTTGTATCTCTCTAATGACACATGATGTGGAACATCCTTTCTTACGCTTATTTGCCACTTGAATATCTTTTTTGATGAGGTATCTGTTCAGGTCTGTTGCCTATTTTTTAATTTGCCCCTTTTCTTATTGAGTTTTAAGAGTGTTTTGTATATTTTGGATAACTGTCTTTTATCAGATGCTTCTTTGCAAATATTTTCTCATAGTCTGTGGCTTGTCTGCTCATTTTCTTGATAGTGTCTTTTGAAGAGCATAAATTTTTTAGTTTAATGAAGTCCAGCTTATCAATTATTTCTTTCTTTGGTGTTGTATCTAAAAGTCATCACCATGCCTAAAGTGATATAGATTTGTCCCTATGTTCTAGGAGTTATATAGTTTTGGATTTTACATCTATTTTGAGTTAATTTTATGAAGGGAGTAAGACTTATGTCTAGATTCATTTTTTGCATGTGGATGTCCAGTTGTTCAGGCACCATTTGTCGAAAAGACTATCTTTTCTCAGTACTAATGCATTTGCCCCTTTGTCAAAGGTCAGTTGACTATATTTCTGCAGGCCTATCTGGGTTCTCTGCTCTGTTTCATTGATCTATTTGTCTACTCTTTTGCCAATACCACACTGTCCTAATTACTGTAGCTTTAGAGTAAGTCTAGAAATGGATAATGTCGATCCTCCAACTTTGTTCTTTTCCTTCAATATTGTGTTGTTATTCTGGGTCTTTTGCCTCTCCATATAAACTTTAGAATCACTCTGTCAATATTATTGGTAATTTGATTTTTGACATAGATGTCCAGACCATTCAATGGGAAAAGGATACTCTTCTCAACAAATTATATTGGGAAAACTGGATATCCACATGGAAAAGAATGAAGTTGGACCCCCTTACCTTATACTATATATAAAAAAATTAATCCACAACAGATCAAAGACCCAAAATATAAGAGCTGAAACCATAAAACTCTTGGAAGAAAACATAAAAGAAAAGTCTATGACATTGGATTTGGCAATGATTTCTTAAATATGACATCAAAGCCATAGGCAACAAAGGAAAATATAAATTGAACTTCATTAAAGTTAAAAATTTGTATGTATCAAAGGACATTATTAAGAAAATGAAAAGACAACCCACAGAATGGGAGAAAATATTTGAAAATCATATATCTGAAAAAGGGTTAATATCTAAAATATACAAAGAACTCCTATAACTCAACAATTACAACCAAAACAAAAACAAAAAAACAAAAACAAGGGGCGCCTAGGTGCCTCAGTTGTTAAGCGTCTGCCTTCAGCTTGGGTCAAGACCCCAGAGTCCTGGGATCGAGCTCCACAGTCAGGCTCTCTGCTCAGTGGGAAGCCTGCTTCTCCCTCTGCCACTCCCCCTGCTTGTGTTCCCTCTCTCATTGTGTGTCTCTCTCTATCAAATAATAAATAAAATCTTTAAAACAAAAACAAAAACCAATTCAAAAGGGGCAAAGGCCTTGAATAAACATTTCTCCAAAGAAGATATACAAATGGCCAATAAATACATGAAAGATGCTCAACAATATTAATCATTATATCAAAACCTCAATGGATATCAGCATGAGGATAACTATTATCCAAAAAAAAAAAAAAGGCAAACAAAAACAGAAAATAACAAGTGTTGTCAAGGACATGGAGAAATTAGAACTCTTGTGCATTGTTGATGGAAAAGTGAAATAATCGTTATGGAAAACATTTTGGTGTTCCTCAAAAAATTGAACATAGAATTACCAAATGGTTCAGTAATTTCAATTCTAGGTATATGCCCCAAAGACTTGGAAACAGAAACTCAAAAAGATACTTGCACATCAATGTTCATAGCAGCATTATTCACAATAGCCAAAACGTGGAAGTGACTCAAATGTCCATCAACAGATGAATGGATAAACAAAATGTGGTCTACACCACAGAATATTATTCAACCCTAAAAAAGAATCCATGCTACAACATGGAGGAAACTTAAAGAGTGAAATGAGCCAGACACAAAAGGACAGATATTGCATGATTCCATTTATATATTTAAGATGAGCAAATTTGTAGAGACAGAAAGTAAAATAGAGGTTACCAAGGGCTGGGGGGAAGGGGAGTGGAGAGCTATCCTTTAAAAAGTGACGAGTTCCAGTTTGAGATGATGAAAGAATTCTGGAAATGGATAATTACAATAGTTGTATGCATTGCAAATATACTTAATGTCATTCAGGTGTACTATTAAAATGATAAACTTTATATTATATATATTTTACTACAATAAAAAATACTTATATTTGAACTTAGATCTCAAAGTATCTGAGAAATTTGTTTAAAATTATAGTATCCTTATTTCATAGATGTATATCCCAGAATAGACCTAGGTAGTAGAGGTACAACAACACATGCTTGAGATGAGAGACACTACGGAATTTATGGTTAACCAGTGTGTCTGCCTGGGCAACATACCTAACCCCACTCCCCAATGTGGCCACACGGTCCAGTCTTTTGTTTAGAACTTCTCCCATTACAGCAATATATTGAGTGCTAGGAATTGTGCTAGTCAAAGTCAAATGGCACATGTTCTCTGCTCTGGGCTAGGCATGCTGACCAGCCTGCTAGATGCCATAAAAGAAGTGAGCATTGAAACACAGAGGAAGTCCCACTGAGACTGCTAAATCAGACTGGGCCTGGTCAGAAGAGGATGTGGTATTTGATGCACAGTTTACAGGAAGTAGGAGCCAGCCAGGTGAAAACCTGAAGGAAGGCATTTCACAGAAATAAAGAAACAACATATGGGCACTTACAAATGCAACAGTCTAAGACTGGCATGTTCCAGAAGCTACAAGATAGCAGAGTTGCACCTAGATTGGATAGGAAAAAACGTACTGTGAACAGAGAGGAGCTGCTGAAGCAAGCGGAGTCCGTGATGCAGGATCTGGGTAGCTCCCGGGCCATGTTAGAAATCCAGTATGAAAGCGAGGTTGGTACAGGACTTGGACCTACGCTGGAGTTTTATGCACTTGTATCTCAGGAACTACAGAGAGCTGACTTGGGTCTCTGGAGAGGTGAAGAAGTGACTCTTAGCAATTCAAAAGGAAGCCAAGAAGGGACCAAGTATATTCAAAACCTCCAGGGCCTGTTTGCGCTTCCCTTTGGTAGGACGGCCAAGCCAACTCACATCGCAAAGGTGAAGATGAAGTTTCGCTTCTTAGGAAAATTAATGGCCAAGGCTATCATGGATTTCAGATTGGTGGACCTTCCCCTTGGCTTACCCTTTTATAAGTGGATGCTGAGGCAGGAAACTTCACTGACATCGCATGATTTGTTTGACATTGACCCGGTTGTAGCCAGATCAGTGTATCACCTAGAAGACATTGTCAGAAGAAAAGACTTGAACAAGATAACCAGGGCCAAAGCCAACTGGACCCACAAAAGGAGGGCCACCCACCATGGGAGGAACCACTGTGGCTGCAGCAGCTGCCGGGGCCTCCAGAGTCTGTTGGACCTGCTGGTAAGTGTTGGTTGCGATAATTGGGCGGATCACAGGAGCTGCTGGGACCTGCATCGCTTCTACCGTGGGGACCGTGGGCACCGCAGGCACAGCAGTTGGGATGCCGGTGTGCCTGGAGCAAAGAACATGCCTAGGATGTCAGTGTGCCTGGAGCAAAGGACATGCCTAGAGCAGGGGAGCAGAGAGAAGTAAGGTAAAGAGGCAAGCGAGTAAAGCAAGATTAGCAAGGAACTTTTCCTTGACCTTGAAAGTCAGGGAAATTTACTGAAGGAATTCAAGACAAGGAGTGACAGATGATCTGAACTTCAGATTTAGTAGCAGCAACAAAGAGGGTAAACTAGAGGGGACTGGAAAACCATTAAAAGACTCTGGCTATCATGGAAGTGAGAAAGTAAGGCAGATCCCATCTAACTAAGGCAATGGCAAAAGAAGGACAAGAAAGAGATAAAGGATATAAAGAAGGAATAACCTCTAAGACTTTGTGGCCCTATGGATATCTGACATGACAGAGAGGGACAGCACTAGGATTCATTCATTCATTCATTCAGTGTGTTTATTGAGTGTCCAGTAATGCCAAGCATACTATTCTAGAATAACCCCCAGGCTCAGGTTGGATTATCCAGAAGTAGATCCCTGAGTTGAGGATTTGTTCACAAGAGATTAATAAGAACCTGCTCTCCAGCAAGGCTGGGAAAGAAGTGGGGGAAGCAGGACAGTGATGGGGAGGAAGGCAAGTCCTTCAGAGAGTAGTTGCATTCTGACCCTGAGGGAGAACCCCAAAGTGTGAGTTACACTCCAGAGATGTCTATATCTAAGGCAAGGGAGCTGAGCTCTGGTATTCCCAAGTGGAACTCCCACAGTGTAACCTTTCTAAATGTATCTTAGCTCCTTTTTTTAAGTTTCTATGTATTTTTTTAAACATATAAATGGTTGTACATAATTTATATATACAACAAGTATGGTAAGTCTGGAGATAAATATGCACCCATGAAACCATCACCATAACTTACATCACAGACTTAATCCATCATGTCCAAAAATTTCTTCTCAAAAAACTAAAAATGGAGCTACCATATGATCCAGCAATCCCACTTCCTGGTATATATCCAAAGAATTGAAATCAGGATCTCAAAGAGAGAAGTGTGTCTTAAGTCTTAATCTATTTGTCTTCCCTTTTTTAATCCTATGAGACACCATTCTACCTCATTACATGATTTTCTCTCATTTCCACCCCTAAACTCATCCCTGTTAATCCTATCACTCTAAAGTTTTCTTCCCTACCCCCTCCACTAAGCTCAGGCGCACCTGCTCATTCATTCAACAGATATTGACATAGACTTGCTATCTGCCAGTCACTGAATTAGGAACTGGAGGTAGGAAGAAAAGTAAAAACAAAGAAGGCTCAAGCCCTTAGACAGCTTTAGCCTCTGATGGCATCATGATGTTGCAGTAAGACCTCTAACTTTGTAATCAGATAGACAGGCCCCCTTATTTACAGACAATCTTGGACCAATTCATATAACCTCTCTAAACCTCAGGTTTCTTAATCTGTAAAATGGGAATACTAATTCCCAATAATATCTCTCCCAAAAGATTTGAAAAAGATGAAACAATGTATGTAAAGCACCCAGCAGTGTCTGGTACATTAAAAGTCCCCAGGAAAAAGTTTTGTTAATTATGGGGAGTTTTGGAAAAGGGAAAATACTCTGTTCCCTTTTAAATAGCTGCAGCAACTACAGTACAATGGAAAAATTAATCACCGACTTAGAAGATCTGGGTTTGAGCTCAACTCTAGTGCTTACCAGTGTCCTTGGATATACACACTCCACTTTCCTCGTGGTGATCGATTTATACTGATGCTTTAGAGGCATTCCAGCATCTGATCCCCCTTTCACATTTGGCAGAGGGCAAGGGGTCCCAGTTGTGTGAACCTCAGAAGAAGCAACTACAAAAGCCACAAAGCCAATGCTGGCAGCTAGGACACAGGTACAGGACAGGCTTAGCCAACCAGAGATGCCCTCCTAGGACTGAAGCGGCCAACAGAGGATTCTGGGACCATGGAATATACCATTTGGTGCAAACAATGATAGCAGCATCCAGTACCCCTGGCAGTGATGCCAACAGAGATGATTCAGGGTTCGTGATCCAAAAAATGCCCAGGATACCCTTTTCTGAAAATGAAGAGCATACCTATTTCACAGGGTTTTGGGGGAAATTGAGTAGGAAAAAACTGATCTCAGGGCCTGGAGCATAATAGATGTCTAATAAATGTTTCTTAAGTGTGTTTAGGAGGCTTTCCTAAGTTTCTCAAAAAAAGGCTGAGAATTTCTGAACTGGCTCCACCTAAATAAACATAGAGTTCCCAAGGACAATTTTTTTTCCATCTCCCATCCGAGTTATGTATTTCTCATCCCAGTTATGTATTTCTCCTTACTCTCCACTCCAAGTTCAAAGTACACTTAGCTCTGATATGCAGAAGAATTCCATTCATTATCTTCAGTATTTGTACATTTTGTCTTGCTCTCTAGTTAAAAAGTAACGAGTTTATCTGGTGCTTTCTGAAAGGTAAGATTGGAAGGCTTTAGAAATAGCTTCCTGCCTTCTACTTTAAGGTCTATGTGAAGGAGAGAAAACCCACAACCACCGAAATCATGTCAACAGTTACAATGAAACAGACAACTAAGTGCTGGATATGATCTATGCCAGCAAATATCATAAAAAGAAAAGTCCTGCAAGACAATGATCTGTGCATATGGGCATTCACTAGGCTCTATTTCCTGACCCTCTTCCTTAGCTCCTTAAAGTTTTTGTGTGTTTTTTTTTTAATGGGAAATCTCTTTTATTCTTTCAGTCCCAGCCATCCGCTCCAAGCTGGTGGCCCTCCAAGCCACAATGCCCCCATTTCCACCCACCTATTGTGCACCCCCACCTGGTTCCACCTGTACCTCTACTCAGTACCTAAAACATTGAACTCATTATCTTCCTACCTATCCCTTCCCCTTTGCCCAAACCACTCCCTCTTCTGATTTCTTTCTTTCTATTTATGATTCTACTATTTTCCCAGTCACTCAGGCTGCAGTCCTTGGTGTTATGTCTATTTCTTTCTCCTCCTTCTCCTACAACTCATGCTTTGTATGGACACTCATATCCATCTCCCCCCCCCCCCACTTTCCATTCCCACTGCCACCACCCTGGTTAAGGCCCAGATGGTTTTTTTTTTTAACCTCTCAGTAATAACAATAGCTTCCTAGTTAGCCTTTAGTTTCTCCCTTCTTCCCTGGCTATGTGCTGTCCTTGCTTAAATGACTGAACGTTGTCTTTTCAAGCCAACGAACATTTATTGCAAACCTAATTGTGCATAAAACTATTCTAGGTGTTCTGTAAGATTCAATAATTGAAAAAGATAACCCTTAATTGGAAGAAAACATGGATTGTCTTTAAATTAAGTTATTTTTGTATTTAACAACTACCTTGAGAAAAGTATACACGCACACATACATATAAAACATTATCAATGTTTAAAGAGAGGGATAAATGGATTTGGTATAAACTTTAAAAACAAACTTAAAGAACTCCACTTCTATGGACTGAATGTTTTCTCCCAAAACTCGTATGTTGAAATTGTAAGCCCCCAGGTGATGGTATTAGGAGGTGGGGACTTTGGGAGGTGATTAGGTCAAGAGGGTGGAGCCCTCATGAATGAGATTAGAGCTTTTATAAAAGCAATTTCAGAGAGATCCCTTGCCCCTTCAGCCACGGTTACAGTGAAAGGATGGCCATCTAGGAATTGGGAAGCAAGCCCTCACCAGACAATGAATCTGTCAGCCTCCAGAAGTTGGACTTGATCTTGGACTTTCCAATCTCCAGAACTGTGAGAAATGAATTCTTGTTATTTATAAGCCACATGATCTATGGCATTTCTGTTATAGCAGCCCAAAAAGATGGAGATATCCATCATTTGTATGAGATCTTTGAGTATGAATAGGATTTTGACTGGTGGTGTTGAGTAGAAGGGCATTAAGGAGAAGGGGGCCACATTACTAAAGATCTAGGGGTAGGAGCATGTTGGGGAGATGTGTTTCAAGGAACTGCAAAGTCCAGTTAGGATAATTAGATAGAAGAAGGGAATTACTGAGAGGTGAGCTGGGACAATTTGGGAGGGCTCATATAATGAACATCTTTGAAGGTCAACCTGACAAATTTATACTTCACTCCCTCTACACTGTCTAATAGATTAGGGACGTTTGCTTGTTTTTAAGGATATTGGAGATTTTCGATCATAGAAGTTACACAGGCAAAGCTGTTAGTCTAAGTCATGGTCCATGGGAGGTTTGGTGAGAAGGGGCTGGAATCAAAGAAGTGAGTTAGGAAGCTTTTGCACTGTCACAGGTTCAGAGGCAATGAAGACCTGACCTAGGGCAGTGGTTGTGAAAATGAAAAGAAGAAAGATGCAAAAGGCATCATGAAGGTAAATCTGCAAGACTCAACAAATCATTCGAGGTGAAAGATAATGGAAAAGGAGAGTCCAGGATAACTCCAGGTTGACTTTGAGAGTGGAAACACCACCAACAGACATATGGGTGTCAGGATGTACTCAGGATTTAAGATGCTGTGGATAGGGTGATATATCAAATCTTAGCTTGGAATTTATGGCAATAGAGAGTCTCAGCAGGAAACAGAATTCATCCAAATTATTCAAACGAAGAGACTTAATGAAGGGTCTATTTACAGACTTGTGGTTAATGTCAAGGGAACTAGCAATGGATGTTGAGACAGAGACTAGCAACAGTGAATGGGAAGCTGTTAGCACTCCCTAAGGCTGAAGGGACAAAAGGAAGCTACAGTATTACCAGAGCCTACTGAGACCTAGAATCACAGAAGAGTAGCTATCTGGTGGGAGCTGAGGTTAAGGAGGTATGCAGATATTGCATGAAAGCAAGGAAGGAGTAGGGAGAAATGCCCTAAGCCCTCTATTCCCTCCTGCCAATCTCTTCTTCGTGCCTTCCATTGGAGCTTTGGAAAGAGAGTCCCAGGGTCAGCCTCCTCAGGCACAGAGCAGGAAAGAGAAGAGAAAAAATTAAAATAAAATAAAATAAAATAACGGGAATAAAAATAATAAATTTTTTTAAAAACAGGAATAAAACTGAGAATAATATAGAGAAAAAGTCAACACAACAGTTTTCCAAAATCTGCCTTTAAGTATTCCCTACTATGCTTTTTTACTTCCCTGCCTCCTTACATTTGTTCATGCTGTTCCTTCTACCTGGAATATCTTCTTTCTCTCTTGAAGTCGTACCTATCCTCCAAATCCTAAACTCGAAATGTCTTCCTTCCAAGGATACTTTCCGGATTAGTTCCAATCAGAGGTGATTTTTCTTGTCTCTAAATACTCAGACTCCTTGTACCGTTCCTTCTGTGTTCATGAAAGTCTACCTTGAGTTAATTGCTTACGCCCATCTTTTACTGTCTTAGAGAAAATAAGCTCAATAAGTACACAAATCCTGTTTCATGCATCATATTACTCAAAAAGTCTACTATAAAGTCTTACTCATGGTGGGGACTTAACAATTTGGGAATACATGAGTAGGAACTGAACTCTTAGCTTTCATCCCAGTCATCTGACTTGCAATTGCCCTTTACCACCCCCTTTATTCTTTCCCCTCTCAAGTATCCATTAATATAAGCTGCAGGCCACCTATCAAATCTAAAAGCAAAACAGAACAGCTCAAAAAATATCCAGGAATCTGGAAAAGGACACGGTTAGAGTAAATGCTGAGTAGGACACTTCCTGTTTCTTTTATTGAAGGACTTCAGCAAGAGCATCTAGTACAATAGTTACACAGAGTAAGCACACAATAAATATTGGATGGCTGAATGGATGGATGGGTGGTTGAAAGAATGGATGGGGGAGGGACAATGTCAAAGAATTTTTTACTTAATAATTAAGAGAGGCTGGCTATCAATTGCCGTTCTTTGTATCTTAAAAATAAGAATGGAACTTTTTATTTATTCATTTTTAACCTTCATTTCAACCCAACAACTGAATATTAGGCAAGGCTCTAAGGATCTTAGTTTCTATGAAAATGAGTAGATCTGGAGAACCTGCCAAGACAGAAAGGATTCAGGGTGAACGTTGAAAAGACAGTCAACAGAGGTAACATCTCTGTCTTTAGCAGTGAGACTGAGACGCTCAGGAGTAAAGGGGTCATTCCAGTAGAAGAAAATGGTGACAACAGCAAAGATTGCTTGGCTCTCTTGGTTGCCTGGAGGCAATGCTACACAGAATATTCAAAGCCAGAAACATCAGCGGGGCTTCTAGGCATGTAGGTAAGCAAGTGTAGGTTGCTAGATTACCTCTTCGGCGGTAGGGATCTTAGGTTAAGAATTTTAGAGATCTTTTTCAGAAGTCCCCATCCAATGTTCTGCTTCTTTACATGATTTACTGCTCAAGATTTAAATGTTTCATTTGCATTCTGTGTAAGGCTTCTTGCTTCTCATGCGTTTGTTCTCTTACTCTCACGCATCTTTGTATTCATCAGAAAACGCC
Organism: Nasua narica; assembly: GCA_028533885.1. Taxonomy (NCBI): domain Eukaryota; kingdom Metazoa; phylum Chordata; class Mammalia; order Carnivora; family Procyonidae; genus Nasua; species Nasua narica. The sequence goes on along the minus strand of CM052801.1, from coordinate 32,313,130 downwards.
CTAAATTTTTGCTTTATAAAGAAGATAAAATTCTGACTTCCATCCGGTAGGCACTCTACACTAGGAAATGACTTCATGGAAACACTCTAAACTAGCGGTTACACACAGCAGAATGTGCGTAAGTGGCTGTCTCTGTGGGTGTTAATTGTAACATGTCAAAGAAAGACCCGGTTCCTAAGGCTGGCGGGTTGAGCCTCCTGCTGCTGCCGAGTGCTATAATGTTCAACAGGGACATAATTTTTGACACTGGCGATTTAGAATTCCGTGGCAACCCTCACTAGGGGACTCAGAAAAACATAAAATAAGAAAAATATGCTGAATTTATTTAAAATGTATACCATCCATTAGAGGTAGAATGGAGGTGGATAGGACACCAGTTGGAAACGTAGATGAAACAACTCTGTGTTTTAAGGGGCAAGAGGCCCATTGAGGCTGAAATATCTGCAAAGGGTAGGGAAATGCTGGAGGATGAGGCCAAAAAGGTAGGATGGGATTCTATTCTTTGGGGACTTGAGTACCAAGGCGAGGAGCTGGCACTTAATTTGACAGACGATGGGGAGCCATAGATGATGGGATGGGTTTGTGTTTTGTTTTGTTTTTGAGCAATTAACTAATGTGATTAGAGCTGCTTAATTAATTATCAATGCATGGGCTAGATTTAATTAAAGAGATAGAGGAGACCAGAAAACAAATTAACAGAATATAATTAGACACAGTGAGCTGACCAATAAAAATCGATCCATACCTTTTATGGTGTAGAACGGGTGTTTGAGGATGGCTACCCAGCTGGACTACATTAACTAGTAGTTTATGCTGCGTGGAGAAGGGGTCATGTGATTAATCCTGGCCAATGGCATGTAAGCTAAGCTGCTGATCATCACTTCCAGATTAAGGGAGTTAAGTGCGCGTGGTCTTCTATGCTTTCTTCCCACCCCGCCCCACAAGCCCCTTGACATGCTGGCAAATTTGTAGCCACAAGATGGTAAAACTGTAAGATGGAAGCAGAGACCTTTTTAAGATTCTGGAGAATTTTTAAATGAATGGGAACTTGTTCGGGACCACTTTCAGTTTAGTGACAGCATGAAGCTCACAAGCCATAAATCATAGATCTCACTTGTAGGGAAGCTAATTTGTTTGCACAGAGAAACACTGAAAGTGACCTTCTTGCCATTTCTATCTTTCTCTGTCCCAGGTTTTTCTTATTATCTGTCACCCTAACATCTTGTCCGAAGGAGGACCTGATGAGATCATGTGCCTCCGTCACTTAAACTCTTAGAGAATTTAGAGAAGAATTGATTATTTTTTATTCATTAATGGCAGAATAAGGAGTCAATTGAACAATTCAATGGCCCATGGGGAGACCTCACCCTAAATACCTTCCCTATATTATCTGAACTTCAAGCACCTAGACATTTATTTGCTTAAAACACACACACACACACACACACACACACACACTTTCCTAGGCTAAATTTTGATGGATCTACCCCAATTTCTGGGAAAATCTCATGGCCTACAGCAGAAGAGCTGAATCAAAATGGCCTTATACAATACCACTTATCAGTATAAGTGAGTTGGGCAGGGCCAGGCAGAGGGCACCAGACTGGTCAGGACCCTCAAGACCTGCAGCTTCACACCGAAATTTCCTAGGAAAATCAGAGTACTTCACTCCATAAAGGCACTTGGAGACCCCTGAGTGCCTGACGGTATCACGGGAATCAAAAAGTCAAAAGGAGGGCAAGAGCAGGTAAGAGCCAAGTCAAGGCAGATCCTTGGGTGAAGCAAAGGTGATGCATAGGAAGGAAAGAATTGTAAGACAGAGATTTTTCTCCTAGAGCTTCGGCCATTGCTAATGTGTTTCCACTCTTCATTGCTAGTGCTAGAATATCCAAACAATAAATTCCCCTTTTCTTAGGGTAACTTAAGGGAGTGAGTTTAAAAGTCCAACCGGCACAATATTAAACAAGCTTACAGAAAAAGCTGCCATAGTTAAATCACCAATACTGATGTAGCTCTAAATACCATCCTGGGGCGCCTGCGTGGCTCAGTCATTAAGTGTCTGCCTTCACCTCAGGTTATGATCCCAGGGTCCTGGGTTCAAGCCCTGTGTCGGGCTGCCTGCTTCTCCCTCTCCCATCCCCCCTGCTTGTGTTCCCTCTCTCGTTGTCTCTCTCTCTCTCTCTCTCTCTCTGTCAAATGAATAAATAATAAAAAATTCCCTCCCAATTTTTATAAATATGCAGGAATATATTTACTTAGTTGTAACCAGTATAAGCATTCTATTCTTTGTCCTTTTTTGTTTAATGTTGTCTTGTATACATATTTCCAAGTAGCAATATTCTCACATCATTTTTTCCATCTATGTATCATGCTCATGTATGTCTAGTTTGAAATTATTTGAGTAGTTTTCTATAAGTCATTATTATGAATAAACAGTGCTATGCACCTCTTTGGACAAGTTTCTTCTTTTTAATTTCACTGGGATTTCTTCCCAATGGGAGATAACCAGGTTAAAAGATACAAACAGTATTTTCATTCTTATGATTTGGTGCCAAATTGCTCTTCATATAGACACACATCTTGTTGAAAATGTAAATAACCCAAAATATATTAAATTTTTGCATTTAAAAGGAATGGAGATGTTTATAAACCTATCCTACAGAAATGATCAAAGATACACAAAATGATTTATGAAACAAGATAGTCATCATACTATTTATAACACTGAAAACACAAAACCCAAAATATTCAGATCACCTGGGAATATCCAAGTAAATTATGATATATCTATAGAGAGAGTACATAGGTGGAATTTTTTTATTGTCATAAAGTGATGTTTTCAGGGAATATTGAGTGACCGAAGAAATGCTTATGATATAAAAGCAGGGGGACAAAGCATTACCAAACAATATCCATTATAATTCTAATTGTATAAAGAGAAAAAAATTATCTGCAAATATATGTATACAAAAAGACTGCAAACAAATATACTATAATGTTAATAGAATTCTAAGCATAAAGAGAGACAAAGCAATAGTGAAGTTGGACAGGCTATTGGTCAGTCAAATATAAGCGTGAACTTTCCTTCTAACTTAACTGGAAAGCACGGACATGTTAGGGCTGTAATAGGAGCATGAAGGAGATCCAGGACACAGGAGAACATTTCAGAGCTTGAAGAAGAGTGGTCTAGTGGATGAGCTCCAGTCCCAAGACTTTCTTTTGTCAGTAAGCTCCAACAATAAATGTTTTGACCTTTGTCATTTACCATGATATAATAAAGAATATACCTGGTCTTTGTCCCCTATTCCCGGCCTAGAGGTTCAAAAATCCTTGGAATTCCTGATAAGAGTGTTTTTTCCTATACTTAAGTTGCCTCTCTCATTCTTAACTGAGTTTATGTTAATGACGTGACTCATGGTGGGTCTCTAGATAACTTCAGGATGGGACTGGTGACCAGAAAGCCCAAGCATATGATTCGAGGATTAGAACTTCCAGCCCCACCCCCACCCCACCTCTAAAGAGGGGAGGGAAGCTGGAGATTGGGTTCAGTCATGTGACCAATGGTTTAATCCATCATGTTATGTAATGAAATGGTGAACACATGGATGTTCGGGGTGTAGAAGCTCTATGTCACCTTCCCCCAAGACTTGTCCAATTGATCTCTTTCATTTAGCTGTTCCTGAGGAGTTGTATCCTCTACAATAAAACTGTAATCCTAAGTGTAGCATTTTCCATGAGTTCTGTGAGTCATTCTAGTGAATTATTGAACCTGAAGGGAGGAGTGGTCAGGGGAACTCCCGTATTTGTAGCTAACAGGTGGCTTGGGGACATCCAAGACTTGTAGTTGGCATCTGAAGTGGGAGAAGCCTCACAGGACTGAGCCTCTTAACCTGTAGGATCAGGGCTAAGTCTACTTAGTGTCAGAATTGAATTGCATTGAATTGAATTGAACACCCAGTTGGTGTCAGAGAACTGTTGTCAGAATATAGTCATCATCTCCATATACAAAGGACAAAACAGTTCTCAAATATATTTAAGGAAAATTATATTAGTTAGGGTGGTGCTAAAAGAGAGAAACCCCATAATCTCAGTGATTGAATATAGTAGAAATTTTTTTCTTTTTTTTTCTTTTTTTTTCTTTTTTTTTCAAGCTTTTATTTATTTGTCAAAGAGAGAGAGAGAGAGCGCACAAGCAGGGGTAGTGGCAGGCAGAGCAGGCAGAGGGAGAAGCAGGCTCCCCGCTGAGCAAGGAGCCCAATATGGGACTCGATCCCAGGAACCTGGCATCGTGACCTGAGCCGAAGGCAGTGGCTTAACCGACTGAGCCACCCAGGCGTCCCTAGAAATTTATTTCTTATTCATAAGAACACTTGAGTGTGTGTTCCTGACTGAGTGGGTTTTCACTTGGTCACTCAAGGACCCAGGCTACTTCTATCTTGGGTACTCTCTCTCTATTTTTTTTTTAAAGACTGTGTTTATTTATTTGAGGGGGAGAGAGAGAGAGAGAGAGAGAGAGAGAGAGAAAACACGAGCAGGGAGAGGGGCATAAGGAGGGGCAGAAGGAGAAGTAGACTCCTAGACTCCCCGCTGAGCAGGGAGCCTAATGTGGGGCTAGATCCTATGACGCTGGGATCCTGACCTGAGCCCAAGGCAGACGCTTAACTGACTGAGCCACCCAGGAGCCCCTTGGGTACTCTATATTCCCCCTAGGCCTCAGAGTCCTCCACGCTTGTCCAACAAATAGAAAAAGAGCATGGGAAGTCATCCATGAGAAGTATCTGTGAGCCAGCCCCCGGCAGTGGCACACTCACTTCCATTCACCTTTCATTGCCTAGAACTTGGACCACCTCTCACTACAAAGGATCTTGGGAAATGCACTCACACCTAGAAGAGGAAATGGGTGTGATGAGCAAGCCAGTGTGTACCACAAGGATCTAAAATAATTTCTTTATCCCTGCAAACAATAATCATATAATCTAGACTTGAACCTGATAAATCTCAGCAGCCAAGAAAGACAGCTACAGTGAGGTAAGTTCTTCATTGTCAAGTGCGATGCTAACGTATTTCCAACTGGTTCAGAACCACAGTGCTTCAGGTCAGTGTGAGAAAGATCTCTTCAGTAAAGGGGGTACAAAGTTGACCAGCCTTAGTCCTGCCCTGGAAGACCTTACCATCTAGCAGAGAAGCTTATAGACCACTGAAACTTTCTTTTCTTTCTTTCTTTTTTTTTTTTTTGTGTGTGACTTACAATAGTTCTATTTACACATCTGAAAAATGTGGACCACTTCACAAATTCACATTCCGTCCTTGGGCAGGGGCTGTGCTAATCTTCTCTATATCGTTCCAATTTTAGTATACGTGCTGGCAGAGCAAGCACTGGAACTTTCCATTTTGCTTTTGTCCATTAAAACAATGTACAATCAATGCAGAAGAAAAGTCCTTAGCAGGTAGGAGAAGAACAGTTCAAAAGTAGAAATGCTTTAATAAATACTGTATCAATAGCACCTCAAAAATGCGCATACTATCCAAAGTCGATGGGCATATTGATGGATGAATGAACAGATGTTCTAGTATAATTTCAGAGGAAATTATTTTAACTGATGTAAAACCACCTGACATGTGATTTTTGAAAAGTATGACTGACTTAAGGAAACAAGGGGAAAGCCACTTTTCTTTTTAAAGATTTTATTTATTTATTTGACAGAGAGAGATCACAAGCAGGCAGAGAGGCAGGCAGAGAGAGAGGGGGGGAAGCAGGCTCCCCAATGAGCAGAGAGCCCGATGCGGGGCTCGATCCCAGGACCCTGAGATCATGACCTGAGCTGAAGGCAGAGGCTTAACCCACTGAGCCACCCAGGCACCCTGGAAAGCCACTTTTTAAAAACAATGAAATTCTTAGCTCACAGAACAGGCAGTCCCCAACACAGGCACTGGATGTGTTTGTTTATAAGTCAATTATTTGGAACCCACACTGCGTTTTCCCTTAGAAGCAATGTCATGAAAGGTTGTTTAGATTCCCGGGAAAAACAGAGCTGCATGCCTCTTTAACCCATATTGTATCTGAAGGATTGCACTGCACTAAGGGTCTAGTCTAACTGTAACTGAGCGCCATCGTCATTTCTACAAGAAAAGGCATCTGGTCTCCAACTCAGAAAACTGCTCCCACCGTTCCAGCAGAAGCAGGTGAAGAAGGGAAGATACTGTAGTCCAGTTGTGGCTGAAGCCGCAACAGATTGCTTAAGATACCAGAATTCATTAAGGAAGAAAGAGGGGAAGTTTCCATCCTGTGGACAGGCAGTCATAAGGGATTGATGTTTTCTGGGCTTCTGTAGCCAGTTAACATCCATAGCTCCAGTATCTTTTGAAAGCTGGGAAGATCTCAGTTCACATTCTCACACAGCAAAAATCAGCTCTTGGGTTCTCCCAGTCCCCACCCTATTCTTACACTTGCTCACTGAACTTGTTTGGTCATGGTCAGTAGTGTTAAATGCTACAGAGAGCTAACATAAGATAAAAAACTGGAAAGCCCGGGGCTCAGTCAGTTAAGCGTCTGCCTTCATCTCAGGTCACAGTCTCAGGGTCCTGAGATCGAGCCCCGCATCAGGCTCTCTGCTCAGCGGGGAGTCTGCTACTCCCTCTCCCTCTGCCCCTCTTCCCTGCTTGTTCTCTCCCTCTCCCTCTCTCTCCCCACATCTCTCAAATGAATAAAATCTTAAAAAAAAAAAAAAAGAATTGGAAATCCCTAAATTTACAGAGATGGGGTGTAAAACTGAGGGACTCCATCCCTAGCATACATCTGTTGTCTCTGAGGAGTTGTAGGTTCATTCCGTCTCTTGAAAATAGAGCAGAGGAACTGGGGTAGGCAGATTGGCATGGACAGTGTAGACCAGGTGAAGTTAGAAGTCATCATCACATGTAACACTGTCCTTAAGCCTGCACCACTTTTCTGCAGCAGAGATTAGCCCCTTGGGTGTCAAAGTGGAGAACCCAGAAACATCTCAATAGATTTTCATCAGAGGGGCGCCTGGGTGGCTCAGTGGGTTAAAGCCTCTGCCTTTGGCTCAGGTCATGATCTCAGGGTCCTGGGATTGAGCCCCGCATCCAGCTCTCTGCTCTGTGGGGAGCCTGCTTCCCCCCTCTCTCTGCCTGCCTCTCTGCCTACTTGTGATCTCTCTCTGTCAAATAAATAAATAAAATATTTTTTAAAAATAGATTTTCATCAGAGAAGGTACTTCTTGGAAAATCATTTCCCCAAATGTCCAAATTGGAGAGAAAAGGGCAGCTATACCCATCCAAACGTGGAAAAAGGAAGATACGCAAGATTTTTCTTCATAACCAGCACCAATTGGTCGGTATGGGTCATTTTTTAACTCAGAATTTCCTTTATCAGATTTTTAATCTTCCTAGGCAACTTGAACCAATATTTCACAGAACATGACATACCTATGGAAATAAAATGAAGTTAAATTTTTTAAAATGAACTATTGTATCAGAATGACTTGGGCTAAAAGAGTTTTTTTGGGGGGTGACAAATGTTTCATTGGAGACTATTTAAATCTTTTGGCAGTTTCATGTGACTAACATTTTTTTGGAGGAGAAACTGCTAAGCAAAAATGATCAAAGGTTTCCTCTGGGATTTTTCCCAGAAAAAAAAAAAATGAGTATGACACAGAAACTATGATGAATAAAGAACTTTAGGAGAGAGTGGATTATTTGAGGAATCTAGATGAAAATTATGGTCAAATGAAAAGGCCTGCTCAGACAAAAATGACTCCCAATTCGTAAATGGTTAATTTCAAGTATTTTGTTTCCTTTTGTATTTGTGTCTGTTGTATGCATGGGCAAGGAAAAATAAAACATCTAAATAAATTATAAAGCACAGGAATATAATAAAAATCAATGAAATCACTACCTAAGCACTATAAGATTGTAAACCATCTCTATCTACTTATGCTTTCTTTCCTAATTAATCCTCCTACCTCTCTACCAGAAGCATTTACTATCCTGCATTTGGCTCACATTTCTAATCCTCTTTTATAGTTTTATCAATAATATGTATGCATCTAAACATTAGCCATTGAGTTTCCTTGTTTTGAGTATTAAAAAAATTAAAACCGTTTACCCATATGCAAGCTTTGGAAGTTGATTTTTTCTCTTAAGATTACGCTTCCAAGAATAATCCACATTGTGGCTTGGAGATACAGTCCATTCATTTTCACTGCTGTATAATATTCCATTTTAGACACATAATATCCTTTAGTCCATTCTTCTATAGATCAATATGTGAAGGTTTGGGGGATTTTTTTTCACATGTGTATATACCCTGTAGTACTCTTTCTCTTTACTGTTTTCCATCTTTATCTAATACACTGTTTAATCTGCCACTGAGTTTTTTTTTTTAATCTCAACACAATTATATATAAATAAATATATATATATACATTTTTAAAGATTTAATTATTTTTTACAAAGATTTCATTATTTATTTTGAGAGAGAGAGAGAGCAGGGGGAAGGGCAGAGGGAGAGAGAATTCCAAGCAGACTCCCCACTGAGTGCAGAGCCCGATGCTAGGCCCAATCCCACCATCCTGAGGCCATGACCCAAACTGAAATCAAGAGTCAGTTGCTCAACCGACTGAGCCACCCAAGCACCCCTCAACAATTATATTTTTTATTTCTCAGATTGAAATTTTTTTCTATTTTGTCTGGTCATTCCTTTTTTTTTTTTTTTAAGATTTTATTTATTTATTTGACAGAGAGAGAGAGATCACAGAGAGGCAGGCAGAGAGAATGGGGAAGCAGGCTCCCTGCTGAGCAGATAGCCCAATGCAGGGCTCAATCCCAGGACCCTGAGATCATGACCTGAGCCGAAGGCAGAGGCTTTAACCCACAGAGCCACCCAGGTGCCCCTTGTCTGGTCATTCCTGATAGAATCTTGTTGTATGCTTGGATTTACTGTGGGGCTCTTTATTTCCTTAAACATTTCATACTCAATTATTCTATACTCAATATCTGGTCATTTTAATATCTACGTCCTTGAAGGGTCCAAATCTATTATTTGTTGTTCCTGCTGGGTTTGGGCCATTCTGAACTGCCTTCCAATGGGTTTCATAATCTTTCCTTGGGAGGTCTTTGTTTCAATTTCATCATCCGGAGTTTGGTGGACAAAATTTGGCAAAGCTTTTCTCTAGAGAGTGTTTGCTTCTGCTTCTTCCAGAAGCCAAGAGCTTACTTCAGCCTGAAGGGCTTGGCTCAGTGCAGGAGTTCCTGGATCATCTTTCCTACCTTCTCATTGTCCCAAGGTTCAATGTCCCAGCAGCAATGCCTCTATTACCACATAACTTCAGGGGAAATCTGCCTCTCACCACAGCTCACTTCCCTGGTCCCAGTTCCCTGCCATTCCGGCTCCAGTTCATGGTATATCGGGAGTGCTCCCTGAAGATATCCCTTCCTCTAGAAAGACAAGCTCTGTCTCCAAAATTATGTTCTATGCAGATATGCAACTGCTCTGAAGCAGCAGGCTTCTTCAAAGGTCTTATTTAGCCATAATGCCAGAAACAGACATCAAAGTGATTAATCTTTTTCAATAGTCCTTTTTTAATTCATCCCAACTAATTCAGTTCATCTAACATTTATGAATGCATACAATGTGCCAAACAATGTTCTAGGTGCTGGAGATTAAAAATAAAACTGTTTATTGGTAAACTACTCTATAAGCATCCCTCACTCAAAAAGCATTTTTTTCTTCTTTACTTTTATATATTTTAACTTTATTAACCTATTTGAAAACTATTATGAACAGAGTAAATATCATGTCTAAAGTTAAACTCTTTTTTGAAAAGATTTTATTTATTTGTTTGACACAGAGAGAGAGATCACAAGTAGGCAGAGAGGCAGGCAGAGAGAGAAGGGGAAGCAGGCTCCCTGCTGAACAGAGAGCCCAATGTGGGGCTCGATCCCAGGACCCTGAGATCATGACCCGAGCCGAAAGCAGAGGCCTTAACCCACTGAGCCACCCAGGTGCCCCTAAGAATGAAACCCTTAAGGACAAAGAGATTATTCTGGAATATCCAAGTGGAGCCTAAATACTGTCACACACACACACACACACACACACACACACAGAGGAGGTATTGTGAAGGCAAAGGAATGATGTGGCTATAAGCCAAAGAACACCAAGCAATGTTAGCAGCCAGCAGAAGGTAGAAGAGGCCAAAAAATGGATTGTCTTCCAGAGCCTCCCAAGAGAGCCCTGCTGACACCTTAACTTTGGACATCCGACCTCCAGAACTAGGAGAGAAGACATTTCTGTTTGTTTGTTTGTTTGTTTGTTTGTTTTAAGATTTATTTATTTATTTGACAAAGAGAGAGATCACAAGTAGGCAGAGAGGCAGGCAGAGAGAGAGAGGGAAGCAGGCTCCCCGCCGAGGAGAGAGCCCGATGTGGGGCTCGATCCCAGGACCCTGAGACCATGACCTGAGCTGAAGGCAGAGCCTTAACCCACTGAGCCACCCAGATGCCCCAAAATGTGTCTTTGCTAAACTGATTCCTTCTCCATTACTCTACTTTCTGCTCATGGTACTCATATATATTTTTGCAGAGAAGAAAAATCTCAAGAGAAGTTTGACTCCTTCCTCTCCTTCCCTCCATACATCAAAGTAGTCCCTGAGACCTTCCCATGAATGCTTCTCTGCCAACATCTCTTCCATCTGTCCCTTCTTTCCCATACCCATGAGCTCTTACTACCATACACCTGGATTCTTGAAATCACATTCTCCCTCCTCTCCCTGTCTTTTCTTTTTCTAATAACCACTCCATACTGTTGCCAGACCAGTTTCCTTAGGCACAGCCCTAATCGCCTGACTCATATCCACAAAATTCTCCAATGCATTCCCATTGCCTACCTCAGTATTTCTCAAATCTTAGTAATGCATGGATAGCCCTTAAAGGAGGAAATTTCTTTAACCATTTTTTAAACAATTTTTTAAGATTTTATTTATTTATTTATTTGAGAGAGAGAGATCACAAGTAGGCAGAGAGGCAGGCAGAGAGAGAGGGGGGAAGCAAGCTCCCTGCTGAGCAGAGAGCCCGATGCCGGGCTCGATCCCAGGATCCTGGGATCATGACCTGAGCTGAAGGCAGAGGCTTTAACCCACTGAGCCATCCAGGTGCCCCTCTTTAACCATTTTTATCAACATTTTGCTTACAGAAAATACAGAAGTATCATCAACTCTTTATGTTTAGATGTCTTATACAATCCCAAACTAAAATAACTTTACAAATGAAGTAAAACTACCAAACCAATAAACGTCAAATTAACATGAATTTAGGGATACTGGGCTGGCTTAGTCTGTAGAGCGTGTAATTCTTGATCTCAGGGTCATGAGTTTGACATGACCGAAGTAGACTCATGGAGCCTACTTAAAAAGAATAAAAAAATTTAATTTAATTTAAAAATCCTTTCAAACAACATGAATTTAACATGACCAATGATGATTGGCTTAAATTACCATCTTTAACAGAAGGATGGCACAAATGCTCCAACACAAGTCTGGTTGGTTGTTGGTGCTATTGTGGTTTGGCACATCTATATTGCAACGCACCTGTGGTGACTAAATCCTCCCACTTCTGTATTCAAAGACCTGGGACATCTTCATTGTCCACTAGTGATGTCATTTGGCTTCAATTGGGGCAAAACATCAGGATCATTTACTTTCTCCAACTGCCTCTGATTGCCCAGGGAGTGATAATAAAACAACCCAGTGGTACTATTCGATACTCTCTAATCACTGAAGCCAACATAGTTTTGAAATGTCATGGCCGTTCTCAGTCTAAAGGTGAATGTTCAGGTCATCCAGATTACATCACATTTTTCTTAGATGATAGTCTAAAAAACTAAAACTTCCTCAGTTCTCATAGACCTTATTTGGCCAATGATATGCATTACTACTGAACAAAATCTTTAAATGATATGGCATGACTTTCCATATTCTTCTTCTGTCCTGCCAACCAGAAATGTTCCAGATGGATGCCGTAGTAATAGCTTGGGTCCTAGAGTGAAGCAGAGTCACAGCAGACCCATAATGTACATGTAATATGAATGAGAAATAATCCATTATAATTACAAAAATAGTCTAAAAGAAAGGACATGAATCTTCCAGTTCTGTAGATCTCATTTTAAGACCCACTGGCAAAATAGTAATAATAATAACAAGCCATCACAGCGGCTTGTTTTAAAAGGTCCGTGTCCAATCAAGATTTCCCAAATACCAAATACTCCCTTTTCACTCCCTAAACAGGGCCTATATTTTCTTTCTATTGAGCTTTTGCTCATGGAATTATCTCCACCTAGACATTCCTTTCCTCCCTCCTCACCTCCGCTCCCTGTATACATTCAAATAATCCCTCTTCAGCCACACCAGTGGAATAACTACTACACATTATACCCCTCTGAGGATACGTATTCCATCTTTCTTTCTATTTTTACTTTTTCTCTATGTACCTTCTATTCCCTACCAGATTCTCTTCCGGAGAGTTGCAAAAGGTTTTTTATATCTTTTATTCCTGCCAGTGCCCAACACAATGTGTTGTTTATACTAACTGCTCAATAAACTGTTGTTGAATAAGTGAGTTTGTTTAATTCTTATTAATAAGAGTTTAACAGCAAAAACATTAAGATTGCTGAAGATAACAAATCCAGACCATGCAACTTTCTTTGTAATGCAGCTGCAAAAACTGCTGTCTTACAATGACTGATTATGTTTTTGAACAGTTGTAAAACATTAGCTATGGAAAACGCCAGAAAGGCAGAACTAATTTATCTGGTACTTAGTTAAAATTCCACACAGCATGAGGCAAGAGAGGAATTATTCTAAAAGCTCATTCTTATGAATTAATTAATTAGCCCTCTCTACCTATAGAACAAAATTAATTTAGACATGAATATTGCTGGGAAAGTTTTTCATAATGTCAACTTTTTCAAAACTAGAAGTATGTTATTAAGCTTCCTAAGGCAATTCAAAAAATGGTGCAAAACAGTCCCCTTAAGCATCAAGGTAATTTTACATCAGCCACCTTTGGAAGGTGAGGTGGGTGCAGACAAACTGGGGAAGACAAATCTAGAAGATAGAGGAGGCATTAGAGACCAGAGACAAAGACTGACTCTTTGCTCTCCCAGTCTTGCTTCAAAGCCCTTGACTGCTCTCCAGCCCATGTTCCTCTAGACCCTGACTTGTCTTGACCTTGGTTAATGGCCAGCCTGTCCTCCAATGCACTGCCCTCACTCATTGTTAGCTTCACGAGGCTTGGGGCAGGAGCTAGAATAGAGTTCAGTCTTGTGCTACATTTTTTAAAACACTTCACTGAAGCTAGCCAACACTCTGCTGCGCTGGGTTCACCTCCAAAGCCACAGGAGACTAATGCATTGACCCCCTTAGAGTCTCAGCAGACTGGGAATTAGCAAGAGGTCCCAAATACTCATATTCTGAGGGCGGCCTAGGGCATAAAGCTGGGAAGAGAAGAAGGAGACACTAGGGTTATGGGCAAAGAAGCATCATGTGTACAGGTAGAGAGTACTGTTATATTTAGGAAGTTGTCACATGCTCAGTACCACTGGGGCATAGAAGGAGGTGGAGACGTGATGAAAGACAAGGCTTAGGAATATCACTATCAGATTTTTGTTTTGGAAAGGTCATTCTGAAGTGGGAAGAGGCCAGGGAGATCACTCAGGAGAGGATTGCAGTCAGATGGATGAGAAGTAATTCAGGGAGAACTGGGCCAGCAGCAATGGGGACAGAGAAAAGTGGACAGATCTGAGAAATTCATGAAGATACAATGGAGGAATTAATCACTATGTGGGGAGGTGACGGATGCCACGTTAAAACTAGGCTGAACAGTCAAATGGAACAAAGCCAGCGCGTTAAAAGGCATCGGATTTTGGACATGCCATGGGAATAATTTCCCTCAGTTCGTCAAGTCTGATACCATTCTGAATTGAATTAACTTCCCCAACCTAAACGACAGACTCGGGATATTTGCTATTCCATGCAAGTCTCGCCAACGCTCTAACAGCTCCACTGTCCAGTCACTTCGACTTCGGGTTCTTGATCCTCCTCCAATCCAGATCGCTGATGCAGAACCTCACCTGTGCTTCTGACCCGCTGTTTGCCCTGGACCCTTCCCTACCTCAGCCTGGGGAACAGAATATGCTGATCTGCTTAAGTCAGCAAAGGCCATCCCTTGGAGCTTGAAATGGGGCCAGTTATCCTCCGCATACTGGCGCTGTGCAGGAGAGGGTAGTTTGAGGAAGAGGGAAAGAGTATGTATCTCTTATGAGTATTCTCCCACCTGCCCATTAAAATTCTACTTGCTCTTGGGCACCTGCGTGGCTCAGTCAGTTAGTTAAGCATCTGCCTTTGGCTCAGGTCATGATCCCAGGGTCCTGGGATCGAGTCCCTCATCGGGCTCCCTGCTCAGTGGAGAGCCTGCTTCTCCCTCTCCCTCTGCCTGCTGCTCTGTCTACTTGTGCTCTCTATCTCTCTGTCAAATAAATAAATAAAGTCCTTAAAAAAATTCTACTCGTTCTTCAAGATAAGACTCAAATGCTACCTCTTTAAAGAAGTCTTCCTAAATTCTACTTCCACCCCACTCCCAAAACTTGAGGTGATTCGCCCTCTTGTATATATTTTTTAATGTTTTCTAACCTATCTTCACATAGTTTCATAGTTTATATTTTATAATAGCCCTATGACTACATGTGTTCTATCTCCTACTAGCTTATAAATTTCTGGAAGCTAAGAACTATGTCTTCCTAATCTCTCATTTATTCATTCAACAAATATTTGAATGATTAAAGAAACAAAGGAATGAATCTCTCTTTGCTCCCTAGTTCCTTATATATAACATAGGCCTTCCTCAGCAAATCTTTCCACAGCTATTAAAAAGCTACTTTCTATAATCATGATTGTCACCTCCTTCTTCTGGGCTAGGAACAAAAGTGCAAATAGCCAAAATAAAGAATTGAAATAGTAAAAAGAGGAGTTTGGAAAAAGGGGTGGCTTAGACTCAATTGATGTTCCTCTTTCTTTCACATTGCTTTTTCCATTTTTTAAAAAGTAATTGCTTTGAACCTCTGATAAAAACCCAAAGGCTTCTGGATTTTTATAGCCCAATTTGAGGTAAACAGTTTTTCTTCACCCTGTCAAATCTCTTCTCTATAAATATATTAAATATATTCACCTTATTTTTCTTCCCATCAATAAAAGTGTAAGAAAAATGATTTACAAAACAATGGTCTGCAATGGTTTGCCAATATGTGACACATATTTGAAGCACTGTCATAATGGAATTTTTAAGTAATTAAAATTATTTCATGACTAATTAACAACAGTTTAAAACCCCATAAAGCATTCCAACTTAAGCATTTCTATTCATACTCCATCTGCCAAATATTAAGTAGAACAGTACAAAAATAGGAGAGGGGAAGCCATTTCCAATTATACCCCTATTTTTTACTTATTTAGGGCAGTAGCTTAACTCAGATTACTTCTCTTGATTAATAGCATTTAATATATAAAAATGACTATAAACATTCATTATGAATGCAGAAGAAACACAGCTTTTTCTATTGAAAAAGCAAAATGGAACTATCCTGACTTTTATATTTATCTAAACCAATACTAGTTAGAGAAAACATCTGTCTGAATAAAATCAGAAAATTCCCAAGGACATACTTAACTACTTCTAAACATGCCTTCAGAATAGACCCACCCATCCACGTATCTTGCAGTCCAGATGGAATAAAGAAATTTCCCAGCCCCTCTTGGCATTTATTTAAGTGTTTGGCCATCTAGATACAAAATTCATCCAACAAATGAGAACGACTTTTCCAAATATAAATGATTCAAGCCATCCTCTTACTTGTAGAAGTAACAACTGAATTCTTCGTGTATTAAGTCAAACTGTGCTAATGTTGTTTTGTTCTAGAATCCGAAGACCTTTGTTCATTCAACAAACAGTGACTAGGTTTCTGTTGTGACCAAGCAGGTGCTAAGTGCTGCAAGTACAGAAAGATAAATAGGATATATCCTTCCCTTCAAGGGTGAGGTGTCTTGGTATGAGAGAAAGAATTACTGTGAATAACTATAATGCACTAGCAGGAAATTGTATGAGAGAAGAGCAAAGTTATTCAAGTAAGGGTTTTTTTTTTTTAAAGATCTTATTTATTTATTTGACAGAGAGAGAGATCACAGGTAGGCAGAGAGGCAGGCAGAGAGAGAGGGGGAAGCAGGCTCCCCGCTGAGCAGAGAGACCGATGCAGGGCTTGATCCCAGGACCCTGAGACCATGACCCCAGCTGAAGGCAGAGGCTTTAACCCACTAAGCCACCCAGACGCTCCAAGTAAGGGTTTAAAATTGAAGCTCTGATGGTAAACAGAACAAGCATCATTTATAGCTGGGAAATTTAAGGAAAAACTTCTGGAGGAAATACTGTTCGACATAAAATGTGAACGTTGGTTGAGATTTCAAAAAACAGCAGTATGAGGGACAAAAGAACAAAGACAGGAAATACAAAGTATAAATGTGAGATGCATGACCTTTTACAATACTGTTTACAATATGTAGCAGACACCGTCAGCACCCAAACCATATACCCTTGGGACTCACTGTTCTCTACACACTACCCTCAGACACAAAGGTAGGGAAGTTGATTGATCAGTACCTCCGCTTCCTCACCTACCAAGTAAGACATTCTATACCCTCTCCTAGAGGTCCTCAGCAAGGCTGATCCCCAATTACCAACATTAACACACTCTCTATTGGCTGTTTTCTCTTTCCTGTCTCACTTCCCTATGTCCCTGGTAGTGCTTCCTGACATTACGTCTCAAATAAAATTCTCCACTCAGACATACTCATAAGATATGTTTTAAGGGGGCTCCAAACGAAAATGCAATAGCTCAGTCAAGTGGGGATGTCATTGATGACTGACAGAACGATCCGTTATTTCACCAGTCACTGAAATAGAGCAATATTTCAATAACTAAACAGCAATCACTAGGCTATCTGTGACCACTGATTTCGCCTCCTTGGAGATTTACAATACACATTAGGATAAAAATGGCATTGAAAAGTCCAGCAGCAAAACAAAAAACTATTTAACATTGTTTAAAGTTACATAAACTTCTTTAAAACCCTTATTAACCTTCCAATTAAAGCCGGAATTAATACCACATATTACTAAAATTTATGAAATTTCATTTACTTTTCTTTCATGGGGACCCAGAACCAACTAAATCATGTTTGCTGGTATAATATTAAGAGTTTTAAGCCAAATTTTCATTTTAGTAAAGTATATTTTAGCTTTTTTGCTGATGGCAGACTGATTTTTAAATGCCTTAACCTAAACAATATCTAATACTGTTCAGAACCTCAGCTCACATGGTTTTCTACGCACCAATGGCCTTGACCTAGTTTCCTGCAGGCAACACCTATATTCAGAGGTGAGAAAAAGCTCAGGGTTACCATAAACTGTGATCCAAGCCACAGTTGGGGTGCTGCTCTTCAAGCAGGGACCCCACAAGCAGCAGATCCGGGGAGACTCACCTTCCTCCTCTGGGAGGAGTGGCGCGGGAGCGGCTGCAGGAATCGGCTGGGTTTGGTGACTCCAGACGGGGCCGCGTGCCAGAGATAGAAACGCTGGGTCACAGGCCGGCTGAGTTCAGATCGCGGCTGGAGACCAGGGAGACGGGAGGGATTGACTGTTTTTCTCTGACGACCCACTGAGGAGTAAGGCCCCGAGCTCTCAGCTCCTATGGGCCGGAGACTGGGAGGCCATCATCTTCATTCTCCGCCTCCAAAGTGGTACGGAAAGCGCTCAGGGAACAAAAGCTCCCGAGCGCGAACACGACCAGATGGCCTAGCCCGGCCCCTGGCAAGGGCGGTGCGATTCCGTCTCGGGCAAAGACATTCAAGAATCACTGCCACAGGCCCCTCCCCCAGAAGATCAGCAAGAACATCCAGCCAATACCAAGTTCACTGATCAATGAGAACTCTGAAACAGAGCTACGGAAATACAGCACATAGAATCCATGGCGTTTTCCCCGTTTTTCTTTAGTCTTTCAAAGTTGAATATTTTCAATTTTATTTTTTCTTATTCTATTTTAAAAATTTTTCCTCTTTTCTTTTTTTTTAAGGTTTTGTTTATTTATTTGACAGAGAGAGAGATCACAAGTAGGAAAAGAGGCAGGCAGAGAGAGAGGAGGAAGCAGGGTCCCTGCTGAGCAGAGAGCCCGATGCAGGGCTCGATCCCAGGACCTTGAGATCACGACCTGAGCCGAAGGCCGAGGCTTTAACCCACTGAGCCACCCAGGCGCTCCTTTTCCTCTTTCCTATTTTAACCTTTTTAAACTATTTTACCTTATCAATACCTTTTTAAAAATCTTTTAAATTTTTCATTGTTATAGTCATATTCTATCCTTTCATTGTATCTAACCTTATTTTTTGGATACATTTAAGTTTTTCTTTCTTTAAAATATTGGGATACAGTTTCTTCTAACATCAAAGTATACCCTAAATCTAGCATATGGCTTTGTTCTGGTCTCTAGCCTGATCATATTCACTCCTTTTTTTTTTCTTTTTCTTTTTTTAAAGATTTTATTTATTTATTTGACAGAGAGAGATCATAAGTAGGCAGTGAGGCAGGCAGAGAGAGAAGGAGAAGCAGGCTCCCTGCTGAGCAGAGATCCCAATGTGGGGCTCGATCCAAGGACCCTGAGATCATGACAGAGGCTTTAACCCACTGAGCCACCCAGGCAGCCTTTTTCTTTTCTTTTCTTTTTTGAACCAACTTCCCAACTTCTTATCTTACCAATTCCTTTTCTAAAATCTTCTTTAATTTTCATCTTTACAATCATATTCCATCCCTCCGTGTTTACCCCTATATATATATATATATATATATATATATATATATATATTTCATTCTTTAAAATTTTGGGAAGCAGTTTCTTCTAACAGACAAAAATTCACCTAAAATCAAGTGTGTGGCTCTGTTCTAGTAACAAGTCTAATTTTATATATATAATATATATATATATATATATATATTTGTTTTTTTCCTTTCTTCTCCCCTGGTTTCTGGTCCCTTCTGATTTGGTTAGTGTATATTTTTCTGGGGTTGTTGCTACCCTTTCAGTGTTTTGTTCTCTCACTCATCTATTTTCCTCTGGATAAAATGACAAGGCAGAAAAACTCACCTCAAAAAAAAGAAAAAAGAAAAAGAGGCTCTGACTGCTAGGGACCTAATCAATACAGACATTAGTAAGATGTCAGAACTAGAGTTCAGATTATGAAGATGCTAGCTGGGATTGAAAAAACCATAGAATATACTAGAGAATCCCTTTCTGGAGAAATAAAAGAACTAAAATCTAACCAAGTTGAAATCACAAAAGCTATTAATGAGATGCAATCAAAACTGGAGGCTCTTACTGCTAAGATACATTAGGCAGAAGAGAGAATTAGTAATATAGAAGACCAAATGATGGAGAATAAAGAAGCTGAGAAAAAGAAAGATAAACAACTACTGGACCATGAAGGGAGAATTCAAGGGATAAGTGATACCATAAAACTAAACATTATTAGAATGATTGGGAACCCAGAAGAAGAAGAAAGAGAGAGAGGAACAGAAGGTATATTGGAACAAATTATAGTGGAGAATTTCTCTAATTTGGGGAAGGGAATAAGCATCAAAATCCAGGAGGCACAGAGAATCTCCCTCAAAGTCAATAAAAATAAATCAACACCCCTTCCTCTACTAGGAAAACTTACAAGTCTTCCAAGTAACAAAGAGAAGATCCTGAAAGCGGCTCAGGACAAGAGGTCTGCAACATAAAATGGTACAAATATTAGATTGGCAGCAGACCTATCGACAGAGACCTAGCAGGCCAGAAAGGACTGGCATGATATATTCAGAGCACTAAACGAGAAAAATATGCAGCCAAGAATACTACATCCAGCTAGGCTGTCATTGAAAATAGAAGGAGAGATAAAAAGCTTCCAGGAAAAACAAAAACTAAAAGAATTCACAAACACCAAACCAGCCCTACAAGAAATGTTGAAAGGGGTCCTCCAAGCAAAGAGAGAGCCTAAAAGGAACATAGATCAGAAAGCAATGGAGACAATATACAGTAATAGTCACCTTACAGGCAATACAATGGCACTAAATTCATAACTTTCAATAGATACCCTGAATGTAAATGGACTAAATGCCCCAATCAAAAGACACAGGATATCAGAATGGATAAAAAAATCAAGACTCATTGATATGCTATCTGCAAGAAACTCATTTTAGACCCAAAGACACCTCCAGATTTAAAGTGAGGAGTAGGAAAACAACTTACCATGCTAATGGACATCAAAAGAAAGCAAGGGTGGAAATCCTTATACCAGATAAATTAGATTTTAAGCCAAAGACTATAATAAGAGATGAGGAAGGACACTATAGCATACTTAAAGGGACTGTCCAACAAGAAAATCTAACAATTTTAAATATCTATGCCCCTAATATGGGAGCAGCCAATTATATAAACCAATTA
>CM052801.1:32267180-32292040 GCA_028533885.1 Nasua narica | reverse complement strand
TTACCATGCTAATGGACATCAAAAGAAAGCAAGGGTGGAAATCCTTATACCAGATAAATTAGATTTTAAGCCAAAGACTATAATAAGAGATGAGGAAGGACACTATAGCATACTTAAAGGGACTGTCCAACAAGAAAATCTAACAATTTTAAATATCTATGCCCCTAATATGGGAGCAGCCAATTATATAAACCAATTAACAACAAAATCAAATAAACACATCAACAATAATGCAATAATAGTAGGATACTTTAACAGCTCCCTCACTGAAAGGGACAGATCCTCTAAGCAAAAGATCAACAAGGAAATAAAGCCTTTAAATGACACACTAGACCAGATGGACATCACAGATATATTCAGAACATTCCATCCCAAAGCAACAGAATACACGTTCTTCTCTAGTGCACATGGAACATTCTCCAGGAGGGATCACATCCTGGGTCACAATTCAGGTCTCAACTGGTACCAAAAGATTGGGATCATTCCCTGCATATTTTCAGACCACAGTGCTTTGAAGCTAGATCTCAACCACAAGAGGAAAGTTGGAAAGAGCTCAAATACATAGTCAACAGAGCATCCCACTAAAGAATGAATTGGTCAACCAGGAAATGAATGAAGAATTAAAAAATTCATGGAAGCAAATGAAAATGAAAACACAACTCTTCAAAATACTTGGGATACAACAAAGGCAGTCCCGAGAGGAAAATGTAGAGTAATACAAGCCTTTCTCAAGAAACAAGAAAGGTCTCAAATACATAACCTAACCCTACTTCTAAAGGAGCTGCAGAAAGAACAGCAAAGAAAGCCTAAACCCAGCAAGAGAAGAGAAATAATAAAGATCAGAGCAGAAATCAATGAAATAGAAACCAAAAGAACAGTAGAACACATCAGTAAAACTAGGAGCTAGCTCTTTGAAAGAATTAATAAGACTGGTAAATCCCTGGCCAGACTTATCAAAAAGAAAAGAGAAAGGACCCAAATTAATAAAATCATGAATGAAAGAGGACAGATCACAACCAACACCAAAGAAATACAAACAATTATAAGAACATAGTATGAGCAATTACATGCCAGCAAATTCGACAATCTGGAAGAAATGGATGCATTCCTAGAGACATGGAGACTACCAAAACGGAACCAGGAAGAAATAGAAACCCTGAACGGACCCATAACCAGTAAGGAGATTGAAGCAGTCATCAAAAATCTCCCGACACAAGAGCCCAGGGCCAGACAGCTTCCCGGGGGAATTCTACCAAACATTTAAAGAAGAATTAATACCTATGCTCCTGAAACTTCCAAAAAATGGAAATGGAAGGAACTCTTCCAAACTCATTTTATGAGGTCTGCATCACCTTGATCCTAAAACCAGACAAAGACCTCATCTAAAAAGGAGAATTACAGACCAATATCCCGGATGAACATGGATGCGAAAATTCTCACCAAAATACTAGCCAATAGGATCCAACAGTACATGAAGAGGATTACTCACCACGACCAAGTGGCATTTATTCCTGGGTTGCAAGGTTGGTTCAACATCCACAAATCAATCAATGTGATACAATACATTAATAAAAGAAAGAACAAAAACCATATGATACTCTCAATTGCTGCTGAGAAAGCATTTGACAAAGTACAACATCCTTTCTTGATCAAAACTCTTCATGGTGTAGGGATAGAGGTACATACCTTAATATCATCAAAGCCATCTGTGAAAAACCCACAGCGAATATCATTCTCAATGGGGAAAAACTCAGAGCTTTTCCCCTAAGGTCAGGGACATTGCAGGGCTGTCCACTATCACCACCACTATTCAACATAGTACTAGAAGTCCTAGCCTCAGCAACCAGACAACAAAAGAAATAAAAGGCATTTGAATCAGCAAAGAAGTCAAACTCTCACTCTCTGCAGATGATATGATACTTTATGTGGAAAACCCAAAAGACTCCACTTCAAAACTACTAGAACTCATACAGGCATTCATTAGTCGGGATATAAAATCAATGCACAGAAATCAGTTGCATTTCTATGCACCGACAAGACAGAAGAAAGAGAAATTAAGGAGTCAATCCCATTTACAATTGCGCCTAAAACCAAAAGATACCTAGGAATAAATCTAACCAAAGAGACAAAGAATCTGTACTCAGAAAAAAAAAAAAAAAGAATCAGTACATCTGTACTCAGGAAACTATAAAGTACTCATGAAAGAAATTGAGGAAGACACAAAGAAATGGAGAAACGTTCCATGCTCATAAATTGGAAGAACAAATATTGTGAAAATATCTATGCTACCTAAAGCAGCCTACACATTTAATGTAATTCCTATAAAAATACCATCAATTTTTTCAAAGAAATGGAATAAATAATTCTAAAATTTATATGAAATCAGAAAAGATCCCGAATAACCAGACAAGTGTTGAAAGGGAAAACCAAAGTCTGCGGCATCACAATTCCAATCTTCGAGTTCTATTACAAAGCTGCAATCATCAAGATGGTATGGTATTGGCGGCACAAAAACAGACACATAGATCAATGAAACAGAATACAGAGCCCAGAAACGGACCCTCAACTCTATGATCAACTCATCTTCGATAAAGTAGGAAAGAATGTCCAATGGAAAAAAGACAGTTTCTTCAATAAATGTTGTTTGGAAAATTGGACAGCCACATGCAGAAGAATAAAACCGGACCATGTCCTTACATACACACAAAAATAGACTCAAAATGGATGAAAGACCTCAATGTGAGACGAATCCATCCAAATCCTTGAGGAGAACAGCAAGTTCTTTGACCTCACCTGCAGCAACATCTTCCTAGAAACATCGCCAAAGGCAAGGAAGCAAGGCAAAAATGAACTATTGGGACTTCATCAAGATCAAAACTTTTGCACAGCAAAGGAAATAGTCAATAAATCCAAAAGACAATCGACAGAATGGGGGAACATATTTGCAAATGACATATCAGGTAAAGGGCTAGTATCCAAAATCTATAAAGAACTTATCAAACTCAACACTTAATGAACAAATAATCCAATCAAGAAATTGGCAGAAGACATGAACAGACATTTCTGCAAAGACGACATCCAAATGGCCAACATACATGATAAAGTACTCCACATCCCTCGGATCAGAGAAATACAAATCAAAACCACAGTGAGATACCACCTCACATCAGTCAGAATGGCTAAAATTAACCAGTCAGGAAACAACAGATGTTGGTGAGGATGCAGAGAAAGGGGAACCCTCCTATACTGTTGGTGGGAATGCAAGCTGGCGTAGCCACTCTGGAAAACAATATGAAGGTTCCTCAAAAAGTTGAAAATAGAGCTACCGTACAACCCAGCAATCACACTACTCAGTATCTACCCTAAAGAAACAAACTTAGTGATCCAAGGACATGTGCACCTGAATGTTTATAGCAGCAATGTCTACAATATCCAAACTATGGAAAGAGCCTAGATGTCCATGAACAGATGAATGGATAAAGAAGATGTGGTAATATATACAAAGGAATACTATGCCACTATCAAAAGAAATGAAATCTTGCCATTTGCAGTGACATGTATGGAACTTGAAGATATTATGCTAAGTGAAATAAGTTAATCAGAGAAAGAGAACTATCATATGATCTCTCTGATATGAAGAATTTGAGAGGCAGAGCAAGGGGTCATGGGGGGAAGGGAGGGAAAAATGAAACAAGTTGGGACTGGGGAGGGAGACAAACCATAAGACTCTTAATCTCAGGGAACAAACTGAGGGTTGCTGGGGGGTGGTGGGGGAGGGATAGGGTGGCTAGGTGATGGACATTGGGAAAAGTATGTGGTATGGTGAGTGCTATGAATTGTGTAAAGCTGATGATTCACAGACCTGTATCCCTGAAACAAATAGCACATTATATGTTAATAAAAAAATTTTTTTAAGATAAAAAAGGAAACGTACTACAAAACACAAAGCAGTGAACTTCAACTTCCAGCCACAAAGGAGCAACTTGTCTTGTAATAACCTTCATGCCAAGAACCATTTAAAAGCTGGTCCAAATACACAAAGTATCTGTGTAAAATCATTGAAAAATAACAAGGTACATAAGACTTCAGGCATCAAAATTTCAGAGGTGGGAGGTACAGTGAGGTGAGGCCCTCATTTGCCTTTGACTTTTCCTTTAGTACATTTGGTAATTCACTGCACTGGGAATAGAGGCCAAGCAGTAAACAGTTGTCAAGGCTTGTGGAAATCTCTTAGGGTTGTAGAGAACAAAGTCAAAATAAGGTGTTGCCAAGGAGACCAGAAGTCAAGTAGGAGAGAAATGAACCAAGAAAACTCTAGAATCAATTTCACCTCAAGATGTTTACTGATTCCTAAGTTGTATGCATACTCAGGATGAGAATCCCAGAAAAAAAAACAAGAAGAAATCAAGATCTGGGGAGCTGAAAAGCTAATAAAATACATCAGAATTCTTAAGGAGTGTATGTGATATAATGAGCACTGAATGTTAAACACAACCAATGAATTGTTGAACACTACATCCAAAATTAATGATATTGGTTAACTGAATTTAAATATAGGAAAAGAAGATGTTAGTTGAAAAAAATAAATAATAAAAATGATTCTATCTTCATGAAAGAAAAACATACATCAGAATTCTGATAGGGTTAGGGAATTAGAAAATGAAGTTCAGGCCCACCTAACCAGGGTAGACCTTGTAAACACAGAAGGCTTTAAATTGAGACTCCATAAGAAAAAAGTCCTAAAACTAAGGAAGATACTCTACCAGTAAAAACAAACTAGGAATAGACCAGGCATGACAAAGGCTACCACCTGCTATCACCTGGATCAAGGCGATCTTCCAGTGCTATGTCTACCTCCCAGGAGAAATTTAACATCAGCTGAAGCATCAACAATTTTTAATATACACTGTCCTGCATCCAATTACAAGAAATTTTTTAACATGTCAAAAAACATGAATAAATGCCTAAAATCAAGAGAAAAGCCAGACAATAGAAGGAGATCAACAGATAACTCAAATATTGGAGTAATCAGACAGGGAACATAAATAACTGTGAATAATAGGCTTAAGAAAGCAGAGAAATAGGTGAGGAATTTCACCAGAGAATTAAAATCTATATATATATATATATATATATATATATATATGTATCTAAAGGGTCAAATGGAATTCTAGAACTTAAAAACACATTCACTGAAATTAGGAATTCAACAGATGGATTTAATAGCAGAAGAGAAGACCCATGATGTGGAATATAGGTCAATATAAAATATCCATAATTGACAGAAAATTAAAATATGGGAAAATGCATAAAATAAACATATGGAATAAGATTAAAGGATCTAAGGTGTATAAGTTGGAGTCTCAGAAAAAGAGACAAAACAAAAACAGTGACTAAAGAAATATTGTCCAAGATTTTCCAAAACAGAAAATGACGTGAAAATATCAATTCAAGAATCACTATAGACTCCTAGCAGGATAAATGCAAAGTAACTTTGTAAGTATCCTAAAAGTCTAACCCCTTTCCAAAAGGAAGACATTAAAAGCATCCAGAGGGGAAAAACATATTGTTATCAAAATAGCAATATCACCAACAACTATCTTTTCAAAAGAAACCATAGAAGCCATAAGACAATGGAATAACATCTTTATAAAATAGTTAAAGAGAAAAGTACCAATGTAGGTTTCACCCAGTGTAGTGCCAACTACACTGGGTAAAACTATTTTGAAACATAAAGTGAAATAAATGTTATGACAAATAAGAATGATATTTCCAGTAAAACTTCACTAAAAGAAATACTGAAGGGAGTTCTTCAGATGAAAGGAGAATGATCCCAGATGGAAGTAGAATAATGCAAGAAAAAAGTGAAGAGCACTGGAAAAGAGAAGTATGTAACTAAATCTAGATAAATATACTGTCTTTAAGGTTTGAAATAATACTTTTAGATTTAAAATACATAAAGAATTAAATATCAACATCAGTAACATGAAAAGGCAGTGGAAAACAAATACCAATGTAGACTTATAAAGTTCTTACAATGTTCAGAAAATAATAAAAGCATTTGTTTAAAGTAAACTATAATTTGTCCGTTTTGTGCATGTTATAATCTATAGGATAGACAGTTGTCTCTTTCCCTGTTCTTTTGTGGGAAACCAGTTGGCTTACACTTTAACTTATATCTCCAACAATTCTATCAATCTTCTCCCAACTGACTTTTACCACAGCTTCGGCTGTTTTGTGAATCTCTTAGGCTGAAATTTCTTCACATCTGTTGTAAATCAAACAGGATCCTTTGGAGGAAGATTTGAAGCTCTCTGCTCTATGGTCTGTTCCTCTACCCTACCCCAAATTCTGAACCAAGACTCTGGTGCTGAGTACTAAGAGAACATTCTTCTTTCTCAGTGACACCACTGCTTTAGGAACTGAGCACTCAGCGAATGGAAGAGGGGTGCATCAGCTTGCATCTCTCAGCATAGAACCCTGGCCCCATGAGCCAGGGTAAAGGTGATCTGGGCCCCAGTATCCTAAGGACTACAGTACCCAAGATAGAGCTTCAATTCCCATGAGAGGAGCTGAGCAGAAGATGGGAGCCCCACCTTTTCAGCCCCACTCATTGCAGAACTTAGTTTCAGCAACAGGTAGCTAGGAGCAGAATGATAAATGTTGACACTTTGACCATCCTTGGAAGATAACCCTCTAAATGGAAGCTGAGGGAAGGGCGGGGGCGGGGGGGGGCATGTATTCTCAACTTACCAGTCTGGAGTGGAGTTTCCATCTTGCTAAGGTGGGAAATGACAGCACGAGTCATGCCTCAAGTACCACAAACTCTTGCAGTTCTTACCAAGCTTTAGATAATTTTCTTAAATATATGTTTCTTCATTTACTCTGTACCCACAGAACCATTTCTTGAGGTTCTAAATGATTGGGTTATTTTTATAATTTCACCAGTTTTACTGGGATATGAGTCATAGAGCTCACCGCATCATCATACTCAGAGTGAAACTACTAAAATAAAATCCTAAACTATATAGCTAACAAGCTAACAGACACAGATGAATAGACAATGAGTTTATAAATTAGAATAATTAATATTGTTAAAATAAACATACCACCCAAAGTAATCCACATATTCAGTGCAATCCCTATAAAAATCCCAAAGACATTCTTTACAGAAATAGAAAACAACCCTAAAATTCATATGGATTCACAAAAGCCCCCTAAATAGCCAAAGCAATCTAAAGCAAGAGGAATAAAGCTAGAAAAATCACACTTCCTGATTTCAAAATATATTATAAATCTACAGTAATCCAAACAGCATGGTACTGACACAAAAACAGACATAGAGACCAGTGGAAAAGAATAAACAGCCCAGAAATAAATCCACACATCTATGGTCAACTATATTCAAAAAATGTATCAAGAATACACATAAAAATAGTCTCTTTAATAAATAGTGTTGGGAAAACTGGATAGTCATAAAGAGAATAAACTTACGCACTTATCTCACACCAAATACAAAAATCAACCCAAAATGGTTTAAAGTCTTAAACATAATGCCTGAAACCATAAAAGTTTTGGAAGAAAACATAGGGGGAAATCGTCTTTGACATTGATCTGGGCTATAATTGTTTGGATATGACACTGACAGCACAGGCAACAAAAGCAGAAATAGATATTTGTGATTGTATCAAATGAAAAAGTTTCTGCACAGCAAAGAAAACAATCAACAGAGTGAAAAGGTGATTTACAGAATGGGAAAAATATCTGCAAGCCATATATCTGATAAGAAGTTTATATCTGAGGGGCGCTTGGGTGGCTCAGTGGGTTAAAGCCTCTGCCTTCGGTTCAGGTCATGATCCCAGGGTCCTGGGATCGAGCCCCGCATCAGTCTCTCTGCTCAGCAGGGAGTCTGCTTCCTTCCCCCTCTCTCTCTGCCTGCCTCCCTGCCTACTTGTGATCTCTCTCTCTCTCTCTGTCTCTCTCTCTCTCTCTGTAAAACAAACAAATAAATAAAAATTTTTAAAAACTTATTAAAAAAAAGAAACATATCAGAAATACATAAGGGATTCATACAACTCAACTGCAGACACAAACAAAACAAATAACCCAATTCAAATATGAGCAAAGTTCCTAAATAGACATTTCTCAAAAGAAGTTATAGTAATGGCCAAAGATATATGAAAAGGTATTCAATTTCACTAATCATCATGGGAATACAAATCAAAACCACAATGAGATATCATCTTACATTTGTTAGAATGTCTATTATCAAAAAGACAAAGATAACAAGTGTTGGTGAAGTTGTGGAGAAAAGGGAATGCTTGTACAGTATTGGTGGGAATGTAAGTTGGTACAGCCATTATGGAAAACAGTGTAAAGTTTCCCCCAAAATTAAAAATAGGACCTTGTGATCCTACATTCCCACTTTTGTGTATAGCTCCAAAGGAAATGAAATCAACACTAAAAGAGATACCTGCATGATCATGTTCATCGTAGCATTATTTACAATAGCCAAAAAATGGAAACAACCTAACTGTACATTAGCAGGTGAAGGGATAAAGAAACTATATATATAGTCAGAGTACAAAGTTTTAGTTATGTAAGATAAAAAAGCTCTAGAAATCTAAAGTATAGCAATGTGAATATAGTTAACAATATTATATTAAATACTTGAAATTTGCTAAGAGGATAGATCTTAAGCACTCTCACCACACACACAAAAATGGTAACTATATGAGGTGATGGACAGATTAATTAGCTTCCTTGTGGCAATTATTTCATCATACATACTTATCAAAACATCAGGTCATAAACCTTAAATATATACAATTTTATTTGTCAATTATATCTCAATAAAGATAGAAAAATATAATGAGAATATCAAAAGCAATCATTTTAGAAAGTAATTTGGCAATGTTTATTAAAACTATAATTGCACGCACTTTTCAATTCAGAAGTCCTATTTCTTGGACTCTATCACATAGAAATAAAAATGCCAGCATGAAAAACAAATCTTTAGTATGTAAGGAATACATAGAGATATTTACTGTAGCAACGTTTGAAGTAGCAAAAGAAAGGAAGCAAAATTAATGTCAATCAATTGGAGCACAGAACATTAGGCAACCATAGAAAAGAATGATGCAAGTATAATAGGAAAAGGAAGATTCAGAGAAGTACGTTACAAAGAGCCTATTTTTGTTACACACACACACATGAACTGTTCATGTGTGTGTGTGTGTGTGTGTGTGTAAAATTATATGATTACAGAGAAATTTCTGAAGAATAAACACCAAGTTATTCACATTGGTTACTGGGGATGTCAGTGGGAGGTGAGGGTGTCAATAAAACATGAAACAAAAGTCAATTTTTCTAAAGTATAATTTAAAGAAACCAGCATATGTGGTGTTAATCTCATTTAAGTAAAAGTACAACTGTGAATATGCATGCATACTGAAATGGATGGTCTTCCAAAACATTAATGGTGAGAATCTGGGGTGGTGAGATTTTAGAAAACTTTTATTTTCTTTAGCACATTTCTCTAAACTGTTTGGATTTTTTGCAAAGGAAAACTCAATAAAGCTATTTTCATTGCTAAAAACAATAAGTGACAATAAAGGTAAAAAGTTGATGAGAGGGACTTGATAAAGAACCCAAAGTAGAATTAGAAATTGAGCCATGAAGCATCCCTAGGAAGAGGGTCTTCTTTGATTGGAGCTGGTCACCATGGCGCCAGAGTCAAGAGGATCCCAGATAATCTCTTCTTTATTGTTCCTTAAATCACCTTCACCTATATCTGAACCAGAGATGATAGATAATCTACACATGGACAATTATCCTGGGTCCCTCTGTGAAGCCAGGTGGAAAACTCGGTACATAGTGTTTCTGGCAGGTTCCCTTGCTCTGTCAGCTTTCCCAAGGTTCTACTTAGTGTGGACCCGTGTAATTCTTTCCTTAGATTTGCTTATTAAAGATGACATCATGGTCCATTACGCCCAGGTACCAGGTTCTATTATTCAATCCATCAACTTCTCTCCATTCTTTGTCTCAGTATAAACAACTCTGCCCAAGCCACCGCCAACCCGGGCTACAAAACAGGTTTCAGGCTTTCATAGTGAATCACATCCCTGAGATGTTAACAGGAGATTGCTTTTCCTAGACTAACAGGTCTTTCTCTGAGGGTGACACCTTTCATTTTCCACCCACACATCACCCATGAAAGTTCTTTAATCATCTTCAGTTCTATTTGCTCTGAATAAATCTCCCATGCAGTTCCTGACAGGAACATACGGTAGGAGGGTGCTACCACTTTTCCTTTGTCCAATGACAATAACCACTTTCTCGTTCCTAATGACTATTCCTGAGCTTTTCCTGAGCCACTGAAATCATGTCCCATTAACTGTTTCTGAATTCTACTTCTTTCATTGTCATGTTGCTCCAGTCAAAGACCTTGAAACCATGCTTGACTCCTCGCTCTTTCATATTCCACATTGATTCCATCAGTAAATCCTTCTGGCTCTGCTTTGCTCAACAACATTAGTCGTTAAAAATGCAAATGAAACCACAAGGAGATGCCATTCAATATCGGCCAGGATGGCTAAAATAAAAATATCAGTAATACCAAATGCTGACAAGGTTGCAGAGCAACTGGAACTCTCAGGTACTGCTTGCAAGAATGCAAAGCACTATGCTCTCAATGGAAAACAGTTTGGCATTTTCTTATAAACTTAAACACACACTTACCATACATACCAATCACACTCCCAGATATCCACCCAAAAGAAATGAAACTTACGTTCATCCAAGAACCTATTCATAAATATTTATAGCCGCTTCATTCATAATCACCCAAACCGAAAACAATCCAAATATCCATCAGTTGGTGTAAATGAAGAAACAAACCATGGTACGTCCATGAATGGAGATCTACTCAGCAATAAAAAGAAATGAACTATTCATTCACACAGCATCAGGGATGAATGTGAAATGTATTTGTTCAAAGAAGAAGCCAGATCCAAAAGTTTCCATTTGTGTGAAATTCTGGAAAAGACAGAACTATAGAGACAGAGATAAGATTAGCGGTTGCTAGCAATTGGGGTTTGGGAGGGGTGACTACAAAGAAGTAGCATAAAGCAATTTTTAGAA
Organism: Nasua narica; assembly: GCA_028533885.1. NCBI lineage: Eukaryota > Metazoa > Chordata > Mammalia > Carnivora > Procyonidae > Nasua > Nasua narica. The sequence goes on along the minus strand of CM052801.1, from coordinate 32,280,898 downwards.
TAATAGAATGTTTCTATGCCATGCCTGCACTAGTGGATACATTAATATATGAATTTGTAAAAAAAAAAAAAAGAAAACAAAAACCCTGGTGCAAGCCACCATCAACTCTCCCCTGGACGCCTACAGTAATCTCCTAAATGCTTTCTGGCCTCCACTCTTACCCTTTTAGAGTGCACATGATAGCCAGAGTGATACTTTCAAATCTAAGTGATATCATGTCATACCCATGCCCAACAGGCTTAAAATTAAATCCAATGTTCTTACTATGATTCTTAAGGCCCTACACGATCCAGCCCCTCCCTGCCTAGTTCTCTGACTTTATCCCCTAGTACAGCTCCCTGCATATTCCAACCACAATGGCCTTCTTGCTTGTCCACGAACAGACTATGGACATTCCAACTTCAAGGTATTTACTCTTGCTGTTTTTTCTTACTGGAACGTTCAATGCTAAATATCTGCATGGCCTGCTCCCTTGCTTAAAACTCAAAGGCACTCCATTGCCGACAGGATAACATTTAAATTCCTCAGTGCAGCACTTAAGACTCTTCAGGAGGTGGCTCACAGTCACCTCTACATCTTCATCTGTTACACATTGGGTCCCAAATACAGTGGGCTCTCTTTCTGAATTCTATCCATTTCACCTTTTTTGTCTGGTGCATAAATTTCTACTTATTTTTTTTAAAGATTTTATTTATTGACTGACTGATTTGAGAGACAGAGAAAGTGAGAGAGAACATGAGAGGAGAGAAGGTTAGAGGAAGAAGCAGACTCCCCGCGGAGCCAGGAGCCCGATGTGGGACTCGATCCCGGAACTCAAGGATCATGACCTGAGCCGAAGGCAGCCGCTCAACCAACTGAGCCACACAGGCGCCCCTGTACTTATTTTTTGAAACTCAGCTCAATCATCACCTGCAGAAAAAATAGACAGCTCCCTCTTCATGTACCCACCAAGCCCTGTGTGGACTTCCATGGTGGCATGTGGTTTTTTTTTTTTTTAGATTTTTATTTATTTATTTGACACAGAGAGAGATCACAAGCAGGCAGAGAGGCAGGCAGAGAGAGAGGGGGAAGCAGGCTCCCCACTGAGCAGAGAGCCCAATGTGGGGCTCCATCCCAGGACCCTGAGATCATGACCTGAGCTGAAGGCAGAGGCCTTAACCCACTGAACCACCCAGGCGCCCCGTAGCATGTGTTTTAATCAAGCTCTCCAGGTGATTATTACACAGATTAAAGTTTGAGAAGCACTGGCACCAGTATGTATTTTGTGTGTATTATGTTTGATTGTATGTCTGTCTCTATTGGCTGGACTGAAGAGCCTTGGAGGTCTTTTTTTTTTTAAGATTTTATTTATTTATTTATTTATTTATTTATTTATTTGACACAGAGAGAGAGAGAGAGAAAGAAAGAGAGAGATCACAAGTAGGCAGAGAGACAGGCAGAGAGAGAGGGGCAAGCAGGCTCCTCGCTGAGCAGAGAGCCCGATGTGGGGCTCGATCCCAGGACCCTGAGATCATGACCTGAGCCGAAGGCAGAGGCTTTAACCCACTGAGCCACAGGCACCCGTGCCCTGGAGGTCTTTAATCCAATCCTACAGCCTAACACGATGTCAAATTCCCAATAGGGATTCAGTACACTTTAGATGAAAGAACAATTGAATGGATGGATGCACATGCTTCCTCTCTTTCTACTTCCATATTCCTGACAAAACAGAGTTCTCTCCCCGTGTTGACCACATGACCAGTCAGAAATCAAATGGTACAGAGCTACAGTTGGGTCTGACACATACTTGCCCTGTGTTGTCGGAACCAGACTGTGAGTCGCCTTTTGTCAACTGGCTTACTAGGCCATTACGAACTTACTCAGGTTGTTGTTTATTTAGGTAGCATTTATTCACAAGGCTTAGCCCCTGAAATCTTAAGTTTGAGGGTTCCATTTATTAAGTGGACAGCTTTAGTGCAAAGGTCTAGAATCACTATATATTTTTTAAACTATAGCAATTATTTCACTGACTACATCTCCATCTTTATTGAGAGGAAGCCATTCCTTAGATGTGGCAAGTCTGATATACTCATGCTGAATACTTTTTTTAAGTTGTTGTTTCATGGTTACTGCTTATGATTAGAGTTCACTCTTCTGGGAAATAATGCTTTACAACATCTATACCAATGTTAGTTTTCTTTTTTAAGTTTTACTTTATTTAATAAATAAAATAAAGAAAAAGAGAGAGCGTGCACAAGAGCGGGGGGGGAGGGTCAGAGGGAGAGAATCTTCAAGCAGACTCCCCTCTGAGCACCGAGCCAACCTGGGGCTCCATCTCACCACCCATGAGATCATGGCCTGAGCTGGAACCAACAGACTGAGCCATCCAGGTACCCCACCAATGTTAGTTTTCTACTGAACTTAATTTGTACAAAGAACTTTAATCTGTAAAGTCCTTGACCTTCTCAAGTATTTACTGAAGGACAGCAGAGGTTCTTCCCACCCACCTGTCTTTCGATAGTATCACGACTGTTCCTTTCTTGATAGGGATGACGTATTGCTGAACAAGGCCCTTGGCAATAGGGGTGGGGACACATGATATCTGTTCCAAGCAGTACCATCAATCCAGAGAACTACCATGAGACTTTCTTTCTTTCATCTAACATCTTATCTCTATTGTTTCAACCACCAACTCCAAATCTAAGTTTCCTCAGTAAGGCAAAGAGGTAGAAGAAATGGAAGATGGGAGGGAGAGAAAAGGAGAAGAGAAAGGAAGTGGCTTTTTGATTGCTGTATGGAAAATAGGCAACCAGGCAGGGAAGGAGGGGGCTCCCCAGACATTTTGCTTGGAGTTATGTACTCATGCCTACATCAGCCTGAATATTAGGTAGGTGTGGCCCAAGGAAAATAAAAGGTTTTTAACTAATGTGGTAGTGACTCACTACTACCCAGTGTACACGAATTAACATTCTACTTATTTTTTTCAAGAAAAAAACAAGGGGCGCCTGGGTGGCTCAGTTGGTTGAGCGGCTGCCTTCGGCTCAGGTCATGATCCTTGAGTTCCGGGATCGAGTCCCACGTCGGGCTCCTGGCTCCGTGGGGAGTCTGCTGCTTCCTCTGACCTTCTATCCTCTCATACTCTCTCTCACTTTCTCTGTCTCTCAAATAAATAAATAAATAAAATCTTAAAAAAAAGAAAAAAACAAGATTTATGGCAAGATGTCATTGGTCATCTGAACTGTGACTAAGCAGTTTCTGTCTCTGAAACTCAAACTGCTGCATAATATATGTTTTCCCTTAATTTTGTTAGGATGTTATATGTTTTATCTGATAGAGTTGTATCAAAGTCTCTAAAAAGCTATTAGACATATGTGAGTTTGCCAATGAGTTTATAAATATTGATACTAAGCACTGAGTAATATTAGAATTGTTGAATCAATTTGTTGTACACCTAAAACTAACAAAACATTGTTAATTATACTTAAAAAATAAAATATATTGATACTAAGTTATACGGCATAGAAAGTTCATAGGTGTTATATCTTTGCTCTATATAATGCTCTTTGCCTTGAAATCTGCTTTGCCTGAAATTAATATTGCCAATTCTTGTTTCCTTTTGTTTGCACTTGCCAACAAAAATAAATTTTTGTCCACTTTTAATTTTTAAGATCCAGCGTCATTCTGTCTCTTATAAGCAATATATATGTAAATTTTGTAATTTAGAGTATTTCTATCTTAATCAGTTTTAACAATTTGTGTTTATTGTTATAATTGATTTTTCATTGGCTTTATGCCTTTTTTGATGTTTGTTGTTCGCTTAAAGACACATATATTTTATACATTGCTTGTATTTATCCCATTAGTCTTTTAGAAAATATAAACATTAGAAACTTTTGCAATCTACACAGCAAACATTTACACAGACATAGTAAGTATTCAAGTTACTTTTCAAAAAGTAACATTGATGACATTTTTTTTTGATTCTGTAATATTCAAATCTCTCTGTTGCCTTCATTCAGAAATAAAGATTTGAAAAAAACCTTTTTCTCTCCAAATATTTTGGGCATTATTCTATAGTCTTTTAGCATTTACCTTAAAAACACTGAAGTTAGCTTGATTTTTCTGTCCTTTAAAATAAACTAATTAAACAACAATGTAAGAGATGTTTAAATCTTTATGATTCAAAATATGTCTACATAAGAATTTCTTTTTAATTTTTTGTGCCTGGAAGATTCTGTACTTTCAATCTGTACAGTCAGTTCTTTCATTTGACTCAGGAACATTTTCTTTAATTATGTCTGATTATTTCTTGTGTTCGGGTCATAGCGATGTCTTTCTCTGGTATATCTATAATTTTTAGGTTTGACCATTTTTCTGATTAGTCATATTTTTTCATCTTTTTATTTTACCTATTCCCTGCATTTCAGGGAAATTTTTCATATTTGTTTTCTGCATAACCAATTCAATTTTTTAGTGTTAATTCTGCTCTTTTTGATCTCCAGGAAGGATTTTTGATTCTGCTATTGCATTTCTAGTTCTTACAGTTTCTTTTTTTTTTATCACGACCATTTTCCTATTATTTTCCTACAGTTGTCTTCATTTCTACTACTTTCCCTGAGGCTCTGCTCCCATTTTGCAGAAGTTTCATCTTCTTGCAATCTTAAGGATATGATTTTCTATTGGTTTCAATAGTAAATCATTTCACAGTTGGCATTCTTCTCCTGAGTTTTCAGGGGAGTGTTTCACTTGTTCTGCCAAATTTTTCGAAGACCTCCATGTAAGCCATTTCTATTTATTCATCCCAAAAATGAAGAGTGATGTAGCCTAACCCAGTTCTTGCCATATGACAAACTTTGTTTGTCTTCATTTTCCCATGGGCATTGCTCACTTCGCATTCTGAGATTTCAATGATCTCGATGTACATTCCTCTCAATCTAATTTCCAGTGCCCAGAAGATATTCAGATTGAGCAATTTTGATGTATCAAATTGGAACCTTCCCCCATCCCATGGCTTGGTTTTATGATGCTCTAAATCAATAAGGAACATGTAAAACTGTAATCACTATGCACCATGGCAAAGATTCTTCTGGTCTCTCCAACTGCAGAGAGGTAGCATCAATTACCTCTCTATGTTGTTGCAAATAGCTTTCTGGAAGATTTCTGGTCTCTTCTAAATATAAGATATATACTAATAGAAAAGGAGATAAGTAAGAGTGTCACAGCTATCTCATAAAAGCTCCCCACTAGTAAGCAGATGGCTGCTGTGTTTTCTGTGAGGCCCACATCTGATGATTTTGAGCCACTGAAGCCCTCTATTTTGTAAAGGAAGCATAAAATGACCTCTTTCATTACACTGGCAGATTATTTTCTGTAACTGACAGCAATGCACCTGTAGATCACAAATTGTATTTCTCAAGCAAGCGAATCACCCTTCTAATTAGGTGAGATTCTAAACAGAGTTGGAAAATGACAAAATGTTAGTTTTGATTTGATTTGTTATTGTGAGACTTCATCATTTTTTGTGTTCATATCATTTTACAAGTTGAGAATTACAACATCATAGACCACCAGCTAGATACCACCTTAAGACAGAAATTACACCTTGATTACCAAACACCACCCCCAAAACCCCTCCCCACAGCCTGTTAAAAAAATAGAATCAAACCTGATTATGTGACTTTTGCTCACCAGGTTTAGCATGGGATGACATTAAGTTGTTTCTAAAAAGTTAACTCACCTGCAAAAAGCAAAGTATTGGCAACGTGGATTGAATCAAAATGCAGGCCAATCAAAATGCAGAGCTCCAAGGATTCTTTGAGCCATGGTTGTATTAAAAGAGTGAGTTGAAGTCTTTCCATGAAACTATTCTGAAGAGAACTGTTCTCATTTGTATGCTGAAGTTCTAGTGACTTGTTAAAAATTCAATCAGGGGCGCCTGGGTGGCTCAGTGGGTTGAAGCCTCTGCCTTTGGCTCAGGTCATGATCTCAGGGTCCTGGGATCGAGCCCCACATCAGGCTCTCTGCTCAGTACGGAGCCTACTTCCCCCTCTCTCTCTGCCTGCCTCTCTGCCAACTTGTGAGCTTTCTTTCAAATAAATAAATAAAATCTTTAAAAAAAAATTCAATCACATTACTTTATAGCCACACCTTTATCTAGGTGTTTCTTTCCCACTCAGATACTGCCTCATTAACCACCATTAATCAAGCACCTATGTTGATGTTCCTTGGCCTAATCTTAACTTCCTTTGGGGTAAAAATTTTACTTTTCTGAGTTTCCTGATCATCTAAGATTGTTATGCCAGTGATTAAGCTATTCTTTCTCAGCTCCAAACCCAATCTTCTATAGTTTGCTTTATGATACTGGGACTGGGATTTCTAGCTGCTCCTTTTTAGGCTTTGTACATACAGGGTGCTAAAGGGAGATGCAAGGCTGGAGGAGGAAGAGTCATGCATCTTCCTGTTTACTTCCTGTTTGCTTCTTGGGGTTCCCTATCTGCTTCCTACTCCTGTGAGAGTTACCTCAACCTCACTTCTTAATCCAAGAAGTGGCAGTCCCTTCCTGTAGCAGCAGCTGAATATAGTTTGCAGTTTTGCCAATACTTGCAGAACCCGTTTCCTCATGCCCCCCACCCCAGGAACACAAGCACCAGACCATAGTACCCACTCTTGAGGTGGCTGGGTCTAGGCCCTCATGAGGTGTCTTTTCTCAGTACAGAGACACCAGGGCTGCTCAACGGATGTCCATTCCTCAAACATCTGTGTTCCATCCTATGCTAGTCTCTGTGGTTTAGTAATTTCAACACCTTCCCTTTGTTCCTTCATGCCAAGGATGGTAGCCATTTCCTTAAGTTCCTACCTCCATGATACCTCACATATTTCTTTTTCCTCTTCAGGTACTATTATGGGCTGAATTGCATCCTCCCTCCCCCTCAAAAAAGAGGCTGAAGTCCTAACTCCTAGTTCCTGTGAATGTGACCTTACTTGGAAATTAAGTCTTTGCAGATGATTAAGTTAAGATGAGGTCATTACAATGGGCCTTAATTCAACAGAAGGAAGGCAATGTGAATACACAAGGAGAACACCATCTATAAGCCAAGGAAAGCCTGAGGCTACCAGAAGCTAGGGTAGGGGAGAGGCATGGAATAGATTCTTCCTCATGACCCTCAGAAGGAATTTACTGTGATGACACCTTGATTTAGACTTCTGGCCTTCAGAACTATGAAACAATAAATTTCTGTTGCTTAAGCCACCCAGTTGGTGGTACTTTGGTATAGTAGCCCCAGGAAAACTACTAATACAGATACCAAGTTAACAATTTTGTACCTAACTAACAATTTCTACATTAAATTCTCCTGTCAAAATGACTGGTAGGGTTTCTGTCTCCTGACTGGACCCTGACTGATACACTTAACTTTCCCCCAGAAACAGACCCCACAAAAACTATATGAATGCAAGTAGTTTATTTGGGAGTCATTTCTTTTAGAAGTGAGTACGAGAGATAAGGAGGGAAAGGAAGGAAATGCAGGGTGGGTTGAGGAAGTTACTGCTGTGAGAAATTAGGCCTTAATGCTATCAGGGACCTCTGGGTGGCTCTGCAGAATATGCTTCAAAATTGTCCCATCCAAGGGGTGACGAAACTGGAGTATTTATCCATCACCTCCTGTCCTTCATTACCTGAGGGCTAGTCCTGGAAAGATCAACTCCCCAGCATTTCCCGCTTTCTTGGTACATAGACCAAGCATGCTCTTGTGGCGAGAGAAAGCCCTCAGGCAGAGGGTTGCAGGTGCTTATGGCAAGAAGTTGCGGGCATACATGGGAGTGGTGAAAACAAGAGTAAACATGAGTACCAACAGCATCTGCTACACCGATTGTTAAGTCTTCAAGGTCTAGCTACTCAATGCCCAAAGATGCCTTAAGAGGCACAGGAGGTTATGAAATGTGGGCACCTTTCATTTTGCTAAAGAATTGCAATGAAGCAGGAGCACTATTGCCCTTGCAAATCAAGAGCATCAGCAGAGCTGTACAACACAATATAATGAACCTCACTTTGCACTTGCTGTCTGAATTCATCTAATGTATGAAGATAGATTATGAAGATGTATTTAAACTATTCTGTTTATAGTTCTTATCCTGTAACCACTCTTCAGTGATTTGACAGAACCACAGAATTACAACAACTAGAAGAGGCCTTGGAGCTAGTCTACAAATTTTCAAAAAAAAAAAAAAAAACATAGACTTGGAAACCTTGGTACAAATAAAATCTTACAATATAAAAAACAGATGAAAGTAAAGTCATCTGATTGACACTTGTGAAGAGCAAGGGTTGAAGTAGCTTTTACCTCTTGATTGCCTTCTCATCCCTCGGGCACCCCTGAAGGGAGGTCACAGACAGTGCTCATAGAGTCCAATTTGAAAAAGCAGTGATCTACTCCCAATTTCTTATGTTAATGGAGAGAGAATTTAGATTTTTCTGTCCCCAAAGTGTGCAAGATAATATCCATGCTACCTAACATTGACTTTAGCTTTCTTTTAAAAGTCCTCATAATTTGGATCACATTAATTCAGAGTGGCTGACTGGGCATTCATTTGAATGCTACTACAGAAAACAGGATTCAAATCAAATTCGTTAGATTAAAATAAAAAGGTATGATGATCACTTGAAACTCATTCCAATCACTTTACAGAACGGGCTTTTTTTTTTTTTTTTAACTGGAAATAACATTTATAAGTGGAGGGGCGGAACTGAAGAATGGGTTAGTAGAAAGAATTGGAAGATATAGATGTAGCAATCAGTAGGTAGATCTTGAAGAAAAAGTAAGTTAACATCATATATTTGGATAAGCTTCCTGAAAGTATGAAGTCCAGAATGAAAAGAGCAAAAACCACAAAATGGGGCTTAGAAACCAACTACAGTTAATGAGGGACAAAAGTTAACTAAGACACAGAAGAATCAAACAGATAAGGAAAAAAACACACATCGATGTAGGGTACTAGAATGTAAGGGAAGAAAGATATTTACAAGTTAAATTATTTAATATAGCACAGCTGAGTAGCTAAGAATTAAAGTTGAATCAGTACCATTGACTTTGGCCAATGGTACTTAGTCCTATGGTGCTCTTAAATGATGCAGTTCTAACAAATGGTGATGTGGATTCCAGAGGGTTCTACAGAATATAGCTATGGCCACCTACTGAGATATGCACTAATTAAAAAAAAACTAAAAAGCAACTGGTTTTTTATGAGGTTGCTTTTGAGGAGTCCTTCTGTCAAACCTCACTGTTACCTATAGGCTACTTTTTCTCTTAATTTTCCTTGTAGCCAAGATTATGGGTATCAATTGTGATGAATCTCTGATTCATCTTAAGGCTCACCTATTTTATTTTATTTTATTTTATTTATTTTATTTTATTATTTATCTTTGAGGCTCTCCTATTTAGATCTGCACCACTACTTGTTTTCTTGGTACGATTATGTCATAGAATGTTAAGACTGGTTTCTATGAGAGAATTGCCTTGGATCCTCTGAGAATGGCCTCATTCTGGACAAAATTTTTTAATCTCATAATTTTTTCAGTTTTGTATTTATTGAAAAGTCCTAATTGAAGTATATAAAAAGGCCCACAGCAAGCATTGGTGGCAGTTTCCATTATTTAACAGTTTTTCAGAAGAATTCGATATGTTGGAATGCATCCTTCATTGGCACTTCAATGTGCTCATCTGTACTCTACTTTAGCCAACTGACAATAATACTTTTTTTTTTAACATATAATGTATTATTTGTTTCAGGGGCATGGGTCTGTGAATCATCAGTCTTAAAATTCACAGCACTCACCATAGGATATATCTTCCTCAATGTCCATAACACAGCTACCCTATCCTCCCCCTCCCCACCTCCCAGCAACCCTCAGTTTGTTTCCTGAGATCAAGAGTCTCTTATGTTTTGTCTCCCTCCCAGGTCCCATCTTGTTTCATTTTTTCCCTCCCTACCCCCCGTGGCCCCTTGCCCTGCCTCTCAAATTCCTCATATCAGAGAGATCATATGATAATTGCTTTCTCTGATTGACTTATTTCGCTTTGCAAAATACCCTCTAGTTCCATCCACACCATTGCAAATGGCAAGATTTCGTTTTTGTTGATGGCTGCAAAGTATTTTAATACTTTGTATTAAAGTATTGTATATATATACCATTTCATTGTGTATATATATATAATACACACCATATATATACATATATATGTATACCATTGTGTATATATATACTATTTCATTGTATATATAGATGCCATTTCTTCTTTATCCATTCATCTGTTGATGGACATCTAGGCTCTTTCCATAGTTTGGACTGTGGACAATGCTGCTATAAACATTCAGGTGTACGTGCCCCCTTGGATCACTACATTTGTATCTTTAGAGTAAATACACAGTGGTGCAATTACTAGGTCATAGGGTAGCTCTATTTTCAACTTTTTGAGGACCTCCATATTGTTTTCCAGAGTGGCTGCACCATCTTGCATTCCCACCAACAGTATAGTAAGGTTCCCCTTTCTCCTCATCCTCGCAAACACCTGTCGTTTCCTGACTGGTTAATTTTAGCCATTCTGACTGGTGTGAGGTGGTATCTCACTGTAGTTTTGATTTGTATCTCCCTGATGCGAGTGATGTGGAGCACTTTTTCATGTGTCTATTAGCCATTTGGATGTCTTCTTTGTAGAAATATCTGTTCGTGGCTTCTACTCATTTCTTGATTGGATTATTTGTTCATCGGGTGTTGAGTTTGGTAAGTTCTTTATAGATGTTGGATACTAGCCCTTTATCTGATATGTCATTTGGGAATATCTTCTCCCACTCTGTTCATTGTCTTTTGGTTTTGTTGATTGTTTCTTATTCTGTGCAAAAGCTTTGGAGCATGATGAAGTCCCAATAGTTCATTAAGCCCTTGCTTCCCTTGCCTTTAGTGGTGTTTCTGGGAAGAAATTATTGCAGCTGAGATTGAAGAGGATGCTGCCTTGTTCTGCTCAAGGATTTGGACGGATTACTGTCTCACATTGAAGTCTTTCATCTATTTTGAGTCTATTTTTGTGTGTGGTATAAGGACATGGTCTAGTTTTATTCTTCTGCATGTGGCTGTCCAAGTTTCCCAACACTATTTGTTGAAGAAACTGTCTTTTTTCTATTGGACATTCTTTCCTGCTTTGTCAAAGATGAGTTGACCATAGAGTCAAGGGTACATTTCTGGCTCTCTATTCTGTTCCATTGAACTATGTGTCTGTTTTTGTGCCAATACCATACCATCTTGATGATTATAGCTTTGTAATAGAGCTTGAAGATTGGAATTGTGATGCCGCCTATGTTGGTTTTCCTTTTCCACATTCCTCTGGTTATTCAGGATCTTTTCTGGTTCCACGTAAATTTTAGGATTATTTGTTCCATTTCTTAAAAAAATTGATAGTATTTTGATAGGGATTATGTTAAATGTGTAGACTGCTTTAATAGCATAGACATTTGCACAATATTTGCTCTTTCAATTCATGAGTATGCAACGTTTCTCCATTTCTTTGTCTTCCTCAATTTCTTTCATGAGTACTTTATAGTTTCCTGAGTACAGATTCTTTGCCTCTTTGGTTAGATTTATCCCTAGGTATCTTAAGGTTCTGGGTGCAATTGTAAATGGGATTGACTCCTTAATTTCTCTTTCTTCTGTCTTGTCGGTGCATAGAAATGCAACTGATTTCTGTGCATTGATTTTATATCCCGACTAATGAATGCCTGTATGAGTTCTAGTAGTTTTGAAGTGGAGTCTTTTGGGTTTTCCACATAAAGTATCATATCATCTGCAGAGAGTGAGAGTTTGACTTCTTTGCTGATTCAAATGCCTTTTATTTCTTTTGTTGTCTGGTTGCTGAGGCTAGGACTTCTAGTACTATGTTGAATAGTGGTGGTGATAGTGGACAGCCCTGCAATGTCCCTGACCTTAGGGGAAAAGCTCTGAGTTTTTCCCCATTGAGAATGATATTCGCTGTGGGTTTTTCACAGATGGCTTTGATGATATTAAGGTATGTACCTCTATCCCTACACCATGAAGAGTTTTGATCAAGAAAGGATGTTGTACTTTGTCAAATGCTTTCTCAGCAGCAATTGAGAGTATCATATGGTTTTTGTTCTTTCTTTTATTAATGTATTGTATCACATTGATTGATTTGTGGATGTTGAACCAACCTTGCAACCCAGGAATAAATGCCACTTGGTCGTGGTGAGTAATCCTCTTCATGTACTGTTGGATCCTATTGGCTAGTATTTTGGTGAGAATTTTCGCATCCATGTTCATCCGGGATATTGGTCTGTAATTCTCCTTTTTAGATGAGGTCTTTGTCTGGTTTTAGGATCAAGGTGATGCAGACCTCATAAAATGAGTTTGGAAGAGTTCCTTCCATTTCCATTTTTTGGAAGTTTCAGGAGCATAGGTATTAATTCTTCTTTAAATGTTTGGTAGAATTCCCCCGGGAAGCTGTCTGGCCCTGGGCTCTTGTGTCGGGAGATTTTTGATGACTGCTTCAATCTCCTTACTGGTTATGGGTCCGTTCAGGGTTTCTATTTCTTCCTGGTTCCGTTTTGGTAGTCTCCATGTCTCTAGGAATGCATCCATTTCTTCCAGATTGTCGAATTTGCTGGCATGTAATTGCTCATACTATGTTCTTATAATTGTTTGTATTTCTTTGGTGTTGGTTGTGATCTGTCCTCTTTCATTCATGATTTTATTAATTTGGGTCCTTTCTCTTTTCTTTTTGATAAGTCTGGCCAGGGATTTACCAGTCTTATTAATTCTTTCAAAGAGCTAGCTCCTAGTTTTACTGATGTGTTCTACTGTTCTTTTGGTTTCTATTTCATTGATTTCTGCTCTGATCTTTATTATTTCTCTTCTCTTGCTGGGTTTAGGCTTTCTTTGCTGTTCTTTCTGCAGCTCCTTTAGAAGTAGGGTTAGGTTATGTATTTGAGACCTTTCTTGTTTCTTGAGAAAGGCTTGTATTACTCTACATTTTCCTCTCGGGACTGCCTTTGTTGTATCCCAAGTATTTTGAAGAGTTGTGTTTTCATTTTCATTTGCTTCCATGAATTTTTTAATTCTTCATTCATTTCCTGGTTGACCAATTCATTCTTTAGTGGGATGCTCTGTTGACTATGTATTTGAGCTCTTTCCAACTTTCCTCTTGTGGTTGAGATCTAGCTTCAAAGCACTGTGGTCTGAAAATATGCAGGGAATGATCCCAATCTTTTGGTACCAGTTGAGACCTGAATTGTGACCCAGGATGTGATCCCTCCTGGAGAATGTTCCATGTGCACTAGAGAAGAACGTGTATTCTGTTGCTTTGGGATGGAATGTTCTGAATATATCTGTGATGTCCATCTGGTCTAGTGTGTCATTTAAAGGCTTTATTTCCTTGTTGATCTTTTGCTTAGAGGATCTGTCCCTTTCAGTGAGGGAGCTGTTAAAGTATCCTACTATTATTGCATTATTGTTGATGTGTTTATTTGATTTTGTTGTTAATTGGTTTATATAATTGGCTGCTCCCATATTAGGGGCATAGATATTTAAAATTGTTAGATTTTCTTGTTGGACAGTCCCTTTAAGTATGCTATAGTGTCCTTCCTCATCTCTTATTATAGTCTTTGGCTTAAAATCTAATTTATCTGGTATAAGGATTTCCACCCTTGCTTTCTTTTGATGTCCATTAGCATGGTAA
>CM052801.1:32150322-32266680 GCA_028533885.1 Nasua narica | reverse complement strand
TAATTGGTTTATATAATTGGCTGCTCCCATATTAGGGGCATAGATATTTAAAATTGTTAGATTTTCTTGTTGGACAGTCCCTTTAAGTATGCTATAGTGTCCTTCCTCATCTCTTATTATAGTCTTTGGCTTAAAATCTAATTTATCTGGTATAAGGATTTCCACCCTTGCTTTCTTTTGATGTCCATTAGCATGGTAAATTGTTTTCCTCATCCTCACTTTAAATCTGGAGGTGTCTTTGGGTCTAAAATGAGTTTCTTGTAGACAGCATATCGATGGGTCTTTTTTTCTTATCCATTCTGATATCCTGTGTCTTTTGATTGGGGCATTTAGTCCATTTACATTCAGGGTAACTATTGAAAGATACGAATTTAGTGCCATTGTATTGCCTGTAAGGTGACTGTTACTGCATATTGTCTCTGTTCCTTTCTGTTCTATGTTACTTTTAGGCTATCTCTTTGCTTAGAGGACCCCTTTCAACATTTCTTGTAGGGCTGGTTTGGTGTTTGTGAATTCTTTTAGTTTTTGTTTTTCCTGGAAGCTTTTTATCTCTCCTTCTATTTTCAATGACAGCCTAGCTGGATATAGTATTCCTGGCTGCATATTTTTCTCGTTTAGTGCTCTGAATATATCATGCCAGTCCCTTCTGGCCTGCCAGATCTCTGTGGATAAGTCAGCTACCAATCTAATATTTCTACTATTGTATGTTACAGACCTCTTGTCCCGAGCCACTTTCAGGATTTTCTCTTTGTTACTTGGAAGACTTGTAAGTTTTCCTATTAGAAGAGGGGGTGTTGACCTATTTTTATTGATTTTGAGGGGGGTTCTCTGCACCTCCTGGATTTTGATGCCGGTCCCCTTCCCCAAATTAAGGAAATTTCGGTATAATTTGTTCCTACATGCATTCTGCCATTATCTCTCTCTTTCTTTTTCTTCTGGGTTCCCAGTCATTCTAATATTTTCTCATCTTATGGTATCACTTATCTCTCGAATTCTCCCCTTGTGGTCCAGTCGTTGTTTATCTCTCTTTTTCTCAGCTTCTTTATTCTGCATCATTTGGTTTTCTATATCACTAATTCTCTCTTCTACCTCATGTATCCTAGCAGTAAGAGCCTCCAGTTTTGATTGCATCTCATTAATAGCTTTTGTGATTTCAACTTGGTTAGGTTTTAGTTCTTTTATGTCTCCAGAAAGGGATTTTATTTCTCCAGAAAGGGATTCTCTAGTATCTTCTATGGTTTTTTTCAATCCCAGATAGCATCTTCATAATCTGAACTCTAGTTCTGACATCTTACTAATGTCCGTATTGATTAGGTCCCTAGCAGTCAGAGCCTCTTTTTCTTTTTCTTTTTCTTTTCTTTTTTTTTTTTGAGGTGAGTTTTTCCACCTTGTCATTTTATCCAGGGGAGAACAGATGAATGAGAGAACAAAACACTAAAAGGGTAACAACAACCCCAGAAAAATATACACTAACCAAATCAGAAGAGACCAGAAACCAGGGGAGAAGATAGGAAAAAACCAAATATATATATATAATTAGACCTGTTAATAGAACAGAGCCACACACTTGATTTTAGGTATATTTTTGTCTGTCAGAAGAAACTGCCTCCCAAAATTTTAAAGAATGAAAACCATATATAAAACGTGATGAAGGGATGGAATATGATTGTAAAGATGAAAATTAAATTAAAGAAGATTTTAGAAAAGGAATTGGTAAGATAAGAAGTTGGGAAGTTGGTTAAAAAAAGAAAAAGAAAGGAGAGAATATGATCAGGCTAGAGACCAGAACAAAGCCATATGCTAGATTTAGGGTATATTTTGATGTTAGAAGAAACTATCCCAATATTTTAAAGAAAGAAAAACTTAAATGTATACACAAAATAAGGTTAGATACAATGAAGGGATAGAAAATGACTATAACAATGAAAATCTTAAAAGATTTTTTAAAAGGTATTGATAGATAAAATAGTTTAAAAAGGTTAAAATAGGAAAGAGGAAAAGGAGTGCCTGGGTGTCTCAGTGGGTTAAAGCCTCTCCCTTTGGCTCGGGTCCTGATCTCAGGGTCCTGGGATCGAGCCCTGCATCGGGCTCTTTGCTCAGTGGGGAGCCTGCTTCCTTCTCCCTCTCTGCTTGCCTGTTTGCCTACTTGTGATCTCTCTCTCTGTCAAATAAATAAATAAAGTCTTTAAAAAAAAGAGGAAAAATTTTAAAAATAGAATAAGAAAAAATATTTTTAAATTTAACTTTGAAAGACTAAAGAATATTGGGGGGAAAGCCATGAATTCTATGTGCTGTACCTACGTAGCTCTAATGTTTTGCAGTTCTCATTTGTTAATTAACCTGGTCTTGGCTGGATGTTCTTGCTAATCTTCTGGGCAAGTGGCCTGTGGCAGTGATTCTCAAATGTCTTTGCCCGAGGCGGAATCGCACCGCCCTTGCCTGGGGCCGGGCTAGGCCATCTGGGCGTGTTCGCGCTCGGGAGCTTTTGTTCCCTGAGAGCTTTCCGTACCTGCTTTGGAGGCGGGAATGAAAATGGCGGCCTCCTAGTCTCCTGCCCGTAGGAGCCGAGAGCTCAGGACCCACTTCTCAGTGCGCCCTCAGAGAAAAGCCTTCAGTCCCTTCCTTCTCTATGGTCTCCAGGTGACCTCTGAGCTCAGCCGCCCGTGACTGAGCGTTTTTATCCCTGGTGCGTGGCCCCATCTGGAGCCTCCAAACCCAGCAGATTCCTGCAGCCCTGCCGCGCCACTCCTCCCAGAGGAGGAAGGTGAGTCTCCCCAGATCTGCTGCTTGTGGGGTCCCTGATCAAAAAGTCCCTGGCCCAAGTGTGCCTCAGATCACGGTCTAAGATAAGCCTGAACTGAGTGTTCACGGCTCAGTTCCATATCCATAGCCAGCCTCCCCTCTCTGATACCCAGGAGCTCTGCCGCACTCAGACACCCCCGGTCTTTTTGTGACCCCGCGGGCCCTGAGACCGCACTCTCCCCGCAAGGGCTCCACCTCCCCACCCCCCCCACCCCCCCCACCCCCACCCCCACCCCCACCCCCCCTTAGCCTCTGGAGCAATGTCCCTCAGTGGAGCCAACTTCTAAAAGTCCCGATTTTGTGCTCCGCGGCTCTACTGCTGCCTGGAGCCGGCCCCTCCCCCCACAGTCTCTCTTCCCGTCGCTTTGGATTCACTTCTCCACATGTCTTACCTTCCAGAAAGTGGTCGCTTTTCTGTTCATAGAATTCTGCTATTCTTCTCTTCTATCTCCTGTTGAGTTTGTAGGTATTCAGAATGGTTTGATAACTATCTAGCTGAATTCCTAGGACCCCATGAAATTTAGGTCTCCTATGCCTCCGCCATCTTGCTCCTCCCCCTGACAATAATACTTGTGGGCTGGTCAATCCTTACTCAGAGTCAGCCTGGCTCCAAAAAATTGATACTTTAGTACTTTTGAGAATTACAGTGGTGTTCCTCAAAGTTCTAACAGTGGTTATAGGGAGCCAAATCCCAACCAAGCCGTTCACCAAAACAGAAGGGCTCCCTCATTTTCATGCTGCTCCATAGAGAAATGATCATGCTTCTTTTTCTCTTTCCCTGCTTCTTCTCCATCCCTGCCAATCTGCATTGCATGAGTAAAGACGACCACCATTTTCCTAGCTGTTAGGCAAAAGACTCTGGAATGATCCATGCCTCTTCACTGCCTTGCCTCCCTGGGGGTGTTGTTAAATTCTGTTTCTTTTGCTTTCACACTTATTCTGGTTATATATTGCTCTGTAACATAACACCCCAAACTTGGTGGTATAAGGCTAACGACCTTTTAACACTCACAGATTCTGTGGCTCAGCAATTTGAACTGGGCCCGGCAGGGATGGCTAACCTTCATGCTATGGTTTGGGGGCACATAGATTCAGCTGAAGGTGACTCAAACAACTGTAGGTTGGAATTTTCTGGAGGCTTTATCACCTGGGTGGGATGACTCCAAGGCTGGGCTTGGTTGAAACTGTTGACTGGAGCATCTCTGCAGGCCTCTCGGTGTGGCTTGGTCTTCTTCACAGCATGGAGCCTGGGTTCCAATAGGCATTAAGGGAACCAGGCAGATGTGCACAGTCTCTTTTGAAGCAGCCTCAGATATCATGCAGGATTACTTTCATTACACTCCTTTGATTATAGGCAAGTCACAAAGGCCAGCCCAGATTCGAGGAGAGGGACATCTTGGTGGAGTGGCAAGTTCTCATTGCCAAAGAACTCGTGGGATGGGAGATACTGTCGTCACTATCCCTAGAATAGGCAATCTGCTACAGCACTTTTAATGGCCATTTTTGCTCTGTTTTCTTACCACTCAATAAAACCCCTCACCTAAGCCCTGGCTGTCTTCAATCACAGAATAATAGCCACCTCCACCACAGCTTTTTTCTTTCTCCCTGTTTTTTAACACAAACTTACCATTTTGTAGTTCTGTAATTCCAACATGGGTCTCACCAGGCTAAAATCAAGCTGTCTACAGGGCTGTATTCTTTTCTGCTGGCTCTAAAGCAGAATCTATTCTTTGTTCCTGCAGGTCACTGGCCAACTTCAGATTTTTGTGGTTAGATGACTGAGATCCCATTTCCTTGCTGGATGTCAGCCGGGGACTATTCTCAACTTCCAGAGCTCTCTTGAATTCCTTGGCTCCCAGTCCCCTTCCCCTATCTTCAGAGTCAGCAAATTGTGAATGGTTTGGTCCCTCTCACACGTTGAACGTCTCCTGCCTCTTCTTCTACAGCATCTTCCCAACCTCCTTCTTCTGCCTTATTCTTCCATTTTTAAGGCCCCGTGTGATTACATTGAGCCTACCCAGATTATCCAGGATAATCTCCTTATTTTAAGATCAATAAAATTAGGGGTGCCTGGGTGGCCCATTCTGTCAAGTGTCCAACTCTTGATTTTGGCTCATGTCATGATCTCAGGGTGGTGCAGTCAAGCCCCCGCACCCTCAGGCTCCACATTCAGCAGGGAATCTGCTTGAGATTTTCTCTCTCTGTCCCTCTCTGCCCCCCCCCCACTGCCCCTCTCTCTAAAATAAATAAATAAATCTTCTTTTAAAAAGATCTGTAAAATTAATCCATCTGCAAGGTCCCTTTTGCCAGATAATATGACATACAAACACAGAGCACCAGGGACTAGAGTTTGGCCATCTTGGGGTAGGGGAAGCATTATTCAGTCTACCACAGTAATCCCAGATGACAGCACTATATCTCTCTTTCATTTTTTTTATTATTGCAGGAAATACATATATAACATAACATTTACTGGTTTCGGTGTACAAATTAGTGGCATTAAACACACGCACAATGTTGTGCGCCCATCGCCAGCATCCATTTTCGAAAGCCTTTCATTAGCTCAAACAGAAACTCTGTAATTGTTAAGCAATGACTCCCTCCCCCAGGTAATTGCTAATTTTCTTTTTGTCTTTATGAATTTGCCTATTCTGGATATTTTGTAAAAGTGGAATCATACAATATTTGTCCTTCAGTGTCTGACTTATTTCACAGAGCATAATGTTTCCAAGGTTCGCCCATGTTGTAGCATGGATCAGAACTTGATTCCTTTTTATGGCTGACTAATAACCTAACGTATGTATGCACCACATTTTTTTATCTGTTCATCTGTGATTAACACTTGGGTTGATTCCACCTTTTGGCTATTGTGAGTTGTGATGTAATAGACATGGATGTGCAAGTATCCATTTGAATCCCTGAGTTCAATTCTTTTGGATAAATACCAAGGAGTAGAATTGCAGGGTCATGTGGTGATTTGGTATTTAACTTTTTGAGGAAAGGCCAGACTATTTTCCACAACAACTGCACTATTTTACATTCTCATCAGCAATGTGTGAGGGTTCTAATTTCTCCACATCCTCACCAACACTCCTTATTTTCCTTTTTTTTTTTTTAGATAACCATCCTAGCAGATATGAAGTGATCTCTTATCATGGTTTTGTTTCACACTTCCCTAATGACCAGTGATGTTGAGCACCTTTTCATGTGCTGGTTTGTAGATCTTCTTTGGAGAAATGTCTATTCTAGTCCTTTGCCCATTTTTAAACTGGGGTTGTCTTTTGTTGTTCAGTTGCAGTTCTTTATATGTTCTGGATATTAAATTCTTATCAGGTATATAATTTGCTAATATATTTTCTCCCATTGTGTGGGCTGCCTTTTCACTCTCTGGTAGCATCTTTTGATGCACAAAAGTTTTTAAGTTTGATGAAATACGACTTATCTATTTTTTTTCTTTTAACACCTTTGTTTTGGTGTCATATTTAAGAAATCATCGCCAAATCCAAGGTTATGCAGAAATTCCCCTATATTTTATTCTAAGAGTTATGTCATTTTGCTCACATTACATTTAAGTCTTTGATCCATTTTGAGTTAATTTTTGTATATGATGTAAGATAGGGTCCAGCTTCATCCCGTTGTGTGTAAATAGCAAGTTGTCCCGGTACCATTTGCTCCCATTGAATGGTATTGGCACTCTTGATAAGAATGAATTGAATAAATACTTCTCTGTTTCTTGAGAAACTTCATTGTTGCTGTTTTAATTTTTCTCCCTTATTCTCATTAACGATGTTAATTCTATCCTCAGAACATCGTGGCAGTCCCTTTAAACTAAGGTCAAGGCTGTTTCTCTCAGTGACCAGTGCTCAATCCATTTGGTCTCTCCCCAAGTCCCATCATATTGCCATGTAATTCTTCACTGTACTATACATTCTCCCCTGGTGGAGAATGTACTGTTGACACAGTCTGTAAGTTGGCCTCCTACTACTCCTCTCTTGATGGCCATTTAAGAGACCCCTCCCCCTGCTTTGTTACAGAACTAGCTCAAAGAACTCAAAGAACCTTTCCAGGCCCTTCTTCTTCTTCTTCTTCTTCTTCTTCTTCGTCTTCGTCTTCGCCGCCTCCTCCTCCTCCTCCTCCTCCTCCTTCTTCCCCTGCCTCTTATTCTTCTCCCAATGTCATGGGTTCCACTTGAGGCCCCAAGTTAAAGATTCATTGTTTCGTTCATTCAACAAATGCTTGTTAAATCCTTCTAAATGCCAAGCACTGGGTTCAGGCTAGAATTTTCCATTCTCTGTCCATTTTCTTTGGAGTGGTATTTCATTCAGGTTAGCTTTTTGGTTGCCTTCTCCAGTTCTGTCCCTGGTTGTAGTGTTTTAAGTGCCTTAGATTCCATGCCTATCTTTCCTCAAGTCCCTGACAGTCTACACTGGGTGTGAGCCCTGCATCCCCTGCTTGGCTAGAAACAGAGATTACCTAATTTTCCTAAAAACCTTATTCTTCTCTTCCTGATAATAAGAATGACCATCTTGTATTGACACCTGCTGTGGGCTGGATCTTGTGCTGGACACATGACAGGTTATCGCTAATGCTTCTTCTCCCAATCACTCTTCCAGGCACCGGGAACACAGCGGTCAATGAAACAAAGTTCCTGCCTGGAAGCAGCCTATGTTCTCTTAAAATCTTTGACATGATTCAGCAGGGTACAGAGAAATTAAGTAACCTACCCAAAACACAGCTATGAAGGGGCAGAGCTAGAATCGGAATTTAATATTCTGATCCCAATGCTTATACTCCTTCTCCTGCATCAAGCTGCCTCTCATAGTCTCATTCCAGTTGGGAACGCACGTTTTGTAACACAAAATTTCTCAACACCAGACTCTCACATTTTATAATTTATTAAAACCTTGATGAATGATAGCAACTACAGAATGCATATTAGGGTACATGTAATTTGGAGGTTAACGAGCAAATTTTCTTCATTTCAACCTTAATTCTTAACATACTTTTAAAATATATTAGTTAACTTTCCTGCTTTTGTTAGAGTAGTAATTGTTCTCCCTTAGAAAATTCACATGTCCCCTCTCCATGGAAGAAATATACTTCCCTGTCCCAGGGACATAGGTTTTGGCCAATGCAATGTTAGTTGGCATGACCACACATAGAGGTTTTAAATGTGTCTGTGTATTTTCTTTTTCAATATTCTTCTGGTTATTCAAGGTCGTTCCTGGTTTCATACAAATTTTAGGATCATTTGTTCCAGTTCTGTGAAAAATATCAATGCTATTTTGATAAGGATTGCATTGAATGTGTAGATTGCTCTGGGTAACATAGATATTTTAACAATATTTATTCTTCCAATCTATGAGCATGGAATGTTGCCAGAGGAATGTTGACAAAGGAAACCAAAGCTGGTGGCATCACAATGCTGGACTTCAAACTCTATTACAAAGCTGTCGTTATCAAGACAGTATGTTACTGCACAAAAACAGACACATCGATCAATGAAACAGAGTAGAGAACCCAGAAAGGACCCTCAACTCTATTGTCAACTAATCTTCAACAAAGCAGAAAAAAATATCCAATGGAAAAAAGACAGTCTCTCAATAAATGGTGCTGGGAAAATTGGACAGCCACATGTAGAAGAATGAAACCGGACCATTTTCTTACACCATACACAAAGATAAACTCAAAATAGATGAAAGACCTAAACATTTGAGAGGAATCCATCAAAATCCTAGAGGAGAACACAGGCAGCAACCTCTCTGACCTCTGGTGCAGCAACTGCTTGATAGACATGTCTCCAAAGGCAAGGGAAACACAAGCAAAAATGAACTGTTGGGACTTCATCAAGATAAAAAGCTTCTGTACAGGAAAGGCAACAGTCAACAAAACTGAAAGGCAACCTACAGAATGGGAGAAGATATTTGCAAATGACATATCAGACAAAGGGCTAGTGTCCAAGATCTATAAAGAACTTATCAAACTCAACACCCAAAACACAAATGATCTAGTCAAAAAATGGGCAGAAGACATGAGCAGACATTTCTCTAAAGAAGATACACAAATGGCCAACAGATACATGAAAAAATACTCACATCACTTATCATCAGGGAAATAAAAATCAAAACCACAATGAGATACTACCTCACACCATTGAGAATGGCTAAAATTAACAAGACAGGAAACAACAAATGTTGGTGAGGATGCGGAGGAAGGGGAACCCTCTCACACTGTTGGTGGGAATGCAAGGTGGTACAGCCAGTTTGGAAAATAGGATGGAGTTTCCTCAAGAAGTTAAAAATAGAGCTACCCTATGACCCAGCAATTGCACTAGTATGTATTTACTCCAAAGATACAAATGTATCGATCCAAAGGGGCACCTGCACCCCAATGTTTATAGCATCAATGTCCACAATAGCCATACTATGGAAAGAGCTGAGATGCCCGTTGACAGATAAATGGATAAAGAAGATGTGGTGTGAGCCTGGGTGACTCAGTCAGTTAAGCGTCTGCCTTCGGTTTAGGTCATGATCCTGGGGTAAGGGGTCAAGTCCCACATTGGGCTCCCTGCTCAGCAGGGAACCTGCTTCTCCCTCTGAATCCCCCTCTGTGTTCTCTCTCTCTCTCTAATGAATAAATAAAATCTTTACAAAGATTTTTAAAAAGAAGATGTGAGATATATATATTCCAATATCGGAATATATTGGAATATTACTCAGCCACCAGAAAGGATGAATATTTACCATTTACATCAACATGGTTGGAATTGGGAGGTATTATGCTGAGTGAAATGAGTCAGAGAAAGACAATTATCATATGGTTTCACTCATATGTGGATATAAGAAACAGTGCAGAGGATCCTAAGGGCAGGGAGAGAAAACTGAATGGCAAGTCATCAGAGAGGGAGAAAAACTATGAGCGACTCTTGACTATAGGAAACAAACTGAGGGTTGCTGGAGCAGATGTGGGGGGATGCAGCAGTTGGGTGAGGGATATTAAGGAGGACATGTGATATGATGAGCACTGGGTGTTATATACACCTGATCAATTATTGAACACTACATCTGAGACTAATGATGTACTATATGTTGGCTAATTGAATTTAAATTAAAAAATAAATCAATGTGCCTGTGTGCTTCGACTCCCTTGCATTTCTTCCATCCACCATGAGGGAATACACTCTGAGTAGCTAGCTTCTCCAGAATGAGGAAATACATGGAACAGTCCTGAACCCCACCTACAGCCTGGAACCAAGCCCAGCAGATCCCAGCTGAACCCAAGAGAGCCATGGTCAGTCCCCTGGCTTGCAAGCGAGAAAAGCAAAGGACAGGTGATAGTTATTTGTTACACAGCATTATTTTGGCAAAATCATGACTGATCATGAGGCACAAGCAAAATTCAACCTACATAACCTAAATCAATTAGAGCCACCGTTCAAAACATACTCAGTTCACAACTATTTCACCAGGAGTGTGGTCAAAGTGTTGCACTTTGAAAGCATTATAGGATACAAAGGGGATGATGCTGCTACCATAAAGAGCAACTCAAGGCAGACAGACTTGTATTTATTTAGACTTGGTCTAACTCCACTAAAAATAACTCACGGATTTCGCTCTTGGGGGCCACATAGCCCAATTCAATATATTCTGCAAACAGACTTGGCCGAAGAGATGTGCAGTCAATATCTTTCCTCAGATTTACTAATGGCTTTATTTTTCTTTTGCAATGGAATCATAAACTTGGGCAAGATATCCAGTTTTTATGATCCTGCACAAAGGACATGTGAAGTCTTATAATGGTTCTTTCAAGATTTTTTTTTTCTCCTCCTCTAGCACCTGAAACAATGCTGCGAATTGTGTTCCACACCACGTGGCAACCATAAAGTTCAGTACTTGCCTCTGCTCACTCGTCTGACTCGGCCGGTAGGTGTGGGGCCGAGTTGGACGGTGCCTTCACTGCCAGATGGTTGTTCCTGCCACGCCTAGATGCCTGGCTCAAGATTCCCTAAGTTTTAGGTAATCAGGAATGTAAATCTATTCATTCACTCAGTAAATATTTATTGAGCATTTGCAGGAGGAGGCATTGTGCTAGACAGGCACTGAAATGTAATTTGCTCTTGCTTCTACACCATAAACAGGTGACAAAAGAGGATGCAGAATTGAGCTGTGGGCAGAGTGAGCCCATAAAGCTTTCCTGCCTCTTCCCTTCCATTCTCTCCTTGTGAGTCTCAGTGTCGTTTCCACCCCTGCTCTCCTCTCCACCCCCAGGTGTCCTTCCAGTCTTTCCCAACGCACAGGACCTCTGGCTAGCCCCACTCGCTTCCATCCCACACACTTACACCCTTTCTACAGGCATGGGGGTCTTTATGTAACCCCCCCCAAGTAATATCGTTTCCCCCTTGACGTGTGACTCAAACGTGCCTCAGAGGCATCTGTATAGTCGCTTAAGCACCTGACTCTTGATCTCAGCTCAGGTCTTGATCTCAAGGTCATGAGTTCAAGCTCTGCTTTGGGCTCCATGCTGGGTGTGGAGCCTACGTTAAAAAATAATTAAAAAAAAAAAAGAAAAAAAAAGATACAAGGCACAAATTGCCTTGACTCCAGGAATTCGACACTTAGGGACAGCTGATGTTTCTGGCATATGTAGATAGAGCGTCGCCATTGGTGGGAACGAAGGCACTATTGACAATGTCTCAGAGTGTAGAGGACAGAACATGCTGCGACTTTGGTTTGCTCAGGCTGCCTTAACTTCTTGGAGCCTCAATCCCTTCACTTATAAAATGAATACACACACAGACACATGCAGAAAACCACCCGAATGCCACCCCCACCCCCAGCAAAAGACAGGTTAAAGCAAAGTTTGAATACACATACTTTAGGGTTTTACACAACCGTTTAAGAAAAAAAGTGGATTTATATGAACTCACATGGAGAAATAACTGTAAAATCTTATTAAGAGTAAAAAGCAAGTTGGTATATGCATGATTCCATTTAAAATGTAAAATATACGTATTTATTAGTGCTTGTTGCCATGAGGACCTGTGCTAAGCACTCCTCAGATGTGGTCATATTTAATCTTCATAATAACTTGGCAAGTTAGGTTCTATTATTTCCACTCCCCCCCCACATTACAGGTAAAGAAATAAGAGATGATAACTTCCAATCCAAGTAAGTGTTGGGGAAAGGATCTGAACTCCAAACCCCCTACTTTACTCGAGGTATAATTCTCCTGTAGAGAAAATGGAGTGAAAAAAAGTGAAGCACAGTGCCTACTCTTCTCCCTGCTTAAAGGATTTCAGTCCTTCCAGAACAGTGGTTTCTTATTGTGCGGAACTAGTGCAACCAGGGGTAGAGGAAGTAATTTTGGGGGTGGCTCCAGCAGCCCAACCATTAAACACCATTTACCCACATAGTGAGAGTGTTATTCCCCCGCTCAATTCTTTTTTTTTTTAAAGATTTTATTTATTTATTTGACAGAGAGAGAGATCACAAGTAGGCAGAGAGGTAGGCAGAGAGAGGGGGAAGCAGGCTCCCCGCTGAGCGGAGAGCCTGATGTGGGGCTCGATCCCAGGACCCTGAGTTCATGACCTGAGCTGAAGGCAGAGGCTTTAACCCACTGAGCCACCCAGGCACCCTGCCCGCTCAATTCTTTTTAAGCCTCTGATTATATCACCACGGAAGTTTTAACTCAGTGCTGGTCTAAAACACTTGCCGATCTCCTTTTTTTTTTTTTTTTTTTTTTTAACAGAAGGCCAACCTTCCTGCCCCCCTGCTCTGAGCTGGCAAGTGTGACTTCATTACCTACTTAGAATATCGTCACACTGTGCTCTTTTCAGTGTACTGATATCTATGGTTATCTTCTACATAAGGTAAGTGATACAAGGCATTCTTTTATGGTTATAATGAAGTGTTTCCTCCTTTAAGGAAATGTAGTTAAGACTCTTCTTCAGGGATGCCTGGATGGCTCAGTTGGTTAAGCATCTGCCTTCGGCTCAGATCCTGATCCCAGGGTACTGGGATCAAGCCCTTACGATCAGCTCTACATCGAGCTCCCTGCTCAGCAGGGAGTCTGCTTCTCCCTCTGTCCTTCCCCCTGCTTGTACTCTCTCTATCTCAAATAAATAAGATCTTTTTTAAAAAAGACTCTTCTCCATCTAAGTGCATTAATTTAAAGAAAAATGTTAATTAGGAAGATCCATGGTGTACAAATTACACCAAAAATCAGTACTTACTGGACTAAAATCTTAAATGCTTTACTGTGCTAAGTAATAAAGCAAACAACCCAAAGAGCCATGAAACTGAACTTAGCTGTCTACACACACCAACCATTTGCCAACCAGTCGATGACAATGAAAAAACACAAATAATAATGTTTATCCTTATATAAGTAGAATTTGAACAATAAAATGTAAATCAAGTTTATATTTCTAGTCAGTAGAGAACTCTGAGAAGAATGTAGTTAAGAATATGATAGGTGATGCTTATTTTAGCACTTAATACAAGCCAGGCACTATTTTGAGTATTTTACACGTATTAATTGGCAACACTATAAGAGAGATCCCATTATCTCCATTCTCCCAATGAGAAAACTGAGATACAGAAAAATTACATAACTTATCTAAGGTCACATACATTGTAAGTCTGACTCCAGAGTCTTTTCTCTTAATCATTATGCAATACTACCTCCTGATCATAAAATTATTCTAAGTATTTATGCAAATTCTTATCCTCCTTCCTAACCGCTTACTGGGGCTCCATAAACGTCATCCCAACTTTCAATTGACATGCCCATCATTTCCTTGCTACCCATAATCTCTTCTTAGAAGCCTTGCTTCTTTCATTCCCACCCAAGCAGTGTTATCACAGCCCCATCCTAGTCATGGTTGATTGAACCAGGGATGTACACCTGACTTTCTCCTGGGAATTCAGAGTTGGAACACTGTGAAACTTATTTCAAAAATCAGGCCACCGAGAGACTGCATCTTGGAAGCAAAATCAAGTAGAGACAGGGGAGGGGTCAGTGCCATGGCAAACTAAAGCCATATAGAAGCTCAAGTTCTAGAGGTGCAGGAAAGCCACAAGAGATAGGACCAGGAAAGGCCACCAAGAGAAAAGGCCATGCTGTGCCCCCCTTCCCCCCACACACAGTGCCTGGTATCCCAGTTCCCATTCCTGTATGGCCTGGATAGAATCTAGTTCTTATCCTTCAGTGTCCCTGAGATTGTAGCATTTCACATTACAGTCAATCCTGCTTCACTTTAAGCTAGTGTGAGCAGATTTCAAACTCTTGCTATCAAACATGCCTAAACAGGAGTCAAGTTGCACATGGTAGATCTTGAGAGAAAATGTGGAGTGATGGTAAAAACATCAGTGGTCATGAGATGCCCCCAGTCCCAGGACGGGAAAATGGTAGCTCATGCAGGGTGCTAAAAGCAACTGCTTAAGTTACAGCCAGCTGTCTCAGGGGTCTCTGGTCAGGCACCTGTTGGGGGGGGGGGGCGCGATTTTCAGGTAGCCGAATCTAAGGATACCTGAGGGAGTTGGTTACATCTAGTGGCTTAAGTAAAGAATAAAAAGAAAGAGACAGATTCCTTCCAGAGTGCCCAGCTGGAGGAAGATAAGGGAAAATAAGGCACTCCGGTAGTTTTCATAGGCTCCTCTTCCTGGCTTCAATGGTGTGTCCCAGGGCAATACTGGAAACTCCCTCGGGTTTGAACCAGCTTCAACAGGAAACTTCATCAGACTCTACTAAGTGATGCTCTGGAAAGTTGTTCAGAGGCCTGCCAGTCATAAATAAATCATCTTACAGAGATTATTTAAATTATACATCATTGGTAATGATTATTCAGGTGTAATGAGTTTAATTGATTACAAGAGTGGTTTTTTTGAAGATGATGTAATAACTCCAAACTGTTGTTTGAAGTGCACATGAGTGGGAATGCTTTAAAATTTTAAAGCATTTGATTTGCATTCGTTGTGAGAGATATTTTTAAATACATAAACAGGACCGATGTTCTCCCATAGCCTTGGATCTCACTGTCACTAAAAGCAAAGGCTTTGGTTAATGCTCAAAAGCTCCTATTTTGAGGTCGTTATCTCAAGCAAAGTGGTAAAGACCAGTTAGTTGTTGGTTCTTGTCTTCCCCCAACCAAAGGGGGAAAGAAAAGAAGAAAAAAGAAGAGAAATCTGGCCACCAACCACTCCTCAGCCAACTAAGGTGAGGCCAACATCTTCCCAGATGTGGCAAACTATTATGTTAACCTGCCTTCCATGTTCCTACCTCCCAAAGCCACCATGGGCTAACTTGGAGATCCAAAGGTAGTCAAAATAACATTTAAGTAAGGATATGTCGCAGCCATGGAGATGTGCCTCTCATATCTCCCATCAAGAAAAAATCTTGCCATTCAGGGCCTCGGAGCGAGCCTCCAGCTATCATGCCTTCAGGAGCCACCTTAGCTTTGGGACTGAGGCCAAGCTCTTCTCAGGCAGCCCCAGCCAGTGACTCAGCATGGCAAAAATCCAGGGACTGGCCATTTCTGCCTCACGGGGACTCCTCTCCTGGCAACTTTTCTCCAGAGTTCATGGTTGGGTTGATAAGACTTTGCTGGACCTGCATCTCAGTCTGTGGGTTCAATCCTGCCCGATCCTATTTCATCCCCCCTTTATCTCTCATAAGCTTTACCCCCGATAAACCTATTGCACTCCCAACTCCATTTCCATGCGGGCCTTGCTGAGGATTCAACTGCGACCATACAATTTCACTTTTGGCTGCTGCCGTCCCTGAACCAAGACTGCGTCTATTTTCACGAGGACCTGTTGGACAGGAAAAGAACTTGAATTTTAAAAGGCTTATAAAATCTTCTACTCCTGGGGCACCTGGGTGGCTCAGTTGGTTAAGCAACTGCCTTCGGCTCAGATCATGATCCTGGAGTTCCAGGATCGAGTCCCACATCGGGCTCCCAGCTCTGTGGGGAGTCTGCTTCTCCCTCTGACCTTCTCTCCTCTCATGCTCTCTCACTTTCTCTCTCTCTCTCTCAAATAAATAAATAAAATCTTTTAAAAAAAATCTTCTACTCCTGAGTTTAAGTCATAACCACTCCATCGTGTTAAAGGTCTAAGTGTACTGGGACCCACCCGAGAAGACCACTGTGAGCCCAGCTGAACAGCGCTATCTGGCTTCTAAGCCGTGCTGGGTTCCTTAGGTTAAAATGAATGCCCTAATTGGAAAAGACTCAAATCTTGGTCATTGGAACGAGGATGTTATAAAGGAGCCAAAGGAATTGAAGAACTCTGAACCCTGGAGCTCCTCCAAAGCCCTGAGTCCTCCCAGCTGACAAATGTGTTGATTCCTCCAAACGGAAGGCCAAACCTGAGGACGTAGCTGGACTGGTTACAAGCAAACGCCACTGAGGTCTCTCCCGGGTGTCAAGTATCAGGCTAGGCCCAGAAAACACAGCATGGGAGAAAGAAAACCTGCCCTCAGGAGGCGTGTATTGCACGCGAGGTTGGGGAGGGCGGTGGGAAGCAGATACTTAAAGGGTAAAGCGTATTATGTGCTACATGGTTGTAAATGTTGTGGGAAAAAAATTAAGCAGAGAAGGGGAACAGAATGTGGGAACAGGAACGAAATTTTAAATAAGGTATCAGTGAAGGCCTCGCTGATAAGGGGTCATTTGAGTAGGAGGTAAGGAAATGAGCTGTGCATATGTAAAGAGGAGAAGCATTCCGGAAGGAAAGAATCGACTCTACAAAGACCCTGAGATGGAAGCGTGCTTAGCATAGTTGGGAAGGTTCAGAGGCCAGCTTGGCTTGAGAGGAGTGTACAAGGGGGACAGTGGTAGAACATGAGGCCAGAGAGGGAGCTAAATCAGATCATGTAGGACCTTGGAGGCCACTGTTAAAATTTTGACTTTGACTTCGATAAGACTGGAGGAGCTTGAACAGAGCAGGGACAAGATCTGGCTCATTTGAACAGGTTCACTCGGACTGCTGTGTGGATGACAGCCCGCAGAGGAGTTTGAATGGAAGCAGGCAGGCCAGTGAGGGGCTACTGCAACAATCCAGAAGAGAAAGGACAAAAATGAGAGATGATCAAATGCTCAAATGACGTAGTGGTGGAAGTGGACTGGATTCTGGATAGATGCAGAAGTAGAAACCAAAGGATTCACTGATCGATTGCATGTGTGGGGTGCAAAGAGAGCAACTGGAAGGACAGTCACCGTTTCCTGAGAAGAAGGACATTGTAGGAGGAGCGGGTGTAGTAAGGAGAGCAGACATCCCATGTGGGAAATGTGAAGTGTGAGATGCCAATCACACACCCAAGCGGACATGTTAAGGAGGCAGTTGCATCATGAGAGAATTCTCAGGATCGGCTCGTGACTTAAACCAACACCACAGTCCACTAATTGCTAGGCTTCAATTCGAAGGGTGCCAACCATTGCCAGAAGGAAACCATTTTGATGATACACTCGCCACACACACACACAAGAAAATCCTCCCCAGTCTTCTTTTGCCAATGTTCCATATCTCGGCAAGTGGAATGCCACCTATCTGAAACCCTAGAAATCACTGTCTTCTCCCTAAATGCCCCCCTCATGCACATATCCAATCAATCCCTGAGTCCTATTTATTCTCCCTCCACTCTGTGTCTTAAGTCCCTCTACCTTGTTCATCATTATTGCTATCCCTCTGATCCAACTCACACCATTGTTCACCCGGACCATGGCAGTAGCCTCCTATCTGGTCTCTCATGTTCTCTTAGCTCTCTTCCATACCCTCATGATTCTACACAGAGAGGGAACATTAATGCACAAGTTTGCATAGGAGTGCCCAGGATTCTCCCCACCCCGCACCCCTGCCCTGGGGCTCAAAATCTAGGGGATAGAAGGGTTAGAAACCCCCAGATAGTTGTGCAGGAATGCAATCATTTCAGAAGTGGTTGTGGATAGTGGCAAATAATGATAACTGGCACACTTTAGAATTGGATAATGACAAATAATGGTCATTAAATCTGAGGGAAAATTAATAAATTGGAACAAGCATACTAGAAACAGATAGAATAAGCTACCTGTTTTAGCTAGACAGTTCCCTTGATATAAAGCTGCATTTGATCACAGAAAATAATGTCGTTATATTTCTTTGCACATCTGCCTCATGGTAGGAGATGTCAGCCTAGCTCAATGGGCCATTACCCTTCCATCTGGACATATCCTTTCCTTTGCCTGAACGTTCCCTCCCCACCCCAAACTGGATTGCTACTTGTCCTTCAGATCTCAACTCAAATGGTTTTCTCAAAGAAACCTTCCCTGACCCCAGATTAGATTGGTTCCCCCTTATACCTGCTCTTAACACCTCTTCCATGTTTGTTTGTTTGCTTGTTTTAGAGAGAGATAGAGCATGCACACATGAGCTGGGATGGGGGGTGGGAGAGGAGCAGAGGGAGAGGGAGAATCTTAAGCAGGCTCCGCACCTGATATGGGGCTCGATCTCACAACCCTGAGATCATGACCTGAGCCAAAATGAAGAGTCGGATGCTTAAACAACTGAGCCACCCAGGTACCCCCTTCTCCATGTTCTTTACAGCACTTCTCACAAGTGCAATTGTACAAATACTCATTTCAGTCAGGTTTTCATGTCTGGTTCCTCTAGAATATAAGCACCTGAGTGGGGACTGTACCTGTCCTGTTCACGGCTCTATGCCAAGGACCACAGGGTCTAGTATATAGTAGGTGTTCAATAACCACGTGTTAAATGAACAAATGAGTAGGGATGCTTTGCACTCGTAATCTGGAATTTCTCCTTCCTTTCTCATACCCACCTTCCATCAGATAGCCAACGTGGTTCCTCAGGGAAGGTATGTGGCAGGGTAGAAAGTCGAAAAGGCTGCATGCCTTTGTGGTTCTTTTTTCTAAAATCTGGTCTTTGGGAGAATATTTGTAGGTCTACAATAGAGTTTCTTGAAGAAGCAAGTGAGAAAAGGACTTCCCTCAGACTAGCAAGAAGACCTATACCCTGCTTCTCAATAACAGCTTGGGGAGGGAGCAAGACCCAAGAGAGGTATGGAGGTCACGTGGTCAGAGCCAGTGTATGTCTCCATGTGGACCAATCTCAGAGGACCACATGGACACTTACACACACACACACACACACACACACACACACACACACGTCTAGTCCCGGGCAAGATCCCAGACATGAATGATGGCATTTGGAGAAGGAAAACCCCACCATAACTAAAGAGATATTTTATAAAAATGTAAAGGTCATTTCTGCACTTATGGATTTGTGAAATAAGTTTCATTAATACCACACCCTTGCTTTATCAAAGATGTAATTATACACAGTTTAGCTTTTGTGTCATGCGTAGTGTATTCTAACCTAATAATTGAATGCTAGACTCCCCCCACCTGGCTCCATATGGCGTTAACGAAACCTTATACTTGGCAAACACATTTGCTCCTTGTAATAACCCTGTGAAATAGAAAGAATATGTATTACTCCCATCACTGTCTCATTTTACAGGTGAAAAGACTAATTCAGAGAGGTCAGACTTATGAACAAAAGTCACACAGCTATGCTCGATGCAGAGTCCATCTTCCGACCCATAATTGCACAGAATTCTTTATGTAATACCATGCTACCTCTATTTATCAAATTGTTGGTTTATAAGAGCATTCCATTTCCTGACCACATGAAACAACTATGAGTTTTTGGTATGTTGGATCAATGTTTCCCAGCAGAGTTAATTTGCATTTTTCCAAATTCAGTAACAATTCTCAAATGTTCTTCATAGAAGTGATGCCATATTATTTGTTCATTGTTGCTTCATTGTTGAATTTTCTTGTCTGTTGGTACAACTCACCTTTTTTTCTTTTGGATGAGACATATTCTGCTAAAATTACCTGCTGTTGTTTGTGATTCTGGTGGTGGTGCTGCCAGCTGGAAAGAGGGAAGGCAACTTGAGTGAAATTTTCATGTTTGATATCTTCGAAGTGGGGCCTACAATTACGTCCTTCCATTTTAAATTTTTTTTAAAGATTTTATTTTATTTATTAGGAAAGAGAGAGTGAGAGAGAACATGAGAAGGGAGAAGGTCAGAGTGAGAAGCGGACTCCCCATGGAGCTGGGAGCCCGATGTGGGACTCGATCCCGAGACTCCGGGATCATGACCTGAGCCGAAAGCAGCCACTCAACCAACTGCGCCACCCAGGCGCCCCCCCTTCCATTTTAAATTTTATAATGCAGTGGAGCTACTCTGATTGTACAAGGTGGGCCTGAGGTTTTCTGACGTTTCCCCCAAATTCTGAGACTTGTTTTATAATCATGACTGCTTAAAAACTCTCAGTGTCTTAGCAGACTTACTTACATGGTTACAAAGGAAGCTCGCCTCCGTGACATTCTCACAGAATAGAACATTTTCCCCCCCTCTGGTATTCAGCTATGTTAATGCCACTGGGAGGATGATCTGATGTTAGTCCTTCACTTTAAAATCAGGTTATTGTTATTATAACAGCATTCTAAGGGCATTTGTCAAAAATAAAAATGCAATAGACCACTTCATTTCTTTCTAATATCTTCACATACAGGGATAAGTGGTTGGGGAAGGTACAAAGTACTAAAAAAAAATTATTTTGTGAATACATTGATCAGTGACTACTTGAGGAATATGATTTAAAACAGTCTGATCAAAGACCTGCTTTATCCAGCTCTCCGTTTTCATCCAAAAAACAAACATGTGGTTTACAATGAAAACCTGTCTCACTGACAGTCTAAAGACAGAAGGGTGATGGCGCAGAGCAGAGAATTCTGGGCCAGGAGGGCAGTCATGGGGACGGCCAGCCCAGTTTTGCTGCTGGCTTGTCAGCAAATCATTAACCTCTTTATGTGTAAGAGTCTTATTTGTGAAATGAAGATCCCTCCACCTGTTCTTAATCAAGTGTAAATGGATGTTAGGAGGATTAATTGTACAATCCCTTGAGCTCCAAAGGGGAAAGTGAGGTGTGGAGGCAGCAGCTGAAGCCTCTTAACTAGACACTGTCTAATAGACCCCTCTAGAAGCAGGTTGCCTTTGTATTGACACTTCCATTTCCTTATTTAGGAAAGTCAGTCCATCACAAATGAATTTTTAAAGCAGAATTAGACCTATAAAACCAGAGAACAAACTGGTAGTTTTCAGAGGGGAGGGGGGATGGGCAAAATGGGTGAAGGGGAGTGGGAGGTCCAGGCTTCCAGTTATGTAATGAGTAAATCACGGGGGTGAAAGGTCCAGCATAAGGAATATAGTCAGTGATACTATAATAGCACTATATGGCATCACATGGTAGTTGTATGTGTGGTGAATACAGCAAAATGTATAAAGAAGTTGAATCACTATGCTGTGCTCCTGAAACTAGTGTAACATTGGGTGTCAACTATACTCAAATTAAAAAAAGTTTAATGAATTTTTAAACGACCAATAGCTTTAGAATTAAAAAATAATAAATATAAGCACCATTTATCACCATATTAGTA
This sequence comes from Nasua narica, assembly GCA_028533885.1. Classification (NCBI taxonomy): domain Eukaryota; kingdom Metazoa; phylum Chordata; class Mammalia; order Carnivora; family Procyonidae; genus Nasua; species Nasua narica. The sequence continues at coordinate 32,245,369 of CM052801.1, read as the reverse complement.
ATCCATCAAGTTAACAACCAAGAAAAGAAACACCACCTAGAAATTTGCTTCCCCCTATTGGACCCTATATGAGAGACAGATATTATACATGGACACATGGACACCAAACTCCTTTTTAAGGCCTACAAATAGCTCAGTGCATAACATTCCATGTTACCATGTGGAATCAGAATGCAGAAATATAAATATAAAACTTCAAATAAATGTGTCTTAAAACATCATCAATTTTCAAAATTAGACAAGCTATATCTGCTCATTATATTGTTCTTATTAGATACATTTTAATGAATAATAATTGTTTTAATTTTCAGGGTTTTAAAAAGCTAGACTAAGGCAATAATATGAAAAGTTAAGAAGTCTTAGCCAGCACACTTAAAACATTTATAGGATCTATCAGTTTTATCTCTTGGATAATTGTTACCGTATAATAGCTGGTCTTATACCCTTCATAAACTTTCAAATTAAGCTTCTACATGCTCTCCTGATTCATAATTTTGTTCTTATGGGCACTACTGGTATCAGTTAAAGTCAAGTCACCTAACGGCTTGCTCTTTAGAAAACCCACAACTAGCTGCTCATCTTACTTAGAACGAACAATTATCTTCATAAGAGACTCAAAATGCACTAAATGTAGGCAAAAAGAGCAGATAATGAAAACTAATGAAATCAGAACATGGAATCCTCAATCTAATCTGTGCCTGAGTGGACGTTAGTGCCACCATTTCCAGGTAATAGAAGGAAACTGACTAAAACTCACATTAAAGTCAGATTTTGCCATTTAAAACATAACACGGTTAAGTTGCTTACAAATTAATCAAAACTTGTTTTAAGAAAAAGAAAACAATGCTTTTTAAGAAGCAAGCAATGGGCATTCTGTGAATTTAAGGCCCTCAAAATGTAACAGGAATATTAAGGTGCCATGTACACTCTTCTGCTTGGGGAAACCGGCTTCCAGAAAGAACAGGAGCACTGAATCAACTGAAGCATAAATTAAATCATGCCAGTATAGTATTAAAAGAGAGAGATACTAGTTTTTCTTTTCTGTAGCCTCTGTACAATCTCTTCGCTGGTTTATCTCACTGGACAAAGGATTTATATAGTGTGTTCATTTTGTAGTGCTGCATAACAAACTCTCATAAGGTTAGTGGTTTACAACAACCCAAATGCATTATCTCACAGTGCCGTAGGTTAGAGTCTGGGCACAGTGTGTCCCAGGTTCCTGCTCAGAATCTCCCTGGGATGACATCAAGGTATCAGTTGCATCTGGGGTTCTCAACTAGGCCTTGGGGTGCTCTTCCAGGCTCACCGGTTTGTTGGCAGAATTCAGTTCCTTGGAGTTGTCGGACTTAGATCTTCATTCACTTGCTTGCAGGTGCCTGGGGTACTGCTCTCAGCTTCTGGAAGCTGCCCCTAGTTCTTTGCCATGTGGCTCCCAAAGGTGGTTCACAATGGATGTTTGCTTTCTTTGGGACCAGCTGGAGTCACGCTGCCTTCCTCTTCCATGACTAGCCAGAGAAAACTCTCTGCTTCTAAAGGGGTCCTCGAGGCCAGCTCCACTGAGGATAATCTCCCTTTCTTAAAGTCAACTGTGCCATATAACATAAAAGAATCATGGGAACAATATCCTGTCATATTTATAGGTCTCTCCCACATTCAAGGGGAGGAGACTCTATAAGGGTATGAGTCATTGGGGGTCCTCTTAGAATTGTGTCTACCATATTAGCTTACAAAACATTTTCCCGTAGTTTGTAATTTTACACTCTCAGAAACCTTATTCCTTAAAAAAAAAAAAAAAAAAACCCAATAAGGAAACTAAGAGGGTGGCTCCTCTATGGTTCTCTTGCTCTTTGGTTGACTGTTGGTGCTAATTATATAATATTCCAATTTGAATCAAAGGCCTAGAAACTAGATGTCTTGGGCCTGGATTTATGTTAAAGATATGCTCAGTAATGCTAAGTTTCATTGTTTGGTTTTGGTCAGTTTTAACCAACCAATTTATTATTTTTAGTTTGTAATAATAAAATCTGCTAATAAAAAATTAATAACAATAAGGAAACCCAAACAGGAATAGGACAAAGAAGGGAAGGAACCATCAATTACAGGATTCCTAATGTTGTGTCAGGAAAATACGGATGCTTCTCATGCATCATCTGTTTTCATTTTCACAAAACATTTGAGGTGGTAGACTTATCCCAGTTTTTAGATGGAACAACTAGGCCCGGAGTAGATGAGTCATTTGTACAACATTGCAAGGCAGGTAAGAAATCTAGCCAAAACTTGCCCTTACATCTTTGGATTCCAGTTTCTTTTTTCTTTCTTTCTTTTTTTTTTTTTTCGTTTTCTTTTTTAAATAGCTATTAGGAATAAGACCAAAACATTTCCTGTCATGTGCTCTTGACAAAAAGAAGACTAGAGATTCGGATGTAAGAGGGTCCCTGGGTGTGGCAAGTGAGTAGAGACCTGACAGATATACAAATATGCTGCAAATATAGTGGTGGTGCTCTGGGGGGCATATAGAAGATCAACACCTTGGGCTGACTTTGTGAAGGGTAATTTGGCCCCAGCTATCAAAAGTAAAAAAAGCTTATGACGTGGAACTTAGCAATCCCACTTCTAAGAACGTATCTGACAGATACATTTGCTTGAGGGAAAATGAAGCATGTACCAAGTTAGGCCTTTCAGAACCATTAGTAATAGAGAAGAATGGGAACATCTCAATTATTCATCCATAAGGGGGCTTGTTCAATAAACCATGACCCAGCCATACGATAGAATGCTATGCAACCATAGAAAAGAATGAGGAGAATCTTTACATGTGAAGATGAGGATTATTTCACTATTTTGTGAAGCGAAAAAAGTGAGATGCAGGCCAGTATGCATGGTAGGTTGCCATGTTGGTAGGAAGGGGGAAAGGAAGTACAGATGGGAGTCTGTGTGTATATATATGTGTGCGCATCTATATGCGTATAACATATAGGCTTGTGTGTATGCGTGAGTGTGCGTAACTTGTATATGCATAAAATATCTCCAAAAATATACACACACGGGAAGATTGGTAACAAGATCCACCTTCAGGCAGGGGAACTGGGTGGCTGAGAATAAGGATTGACTAGAACTGTGTACATATATTCAGTATATACGGTAGTCCCCCCTTATTCATGGTTTTGCTGTTCTTGATTTCAGTTACCCACAGTCAACTGCAGTCTGGAAGCAGATGGTCCTCCTTATGATGGATGGTCAGAAAGTCAATAGTAGCCTAACGTGACGTCACTATGCTTACATCGTTCCCCTCACTTTATCTCGTCATGCAGGTAATTTATTGTCTCACATCATCCCAAGAAGGGTGAATATAGTAAAGTACAGTAAAATAAGATATTTTTTGAGAAAGAGAGAGACCATATTCACACAACTCATACTACAGTGTATTGTTATAATTGTTCTATTATTAGTTGTTTTCATTAATCTCTTACTGCACCTAATTGATAAATTAAATTGTCTTACGTGTTTGCATATAGAAATAGACAGTATATGTAAGGCTCGTGTTATCTGCCATTTCAGGCATCCATTGGGGGTCTTGGAAGTATCCCCCATGGATAAGGGGGGGACTACTGTATCTATAAGTAGGTGGTCTACTGGTATAATAAAAGAATGCAAAGGGAAGGGGTTAAAGAGGCACAAGACATGTGGGAAATATTCACATATAGAAATCTGTTTATTTGGCAAGGGACATGGAGTCATTTCTGAAATTTCTGCCCGAGGAGCCAATATTTAAATTTATGTCATTGCCTATTAAGTCCAAAAAGGTAACAGCAAGGAAAAAATAAAAGTGAGTAGAAGCCACTAAAAGGAGGATGAGGCGCAGAATATTTAGAATTTAAATAAACAATAAAGCACTGTAAGAAGTCAGATGGAACGAGGAACAGGAACTTAAGAAAATCACTCCACTGAAAGCAATTACTACTTTGGGTTCCTGCCGGGCAGGTAATGCAAATTCAGTTTACTATCCCAAAAACTTATCATTTTTTACAGAACTGATAGCTTTATACCTCTAACTAGAACATAATAAACAACCGTCCTCTGTTTTCCTAAAGCTACTACAAATCTGGCGAGCCGTGTTGGATGTGGGGCTGTCACCAACGCAGTGGCAGAGTGAGGGGCAGAGAGGGAACTTAGGTATCAATCATTGCGCCTCACACGGGGTCTGTCAGGTACCCAGAAGAAAACCAAGCTTATTCTCAAACCTTCAACATAAAGGTTTTCAAAACTTGGGGCTTCCAGACAGCATCTGCATTAAACACTTCCAGGAGGGGCGCCTGGGATGCTCAGTGGTTAAGCATCTGCCTTCGGCTCAGATCATGATCCCAAGGTCTTGGGATCGGGTCCCACATCGGGCTTCCTGCTCAGCGGGGAGTCTGCTTCTCCCTCTCCCTCTGCCCCTTCCCCCCACTTCATGCTCTCTCTTTCTCTCAAATAAATAAATTCCTTAGAAAGAAAGAAAGAAAGAAAGAAAGAAAGAAAGAAAGAAAGAAAGAAAGAAAAGAAAAGAAAAGAAAAGAAAAAGGCAGGCTTCTGGGATTTGCACACAGAAACTTCTGCAGATCTCACTCTGTTTGAGCCCCACTCCTCTGAGGCTGCCTGGGCAGTATTTAGTATCACTGGGTGGAGGGGGGGAGGCCCGCTGGGGGAAAAAACTGCAAGCTTAGAAAAAAAGAGCTGCCCAGCAGGTTGGATAGGATATTTCCCTTTCTCCTATTTTCTCTGTCCTTAAAAGTATCATTGCCTCCTTTTGGAGCCAAGAAACTGTGAAATTGAAATATAGGTGGATTATGGTCCGTGTACCTAGGCCTTCTAGAAAGTAAGCTACTTGTCCTGTGATGGCTATGCTGTCCTCATAAACCTGCCTTTCCATTTTGCACTGGGACTGACTACCCAGTAGACCCTCATGGACCATCGGTAGTTTTTTGTCTTACTGGGTGAACAAACTGCTCCAAAGTACACTCCTGTAGCGTTTCCCTGAAAAGGTCGTTCTTTTTCATTTATTTTGCATTTGCAAGTAAAAACTTTCCCTGGAGGTGCTATGACAACAGTGGCTCAGGTCTCTGTTTGTCCCTGAAATTGTGTACATCCTTTCCACCCACACTGTTACTAAAGAATTCGATTTCTGAAATGCGCCCTTTATTTTTGTCCCTCCCTCTCCCTCACAACCCTCAGGGGGCGGAGATTTAAGTGATTAAAATCTGAAAGAAAAAACCCTAATTGGCATTCTAGCTTTAAGATGAAATTATTTTGCAGCAGCACTCTATCTAAAAGCCTTGACGCGTAATGGCACCTGCATGGTTTTGCCCAAACGAGTTAACGCAATGTATTGTACCTTCCCGGTTCACAGGCCATTGGTAGCTTTATGGAATTCCATGTTTAATCAACCCACTGGAGACAAAGAAATCTTTTCAGTTTGGTCACTGACGGCTTATTGGATGGGTTTAAGTTCGGGGAATCCAAGCGAACCCTACGGATTTGCACTCACGTTGCTGGGGCAAAATTAGGCAAAAGCAAAGAGACCCTGAGATCTGTAAACACAACAGTCAGGTAAGGCCATAGAAGGTGGCAGAGATTTAAAACCAGATGCCAAGCTTGCCAATTGTTGCATATTTTAAAATCCCAGAAGACAAAGGGTGCAGGCAGCTGTCACGTTGTGAGAGGTTTGAAAAGTTTCCTTTAATCATCCGAGACTAAAATCCCCACTGCTTATTATGAACTCTCTGGATTTGAGAGATATTTTGTAAGTAAACTTGGAGGACTCAACTCAACACCGCTGACCCTGGTTGGTTGGCTCGTAAATTATAGAGCTCATGAAAGCCACCTACGGGAACGAGACTTACAGGATAATTTATCAAAGTAAAATGTAGGTCAGGCATAGGCCTGAATTTGGGCTCCCCCAGAAGCAGACCCTGAAACAAGGACTAAAGTATAAGTACTTCATTTAGGAGGGTGAACAAGACACTCCATAGCAGGGTGGAGAAGTGAGACCGAGAAGGGAAGGAAGCCAACAAAGCTGCCTGTTTCCGCTGTGGGCAACCTGAACTCCAGTTCACTGCGGAACTCTGGGAGCCAACGGAGCACACACACACCTCAGAGTTATTCCTCCCAAGGGCCTAGGGAGCCGGAGTATTTATACACCAATTGTTGTCATTTATTGGCTGAGTAATACTCCAGGGAAGCATTATTTTTTTGGCACTTCCCGCCTGCTGCGTGGATGGCACGGGGCCCTGGGGGACAGAGAAACCCTTTCGGCCAGTGTGCTAGTGATAAGAGTGGTGAGAGTGAAGGGATTTGGGCAGGGAACCACCAGCAACAGCTACCCCCTCCACTGTGCACTACAGCTTTCCACCGAGGTAGTGACTACCACTGTATGTATGAATCCTTATCCATGTCCCTACTGACCTTTAAGCCCTAGCCCTTTGCACAGCTCTGTCACACGGTAGGTCCTAAATCATATTGGCTGAATGAATCAACAAAGGATTCATTCCAGCCCAGTATTGTCATGACTGTAACTTAAAAGATGTGAAAGCTCATTGTGCAATTCTGAAACTCTTTCCCAACGTGCTCGCCTCCCCAAACAGCATCTAAAATAACCCTAAGCAGGATGGCTAACGGTGTGAGGAAACAGCAGTTCGCACACCGTTAGTGTGTAAATAGGAGCAGGCTTCCCAGAGACCGATTTGTCAATATTTATCGACACTTTAAAGCCACATGTTTGGGGATTCCGCAACTACACTAAAAGGAATTTATGGTAAGGCGCACTCACATAAGGGCACAGCGGTATTCATCTAAGATGGCCACAGCAGCTCCCTTTGTCATAGCGAAAAACAGGAAAATAAGATAACTACCCCTCAAAAACATAAAGGTTAAAGAAACTGTAGTAAATCCATACAGCAGACAGCAGTGCATACCATGCAGGCATTAAAAAGAATGAGGTATAGCTGTATGGGCGAACAGAGAGAATGTCCAATATTCTCAAACAGTAAGTCCAGAATAAGCCCATACGTGTCAGGCGGCGGGGAGGTCAGATATTTACAACACTGGTATGCTCATTGGGGCAGATAAGAAAAACCTAGAAATCAAGCACCTGAGTTTCCAAATCAATGAGACATCATAGAGTCTTTTAATTTAATCTGGCCCTTACCCTCCAAGTAAGTTGATTGGCTATTTTGACAACTACACATCACATATATTTCACCCTTACCAAAAATCCCATAAAGTGAGTGCTAACACCCTCTGTGGTACTCCCTGTTGGTGCCCTATTCATATTCCATGACCTACCCCAGAGGTCCCCTGTGGTAAATTCTACTACAGGCCCTCCTTCTTGCATCTCTCTCTCTCTCTTTTTTTTAAGATTTATTTATTGGTCAGAGAGTACGCACAAGCAAGGGAAGCGGCAGGCAGAGGGAGAAGCAGGCTCCCCACTGGGAGCCCCACTGGTCCCCACTGGTCAAGTGGACTCCCCACTGAGCACAGAGCCCCTCACTGGGCTTGATCTCACAATCCATGAGATCACGACCTGAACCAAAATCAAGAGTTCGATGCTTAACTGACTGAGCCACCCAGGCGCCCCCTAAACTTGTTTTTCAAGTAGACAATTTCTTTTTTTTTTTTTTCAAGTAGACAATTTCTATAGCAAATCCTCTTGGGTCCTCACAAATTTGTGCCCCAATTTGATTCTTCTCATCCTTCTGCATTTGAAAGCCTCTCTCCTTCAATTTTGGCATCTTTTGAGCCGCAAAACCCATTGCGTTTAGATTAATGTAGTGCCTATTCATTGGAGATCAAAGCTGCTGCACTTGGCGTGATGTTAGGTTATTGGATAGGTAATTCTTTTGTGGCTTGGTGAGGGGAGTGTCCTCCAGGAGGATGGTAGTAGCGGGGACGTTGTTTGGCACTTGTTTTGTTTTCTTTTGATTTTTCCTCCAATTTTATTCCCGATCTTAATTGCTGTGGGAACCGACTTAGCAGCTGTAACGTCACTCACAGCCTCTCAATATTGCTAGCAACATGTTTATTTCTTCTCTTCATTGCTTCCTTCAGTTCCCCCAACCTGATTTCTTTTCCAAAGCATCTTGTTCGAAAACAAACAAACAAAAATGTATTATAAGGAAAACCCATAACTAAGAATCCACGCTGTATTCTTCATATTAAAAAGCACTTTGGGGATTGCCTTCATTTCTACCAACAAATAAACATTTTCCCAAGGCTTAAACAAAGGCACCACTTTGAGAGTCTATAAAGAGACTGGCAAAGTCTGATACCGTATTAAAACGCTGATGTTATCCTGTTAAAAAATTATACAGATAACACATAAAGATTATATTGGCTGAATAATCTGTTTAAAGATATTTCAGCTCCACTTTATTACATTTTTCTTTATTGATGGTATGTTTAACAATGTTAGAGAGCTTCGCAGTGATTTTCGTCACACGGTTCTCTGTGAAAGGGAGAGGGAAAAGCGAGAATAATACTAGAGTTTTTAAGGCCATAGCAAACTGTTCAGTTCAGGCGTTGCGTGGCAACGTGCTAAGATTCGTGAGTACAAAGATGTAGTCCACGTTGTGGACTGGATTGCCTAAATCCAGACGGTGAGATGGGCTTTGGGGTCCATGATGGTCATTAAGGATCAACACCTGTGAAGGGTGCAGGACTGGGCAAGGAGAGAAGTTGAACTACAATGCGAGCCTGATAATCTCCCGCCACCCGGCAGGGGGCTCTGGAGCAAGAATTGTCCATCAGCTTGCTCATTCATTGAGTGTGCGGTGCCCAGGAAGAGGCGTGACCTAGGGCCAGGGGGCTATCTGTTGTCCCTGAAGGAGCTGACCATATTTCCTGCATCTGGACAGCAGGTCCTTCCACGAAGGCAAATATGGGCAGGGCACCTCTGCGTCTTCCATAGTGTGGTGGGAAAAACATATCCAAATATAATTTATGACAAGATGGGAAAATGTGCAATAGATTAAATAGCGTGCAGGTTGCCACAGGAGCACCAAGCAGAGATTGGGCCAGGTGGGCAATCAAAAAACACACCTAGAAAGAGATAACCTTTCGGCTAAATAGGAGCAAGGGGCTGAAGAAATGAGGGAAGATTTGCATTTTCAGAGCATATTTTTTCTGAGGCTCTCAAAGCGTTGACTTCATTTGGTACCTCTCTGTGTTGGGACTTTGAAGAATTAAATTCTTTCCCTCCTGCAGCAGGGTGAAATAAGCTATTCAAGGTCATTTAAACACGAAGTCATGGGGCGCCTGGGTGGCTCAGTCCTTAAGTGTCTGCCTTCGGCTCAGGTCATGATCCCAAGGTCCTGGGATCGAGCCCTGCATCGGGTTCCCTGCTCAGCGGGAAGCCTGCTTCTCCCTCTCCCACTCCCCTTGCTTATGGTCCGTCTTTCGCTGTCTCTCTCTCTCTCTGTCAAATAAATAAATAAAATCTTTAAAAAAATAAAATAAAATAAACACAAAGCCAGGAAGGAACTTCAGTAGTCTTGGGGTGCCATATTTTCACCACTGACTGAATGGCCAGACTCAAATGGTTTGTCAGTGGAGTAAAATAGTCCAGTCTGCTGAGGACAGGCTTGGTGAGGTATTCTGGAGACCACACACTGAGGTTGTGCCTAGTCATCAAAGGTTGGGCTTCCATAGGTTTGTTCTATTCTATACGATATCTAGCTTTCCAGACAGATCTAGGCAACTGACTGCATGTTTCACATTTTTAAATGAATTTTGGTCTTGGGTAGACACAAACTAATAATTACTATCAAAACTGTACAAACGGTGGCTGTGGTAATTATTACCACCCACAAAGCTACTTTCTTATCACCAAAATTTGCAGAAGCGAGTTCCTGTTCTCAGATTTTTCCCAAAGGGGATGGAAAGGCCATTGTGTCTATGTGTGACAATGATCACAGCCAGTGCCGGCTTCCTGGGCATTCCACCTATGCACTCACATGGGACCCTGTGCTTAGAAGAGACCTCACACTTCATGGAATGCTCTGCTATTGCTGCTATTGTGGAATCCTTAATAAATGTACATTTTTTATAAAGATTTTATTTATTTATTTGAGAGAGCAAGAGCACGAATGCGGGGGCAGAGGGAGAAGGAGAAGCAGACTCCCCACTGAGCAGAGAGTCCAACGAGGGCACCTCGAGATCATGACCTGAGCCAAAGGCAGATCCTTAACCAACTGAGCCACCCAGGGGCCCCGATCCTTAATAACTTTAGAACAAGGGACCTATGTTTTCATTTTACACTGGGACCCACAAATTATGTAGTGAGTCCTGATTACAAACAATTGCTTAAATTAAGAAGCAGGTTTGTTTCCTGGGTCTATGCAAAATGTAGTATTAATTGTTACTATGGGATTTGAATTTTAAGACCTGAAACCTGGAAACATTTTGCCTTTTTATCTTGTATGTTTATTTAATTAGAAAAACACATGTTCATTGTGGAGTATTTGCTAAGTACCTAAAGTATAAGGAAAATCACCCAGAAATATTCCCTCCATGTGTCCCCTCTGTGATTGCAAAGATATTATTAATTATATCTTTGATTAATCTCTCTTTGATTATTTCCTGTAACATTTAAAAAAATTTTAAGAAGTGTGTCTTGTACCAGATTCCTAAACTAAGGATGTGGAGAGGATATAGCAGAGACCCATTAGAATACTGAAAAGGCCTCCGGGGGAAAAAATGTGAGAAATTACCAGGGCAATAAGAACTTAAAGATGTGTGTTTTCAACACAGGTCTAAGAACCCAGTAAAAACCCAGGGCTCAGGACAGCTGGGTGGCTCAGTTGGGTAAGCATCTGCCTTTGGCTCAGGTCATGATCTCAGGGTCCTGGGATCAAGCCCTGCCTTGGGATCCTGGCTCAGCAAGGAGTCTGCTTGTCTCCCTCTGCCTCTACCTCTTCCCCCCTCATGCACTCTCGATCTCTCGATCTCTCTCTCTGTCTCTCTCAAATAAATAAATAAAATCTTAAAAAACAAAACAAAAACCCAGAGTTCAAATCTGCCTCTTACAGCTTCCCTCCCCAAAGTGTAAGCCTTGTGGGGAGGTTTCAAAAGGAAGTGACATCTTACCAGTATCCCATTTGCCACTTATCTCCAACTCTAGCACAAGGCTCAGGAAAATATTTGTTCAGTTAACAATGAATTGGAGGATGATTTTGATACATAGAGAGGTACTAGCAGAACACTTTAGCAATAGGAACAAATAGAGTGAAGTTGGGAAAGAGGAGGTGTGTTTGGAGTAGAACAATAAGAAAATAAGAATGAAGCTGTGGTGGGCTCGATTATGTCACACCCCCCCAAGATATCCATGTCCCTAGACCAAGACCCTATGAATATGTGATTTATATGGCAAAGGAACCTTGCAGATGTGATCGCGTTAAGGATTTTGAGATGGGGTGATTATCCCGGTGGCCCAGAGAGAGAAGAGAGACAGACAGAGAGAGAGGGGGGAAGACGCTACAGTGCTGGCTTTGGACATGGCTGGTGGGACCATGAGTCAAAGAAGGTAGATGACCTCTAGAAATTAGACAGGCAAGGAAACAGATTCACCCTTAAAGCCTCCAGAAAGAACCCAGTCTTGCTGATTCCTTTTTGGACTTCTGACCTCCAGAACTGTAAGAGGAAAGAAAAAGTATGTTGTTTTAAGCCACTAAGTTTGTGGTAATTTGTTACAGCAGCAATAGGAAACTATTACAGAAGGTAACTCAGGAAACGGGCAGATAATTCTGGAAAGATCAAGTTTTCAAGTAAATGATCATCTTTTATTCATAGTATAATGAGGAGCTAGTCTTAATCCCCACAGAAGTCAGGAAGGGGCACAGACCGCCACATCATTAGGTATTTTCACTCATCAAAGAAGATCGTGGCATCTCCTTCAGGAAGAACCTAAAACCTGGAGGTTTTATTTACTCTGGTATGATTTAGGTACAATCCCACTAAAAGTGGGGCCCACCCTATACACTTCTGAAATGCACAGTTCACAAGTGATCTTTCAATAGATTTGCTTATATTTCCCTATGATGGTAAAGGGTTTAGGAGCAAAGCCCAGGGGATGCTACCAGGGAACACATGTTAAAAACAAAAACAAAAACAAAAAAAAACAAAAAACAAGAAGGGGGCACCTGGGTGATAAGTGTCTGACTCTTGGTTTCGGTTCAGGTCACGATCTCAGCATTGTGAGACGAGGCCCCGCATCAGGCTCCCCATTCAGCACGGGGTCTGCTTGAGATTCTCTCTCCTCGTCCCCCTCTGCACCTCCCCTCCCCATACTCTCTCTCTCTCTCTCAAAACAAAAACAAAAAACAAAACCAGGCAGGATAATTGGAGAAAGTCTTTGCCTAGAGTTTGAATCTAGCGTTATAGGACTAGCTTTCCTCTTAAGATATTCAACAACAGATTTATGGAAGAGAAAAACAGGCAGATTCAGAAAAAGAGAAAGGGGGGTAAAAGTAGAATTACCAAATATTACTTTTCCCGTCATTGTTGTTTCCCTTTCACTATTAGAATCTTGCTGCTTTTGCAAATCACAGTTCCTGTAAATGATGATGAACACAAATATAATTTTCAGCCAATACTCCATGGCATCTATTTCGTTAGTGGTAAAAATACAAGTACTATTACTGTAATATTTTTATGTCTATAAGTAATGCTTTTTTGCAATCACCAATCCTGCTAATTTAACTTTCTGAATACATCTCTAATCTATTCATTTCCCTTTATATCCTGCCACCACCTATGTCAGTGAGTGTACCAACAGGAAATACATGACACACTCAAACTGGGATTTTTGGAGACGGGAGTTACTCACACGGGGGTGAGCAGAGAGAAACCACACAGAATAGAAAAGAAAGAAATCCAAGGAAAAACGACAAATCCTTGGCAATATGAGTGAAGCTATCAACACCCCTAGACCTGAACGGACCCAGGGAGGGAGCAGTAATCTGAAAAGAGAGAGACATGGACAGAAGGTAAATTTGAGAGGAATATGTTCTTTTGATGAAGGACACAGCCAGCTAGAGGCAACCCTAGGAGAGAGGGAATTGGGAAAAGAAATACCTTGACCTCATTCTCCTCCAATTCTCTAGTCCTCTACAGAGGGTCCCCATTGGCCAAACTCAACCAGAACCCAGAAGGCACAGGATGCTGTTTATGTGGTTCACACGGTTCAGCTTCCCAGGGCATAAAGCAGGAGGACGAAGGTAGAGAGAAAGCTTGGCGGGGAATAGAGAACCTTCAGCATGCCACCCTCATGCAATCTATTGTCATCTCTGTTAAACTAAAGCCCAAGTCATTTCTCATCATCCACTATTGGTCCCCTCCAATGTACTCTCCAAACTACATCCCCTGTTTAAAACCTAACAGTTGCTTCCTGAAGGGATCAAAATCCTTACGCCCTCAACCTCATGTTGGGTCACTCTCCCACTCACTCCCTTTGTTCCTGTCACACAGGCCTTCTTTCAGTTCCTAAAATAAGCCACAAGGCCTTTGATTGAGCTATTTCTTCAGTCTGGACTTCTCCACCCCCAAACCCAACCCTTGGCCTAGTTCATGACTCTGCTAGGGGCGTTTTATCTGACCTTCTGCTAGATTCCCAGTCTGGGTTAACCTCCCACTTTACACAAAGTGGTGTCTTCCTAGAGAGGACTTACCTCCATTTATGTCCCACATCCATTTCCTCTGATTCTTTGAGGAAGCTGTTTTCCTCAGTTTGCTCCCCCCAGAGCCGCCCGGGGCCAAGCAGCCTGCCAGGCACTTAGTAGGCACAAAAAGAAAGAATGAGTGCATGAGTAATATTAACGAATTGCTTCAAAATTGAGTTTATTTCTCTGAATTCAAGAGAAGCTGAAGTGGATATGGGAAAGAAAATTAATTTTAAAGCCCAGTTATATAGGAACTTGCTAAAGAAAGCCATTTTTTCCTTGCCAAAATGTGTTCTCTCCCTTCATTTCTGAGAGCTATGACGCCTTCCATCATTCCCCTGTAACTGTTTTCTCCAGCACAGCCTCAGCGCCTGGTCTCCCTGAGGAGGCAATGCTTCCCACAAGTGCCTGGTAAGGTACAATAAAACTGCCTCAGTGTTCCAGACATAAATGATGACTTAACTGGAAGTTCCTCCCTGCCTCCCTCCTCAGCATTGTCCTACCACCCAGGTCACGAAGGATAAGGATTCATGAGTCAGCAAATTTCAGCTTGGAGACCGACTGCAGTGTTTATTCCTCTCAGTCAAAAGTCTGAGGTAGAGGAGATCATGGTGGTATAATTATCTGTGCATATATGGATACATAATGACTTTCAATGGTGGGTTTTATGACTTCAAATAACCCCAGGTTTTGGGGTGCCTGGTTGGCTCAGTGGGTTAAAGCCTCTGCCCTCAGCTCAGGTCATGATCTCAGGGTCCTGGAATCGAGCCCCGCATCGAGCTCTCTGCTCAGTGGGAAGCCTGCTTCCCCCTCTCTCTCTGCCTGCCTCTCTGCCTACTTGTGTTCTCTCTTTCTCTGTCAAATAAATAAATAAAATCTTAAAAAAAAAAAACAGGTTTTAAAAGAGACACACCCCCCTGTGTCTTAGAATTCTCTGAATTGGAAACATTCACGTTTAGTGGGTTTTTTCTAACAAGTCTACCATGAATTTGGTCGTCGTCATTGATCTAGTCATAAGAGAATGAGCAACTTTCAGTTCGGCCCGAGAGCTTTAACAGACTATTCCACCTAGTCTATGTGGTCTTTCATGGAATAAATCCACTCAAATGATGTTCCTTCTCTCCTTAAAACATTCATTCCAGACCACCATGGAATGTTCTTTTTAGCGTTGGTTCTATTGCTTGCAGAAAAAGTAATCGTGAGGAAAATAGCCCACAGGCTAAGGGGGGGGGTCGGGGGGGGGGGCAATAGTTTGCCCAGGTTTTTCTTTTTTTTTATTTTTTTTAAAGATTTTTTTTATTTATTTATTAGAGAGCGAGAGAGTGAGAATGAGAGGGGAGAAAGTCAGAGAGAGAAGCAGACTTCCCGCAGAGCCGGGAGTCCGATATGGACTCGATCCCGGGACTACGGGATCATGACCTGAGCCAAAGGCAGTTGCTCAACCAACTGAGCCACCCAGGCGCCCGCCCAGGTTTTTCTTATTAAAAATTATCACATCGGGGCAAGAAGCTGCAGTACCAAAACACCCAGAATCCTTTCCCAACCCTTTTTATGTTCTCAAGTTCGGGTTGTAAAGAATCTTTAGAGAATTTTAGGCTTTCTGGGAATGAAACTATAATTTGTTTATGCAACCGTGACCTATGTCAACCCTCCTCCATGTGAACTAGGTTATTTTTGAGCTTATGGAGGGACTACAATCCTTCACTTGACCACAGCGCTGTCTCTGGTCCCACATAAGCAGGGAGCCCATTGGTCTACGGCCGAGTCTCTTCTTGCCATCCAGTGCCTGTATTTCTCTGTTGGCCCAGCACGCGGTCCTCACAATGGCGGCAGCCTGGGTCTGCGCAGACCACTCTGTGTGGAGTGCTTTCTTTACTGTTACGCTAACTTCACCTTCTCTGAAGGTCCTTGGAAGCTTCAACAGGTAACAGCCCTCACCCTCATCCCTGGATAGTCTGGGGTGAGGGTGAAATCGGTCACCATTTTTTCTCCTTTCCCTGGAAAAAGCGCTCTTCAGTACCCATCCACCAGTTACCTTATCTAGGCTAAAGCAATCTGTGATTTCACCTGAACTCCAGGATGTAACCAGGGGCTTTAGCTTAGGAAATTACCCTCGTTGCCATTCTGCCCGGCCAACACGCTTTTAAGGCAGTTACTCTACTAAAAGTTTCTAAGCTCTATTTCCACTTGGGTTTAAGGCATTATCTTAGAAATTTATCTATAGAAAACTTATAGAATAGAAATAAAGGAAACCAAACTGCTACCCTGATTCCAGGCTTACACTCAGTTCTCATCTGGGGTGGGGGGAGGGAGAGGAACTAACCTAATCATAGGATACAGGCCCTTCATCAGGACCCTTCGCCCCCAATGCTACCCACACTCCACTCTCAACCTCAGTGTCCTATGATCTCTCCAACCATAGTGACCCAATCCAGCAAGAGGTAGTTTGATTCATTTGTTTGAAGACCTGACTAGCTAAGTTGGGTGACAGTTTAGAACATGAACTTTAGGCTCAGGAAATGGGTTCAAATTCCATCCCCACCCATGACTAACTGTGTCACCTTGGGCAAGTGACTCCGCCTTTCTAAAACTGAATTTGCTCTACAAAGTGAGCCCAATAAAAAAAATCTCTCATAGAGTTGTTAAAAAGACTAGACATACACGTTTAAATTACACATTTAAAATTATTTTTAAATGCAAAGTTGAGATGCAATACATATAACAAGAAATTTACCATCTTAATCATTTTTAAGTGTACAATGTTAAGTATATTCACATTGTTGTGCAATCGATCTCCAGAACCTTTTCCTCTTGTAAAACTAAAACTCTACACCCATTAAATAATAACTCCCACTTCCCCCTTCCCTCTACAGCCATTAAATAACTCGCACTTCCCTCTCCCCCCCCCCACCACCCGGCCCCTGGCAACTACCATTCTACTTTCTGTTTCTATGAGTTTACTCTTCATACCTCATATTTGTAAAATCCTACAGTATTTGTCTTTTTCACTACCTTATTTCATTCAGAATGATGTTCCCTAGTTTCACCCATGTTGTAGAATGTATCACAACCTCCTTCTTTTTTAAGGCTGAATAACATTCCATTGTATGGATACACCATGTTTTGTTTATCCATACATCTGTGGGTGGACATTTGGGTTGCTTCTACCTTTTGGCTATTGTGAATAGTGCTGCTATCATCAGGGATGTACAAATCTGGTCATCCATGAACTTGGTTTCAATTCTTTTAGATAGATACCCAGAACTGGTATTGCTGATCATATGATAGCTCTATTTTTAATTTTTTGAGGAGCTGCCATATTGTTTTCCATGGCAGCTACATCATTTTACATTCACACCAGTGGTGCACAAGGGTTCCAGTTCCCTATGTCTTCACCAACTTGTTATTTTCTGGTCACTGTGTGTGTGTGTGTGTGTGTGTGTGTGTGTGTGTGTTCACTTGTTTTTCTCTAATAGCAGCTACTGTAATGAGTATGAGATAATATTTCTTTGTGGTTTTGATTTGTGTTTCCCTAATGACGAGTGAGGTTGAATACCTTTTCATACACTCGCTGGCCATTCCTATGTCTTCTTTGGAGATATGCCTTTTCAAGTTCTTTGCCTATTTTTTAATTGAGTCATTTGGGTTTTTTTGTTTTTTGGGGTTTGGGTTTTTTGTTGTTGTTGTTAAGTCATAGGAATTCTTCCTATATTCTGGAATTTAACCTCTTATCCCAAATGTGATTTGCAAAATATTTTATTCCATTCCATATGTTGCCTTTTCAGTCTGTTGATTGTGTCCTTTGATTCCCAGAAGTTTTTCATTTTGTCCCACTTATGTTTTTACTTTTGTTGCCAATGCTTTCGGTGTCATATCCAAGAAACCATTACCATTCTAATGTCATGAAGCTTTTTTCCTATGTTTTCTTCTAAGAGTTTTATAGTTTAGGTCTTATGTTTAGGTCTTTGATTTTGAGTTAATTTTTGAACATGGTATAAGGTAAGATTCCAATTTCATTATTTTGCATGTGGATATCTGGTTTTCCGAACACCATTTGTTGTAAAGACTGTCCTTTCCCCATTAAATTGTCTTGGCACCCCCGTGGAATTAATTATACATTTGCTTTTGTGAGTATTTGAATCATGTCTGCCTCCCCCCCCCCCCCACTAACTTAGGAACTCCAAGAGGGTAAGAATCATGTTGATTTTGCTCACTATTGTCTCCTCAGCACCTGGTATATAATAAAGGCTCAATAAAGTTTTACTGAATGAGCAAATAAACGCTAGAAATATACTAAGCACAATGCCTACCACTAAATAACATTTCGACAAGCAGGAACTGTTAATCTTGTTTTATTCAACGCATTGTACCTTTTGCCTGAGGCACACTTTGCTTACAATAAAAGAAATGAAAATGAAAGGTACTGCCTCTGAGGAACACAAGAAAGCCAGAGTCAGGGTGCACAGATTCAGGCTTTGCAATTTGGAAGACTCTTTCAAACACTGGTCCATCTCTTTCTGGCTGTGTGATCCTTGGGACATTAGTCAACTTCCCTCCAAGTCTCAGTCTCCTCATCTGTAACATGAGGGCAGTAATATCTACTTCATAAAGTTGTTACGTGGATTAAATGAAATATGTGTAATGCCTTTGTATAGTGTCTGGCATTTATAATAAGCCCTAAATAAATAGTCTTTCCATTATTTTTTACAGACCATTACAATCTCTATCTCTTCCCCTTAGATTGATTTTGCTATTGTCTTTTAAAAGGTTACTTTCTTAGCTATTGTCTCCATTACAAGACAATTTAAAATAGATAACAAGGGTAAATAAGCTTGAATGGGAAATATTTGATTAGAATACTTAAGGCAAAATATCACTGAAGAGTTCCTATCAGATCTGAGAATTACCACAAACAGCCTGTGGAAAATCTAATAGTGATTTTTTTTTCCTTGACCAAAATGGAAAACATCTTATTAGTGCAGATCCCGACATTATAGATGATCCCTATGAGAAAAAATATTTTTCAGGAAAGGAGTCTCCATTTACAAAAGGAAAGTATCATTTATGAAAAAGGATGGTAAGAAGAAAATAGCTCCTTGAGAGGTTTGCAGACTCATACTACCAGAAAAGACCCCCAGAGAGGATCTCCCCCATCTGTGCCCAGAGGAGGGTAAATGATTAAGCCTACCAGTGTCCATAGGCTTGTATTTCATATTGGTGACTTATTAATCACTTGACCTTTTTCCACAGTGCACTTAGCATAGAATATTGTACTCCTTTCCACTGAGGCTTGGGTGACTTACGAGACTCTTTGCAATTTAGCCAGGGCTGGGCTCAATATAAGTCTCCCATTGGAGATTTTGCAGCTGATCGTGTGTTTTTACCACATAATATGATAGTTTACCGGCAACCTGGAAAAAAAGCACCAGGAAACCCAGAAGAGGAAATTCAGGAGATACCAATTTAATTTCCTGTTTCACCTTCAAAATCTCTCATAGCGAAGACAGAAGGCAAAATTCCAAATGCTGTGTGAAATTTTAATTTATTTTTCTACACGAAAGAAAGCTAGTAGAACTACTTTCAATTAGTAGAAATGAATCCAATGTCCTGTTCTCTTTGATATGTCTTCAGTTCTGATACCGTTGATTCTTCCCTCCTCTACAAAAATCTTGTTTCTTCCATTACTCATTTTCTTCCCTGAGTCCAACAACTTTAACTGCTTCTGTTGGCTCCTCAGTCTCTCCCTAATTATCAGTGACTCTAATCCAATTCAAGAAACATAGGCATTTGTTTAGTTAAGAAATACATATGAAGTACTTACTACGTTCTAGACAATTTCTAAGTTCAAGGTTTGAAGAAGAAAGGCTACATACAAAACAAAAGAGAATTCCAGGAAATGATAAGGGCTGTGAAGCCATTCACTCATTTATTCATCATTCAACAAATAACCTTTTAAATGCCTACTACACACCAGGCATTGTTCTAGATGCTCAGAATTCTCTTTCATGGGCCTCGATTGGGTCTCCCCATGGTGAACAGGATAGGACAAGCCATTGGAGGCAGGAGCTTAGTGAGTAAAGTGAGGCAGTATCTAAACATGGGTTGATGGGAGACTGGGTCGAGGTGGAGACTAAAGAAATAGAGAAGTAGAGACTCTCAAAGAAATTTTGTAAGAAAAATCAGCAGGGTGTGGTGACTAGTTGAACATGGAGAAAGAAGTGACGTGCTAAGACAAAGCCAATGCCAGTGTTTAGGTAACTAGGAAAGCTAGGAAGCCTTCCCACCATTTATTCTGCCCTTTTCCTGCCCAAAGTATCTGATTTCCCTTCAGATCCTGTTCCTGTTTTTTTTGTTTTTTGTTTTATTTTTTTATTCTCAACCAAGAGATTGATTCCCACATCCAGCTCAAGAGTGGGCCCTCGTTGGTTAAATTGTTCAGTGACACTCACTCCCTGCCTACAGTGAGTTGTTCAGGGAGGGTCATGTGCCTCCGTAAGGCCAAAGAGAGAGACTGAATCCTAAAACATGGGCAGGACCTACTAGATAACACTGCTTTTCACTCCTTTTCTGGATGCTGATGTCTGAGGAAGTGAAGTCTGGAACCATGGCAGCTCTTTTGCTTCTTGAACCCTGGAGCTCAGGAGGCCTCTCCGTTGAACCTGTGGATGAAGCTAGTATCTTAGATCGCACAGTGATAAGACTGGAAGAAATGATATCATTTGAATCCTGGTTCAGGTCTTATAGGAAGCTACCCTACATCTCAATTTTTTCAATTATGTGAACCAAGAGATTCTGTCTATTGTTTAAGCTGGTTTGGGTCTTCCTTCACTTGCAACTATAAAACCCTGACTATTGTAATCCCCACTAACATGCAGCACAATGTTGAGTCTCCAGGGGGCCAGGGAATACTTGTGATCTTAAGTGGCTACCTTTTCACTATGACATGTTCAGGGTACAGTGGCCCTGTGCTTTGTCCAGAGACGATCTTGTTTCCACTGTCAAACAAAACTTTCCAGTGACTTGTCCATTGATGTTAAAGGAAGAAGGGTAACATGAATCTTTAGACAGAGTTTTACAGAAGGAAACACATTTGTATTCAGATCCATTTCTGCTCCCTGAAGTGTTCTTTTGCATTTCTTATGGTTTCTCCAACCTAACGATGAGGTCAGCACTGGCTCCTTTTTCTCTCAGAGCTTATTCAGTGGCTGATGTTGGAGCGGTGGTTCTTAATTTTAGGTGTTTAGGGCTCACTTTGGGGAGCTTATAAAAATACAGATTCCCACGACATGCTTCAGGACGTTCAGATACAGTAAGTCCTGGGTAGGGCCCGGATATCAACATATGAAACAATTTTCATAAGCTCCCAGGTGATTCAGAGGCAATTGTCCCTTTGAGAAACACCACTGTCTTAGATGGGGTTCCCCCCCAAAGCGGATCTTGATAAGGGGGTTCATGAGCAAATGATTTATTAAGGAAGAACTCCCAACAGAAATCTGTTAGGGAATGAGAAAAAGAAGTAGTAGGAGAGGGAGGGGGCAGGAGCTGGGGAAAGTCCTGTTTGTCCCCTTCCCAAGGGGAGCTTGGGCTGTCAGCAAACCCGCAAAGTTGTCCCCTGTCCCTCAGGGAAGGTAACTGGGCTTTGACATTCCTGCACTAAATAGCTAGAGAGACCTAAACACCCAGCAACTTCCATGTGGGCAAAATGATTCCTGGAGCTTGTGGGAAGTCCTCTGAAGTCACAGGCGTGGGCTTTGGAGGCAAAACTGAGCTGAAGCTGAGGGAGGAGCACACATGGGAACAGTAAAAGGGAGCGATGGGGACTTGAGTGGAGTACCTACAGTGTCTGCTCAAATGATCGGAGGGATTTCGTTTACTACAGGAGTACCTGTATTTTTTTAAAAGTAACTAAGGGAGGGGACAGTCTGCACCAAGTGCAGAGAAGAGTTATTTATGTAGAATTCCATTCATGCTTAGACCTTTGCTGCGGGGGGGTGGGGGGGGCTTAGTCTACACATAAGACTTTAGTACCACTAAAGTGTACAGTCTTCTAAGGGGTGAACTCTTTAAGATGGTGTTTGACATCTTCTGCCTTCCGGTCCCTCCGTATGTCTCTAACACCACTGACCTCTTTCTTCCAACACTCTGTGATTCAGCCATGACCTACTTCTCTGAAAGAGCATAGTCTTGCTCACCTCCAGGACTCCACAAATGCTGTTCTCTCTACCTACAATCAACTGGCTCCCACTCTTCCCACCCTGTTAATTTCTGTACTTTCTTCAGCCTTAGTTTAAACATTGCCTCAGTTGGCCTTCCCTGGCCTATATGTCCCCTTGCTATTAGCTCCCCATACTTCCCACAACCTAATGACTGTTACTCTTCATTGTGATTACTTGCCTATACTTGTTTTCTTCTAGAACAAAACTTGGCAAAGGCAGAGACCATGTCTGCTTTATTTGTAGCTGTAACCTCAGTGGCTAGAGTAGACATTCATGAAAGGGATATAAAACACATGATTTGCAACATGATATTGAAGACGAATATAAAAAAATGATTCACAGTATGATATCAGAGTATAAGTCTAGTATATGTAGCTTTTTCCAGAGACGCTGATGGTGTCTTTCATCTCAGCATAGAGTGGCCTGCTTATATCACAAGGCAATCACTTTATTCCAGTTTAGAACAGTGTCAGTTTTAATTTTATTCATTAATTCAGTATTTTTTTTTTGCTTAAAGAACGATAGCTACAGAATGAGGCTGAACCCCAAATCTCCTAAATTAACCCTATGCCACCCTGACCTCTGTGTTGTTCTCATGCTAATATTTCTCTAGAGTGTGTTACTCCCTTTTATATCTGTGTCATGTTGTAATTACGTGGGAGCCCAACAACCTGAGAATGTCTAATGGGACTGCGAGGAAGTCCAAGGCCTCAAAGTCATTGAAGATTTCCGCTGCCATCTGAGAATCGAATTTCTCTAGTACCAACTCCATCCTTGTGGGTTTTTAAATGTTGCTGAATTTTTAAAGTGATATATATATATATATATATATACACATATAAATATACGTATATATATCAGTGAAGTTCTATCAGTCATATACTCGAGGTCTATATCTACATTATGACGAAGATCTAGAATTATTTCATTGATAATTTCCCTAATGTTGGAAATACTGCTGATCAGCTACCAAAGTCCATTCCCCACCCGCTTCTCCCTTGCCCACCTCCAAAGAGGAGGCAGGAAAAGTCAGATACCCAGTCACCAGCTTCCCATGCAGGCGAGGGTTGCTGTACGACTGTTCTGGCCGGTGATGTGGGGAAGAGACATTTTCTTTCCCTACTAAGAGACGGAAGAGGGAACAAAATGGCCTTGCTTATGCTTGTAAATTGCAGTAGCCATCTTGTGATGGTGAAAGAACAACCCTGAGGGTGAGAGGCTAACACGTCCAGGATCGCAAAGTGGAGGGAAAGAACCTGGTCACTGACGCTACTGTGGAGTAGCTGTTCCGGTGTTAGTAACCACCCACCTCCAGACTTCGGGCTCTCTGAGGAAGATAAGCTCCCCATTTGTTTAAGCTGCCCTTACGGTCAGTTATTAACATGTGGACACAATCTAACTGATGCACCTAGTTACTTTAACATTTTCTTTGTGAAAGCTGAAACAGATTATTGACACCTGACCATTTATCCCTGACATTATATTTGTTGGAAGAGTATTAGATTTTTGTAAGAAACCCAGAGAAGAATTAACTAATTGAACTTTAAAAGATTTGGTCATTTTATTTTTTTTTTTTTTAAGATTTTATTTCTTTTTTTTTAAGATTTTATTTATTTATTTTTTTTTAAAGATTTTATTTATTTATTTATTAGGAAAGAGAGAGAGTGAGAGAGAGCATGAGAAGGGAGAAGGTCAGAGTGAGAAGCGGACTCCCCATGGACGTGGGAGCCCGATGTGGGACTCGATCCCGGGACTCCGGGATCATGACCTGAGCCGAAGGCAGTTGCTTAACCAACTGTGCCACGCAGGCACCCAGATTTTATTTATTTCTTTGAGAGAGAGAGAGAGAGAGAGAACAAGAGCAGGTGGAGTGGCAGAGGGGGAAGGAGAAGCAGACTCCCTGCTGAGCAAGGAGCTGGACCCCTGATGACACAGACCCAGACCTGGAGCCTGAACACCTGGAGCCCAACCTGGGCTGGACCTCGGGCTCGATCCCAGGACCCTGATGATGATGACCTGAACCGAAATCAGATGTTCAACGACTGAGCCACCCAGGCGCCCCTAAAAGCTTTGGTCATTTTAGTTATAGAAGCAGAGAGAAGCTGCCTCCAGCTACAATGTGTGCTACGAGTTCTTAGGGATGTGCATTGCAGAGAACTTCTGCATGACTAAATACCACTCCAGAGCAGTGAGATCTAGGCTCAGATGAGATGTTCCATGAAATATGTGACCACGGATATATGTTTGTCTCTGAATTTTTCTCATTTGTTGTACCATTTGTAGGAAGCTTTCTCTAGACGTAACAGGAAACTCAACTCAAAATGGCTTAGACAGTAAGGGAATTCATTGCCCTCTATGACTGGAAAATGTAGAGAGTTAGCCAAACAAGAGATTGAAAATGTCACTGAGGACATCACCTTGCTGCTCCTCAAGTCCACCTTCATCTTAGGTCAAACTACCCTCGCAGCTACAGATATCTGATGGCAGCAACTGAGGCTGCATACATTCTTGTTCAAAGCCAATGTGGTGGTTGGGGGCTGGGATGGAGAGAAAGAGAGATCACGGGTGGGGGGAGGTCCCGAGCTTTGTGCTGATTGGAAGACCTTGAACCACTCAAGGCCAGCACCCACGGAACGCCAGGAGCTGATTAAGTTAGGCCCATCACTGGGGCAAGAGGGTTGCATATATTAGTTTAATGAATCAGGACCCATCTCTCCAGGTGAGGTGGTTGCAACCGCAGTCAAACCCAGAGCCGCTACCCCACGGTGGAGGGGTGGAATGGCTCCTGAGAGGGCAACCACCACATTGCCCGCATCTGTAAATGATTGAGTTGGAGTGGCTGATGTCTAAGTTTCGATCTTTCCAGATAGAAACTGGCTGTAATTCCATGAGCTGGGTGCAACCCTATCTCTATAATTGTCTTTTTTTATTCAACTCCACAATTGTATAATTGTCCTTTCCTACCGCTGAATATAAGCCCCTGTGGAAGATAGCAAGCCCCAAAATGAAGTTGATAAGTCTTGGCATAGCTCAGACTTGGGCTGAGGAGAGGAAGTGAAGCTGACAAGGTGACTTGTGAGGGTCACTGTGCACCAGGTGGACATGGTAACTTAGGGTGACCGTGACTTGGAACTGCTGGACCCTTAATGGAGGCAATGTTTCTCGGGCTCGAAATCTCCCTTGTCTAGAGAATGCACAAGCTCTTGGGGAAAGGAGGAAGACCTTCCTATACGATTACATTTTCCCTCTGATTTGTATTGTAAAAAATGTTTAGTACTCAAAACCTTAACACTGGCAAATCTCTCAGTCTCTTGAGGGAGTGGTCAAGCGGTTTGCACAAAACATTTCTGAGAAAATAGGCTGGGTCTCCATTTCCCCCTCCCCACACACACTTTGGTAAATACTATCTCTTTTTTTATTATTATTACTGCACTGAGAATTTTACCAGATAATTTCTAGAAGCTGACTTATGAACTAATTGGGCACTTCTGCTGTGCAGAGGAACAAAGACTTTTTTTATTGGTCCTTAACTGAGGCATATACCTGTCTGATGGCGTTGGCTCATTCTGCACATGCTCAGTTGAACAGAAATCTTCATATTGAATACAACCTAGCACAGCGGCAACACCCAGAACCTCACTCCCTGGCTGACCCTGTGCATCCACTCCCTCTAGTTGCATTTTTATCCTGACATGTCTATTTATAGGGAGTACAGGGAGCAGGGTAGGTACTGAAACCTTGGCGGTGGGGGGAGGCGGCATACAAAGGGGCTTCAAGTCTCTGTCCCTGCCTCCCTGACCTCTCTATAAGCTGTCTCTACTGAGGGCAAGTGCGGGTTAGGTATTTGTTGAGTTTGGGGCAGAATGCGAGAGAAGCTGTCTCTATGAATTATCACTTATTGTTACACACCTTCCTGGACAGTTTTTGTCTAGTTCTTCTTGTAGGTGGACGACCCCCATTCCCCAGCCCTCATTTGAAATAAGGAATGCAGAGTGGCACTAAAAGCATCCGCTGCCGAGCATGGTCTGGAATGACAGCGTCTCCACCCCTCTTCTTGCTTTTCCCATTCATTAGGACCCTTTCCCAGCCTCTTTCCCCAGCAAAAACTGGGCAAGGCTTCCTGCGGTTACAAAAGAAGGGAGGGGAGCGGCCGGGGTTAGAGCCTTTCGCCGCAGGGAGCCAAGAACGTGCGTTCGGTCGTGGACCTTTTGTCCCAGGACCTGTACCGCAGCTCGGTCGCGGAGGGGACGAACCGACCGGCCCCCGCCTAAGCAGCTGCCGCCCGCGCGCCCCTCGGGCCGACCCCCACCCCCCGCCACCCCTCACCCCTTCCAGATCCCCGACGCCCGCCCGTTCGCCGTGACGTGGCCCGCGGCGCGCGCATGCGCCGCTCAGCCCGGTTCCCGGTCCCTCGGCCACCGCCTCCCGACGGGCTGGAGTGGGCGGGGCCTGTGGTTCTGGAAGCCGCGCGGCCGTAGGGGGAGGAGGGCGTGTGTGCGCGAGGCGGGTGCGCGGGGCTCGCTAGCTGGTCGGCGGCTGGGGCGGAGGAGGAGGAGTTGAAGGCGGCGGCCGCGACTCCCGCCCGCACAGACAGCCAGTCCCGCGAAGCCCCCTCCCACTCTCAGGCGGGCGGCGGCGGCGGCGGCGGCGGCGGGAGGAGGAGAAGGAGGAGGGAGCGTCTCTGCCGCCGCCTCCTGGTCCCCAGCGCCGATCTGCCGCCGCCACCTCCCTCCGCGGCGATCCTCCCTCCATGGTCCTGCCGCGGCCCCCCTTGTAGCCTGAGCTGCCCCGCGCCGCGCCGCGCCGGAGCCAGCCTCGGCAGAGGGAGCGGTCGCGGCCTCGCGGCCCGCGCGGGCTGACGAGCGGAGAGCGCGGCGCGGCGCCGTCCCCGAGGATCCGCACGCCGGGCAGCGCGGCCCGAACAGCGCGAGGAGCAGCGGGCGGGCGGGCGGCGCCGGGCCCGGGCCGTCCTCGCTCCCGCGCCCCGGCCCCGCCGCCCGCGCCGGGGCGGTCGCCCGCAGAGGAAGGCGCCGCAGTCTCCGGGCCTCGCAGCCCCACGCGAGCGTCCTCAGCACCGAGGGCTCGCGGGTCCTGAGGGGAGGAGGCGAGCTAGGGGCCGGGCACTGAGCTCTTTGGCGCCCCCAACCCCGTTTTCGGAGCCCTCCACGCTGAGGCCGCTGTCCCCTCCGGACCATGGCCGACGACGACGTGCTGTTCGAGGATGTGTACGAGCTCTGCGAGGTGATCGGCAAGTGAGTTCCCACGCGAGGGAGCGGGAGTGTGGAAAAATGCATTTCAGTGATGCCCGGGTCCTCCCGCACCGGCACCCCCTCCGGGCCTGCCCCCTGCCCTCCCTTCCCCTCCGCCTCCCTCGTCCTCCTCACCCGGGCATATTTATAGACGTGTACCTGGACCTCCTGCCGGGCGGGGGTCCGGGGGGCTCTCAGCGATCCGTGGAAGCCGCCGAGCCGAGGTCGGCTACCCCACGAGGCGTGGGGCCGGCCGAAATCCGCTGTCTGCATTTTATCTG
Organism: Nasua narica; assembly: GCA_028533885.1. Classification (NCBI taxonomy): domain Eukaryota; kingdom Metazoa; phylum Chordata; class Mammalia; order Carnivora; family Procyonidae; genus Nasua; species Nasua narica. The sequence goes on along the minus strand of CM052801.1, from coordinate 32,217,935 downwards.
ACGGTTGCACAGGGACGTGGCAGACCCGATTTTATAGTTGCTTCCTGGGAACAGTTGGGGTTATTGTTACCTTGCGTGTACCACAGACCATTAACGAAAAGAGCAGCTTGCATTTCCTTTGCTTGCATGGAGCGATAGAGAGAGAACGTCCAGGGTTTTTAATTGTGGGGTGTGTGTCTATTGTGCAGGATATTAGATAGATGCCTTTGTGTTCACCCCATGCCCGGATCGGAGGGGATCATTTTCAGACGGGGTGCGTTCAGTTTCAGCAAATTCCTCACCTGGTGTAGACCAGCGTGGAAAGAGTTGGGGGTACCCGAATTTTTAATGCCTCGTTATGCAATGACTGTTAAATCAGTGTTCGAGGCTTCCCTCGACTGTTGTTGGGATGGTGGTGGTTCGTGTGGTGGAGCCGTCTGCTTTGAGTCACCGGGCTGGTCTAGAATATAGAACTGACAGTCCAAATGCTCATCCTTTCATCTGTGTTGTGTAATTACACTAGGGAAAAGCAGGGAATCAGATTAATCACAGTGCTGATTGAGAATTAAATCTGCAGTTCCTCATCTAATTGTCCATTCCTTAAATCTGTTTTGAATAGTTTCCTTTTCATTCTTGTCAAACAGTATTCCAAGTGCACAATCCTGCTAATTTGCTTGTGAAGGAAAAGGCTGGCGATCCGAAGTTGATTTCCTAGTTCAGCGTGTATTCTGTGCCTTTAGAAGTTGAGGAGATAAGATTTAAGAGCAATTTTTGCTGCTTTATTGAGGATCGCTAGGTAGCTACCATTGAAATATTTTACCTCTTTTTGGAAGCGGTGCTTTATTGTCTATTTTAAGGTCCGCAGTTGGGAAATGAAACCAAGACCTTAGAGCAGTTGGCTGTATCCCTTTTAAGTTGTCTGCAGTACTGGATTTCAATTTGTTTAAGTGCTGATAACTCATTTTTTTGTCTTCTGTGTTGAGGTATTACTGTGTTGCCTCACATGGTGAAATTATGGGTAGAGCTTGCTACACACTTTCCTCAGACCCAATTGATACAAGGACGTGTTACTCCTTGCCCCTATTGTTACATGACCAGCCTGTCTACTAGAGGAAGGATATCCAGTGTGCCCTGTAAAGTGTGTGTGGAAGTGCTCTAGAGCAGCGCTGTCCAAAGATACAGAATGCAAGACATAGATGTAATTTTCTATACAAAAATTTTACATATGCAAATTTTGTAATGGCCACATTAAAAAAATTAGAAGCAAATAGGTGCAATCGGTTTTAATAAAATATTTTATTTAACCCACTAGATCCAAACTGTTATCATTTCAACACATTATCAGGGCAGAAATTATTAGTGAGATATTTTACATCCTTTCTTTTGTACCCAGTCTTTGAAATCCAGTGTGTATTTTACACTAACAGCACATCTCGATTCTGACACTAAGCTAAATTTTCATCAGAAATACTTGATCTGTATTTAGGTTTCATAACGTTTGCATTTGCAAAAGTAGATTCACACACCCAAGTTTTCCCAAACATATCTAAAAGTTTTCTAATAACCTAATCGATATCTCTTTCTAAATTTAAATTTCGATTAATTAAAATTAAATAAAATTAAAAATTCAGTTTCTCAGTGGGACTAGCCACATTTCAAGTGCTCCACAGCCATATGTGGATAGCACTGTTCTGTAGAGACAAATATGTTTAAGAAAAATCTCCTTAGTTTCTTCATTCTTAGCACCCGGTGAAGGTAAATTAGGGTTTCCCAAAAGCTCCCAAATGATCGTGTGTGGGTGAATGATATTTGCTGTGTCTTAGTTTTATTTGCTTTAGATGAGCCAGCAAAGTCATAATTGGAAAATGTGAAATTAAAATGTTAATTATATCGTGATGACGGAATATAGCCATCATTGGATCAATGTTAGTAACCAGTTCTGATTTCTTAAGGTCTGAAAGAATGATGACATGATCTCTTTGGCTATCAGAACGAAGTGGTCAGCATCACATTAGCACAATCAGTATTCTGCTGGCTTGTAATTGATGGAATGTTTTCAGGAAACACCTCTGGTGGAACTAAATTCATCTTTTTTGTTGCTTCAGAGCTGCATAAGGAGGGAGAGCAAGCTGATTCGGAGGTGATAGGTACCCTATGGCTCCCTTAACTATTGTGAATGTGAAATCTCATTCGTACCCTACAAAATCTGACTTGGTCAGTGCCATTTATAATGTGTCATTTCATGCAATAATGAATTCAAGGTAGCCTTCGTGGTAAAGAATGCAATGATAGTGTTCCTCATCCTGTGTAAAGGTTGAAGGTTTCTCCGGTAAATTGTCTCAGCATATATTGATCTGGAAATCGAAATTCACTTGAGATTTTCTTGTAGGGACCTTGACAGCATACATTCTAACTTAGCATTTGTTCAACTCTAGCTTTAAACAGAAAGGCCTCGAAGACGTTCCCTTGTACTGGAAACCTTTTTGTTGATTTCTCTCCAGGTTCTCTAGAATTGTGATTTTCTTGTATACCAAATTAGCATCCCAAATTGTTTTTGACCCTTAGGTATTAATAGGTTTAAATTTCCACTGAGGTACTTTAAAACAGATTTCAATTTTCCAGATCAATTGACCACCCACTCCCTCCCCTCCCTCACTGCTTATCGACTCATTCACTCATCCACTGTCTGCGAGGGAATCGTGTGCCTGATTCATTAGGAATATTGGGAGGATGCCATTTCTTGTTTTAAAAAAATTCAACTCTTTCCCCATGTTTCTTATTTTTGAAAGTCTTACAAAAGCTCCTTTGAACGCCCATTGTTTCCATAACATTTTCCTGGGTAACGTCTTTCAAGTGACTGAAACAAATCACCAATGATGGGACCTTATCCTAGTCCCAAAACTTCTCGTCCTTGCAAATATAGCAATTAGGGGGAAAGAAAGATTTTATGCAAATGCAGGAGATTGGCTCATTTTTATGCCATGATCATTTACTGTATCTTTTGCAAATGTATAGCTTTAAAGGTAAGTGTACAGTCAGTAATATTACATGAAGACAATTTTAAGATGATTCATCCAAATTAAAACATAGAATTGCCTACCTTCATGGGACAGGAGTTTATGTGAAAGAGATTAGCAGAAGGCATACCGTTTTCATCTTGCATGGGCTAAATATTTGCCCTGGTATTTAGGATTCTTAGTAACCCTTAACTTCTGACTTTCTTGCTTTGGTAGGACAGATACTAAACTTGGAATGATGCAGCATGACCCCTGCTCAAGGATGATGTGCAAGTTTGTGAGGCATGCTGAATTTGCTTGTACCTTGAGAGCACTTTCCATATTTGATTACAGTTTCTTATTCATGAGTCTCTCTACCTAGTGAACAGGGAGCTTCTTGAGGGCAGGGAACGTATATATATCTTTCTCCGTTACTTAACACAGGGCCTGCGATGTAACGGTTGCTCATTAGCTATGGAATGAATTGTAGTTTTAATAAAATCTCATTAAAAGGCAAAAAGCATGTTTATCAACCTCAGAGCAATTACTGTCCCAAAAGGCTATATTAGTCTGAGGCAGTGGATCTCCACCTGGCTGCATATTAGAATCACCAGGGGAGCTTTTAAAAAAGATCACTGCCAGGGCCCTGCGTCAGAGCAATAAAGTCAGAATCTCTGGGAGTGGGTCCTGGACACTGGCATTCTTTGAAAGCTAAGTGATTCTAATTCGCAGCTCCGATTGAGTCATTGGTTTAAAACTTAGGTGATGTACGTAATGTTTGGAGACTGGCTTTTCAGAGGCTTACAGGTTTTGAAACGTAGAACAAATGCTTTTTGGGGAGGTATTGAAGCCAAGAGACCAAAACGAGGAGTTTACCTCCTCTGTGCTGTGTCTCCGAGCCTTGTCGTGTCAGAATTTTGTTCCAGCCTGTGTTTGGCTTTGATTTCTTGGGTCTTTTAAGATTCGCATTGATTTATGACGCTCATCTAATGCTAACACGGGGACTGATGTTTGGAACGGCACGGAACGAGGATTGCTTCAATAACGATGGCTGTCCACTACAACGACTTAATTCAATATTAAGAGATTTATCAGTTCAGTATGGACTGTGTTTATACATATGCTGTATTAAAAGAGTGTGGTTATGTTGCTTATATACTTCGGGTCCACGCTTGCAATTCCAGTAACGCCATTTACCAGAGAATTGAGTTAAATGCAGCCTTTATATAAGCACTGGATTAATCACTTGTAAAATATGTAATTTAACATGACAAAAATTCAGCTCTACTCTTTTTACTAATTACCATGGCTTGCACATATATTGATTGGCCCACTGATTTGGATCTCCAGTACCACAGAGGGGAACATTAGAATGTATTGGAACATCTTTCTTGGAAATTTTATGGAGGCAGTGAAGGCAAGTTAGTTTTTAGTGTCTGGAAAAGTATGAGCCTGAAGGAACCAGGAATTTACCCAAAATGTGTAGATGTTTTATGAAAGAAGTGCTTGATCAGAGTGACAGTCGTGTAGCAAGGTAGAAGAAACACAGTTCATCAGCTAGCCTGTTGGTGGCCCAGAAAGATGCAAGCCAAGGGGGATTAGCTGCAGCTCCACAGAAGAAAAACCTGTTAAACATGGTGTGGATGCCTGCACGTGGCCGGCCTTTTGGGGAGTAGGTGAGCAGTGCTGATTCCTGATGATGGAGTTGGCTTCTGGGAATAATTTTGGAGGGAACTGAGTTTTTCTGCGTGTGCACGGCTTTCTCGGAGTCTCCTCGTGTTGGCTTTCTACAGACTGCCTTCGGACTTGGGAGTTTCTGAAGTGTCGCTTGCCTGTCGCTTTTATAAAGACTTCCTGTGACTCCCTTACATTCTACAACTGTGACCTGCTTCTGTGTCCTTGACATGTGCACTTTACCCCGGCTCCGTTTTCCCCCTGGAGTCTGCAACATTTCACCTGACAAACTACCTCTCATGCGCCTAAAGTTGTGTTCCTGGATGTTGCCTTTAAGCTGAAAATTCTATTACCTCTACTCAACAAATGAAAGAAGCAAGTATGCCTTCCTTTTTGAGACTGTTGTTGAATTACTGCATTTTTGCAAACGTTTTCACATTTTAAATTTGCTAGAAGCACTGTTTAAAAGAACTTTGACATAAGATTGTTTAAAGGTAAAAACAAAAATCTTTTATCACTTAACGCTTGCTTTATAAGGGGAGTTGACATTTATGCCTTCTAATGTTAGGCACTTTGTATATATTATCTCCTCTGATTATACCTGTTTTACAGAAAACACTGCGATTCAGAGAGGGGTAACTTGCCTGGGATCACAGGGAATTGCAACTGGTTCCGAAGTCCGTTCATTCATTTCCTGCCGCATTCTGCTGCCGATTCCAGTAGTTAAAAATGCTACGTCGGGTTTCTTTAAAGCGAGGCCCATGCCTTCATTTTCAGAGTTTATTTACAGCAAATTTTGATTGTTCAACACTCTAGTTCTATTTCTCACCCCTTCATTAGGGGTTCCATACGACCATTCATTGTTTTCACCCATTTTTCTTTTTGTCTTTCTCGTTAATGAGATATCTGCATTCGTCACCAAACTGATAAGCCTCTGCATTCTTTAGCAATGGAAATATAGAATCTTGCCCACCCATCCAAAGTACAATTTGTTTTGGAACGTTCTCTCTGCCTTTTATGCTCCAGGTTTTTCATTTCCATTCCCCTGCCCCAAAAAACAGAATCGTTGATTAATGACTCCTGACTTGCCAAACCAGGAGTGAGGTGTTGGAGATGGGTGTTTGTTACGAGTAGGGTGGGGTGGTTTCCATGGGGTCCTTACTCCTATGTCCTGTGCTATACAAATCCTGCAGTTGCTCTCACTGACTCTGAAAACCTTATGCTGAACTCCAGCACTGCATACCTAAGTAGGTGAGTGAGTGAGTTACCCAGCACGTCCCTGACCCCCCCCCCACCCCCGCCAGCGAGCTGATGGAGGGTGCAGCTCTCGCATTTGGGGTTATATTTTTCAGTTGCAACTGACAGTGCAGATTCTGATACCACTAGATACGGCTCTGAATTCATGCTCCAGAGTTCAAGGTGCGACAGGACCTGCTCTCTTCTTTCTCTCCTGGGGCCCCCCAGTGTCTGGGTATCCCTCTTTGAACTGAGTCCAATGTGATTACCCTCATGGACATTATAGTATTCTGGTACGACTGGTCCTAGAGCCCAAGTCAGTATAGGGAGAGTGTCCCTTCGTCCACGCCAGGAAGATTTCATGTCTGAAGCTAGTTTGACTTAAAGGAAGTTAATATGTATCTGCAATGTTGAGGGTCAATAATTTTCTGTTACTTTCTCTTTGTAAATTTATTAGTCTTTATAAAATAAATTATAAAAATAATTTTAAAATCTAGACTGTACAGAGGTAAATGTGCCTCTCTCTCCATTCTCCCACCGTCCATAGCCCTATTCTCCAGAGGTAACCATTGTCCAGTTCTTATACATCTTTCTGGAAGGTCTTTGTTTAAAAAACAGAATGGGATCATATTTGTACACTATGCTGAAGTATTAATTTTCCATTGACAAACATGTCTCTGATGACCTTTCCATATCCATCTACGTTTCTGTCGAACTTTGTCTCCTCTTAAACCACTGTCCAGAAAAAAATAAAATAAATAAAATAAAATAAAATAAACCGCTGCCCAGTTTTCCATGGTATGGATTGGTTATTGTAGCTTTGCCTTGAGTGCAAGCCATTTGTAAGTAGACCTCACCGGACATGCTGAACTGGAGTTTGGGTGAGAGTTCTGGAACGACAGTGAAGGTTTGGGAAGTAAAACTGAGTGCATGAGTTCTTGACAGGTGACCGAGCTGGAGAGCCGTGGTTCGCTGTGTAACTCACAGAGCTAGAAGAATCAGGATAGCTGGATTTCACAGAAGTTTTAAAGTAGGGAGGATCAATAATGTAAAATGTCAACACACTGTGATGGACTATCAAAAAAAAAAAAGGCTTGTTTATAGCAGAGAGGCAATTTAAAGCATCTATCAAAATGAATATAATGTTAAATATCAATTTATGGTGTGACTGAAAAGCAAGGTTCTGTGCGTGTTGGTAATACACTATTTCTCTGTGAATCCATCTCAACAGCAACATATTTAGGGTAAAAAAAGAGGAGCTGATTTCTTTTTTGTTAAAATTGTGTCTTGTAGATTCTGATGACTGGCCTTTAGGTAAAACCATTTATTTGGTTTTCCTAGGATTAGGTATTTTCCATTCCTCAGCTTCATGACTTTCAATTAAATGGAAGCCTTTAATGAAATGACATGGTGAATTTTATGTATTTTACATTTCCTTTAAGTTCTTGATATCAGTCAAACCATTCTTATTTTTTTAAACCCCTTCCCCACAGGGAAGTGCATCCTTCCTTGGCTCAAGGTTTTGGGTCCCCATTGGATGAGTGTAGATCATGGCCCTCTACCCCCAACTCTCCAACTAAATTTGTTCATTGGCTTTTTGTAGTTGTGCACACCCATTCACAATAAGAAATTATTACTTAATTGCACTTAAGCCAATTTTTTGGTAAGTGTACATTATTTCATCTTAACATCTGTGTTCTGTCACTGAATGGTGGCACATTATTTTTTCCAATCTTTCTTATTTCTTTTTTTAATCATTTTTTTAAAAGATTTTTATTTATTTATTTGACAGAGAGAGACACAGCAAGAGAGAGAACACAAGCAGTGAGAGTGGGAGAGGGAGAAGCAGGCTTCTCGCTGAGCAGGGAGCCCAACGCGGGGCTCAATCCCAGGACCCTGAGATCGTGACCTGAGCCAAAGGCAGACACTTAACTGACTGAGCCACATAGGAGCCCCTCTTATTTCTTTTTTTTTTTTTTAAGATTTTTTTTTTAATTCATTTGACACAGAGGGAGATCACAAGCAGGCAGAGAGGCAGGCAGAGAGAGAGGGGGAAGCAGGCTCCTCACCGAGCAGAGAGCCAGATGTGGGGCCCGATCCCAGGACCCCGAAATCACGACCCGAGCCGAAAGCAGAGGCCCCAACCCACCGAGCCACCCAGGCGCCCCTTATTTCTTTTAATACACATTTTTTTTTTGCTTTGTTATCATTATTTTGAATATTTGAATCACTTAGTTTGGAATGATGACTGTGTTCTCTCTCTTTCTCTCTCTCTCGGTGTAGTTTAATAATATCCAAACTCTACTATGTCAAGTCTGTATTTCAGGCTTTTTAATTGTAACCCTGCGTTTAGAGTATCTTGGTGTATTTAAATCTAAGATGGAGGTATAACTGCCTAGCTATATGCAGATTCTAATGTTTTATTAAAATACTCTTGATGTTATTAATGCAATTACGAGGTCTCTAGCCCTGCCAAGATTACCATTATACCACTGCTATTTTATGGAATCTAATTTGTGTTTTTAGAAAACATCATATATTTTCAGCCTTTCTGCTCACCCTTGGTATGTACTTTCCCCCAAACATATGGATTGACATTGTTTTGTAGCATGTGAGGCAGCCCCCTAAGATCTGATCTGGTAGTCTTTGGGCACAGTGTGGCCATTTTCTTCTCATTTATAGAAAGAATGATAGCCACTTCACAAGCTATTTGCATGGATTAGTGATTGTAAAGTGCAGCATAAGTATTTTTTATTTCTAGAATGTCTCTGAGATACTCAAATTACTTTTGGCAGCTATGTAGATAAGTTTCAACAATTTCCAAATGTGCACTTTCTCAGTGCTAAACACAGGCTCTATTACATAAATAATATGGTGAAATGAACATTCTTTCCTATCACGTGGGTAAAATTGTTCGTGGTGCTAACAGTTTCTTCATTTGTTCATTTATGCGTTCATTTCTAGCTGTGTGGCTCTGCCCAAGTTAGTTAACCTCTCTGAGTCTCAGTTTCATTATCTGTAAAATGAGGGTGATACTATATGCCTTGCAGGATTGTTGTGAGGATTGAATAACATGATCTGTGTAACATGACTAAAGATAGTTGTTGTTATTTTAATTGCCATTATCATTTTTTATATTTTTAATTTATTTTTAAGTGAACTCTACCCCCAACCTTGGGCTTAAACTCAGGACCCTGAGATCAAGCGTTGTGTGCCCCACTGACGGAGCCAGCCAGGTGCCCTATTATTCACCAAATGCTTGAGTTGGCCTCAAGGAGCTCTCTGCCAATGGGAGAAGTTGATAAAATGGCTCAAATCTAAACTAACTAGACATTCAATCCTGTTAAAAGCCAGGGTTGCATCTGACTTGTTCACCTAGTATCCTCTACATAACTTGTAACTGACACACAGTAAGTACTCAGTTGTTGAAGGAGTGAGTGTTAAGTGAGCAATCCAGAGACTGTGACCACCTAGTCATAAAAGGAAGTTGGGGAAATCTGTACAGAGGAGGTCAAGCGTGAATAACTTGTTAGTCTTCTTCTTGGGTAACTCATGTCATCTTTTTATGCCTCTTTCCTCATTTAGAAAACAGAGTAGGGGAATACAGGTCAGGAAAATTAAAGAAATCTTATGAAACTTAAAAATCTTTATCTTATCTTTTAAAATAATGAACTTTATTTTTTAGAGCAATTTTGGGTTCACAGCTCCTACTTTAGTTTAGTGACAGAGACAACATACATAAGAAATTCAATTTCTTGAATTTGTTCAATTCAAACAATAAGCCTAAAATTAAAGGTTTTAGGAATAAAGGTAGGAATTTTTTCTCTTTTTTTGTTTCTCGAATTCTATGGCTTGAGTGTTCATTATATGCTGGACATGGTGTTAAATTGTTTATATTTTTCTAATTTAACCTTGGCCATCAGCCTTCCCTTTGAGGGAATCACCCTTTCCCCTTTAACCGATGAGGAAACTAAGCAAGAGGGAGATCATAACTTGCCCTGGGCAAAGTGTCATTATTAATAAGTGGCCACATGGGGATTCACACCTGGGTATTTATGACCCATCTAAGTGCCTACTCTTCAATACTGTTTTACTGCTTGTCATTTAGTATAGCAGAGACTGGTTGTCTTTTAAGGGCTAGTCCTAAATAGAAGACTCTTAACATTCTGATTTTAGATGTTTCAGCAGGTTCATAGAATGCATTTTTTTAGTACCAGCTATATTGAGATGTAATTCACATACCATACAATTCACCAGTGTAAAGGGTACATTTCAGTAGGATCTCGTGTATTCACAGAGTTGTGAAACCATCACCATGAGAAATTTCCAAACATTTTTATCACTCTAAAAGGAAACCCTATATATGTTAGCTCTCAACCCATCTTTCCCTAGCCCTAAGTAACAACTGATCTACCTTCTATCTCTACAGTTGTGCTTGTTCTGGACATTGCATATAAATGGAATCATACCACATGTGGTCTTTTGTGACTGCTTCTTTGAGCATAATGTTTTCAAAGTTCATCTATGTTGTAGATGTATCGGTATTTCATCTTTAAGGCCCAATAATATTGCATTGTGTGGATATACCAAATTTGTTGATCCATTAATCAGTTGATGGGCCATTTGGGTGTTTTTCATCCTTTGGCTATCATAAATAATCCTGCTGTGGATATTGACCTACAAGTTTTTGTGTGGACATATATTTTTATTTCTCTTGGGTATATATATATAGGTAGGAGTGGAATTGCTGGGTCAAATGATAACTCTGTGTTTAACATTTTGAGGAACTGCCAGACTATTTCCCAAAGCTGTCACGCCATTTTACATTCCCACCGGCAGTGTTTGAGGGTTAGAATGCTTTTTTTTCAATTAATTTAATTTTATTTTTTCAGTGTTCCAAGATTCATTGTTCATGTACCACACCCAGTGCTCCATGCAATATGTGCCCTCCTCAGTACCCACCACCAGGCTCGCCCAACCTCCCACCTCCCTCCCCTCCAAAACCCTCAGTTTGCTGCTCAGAGTCCACAGTCTCTTTTAGTCAGGTGAGCACTACCAGGGTTTGCCGGTAGAGTCTGTTCAATACACTGTAGCATAAATAAAAGTAAATTTTATGGGTCATTGGTTAACCTTTTATCTCACGGACCTATTTATACTGATTTTCATCAATTTTAGATATTGTAGACCAAAGGTTGGCAAACTCTCTGTAAACTACCAGATAGTAAATATTTTAGGCTTTGTAAGCCATACAGCATCTGTCACAGCTACTCAACTCTACCACTGTAGCATGAAGACAGCCATATGAAAACAAATTTGTGTGGCTGCGTTCCAATAAAACTTTATTTATAAAAATAGGTGGTTAGATTTAGCTCTCAGACTGTAATTTGCTGATCCTGTTGTAGATTAAAAATGAAACTGGAGCTTACTGTCCAGTTCCTATTCTTGTTTACAATCAAGGCTGGGATATTCTGTCAGTGGTCTGAGTAGCCCCGTAATGAGTAGGTTGTTTCTGAAAAATGTAAGACATTGAGGCTGGTTCACTGAACTGTTTTCACTGTTACATGTGGGAAATGCTATACATTTAGTTTTTTGTGGGTTTTAAATTTATTTTTACTATTTTTTTTTTTTTACTGCTTTTGGATTCTTTTTTCAATCCTTGGTTAAAGGGGAAAAAACCCATCAAAATTCTTTTAAGATTGTCTCACCAGAAGCAATATAATATAAATGTAGAGTTCCTAAAAAAATTTTTTCCTTTCATGCTTGCTTATTGCCTAGAGAGTGGATGAAAATAGAATTGAGAATGTACTAAAAATTTTCAGATATGAAAGATTATTTAAAATACTAGCTTTGATAAAGTTAGGGGGAAAAAATCACTAGCTAAATCTCTATCCCTAATTGGAGAGTTGTGATGTGCCATCTATGTATATTTTATGACTTCTCAAAGAGCCCCTGATAGAGTCACTGTTTAATTAGGGTATATTCATGTGTGCGTGCATGTGTGATGTAAACAAAACCTTTTCATGTTCTATTTTGTGTTTGAAATCCATTTTACTCAATACATTTTATGGTAGTAGGCCTACACTACTTAGAGTGCTTTGTGGCTTAAAGAAAAACTGTCATTGCTTATTAGGTACATAAGAAAGGTAGTATTCTTTGAGCTTAGAGCTTTTTGTAATTTGTTTGCAAGACTGTTCTAGATTATAATTTTACAGTGTTGTGAAAAGCTCCAAAGACTGTGTTAAAAGAGGGAATTTTGTATCACAGCTCTTGTCTTTGCATTTGGGCATTTGGCAGATGAATTAATTGTTCAAATTGTGAAATTTCAGAAAGGAGACAAGGAAAATCCCAAAATATGTATTTAGGAAATAGCCATATGAAGGATTTGTGAATATTATAGTGTTCTTTTATGTAACTTGCCCACATTTTATTATGGCAGCAGTGTCCACATTTTAACAGTAAGCAAAATGAGGTAGGAAGATCCTAAAGTTGGCAGTCTGTGACACAATTGGGCACTAACTCTAAATTCCCTAAGTTTACAGAGCAGCCTTTCACCCACTAGGTCACATTACATCGTCAGGCAGAAGAATGATTGTGGTGGAATCTGTTTAGACCACTTTGATGAAAATACTTCTCTAGGTTGGCTTCAGAGGACAGTAGAAGGCACTCTTTCCTATTTTAATCCACGAACAGTACTATTTATATTGCATTTTTTAGGTTTGAAGTTTTTACTGACTACTATCTGAGCTATTATCTCAAAAACAGAATGGTCTACTTTTATTTATATAGAATATTTATGGGTCTTCTTAGGTTTAATATCATCTTAACTGGGTGTCTGATCTGGCGGTAATACATGGCATTGAACTTGAAATGATCTTTTTAATAAATATTTTTTTCTTTAATTTAGTCACTTGTAAAATGATTAGATACTTGTAAAACAAACAAGAAGGTGTTTTCACTGAGGGCTTTCTTTAATTATGTTTCATATAAATTAAAAAAATTGTTACTGGAGTATTCGGCTCACAGGTTAGAGTGAGAATGTAATTATCTCACATTATAATCAACTTATATAAAACTTTTAAAAGAGTGCTAATAGGAATAGAAAAAAACCTCTACTGACCATATGCACTGTGAGTTTTGCTTCTTTCTTCCCTTCTTTTTTGAAACATTTACCTTGTATAATGGATGCGAAACTGATCTGTATAAATATCTATGCAAATGAATACATTTTCATTGTCATCATTGCAGAAAGAGCCTGGGTGTGTAGAGAGGGAGATTCTAGGCTTGCTGCTCTACTTTTTGGATTATCTCCATTAATAATATTTCTCCCATTGCCGAGTATTTCTGTTGTACTGCTGAAAGGGATCACTATACTTCCATAATCTTATGACCCACTTACACTAAAGGTTGAGTGTGCTTTAAATTGCCGTGATTAAAGTTCAGGCTTCTTGGTTAGACTTGTGGGAGTGGTTTCAGAATTAGGCCCAAGAATGTGAATATGGACTTGAAGATGTTACTAGAATGATGTTTTTCCCCATAAAGACACGTTCATAGACATAGTCCTGAAAAGACATGTGAAAGTTGGATTTGATAAATGTAGCTTAAAACTTACCAAGAAAAAATAGCATTTTAAGAATTTTTAAAAAAAATAATGGTGCCAGAGGGCACCTGGGTGGCTCAGTTGGTTGAGCGACTGCCTTTGGCTCGGGTCGTGATCCTGGAGTCCTGGGATCGAGTTCCGCATCGGGCTGCCCGTTCAGCGGGGAGTCTGCTTCTCCCTCTGCCCCTATTCCCTTTCATGCTCTCTCTCTCTCTCTCTCTCTCATTCTCTCTCTCAAATAAATAAATAAAATCTTTAAAAAAAGAAAAGAAAAGCCTTCTCACCATCTCCATTAGCTCTAGTAGCAAAAGCAGGGAAAGTATTGCTTTTGCATCTGTGATTCCGTGGTTGTTCTTTTTTTTTTTTTTTTTTTTAAAGATTTTTTTTTTTTAATTTATTTATTAGAGAGAGAGAGACTGAGAATGAGAGGGGAGAAGGTCAGAGGGAGAAGCAGACTTCCCGCAGAGCCGGGAGTCCGATATGGGACTCGATCCCGGGACTCCGGGACCATGACCCGAGCCGAAGGCAGTCGCTTAACCAACTGAGCCACCCAGGCGCCCTCCGTGGTTGTTCTTAAGTTAAGGAACATCTGACTCGGCCAAATGGTCCTGAGCTGTGTCACTGGTGAGTTTGTTTGGTCCATGATTTCTTTTGGTATTTTTGGGTTGGATACTTTGGTCAGGTAAGACGCAGGAGATAACGAGCTTAAAACTGGAAATGATTGAGTGAGACCTTTCATTTAGGCTTTCCCAGTCAACTTAATTCATACTTTTTGCCCTGCTGACTCATCCCAGAGGTGAGGTACAATGAGAGGGGGTCAGGCAAAGGCCAGCCCTCCGTGTGATTACTTAGGTCTATTGCCAAAAGCAGCCCATTTACAGGAGAATTTGAGCTTTGCTGTTTTGTACAATACAGCATGGACACGCAGTGGTTCCAAAATTAAATTGTTATTTATACCAAAGAATCAATTTCAAAAGAGAGTAGTGTTCTGCGGCCTTATGGCCCCAGTCAGGACAATAGCCACCCACTCGAATCATCTGAACAACCTCACCGTTTCTGTTTTATCTACCTGGAACGGGGGTCAGAGGTGGGTGGTGATGAAAGCTTGGGAAATCATGCCAGGCTCTAGGCAAGAGAAGTGCTCTCGTGACTCTCGCTGTGTTGGCCTCCCCTCGTGTGCCTAGGAGTCTGGAACAGCCCTGTGGAGCTGGAGGTAAGCTTCAATCCCTTTGTTTCTTGGCAGGTGGCCGTGCCTGGGAGCTGGGTGCTACTTCCCTAGAAGCAACTCTTGTAGACAAGTTCTGCCAAATGCACGGATTTTGAGCCATTTTAAAGGCTATAATGTTCAGACTCAGAATTTCTTAGTAGGCAGAGAGTGCCATTTAAGGGTACTTATGCCGCTGGGATAAGGTTCATTATGAAAGAGACACTGCAGCAAGGCCTCTGTGTGTCATAAACTTATTGGAGCTTGTGTATTTTTAAAACCATATATTTCTTTAATGTATATTTTAAGCTTCACTAGGTCAGGATGCATGGCTCATAGTCATTGCTGTATCTCTGCACCTAGGACAGCATCTGGCTGTCCGTAGTAACACAGTCAGTGTTACATAGTTGTTGAAGCAATTCAAAGAGGAGGAAATAGCTGAACACATTGGAAAAGATATAATTTGGCTCATAATGCACAGAGTCAGGAATTCATATTTTCGTTTAGTGCTAATATTTTGCTGCTTCAAAAAGCATCTCATTCTTAGAATATCCCTTGGAGGTAGGTTAGTGGCTACAGAATTGTACACAGGTGCTGAGCATAAGGGCGGAATCCTGAATAACACTCAGCTTCTCTGGTTGAGATCTAGAAGATCAGTGCCATAATTAAACTGGATTGCGAAAAGTTTCTACGTCTCACCCGATCTGTCTAAAACTGCTTCCTCATTTGTAAAATGGAGACAGTAGAGTCTACCCAATGAGATTATTATAAGGATTAAATGAGATAGCGAGTATAAAGGCATAGTTCCTAGCCCTTCAGAAGTGCTCATGAACACCAGTCGTTTCCATCATCAACAGTGAGTTTTGAGAGCTTCCTAAGTGCCAGGCTCTGTGCCATGTGCTTCCTCCTTCCAAGTGTTGCACCAGTTTCCCTTTCCCGGGTCCATGCAGTCATGGAGTCATGAAGCTGGGCTAGACCTTCAGTCACCTAGCCATCCCCACCTGACCTTGAACAAAGTTAAGTGATCAGCTGCTAAATCCCACCAGTTGCCTAATACTTTAGCCACTAGTCAGATGTGGCTAAAGTTAATTAAAATTAAATAAAATTTAAAATCCGTTGACTATTTTCCCAAAGATTTATAAATGGCCAATAAACACGTGAAAAGGTTGTCAGCATCATTAGTTGTTAGGGAAGTACAAGTCAAAACCGCAGTGAGATACCACTTCACACACACCAGGGCGGCCCTAATTGAAAAGATAGATAATAACAGATGTTAGCAAGAATGTGGAGAAATTGGATCTCTCTGTACACTGCTGGTGGGAATGTAATGTGGTGCAACCACTGTGTAAAACACTCTTGGAGTTCCTCAAAAAGTTATAGTTTCCTTACAACCCAGCAATTCTACTCCTAGACATATACCCAGGAGAACTGAAAACGTATGTTCACACAAAAACTTGTACATCAGTGTTCACAGTAGCATTATTCACAGAGGCCAAAAGGTGGAAACAACGGAAATGCCCATTTTCTGATGAACAGATAAACAAAATGGGGGTAGTTGTGGGCAGTGGAATATTATTCAGCCAGAAAAGAAATGAGGTACTGGTACCCGCTTCCACAAGGATGAACCTCAGAAACGTCTTGCCAAGTGAAAGAAGCCAGACACGAAAGACCACATTTATATGAAATGTCCAGAAAAGGCAAATCTATTGAGACAGAAGCTAGATCAGTGGTTGCCAGGGGCTGGGGGAGGGGACCGGGGGGGGGGGGTTGGAATTGCTAAGGGAATGGGTTTTCTTTCTGAGATTATTTAAAAGTTCTGGAGTTAGATAGTGCTTACTGATGGAGACACCTGTTCGTGAATATACTAAAAAACACTGAATTGTATACTTTAAAAGGGTGAACTTGATGGTTTGTGAATGACATCTCAATGAAGATGTTCTTTTTAAAACTCCGTTCCTTAGTTGCACCAGCCACATTTCAAGCACTCAGTAGCTACAGGTTGCTAGTGGCTACCGAGTGGATGGTGCGGACTTAGAACATTTCCATCATTACAGAAAGTTCTGTTAGAAAGTGATGATCTAGAGGAACCGAATTACTCTGTCTGGGACCAAAAGAAAGGCCCCGGGGAGTGGGGTGGGGGTAGGGAGGAAAAAGCAGAGTCTGAAAATCATGGAGACAATGGAATGGAAGGCAGATGATGTGATTATGCTTTGGAGAAATGTTCCTTTGGGGCATTTTACTCCTTGTTGCTTTCTGACTGTTCCACTGGGCAGCCCCCAAAGGATTTTCATTTAATTCTCAAAACAAACCCATGAAGTAGGTACGGTTGTTCTCACATTTTACAAATGAATTAATGGAGGCTTTACAGAGGTTAAGAGATTTGCATAGCTAGTGAGGGCCCAGCCAAGTTTCTTCCCTGGGTTGGGTTACTTCAAATGTACTTTCCTTCTGTGCTATGTTGTTGCCGGCTCCTTATGGAATTTGGTTTTTTTCTTGCCACCCATCCTCCACCCCTACTTTGTTGCCAGCCCAGCAGAGGGCTATTCACAGTACCTTAAATGCACAGTGCTTTTTCCGCCTTGGCAGAAGCGGGTCTGTCAGGCAGCGCCCTGTTGTCCTCCTGCCCTCACCCAACACTAGGGTGTCCCTGCTCTCCACTCACCTCAAGGTGCTGCTCAGCTAGACCTTCCTTCCTGGAGCTTCCCTACCCTGCCAGGCTCAGCAGCCTTTTTCTCTTTCCGTTGTCGTAGTTAAGTTCTAAATGGTCCCAAACTTAAAAGATATTTATCCACTAAGGGAACGAGTACGTCACGAAGTGTTGGGGGCTGCTGTCTCACCCGCGTGAAATTGCGGGACGGATTCGTGTTTGTGACACTGTGAGACACTGAGCCCCATTTGTAGCTGCTCCGTTGGTGACTGTAACAAGGAAGGAAGTGGTCTTCTTGCCCAGGCCCTTGAATTCAATTTGTCTGCATTACCTCCTTCTTTCCACTCCCAAAGGTCTCCTCTCTCCATCCTCGCTGCTACAGTACTTGTCAGGTGCCTCTTACTACAACTTTCTGCTTAGGCTCTTTGAACTAACTCGATAAAAGACTGCCATGTTTTCGTCGTTTTCTATCTGCAAAACTCTTGATGCTAAAAAAAAAAAAAAAAAAGATACCTGAATTCTGGAACTCTTTTCATTGCTTTGCCTGGATTCTGAGGTTATCTTGTTCTAACCTTATGCTGACCTCAGTTTATTGTCTGGTTTTGGTAGAGCATATCCTCCAGTAGCTTCTGGAGAAAGATCGAATGGGAGGTAACTTTTGAGACTGTGTGCAACATGCTAAATAAGAGCCTACATCCTAATTCCCAGAACCTGTGAATATATTGTCTTACATGGTAAGAAGGTCTTTGCAGATGCCATCAAGGTAAGGATTTTGAGGTGGGGAGGTTATCCAGGTGAGCCCCATATAAGTAAGGGTCTTTATAAGAGGGAGGCAAGCGGCTCAGAGTCGATAGGAGGAGACGTGAGAACGGAACTAGCTGGGCCTGGGAAGCTCAGTTGGTAAAGCGCCTGCTTTCGGCTCAGGTCATGATCCGGGGGTGATGCGCTTTGAAGATGGAGAAAGGGGCCACGAGCCAAGGAATACAGGCAGCCTCTAGAAGCCAGAAAGGACAAGGAATCAGATTCTCCCCGATGCCTCCAGAAAGAATGTGGCCAACACCTTGATTTTAGAATATCAACCTCCAGAACTGTAAGAAAAAAAACTTTTCCTTTAAGCCGCTAAGTTTGTAGTAACTTTTTACAATAGCAATAGGAAACTATGAACACACCGTGTATGGAAATGTCAGTATTATGCCCTTGACTTGATTGAGAGTGTATGTAGACATAATTTGTGTAGCTATGAAGACAGAATTCTAGGTTGGAAATAACTTGCTTTCAGCTTTGAAGGCACTGCTACATTGTTCTCTGTAAAGTTATTTATTTTTTTGTGATTTTTTTTTTTCATTTTACCCCCTACCTGCTTTTTAGACTTTATCCTGGGGGTTCTCAAATATCATGATATATACTTTATTATGGATACTCTTGTATTCACTCTATGGGGCACTTCATGGGCTTGTTAATTTGAAGACTCATTTTCTTCAGTTGTGGAAAATTAGATTTTTTTGATAATGCTTTCTCTATTTTTTTCCCTTTGGAACTCTTATTGCTTGGATTTTTGGCCCTCCTCATGTTTAGCGTGTATTCTCTTCTTTTACTTTCTGGAACTTCCCTTCAACTTTTTTTCCAAGTCTGTAATCCCCTGCTGGTTGACTTTTGTTTCTTGAGTGCTAGATCTAATGTCTTCAAAAAGAAAGCATTATTTTGGCATTTTCTTTCCCCTATCCTGTCTGTTTTCTCCGTTTCTTTTCCCCTCGCTCCGTCTTGTGCCTGCCTTTCATGTTAGAAGTTTTCCTCAAGCGTCTTTGGCAGGTGGTTTCTGTGAAGGAACAGTTGATTGGAAACCGTGTTCATGAGTAGGGCTTGTTGACTCCTGGGCTTGGCTCTGGGGTGACTGGGGGAAAACCTGGGCATTTATGGGGAAACTCTCTGTTCTGTTTTCTACAGCCAGTTTTTCTATATAGGATTCCTTGAATCTCTTATGGGAGGGAATCTGGTGGTAATAAGCTCACCTCTAGTATTGAGGAGCTCAGCGTGCAAAGAGCTAACTCTATCACCATCAGCTATGAAGACTGACTTTCTCCTTGTTTTTCAGTAAGGCGTCCCGTTTCTGTTCTCGGTTATGACTGGAGCTCCTAAACTCAGGAATACTTTGGTTCAATCTTGCCTGAGAGTTTAAGTGTTCTGTGTTTGGGGGTGGGGGGGGTGGATGGAGGCAGTTGCTTGCCCTCCTGCTCTGGCTGAGGAGAAAACTAAGAGTCTTATTCTTTTAAAGGAATTTTCAGCCACCTGCCTCTTTGTTTTTTTTTTTACTGATTTTTCTTTTCTTTTCTTTTTTTTTTTAAGTAGACTCCATACCCAACATGGGGCTTGAAATTCACATGCTCCACTAAGCCAGCCAGGCACCCCAAGCTGCCCCCCTCCCCCACCTTCAAAAAAAATTTCTATTTCCTTTAAATGTCCCTGGAAACTGTAGTTCTTGGGCTGCTTTACCTTCTGCTTTTTCCAGGGCCCTCAGGAATGAACTAGCTCACTTGGCTTCAATTTAGATTCTCCTACTGCAGGTGCTTGGCAGAAAGAAGAAAGCTACAACCAGGCTAGTTACCTCTTTTCCAAATGTTTTTCATCTCTAATTTTGTGGTTGTCCCTCCTTTGCTATCAGGTTCTCCGACTTTCTTGTAAATACGTACCATCTCTAATCCCACTCATGGTCTCTAGAGGGAGGTAGATAAATGCATCTATTCAGTCAGCTGTGTTTAATCAAAAGCTCCTCCCTCCCCTGAAATCTACCCCCCCTTGGATTTCTAATTACTACTTCGACGTCTGCTTCCACCCTTAGAATATGAGCTTCTCAAAGGCAGCAACCAGGGTTTTTATATCTCCAGCACTCGCGTAATGTCTGCCGTGTAGTAGGCTTATTAAATGAATGAACTTTGAATGTGTGCCCCAGCCCACACATTCAAAGTTCAGGCAGTTTACAAGTCTGCCTTGGCTTTTAACTTCCTGCTGGTGCAGAAACTTCAAATCAGCGAAATCTTTCTGGTAGACAAGTTGGGAAGCTCTCCTCTTTCCTTGATCCTTGCTTATTCCTTATCCGCAATTCCTCACATGCATCCAGCCTTTCAGCACACCAAGAATCTGTCAGAGCTTTAAGCCTCTTCTGGCTGTCTCGTTCCCCAGATCTCCCTTCACATTTGGCTGGAGTCTTGTTTGCCCCTCAGGTACTGCAGGCTCAGGCAGCTGTGATATTTGTTTGCTAATGATCCCTATTGTTTTTGACAAAGCTGCAGGCCTAAGGCTTTCCCTTGCAGCTCCAAATCAGGTCAACTCCCTTGAATGCCACCAAATTGTAATGGGGGAATGGAGCAGCCCCAAGCTATAATGCCATGGATGCTGTTTGTTGTATCTAGGATTGTTCATGACTGAGGTCCTCGTTCTGCCGTTAGAAGTCCTGCCTCCCACCTTGGATTCTCAGTGTATTTTTTTTTTTATACAACTTTGATAGCTTTCACTTAGAAGTACTTCGGTCCTTGGTACAACTCACTACAAGTAACTTCTGATGGCTGTGTATCCTCTCCTTTGGGTGTCTCATAAGGTGATACTTCCCCTGTCGTTGGACTTCAGATAATTCTTGCCATTTTATGTAAAGTTCTTATGTTCAAAGCATCTATTATCCTTGTCTTTCAAATATTTTTCAAGTTCACCTTTTGATTCTGTTCCTGATGAGTGTGGAGATGCAGAACTGAAATGTTACAAAAGCAGCCTCTTCATTCAGTGTAATTAGATCTTTTAGCTGGACTGTTGAATGGGAAAGGGTAGCCTAAGAAAGGTAACCATGTCCTTTAAACATTAAAGCTTCAGAATACACATTAAGCAGCTAATACTTCCGTATTCAGCTGGCCTTTCCTTTGAATAGGAGTCTGATGAGAAATACATATATAGAATATTTCTAATTTACATCTTATCCAAAATGCGTCATCAGTGACTTCTAGTTCTGGTCTCTTTAAGGGGGAGTGATAACTTAATGAACTGCAATCTAGGCAGGATCCTTTCAGGTAATTGACAGGGACCCCTACCCACCCCACCCCCCCAAGTTTTTAGCAGGTTTGTCACCCACATTTAACTAACGTCACCTTTATAACATAACTCTTGGTAGGGAGGTAACTTAATTTGCAGGGCTCACGGACAAGCGTAGTACTTAGTAGCCTGTTAGCACTCAGCAATGGGCATGCTGTGGGCACTCATTAGGTTTCTACACCAGGGCTGGGGAATGAGTCAGTCTGTGGAACTGGTTAAGGGGAGGTTGATCAGGAGAGCTTCTACCATCATCAAAATCTGTTAGTCCTTCCCTTTATTTCTGTAATTGCTTTGATGCCGAAAGTCCTCCCTTTCCTGGGGGTCCTATAGACATTCACCTCCATTTGTCTTTGTTTTGATTTCTTACATTTGACTCTTTGATTCACCTGTGAGTTATTGTTGTTTACCATGATGGATCTAAATAGACTTTCCATCCTCAATGTGCCAGTTTTTCCAGTATAGCAAGTACTTTCATAACAGTGATCAAAAGTGTCATTTCTAGTTCTTAAAAATTAGTCTAGTCTTGGGAGTGAAAAGTATTGTCCTTGGGGTTAGAGCAAGGCAGGTTGAGAATAGTGTGCGCACACATGAAAAAGAGAATTGGGTAAGTAGGTAAGAACAGAGTTAGCAAGAAGTGGGTAACTTTTTTATTAACATATAATATTTGCCCCAGGGGTACAGGTCTGTGAATAAGTGAGTAATTCTCAAGAATTTCTTTTAAAACCAGGCCCAGCCCCCAAATGGCCATTTTAGGGGGCATCTGAGCTCTGTATGTAATAGTGAAGTAGTAGTTTATTAACCAGCTTAAAAAGCATAAACAATTAAGCAGGTTCTTATTTTTTTATAGAGGGGAGGGGGCAGGGGGGGGGAGAGAGACTCCTAAGCGGGTTCCACACTGGTCATGGGGCTCAGTCTCACAACCCTGAGATCATGACCTGAGCCAAAATCGGGAGTCAGATGCTTAACCAACTGAGCTACCCAGGCGTCCGTTAAGTAGTTTATTAATAAAAGGTATGCCAGCAAGGAAGGAATTAAGCAAAGTTCTATGGATCCTGTCAAACTCGAAAGCATGGTTTACCCTCCTGCGTTACCTATCAGTTTCTGCTGGGGAAGTTCTTTTTGGTAATCTCACTGAATTATGGTGCATTTCATGTAAGCCTTTGGAATAATTCAACTTCTTAGTGTAAATTGCTTTTTCCTGGGCCATAGCATTAGGTCAGCTAGTGAAATAGTCTAATAATATTTAAAATTGGACAGCTTCCAAGTATTATATGGAAAATATGGAATTAATATTAAGGAATTGCTGTGAAGCAAATGTTACTAGTGAAATTTCATTATACAGTAGTATTAATGCTTGCTTTATGTTTTAAAGTGTTTACTCTTTAAAGATCACTGTATGAATTTTACTTTAAAAAATATTTAGTGTTGATAAGTTGCACCTAAGCTTCCCAACATTTATTTGGATTACAAGTTACTTCAGAGTGACTCATCAGCATCTATTAAAGCAAACAACCAACATGGAAGATTTGTTTCAGCTGTAGGGCCTAACTATTTTTTGAGTAGAGTTGACACACAATGTTACATTAGTTTCAAGCATAATACCTAGTGATTCCACAATTTTATACACTGTGGTATGTTCACAAGTGTAGCTACTGTCTGGTATTCTTACAGCTGTTCTTTCCTTATTCTGGAAAGTACCAGTTGCTGTAAGCCCTTTTCCCCTCTTCCAGTTTTAGGTTATTAGGGGTTCTTGCTAGAAAGCATAGCAGAACACATGCAGCAAGTGTCCCCAAGTTTCTTAGACCATCTGGAGCTACCTGTGGCTTCTGTGTAGTCTAAAATTTCAGATGGCTTGATGATCTATTGGCAGATGGCTAAATTGGAATCCTTGTGTAAGAGCTTTGTTTTATCTTCCCATTCCAGGAGAGAAGAGTGAAATAAGACACTGAAGGTTGTGGTATTTTCTGTGAATTTGAGAAGTATTGACAGTTCTCAGAAAAATATGGCTATAGATTGCTGTTGTTACTGCTTTGGGGTTTTCCTTTTAGAGTTAAATTTCTGCACTAGGAATTAGCTGAAGAAAAGTGGTGTTGACAATGGATTAATAGTTTCAGTAGATAGGATTTTTGTTTTCCATGCCTTCAGAGACCTAGTTTAGACTAATTAGGAAGCTATCACTGCTTTGTGTAAGTCTCAGAAAGAGTGATGTTAGGCTTTTAATTCAGTATTTGCTGAGACTGCTGTGCCTGATGCATTAAAATGAAAAGGGTAACATGGCTCTGATCTCAACCATTCCCTTGTACCTACACATCCTGTATTGCTTCCTGCTTCTTTTGACTCCAAGGTAATTCTTCCATTTAATACATTAAGTTTTGACCTTTTCACTGTATGTTCGTCTGGGACACGTCTAGAATACCTGTGAGCATTTATCTTCTAATGTACAGATGTATGCTATAAGTGGTTTTATTTGCTTAGGTAGCAGATAGTCTTTGAAAATAGAGTATTTGGTTAGAATTTGACACTTGTACCCAAAAAAATGGACTCAGTTAGCCTAGAAAAAAAAATTAATGTATCCTGGTCAGAAGCCAGGAGTGAAAACTTAGAAGAAATTGGTTTGGGATGTACTTGGATGAAGAATTCGCCTTCTGTCGGTCTGTTCAGGCTGCTATAGTAACAGTACAAAAAACTAGGTAATTTCAACAACCACTTATTTCTCACAGTTCTGGAGGCTGTTCTAGAAGTCCAGGATCAAGGTGCTGGCAGATTGGGAGTCTAGTAAGGGCTTGTGTCCTGTGACTATATTCTCACTGTGTCATCACAGGGTTCACAGGACCCGTGGGCTGGGGTGAGGAAGGCAAGGAGAGATCTCCTTTATAAGGGCACTAATCCAATTCATGAAGGCTCCACACTTGTAAACTAATCCTATCCCAAAGATTCCACCTCCAAAAATCATCACATTGGGATTAGGTTTCAAACGTGTGAATTTTAGGGGGACCTAAACATTTAGCCTATACCACTCTAATTTCTCGTTCACGTGGTGATCTTGAAGATTAGGCAGTACCTCAGTTTTGTGTTTTGCTACAAATTTTATTTCTTCACCATTTTCCTCAGAAGATGCTACTTTCAGTCTGGCAGGATGTAGTAGAGTTTATTAGGTAGCAGTATGTAGATAACTCTGTGCGGGAGAATATGCAGTACATCTTAAATCTTCTGTTTTTGCTTGTGTGATTCTCTAAATCATTCCAGATGGTGCCCACTGTGGATAGTAATAGCAAGGGAGAAAGCTGTTAATATCACAGCTTCTAGCATATGTCTCCTGATTGTGGGTGTACATGCCCAGTGTCAAAGGTATGCTACAGCGTACCTGTGATGTACAGTGGCTTTTAGAAAGTTACTGAGGCTTTTCCATCTGCATTAGCCAAGTAGGAGGATGGTTTAGAAAATAGGGTCTATCTAGGGCTTTTCTCTAGCAGGCAGCTATGTTTTTGAAAGAAACTCTTCCCATCTATCCAGAATGTTTTGACTCTTGACTTGAAATTTCTTAACTCTGCTTGCATGTCCTTGTTTGTTCATATTTTAGAACTAAGGTCCTTTAACATTTGGACACTAATTTGTATAGCACTTGTAAAATATAGTGCTTATCTGCATAGGTGCCTTTTATATTCTGTAGTTGGGATCTAGGTTCTATTCAGTGTGTAAGGTACTTCAGAAATGATCTGAGCAAGCTTGACCTTAAAGATGTCTCTGTTGTAACTTGTCCCATATTGTTACCATTTCCTCTTTCAAGTGTTAGGTTTCCAAGCTTCTATAAGTTTCTAGACTTTCCAAGTGGTTCTAAATGGTTCCAAAATGTTGAAAGGGAAATTGATGTAAGCTTTAGAAAACTTCAATGAACTTCAACTGGCAATATGTATGTAACCCCTGTTTCAAAGACCATTTGAAATAATGAGTACATTTCTTTTTCTTAATTACTAAAGCTTCTCCAAACATTGAAACTTCAATTCCATGTTATCCTGGGTACTAAGACTTGGATCTCAGGGGTTACTTCACTGCTTCTACTAAAGTTAGGAGTTGTAGGTCATTCACTATGGTAATAGCAACAAGTCATCATATTTGGTTGGCAGTCAAATATTTGTTGATTTAATTAAATTTGCCAAATTATTTTCACATTTATTGTGAACTTCAGTCTGTAGAGCTGAAGAGATTTCTCCCCTTTAAGGTAAACCCAACAACACATGATGAACTTTATGAAAACAATGAAAATACTTTTGGGATGCCTGGGTGGTTCAGTTGGTTAAGCAGGGGCCTTCAGCTCAGGTCATGATCCCAGGGTCCTGGGATTGAGTCCCACATCTGGCTCCTTGCTCGGCAGGGAGCCTGCTTCTCCCTCTGCCTGCCTCTCTGCCTGCTTGTGCGTGCGCGCTCTCTAACAAATCTTAAAAAAAAAAAAAAAAAAATCTGTTCTTAAAAGATTAACCCAAAAGGGTAAAAACTGTGAATTCTTTCATGAGTGGTAGCCTTATTTCTGCATTGTGGAATTAAGGCTATGAAGATGTTTAGAACAGACCCTTGATCTTTTTTTTGAATTTTATTAACATATAATGTATTACTTGCTTCATGGGTACAGGTCGGTGAATCATCAGTCTTCCAGTTCACAGCACTCACCATAGCACATACCCTTCCCAATGTCCATCACCCAGCCACCCCATCCCTCCCAGCAATCCTGCCAGCAGCCCTCAGTTTGTTTCCCGTGATTAAGTCTCTTATGGTTTGTCCCCCTCCCCAGTCCCATCTTGTTTCATTTTTTTTTTTCTCTCCCTTCTACCCCCCCACCTCTGCCTCTCGAATTCCTCCTATCAGAGAGATAGGATAATTGGAAGAGACCCTTGATCTTCCTGTGCTTCTCCTACCCCAGTCAATTATTTCTTCAGTGTAAAAATCAGAATGAGCTCTTAGAACTGTCTAGACTACCACACAAGACTGTAACCCTGTTCTTGAAATGAATTTTAAACGTTGAGTATCCCTAATAGGGAGGAAAGTATGCTAGTTGTGAATAATATTTTATAGATCAATGACTTGTGTTCATAGTAATTTCGGGTTCAGAATTTCATTTTTTCGCACTCACTTTGTATATCATCTTCACATCAACCCTATGAGGTAAGTAGATTTTCCTATTTTTTTTCCATCTCACAAATGAAAGAGCCAGTTTTCTGAGAAGATGTGACTGGTGTAGAGTTGTAGAATTCAGATTATATTTTATCTGCGTTCCTTGGTAGGTATAGAACTCTTGACACATTTTCTCCATTATAAGGTCTATAACTTTATCTCTAGAATTCTGGAGCTCAGAGAAACTGAAATTGATTCAAATGGAAAATAGGTTCTATATTGGGTGCCGAGTCAGTTAGATGAGTTGTAGCTGTTGAGACTTGGAGTTGAACCAGTTTTGTAGGCCTACTCCCAACTTACTGGGGGAGAGTGCCCCTGATGGAACCACATCTAAAGTGGACATGGGGGCAACCTATGGATGTCAAATGCGTAGCAGCCATGCTGACTAAATCTAAGGTACCTGATAGTTTTATAGATTCTGTATTGAATCCTCAGTAGGTTAAGGGATTCTATGTGTACCAGTTAAGGAATTTAATTTTACTACATGGAACAGAAAACACAATGGTAGCTTTAAATTTGAGTTTATTTTTTCAGTATTCCAGGGCTGGTACAGGGTCTCCAGGATACCATTAGGGACCCAAGTGCCTTCTAGCCGCCTTCCCAGCCATCTTTAGTGTATGCTTATGGTTATAGGGTTATTCCCAAGTCATACCATCTGTGTTCTAGGCAGGCTGTAAAATGGGAAAGAGCAAAATGGTCCCTACCAGATGCATAAGACCTCTTTGAAGAACTTTCTTGTAAAGCACATCCAGTGAAGTCTGCTTTTAGATCATTGGCCAAACTATATCACATGGCCCCCTCATCTACCAGAAAGCTGGGACATGTGTTTTTACTGGAGCACGTTGCAGCCCAACAACTTTGGGCTTCTGGTAGCAAGAAAAAAAAGGGGATAATGGATATTGGGGGGGTAACTAACACTCTTGCTGTAGTAAACCCCATTAACTACCCTAATCCTTATTGAATCATTTTCCCATACAAAGAACATGCTCCCCCTGTCCTCAATGAAAATACCTCCAAAGTGTAACCGAGTCATTGTGTCCATTTTCCCAAGTCAATTTCCTGGTGATGTGCAGTCTACCCCATTAGGTCTAGGTATGTCTTGTCTGATGTTTCACAAAACTGCCCTCTCCCCCATTGTTAGATAGGAAAAAATAGGTGGTAACTATAGTAAAAGTTCCCACACAAAAGGGGGAGATTGGGAAAGATAGCAGTGACCAAATCCTACTAGGTAGGAAGAGCAAAGACTTCCTGCCCTGCCAGTCGAGAAAGTTCCCTGGATGGCCTGACAGTCCCTGGCTCTGCTCTCTAGAGGGATTTCCTTTGCCTGGGAAATAAATCTGTGAGGGGAGTCCCAGTGTCCTCGAGGTGCTCTATAACTGCTACTCCATATAGGTCAGAAATTATAGTGGGGAGTGCCTGGGTGGCTCAGTGGGTTAAAGCCTCTGCCTTCGGCTCGGGTCACGATTCCAGGGTCCTGGGATCGAGCCCTGCATCGGGCTCTTGGCTCGGTGGGGAGCCTGCTTCCCCCTCTCTCTGCCTACTTCTGATCTCTCTCTCTCTCTCTGTCAAATAAATAAAATAAAAATCTTTTAAAAAAATTATAGTGGGAACTGCTGCCGCTGGATTGGCAAACCTAAATACAGGGTGGGTAATTGGATCCTGGGGTTGTAGAGGCCAAGTGGCACTCAGTCCTCCGAGGCAGGGTAGGTGTGGTTAGCTAAAGAACAGGGTCAAAGCAGCAACTGGAATAGTCCGAATAACGCAAGGGAGTTTCCTTTGCCCTGCAGCAGGCCCCTGACTGTTTTCTAGAGTTCCTTCATTGTCCATTCTTCTCCATGGCCCCATCTCAAGAGCATACTTGGGGAAAGCACAGCTTTCACAACTAATAAATGTTCTCTTGGTGAGGATTTGGGGCTATGAATTTTGGAGACTCAATACTTGCTGGCTATTACAGAGTAGTCTTAAAGTTTCTATGATATTCCCTCAAGAACTTATGGGTGTTTGATATTTTGCTTTCATTAAGCTCCATGGGGTAGAAGCCACATCTAGACATAGTTTCCTAGCTTAAATTCTTCTGCTTACTGTCCTCAGCTCTCTTCTCTTAGCTTTTAAATTAATAGCCAGCTGCCTTGAGGTAAGGGACATCCTTACTCTGATCTTTTGCTGGCTGGCTTTCTTGTCCTGAAAAGAACTCTTAAAACAGCTTGAGGCTGTGGTCTTATCTCCTGCTAAGACAGCTACTTGTGAGTTACTGCTTATAATCACCTCAATTTGAGGTACAGAGGCTGTTGATATTTACAGCCCTGCAAAGCTTCAGATTATGTGACTCTCAGTCAATCTAGATTGAAGGCTGCAGGCATAGAATGTCTAGCTCTAGTTTGATTTGGTCCCTCCTGGGACCGGACTCAAAAGCTGCAAGAAAAAAGCCATCATATACCCATGTCCTGAAATTTTTTCTATAGTTCCCTAAATTTATAGTCTGTTTGGGCATGTGATGTTATCAAACATCTTGCTACCACCTAACAAGAGTAACCAGCTTTAAAGTCACTTTGAATTTGTTAGAGACTGACATTAGTTCTTAAGGCGAACTTTCCAAAAAATCTTCTTTACCCTCATATAGGTGTATTCTAAGCACCGATGGGCAGCTTGGTGTAATCCGCTTCTTAACTCCTAAATTGGGAGAAATTAGGACTAGCAGGGAGTGCTTTTTCTTAAAGACAGGAACACTTGGCAAAGACAAGGAAAAAGTGTGAGCAAAGAAATAAGTGGACATAATTTCTAGGAAAAGTTAATCAGTGATGGGTAAATGGTCAAGAAATAGGTAGTTTCTATTAAAACAGAAGAGCTGTTGTGCCCGCTGTCTTCTGATTTCAGCTACCAAGTAATGCAGTTTACCCAGGGTCTTGGTCCTTGTCCATAGAGCGAGGTACCATGGTTAAGTAAAAAGTGAACTTGCAACGAGTTGCTTATAAGTTCAATATTAGGACCTTTGGGTGGTATATAATTTCCCTCTATAAGTTATTTTGTGGCTGTTTTATTTGGTACTTAGCATACATATGTGCTAATTGACCGTTATGTAAATACCCTCGGTCGAACAAAAGTAAGACTTAAGTTCCATAAACCTTACCTTTTGGCAGTGTCCTAGACTAAGTCTTGAAAGACAAGTTCTAATAATGTCTTATGCTACTTGGAATGTTGTAGTGTTGTGACCTCTGTACCTTGCTGGTTTTCCCTGATCTCTTCAAGGTAGTCCTCTTAATTTTTTTTTTTTTTTTAACATACAAAGAGGATAATTAGTACCTGGGCAATAGAATCTCATTTCTAAGATTTCAAATTTTCATATCCTATGAGCTACAATGGGAAGATTCATCAAACAATAAATATCTGAGCACAGTTGTCAGCCATTATACTAGACACTAGTGCTTAATACTAGTAAATAAGTTTTTGAGTGCTTATAGTCAAAATGGTAAACATTTTACATGTATTCATTTAATCCTCACAACAATCTATTCTATTAAACTGCCTAGTTAGAGCAAGGTAGAGATCCCCAACCCATATTCCCTGCCCCCCCCCCCCAAATGAGTATTTGGCAGCCATGCGTGAACAAAAGTGCCTCTGTAAGAGTCTTGGTATCCAGGTAGGAGATTGCAAAGCCCCAGTGGAGCCCAAGACTGAAGGGGGCCACTTTGAGAAGGTAGATTTGTTTAGGCCCACTAATTGTGGTCCTGGCTGCAGACCAGAAGCAGCCGCGTTTCCTTTGCATTTGGCAGTAGCCTTACTTGCTTACAGTCCTGCCACCAGCCCCTTCCCTCCAAGTACCTAGGAGGAGCCACCTCTTTCCCCGTTCCTGGTAACAGGCCTGCTGACCCTTGAACCCAACTGCTAGCCCATGACCCAAGTCCAGCCCCACTCTACCTGTCGTTCCCATGGCAGTCCTGCCCACCTAAGGACCTGGTAGAAACCATGCCCTTAGGTACCCCCGGTAACAGGCCCATCACCCTCAGATCTGACTGACCCCTGAAGCCGTCTTGTGACCTGGCTGCAGTCCTGCTGTACTGAAGTCTGGAAGGTGTCTTTCCAGCCCTACCTCCCGCTCCACCCAAGCAGCCCAGCAACCCAGTGGGAGCACACTTAGGGAGGTGTTGGAAGCCACACTTGACTGCAGCCCTGGTAACAGGCCTATCAACCGTGAACCCAGCAACAACCACAAGAGCGGCCTTCATCCCTACTCAACTGTAATCCTGGAGGCAGCCCAATCAGTGTCAGGGCCTGTGTGGAAACACAACATACTAAAACTGAAGAGATGTGGCAAAAGCAGTTCTAAGAGGGATGTTCATAGCATCACTAATCAGAGAAATGCAAATCAAAACGTGACTGTTCTCAAACACAAGTGTTGGCAAGGATGTGGAGAAAAAGGAATCCTTACACACTGTTCATGGGACTGTAAATGGGTAAAGCCATTTTGGAGAACAGTACGGAGGTTGTTCAAAAAATGGAACTACCGTGTGATCTAGCAATTCTTTCTTGGTATATATCTAAAAGAAATTGGTATCAGAGAACCTGTACCCCCTTGTTCATTAAAACACTATTCATTATAGCTAAGATAAGGAAACAACCTAAATGTCACTCGGTGGATGAATGGATAAAGAGAATGGGATATGCGTGTATATGCAAACACAGTGTAATATTGTTCAGCCTTAAGGAAATCCTGCTGTTTGTGGCAATATGGATGAATCTGGAGTACACCATGCTATGTGAAGTAAGCAAAACACAGACAAATACTGCATAATTTTCTATGTGGAGTCTAAAATAGTTTAGCTCCTAGCAGAAGGTATGATGGTGGTTGCTAGGGGCTGGGGAGGTAGGAGAGATGGGGAGATGTCACTCAAAGTGTACAAAGTTTCAGTTGTGCAGAGTAAGTTCTGGAGAGCTAATGTACAGCATGGTGACTACAGTAATACTACATTATGTGATTGAGATTTGCAGAGATAGTAGATCATAAATGTTCTCACCACAAAAAGATGGTAAAGGTGTGAGTTGATGACATGTTAATTGGTAACTTGATTCTGGTAATCATCTCACAATGTATATGTATATCAAATCATCATATTGTATGCCTTAAGTATATACAACTTTCATTATACCACAATATACCTCAAATTTACCTCAGTAAAACTGTGTAAAATACATATAACAATCTCAGGATGGTAGATAGTAGTATACTCATTATAGCTATATGTAAACGGGGGCTCAGAGAGGTTTAAGTCACTTGTCCAGGGTTACCAAGCTATAATGGTAAAGCCGGGAGCCTAAGGAGGTTTGACTCTCTCCTCTGAATTGCTGTAATTGTACACAGTCCCTGTCATTTGGGGAATAGGGGAAGTAAACGTGTAAATAACAAATTGAATTATTTTACTTTCTTCATAATTACTGTGATTGTTTCACAGTGCTTGTAAAGATAAGTTGCATATGTGAAGAAGCTGTGGCATGCTAAAGTCAGAATATTATTTTTAAAGCAGTAAACCTGTCTATCAAGTGAATAAAGATGGCCTATCAGATGAGCCAAAATGGTATGTAGCTTCTTGGAAACGTTCATTCCACAAAATGTAGTAGGCTGTTACTACGTTGCAGGTTCTTCTGAGCCCTGGAGATAGAGTCCTGAACACCTAGAAGGTGCCCTTTCTGTCATGGAACTTACTAGTCTACAGAGGGAGACCAGTGTTAAATAGCTGCACAAGTAATTGTTTAAAACTCAATTGTGAGCGCCGTGAAGGGAAGCCAAAGGGATGCTATGACAACATGGAGAGGAAGCTCACCCTGCTTGGAGAGTGAGAAGTGAGGGACTACTCCAGCCTCTGAGTAGAGCTAGCTTTCAGACTCCACAACATACTTTGATATCTTATTAAGTTTTGTGACTCTTCATTGTTCTTATTGCTGTACTGAAGTCCTGTGCTTTGTGAGCACTAAGGGGAAAGAGAGCTTTACTTGCTCTGAGGGAAATAAAAACAATTCTTAGATACTGAAGCTAAATCTTGAAGGATTAGTAGAGAGGGATTCGGCAAGGGGAAGGGTGTTCTAGGCAAAGAAACAGTTTTCAAAAGTTAGTACAAAGACTTCGGGGACAGATGAGAATCTCTCAAGATGATTGTGGTTAGTGTAGGTACATGTAATATGTGTGTAGGTGGTATTGAGAAATGAGATGAGAAAAATAGATGTGAAATATCTATGTAACCAAATTTCGTTTCTGCAAAGTTATTCTAGTGACCTTTCCTCATCATTTCAGATAATCTAAGAGCTGTAGAGGAATGGAGTAAGATTCCTTGCTCTTCCACATTCTAATTGTTAGCATTTTTAAAGTATAAGGATGGACTTAAACAATTCAGATAATGAGACATCCTATGGTTAAAAACATAATTGTACACAATGCAATAACTATAAGGGTTGCAGTCAGACTACTAAAGCATGGTTCTCAATAAGTGAAATGCATTTAGATCTCCTAGCTAGGATGAGATTCAGGTGTTAGAGGAATATATATTACTGCATGCATATAGGATTAAGTTGATATGAAGAGTTTTTTTTAAAGACTTATTTACTTGAGCGAGCATGAGAAAACGAGTGGGGGGGGGGCGGGGAGGGAGGGACAGAGGGAGAGAGAAACCCAAGCAGACTCTGTGCTGAGCATGTGGAAAGGTTTTGAGTGTGATGTTCCAGGCATATTCTGATGAGGCAGAGTATTTTATTGTTAACGATCAGGAGATCGAGTGGAAAGAAATGATTAACAATGAAAGCAACATGGCAGTTGGGTGTGGAACACAGAAGACCACCAAGGCTTTGCTTGCCTTGTGTCTGGGCCAGCGTCTAGCACTGATGTTTAGCAAGTCACTAGATGTTTCAGAATCTGGGTCTTTTAGTTTTTTTTCCTCTTTTGAACTTTTACTGAAGTATAGCATAAACTGCAGAAGAATATTCAAACCGTTAAGTGTGTGGCGAACTTTTACACGTGCTCCTGTAGCCAGCACCCATGGCAAGAAATGAGGCCATTCCTGGAGCCATCTTCGGGTTTCCTGCACTTCCATTTTTATCCTTAAAATAGGAGTAATACTGTCTTCACTGTTCAGGAGTGTTGAGAAAGGACAAAAAGTGCTTTGATCTCTCTTAGGTAGTTTTGTGCAAGTGAAGTGAAATAGCTCTAGCACTGTTAGACCCGAGGAAGTAGGACAAGTTTCCAAAGTTGTGTAGAGCTTACTTAGGGTATTTTTTTTTTTTTTTTACTTAGGGTATTATTAATAAACCTATTAAATTGGGGGTGAATGAGCAAGTAAGTCTGAAAACCACAAAGCAAAGGACAAAACCACCATCTAAAACCAAACATAAAGATGTGCAAGCAGAGTATGATGCCTTACTGTTAGTTTATGCAAGATGTCATTCTTGGGGCACCTGGCTGGCTCTGTTGGTAGAGTTACGAGTTTGGGCCCCAGTTTGGATGTAGAGCCTACTTTAAAAAAAAAAAAAAGTCATTCTTGGGACTTAGTAAAGCAACTTGTGTATCTTTATATGCTCAACCGGTATGAAACCACTCATTATTTGAGAAAGTTCAAGGAATGGTGGCTTCCAGAATTAAAAGCAAGTTGCATTTTGAAAATACCCACAAGCTTGGATTCACCAAATATTTGTTTGGGTTTCAAGAGGTCTGATGTTGAATCTCCTTATATTAACCTGAATTGTTAATGATTTTAGGACAGGAAGTCCTCCTTCATGTTCTTAGTACTGTTAACTGAGTTACTGCTTCCTTGTTGAGTAATCAAGTGAAATCACATACTCCTGTAGGACTTTCTGAAAAAAATTTCTAATTTATTTAGTGTAATAACTGATGCTTACTCTAACAAATGACGCTAGCTGTAGTCACCACAACAATAATTCTGCATTTTTCTATTGCTTCCAAATTCATTTCCCTCCACAACATCTTATTGGATCCCCTTAAGAGCTAGTCTGAAATTTTTATAAATGAAAGACAGTGAACTATGATTTTTAACTTCTATGAGGTAAGGTCATTTTACTTATTTCCTCTTTGATATTTAAAATTTGAGTGCAGAAGTTCAGTAATTCTTTCAATTATTTGGTGATTTACTTGGGAAGTTCTTAACATAGGCAATATAGTTCTCAAGAATAAACAGAGCAGCTGTACTTGTAATAAACGTTTGAGTATTGCCTAGGGTTTCCAGATTTTAAAACTGAAA
Source organism: Nasua narica (assembly GCA_028533885.1). Lineage (NCBI taxonomy): Eukaryota > Metazoa > Chordata > Mammalia > Carnivora > Procyonidae > Nasua > Nasua narica. The sequence goes on along the minus strand of CM052801.1, from coordinate 32,183,125 downwards.
ATGTGAAATCGAATGAAAAACTAGAACCAAATATCATTTGACTCATATTTTCATAGACTCGCTTGGGCATTTGAATCGTTGTCATTTTGTTCCATGTAGTCGGCGACTTCAGTCCATCCGTTGGGGATGGGTCTCTGGGTCTCAAGCATGGCCTGTGACAGTAGAGGTGAGGGGATAGGCCAAGCACCTGTGCTAATGCTGCCCATAGTATGTGCTTTGGGATACAGTGTGCCTCCTTTGTCATGTGACTCTTAGTTCCTTCAGGAACCCAGCTTCTCCTTGCCATCTTCCGGATGAAGTTTAACATGGATAGATGATCTGAAAGAGGTATGCAGGTAGGTGTGTAAGACAGAAGTTTTGTGGGGTTTTTTTTTTTTTTTTCTCCACATCAAGGAGAAATCTAGTCAGTAGTAATAAGGCAGAATCTGGTTTATGGTTACAGAGGGTGTCTTAAATGTGAATGCAGCATAAGATGATTTAAATTAAAACATGTCCAGGAAAAGAAACTATCTTCATCCTTCTCAAGTATGTGGCTCAAGTACTTTGGCTGTTTAGCCAGAATTCAAGGGCTACCAAGTGGTCACATGGGTCCATGAGTAAATGTAAACCTCTCCTCATTAGAGCAAGGACTCTCCTATACAGGCATTAGAGCATTCTTCCTCAGGCAACAGCAACTGTGGCAGCTGTGTAGACAGATCTACTCAATAGGATAGGAAGGAATTTTTTTTAATTGTCCCTGCCACTTAGTGTGAAACAGAAAAATTTGGAAACATAACTGATGTTCCATAGTTTGCCATTGTCGTTAGTGCAAGTAGATAGAACATTTCAAAGTACATAAAGTGTAAATAATTATATCTTACATCACATTCCCAAAATCTCACGCCTGGTACTAGAGTTAACAAAATGCTGTCCTGATTGTTTAGCTTCAGTTTCCCAAATTCTCCCTTCAGGTTATCCAAAGACCTATATGATCACTTCAGGTTTCCACCAAATCTGTATAACCTTTAACAGAAAGACTGCTCCCCAAAGCCATGGGGAGAACACCCCATGTTCTGGTGTGTTCTGTGGAGGAGTGGCATGTGTTTAGTCTACCTATAATATGTCACAATCCTCTCTGAAAATTCTTTGAATCTATGTAGTAAACAAGTCCCATATCAGAATCTGTTTTGCTTTATATTTACATGACCTTAAACTGTCAAATTTTGAATAAGAATTATTTGTCAGAATTCACTCTTTTACTATAAAGGGTCTATTATCTTTATATATTCTAATATGTTTCGTTCCCTAACAGTCAAATGTATAGTTGCTTGATAGCTGTTTTTTGTTGACACTTCATCTGATGTGTTCGGAGTTGAACTCAATTCCACAGATATGTGAATATTCCAGATATTGAATGAAACTGTAGGATAGCATCTCCCAAGATACATTTTTTTAAGATTTTACTTGAGAGAGAGTGAGTGAGTGAGAGAGAGAGAGTACAAGCCAGGAGGAGAGGCAGAAGGAGAAGCAGACTCCCTGCTGAGCAGGGAGCCTGATGCAGGGCTCCATCCCAGGATCCTGGGATCATGACCTGAGCTGAAGGCAGATGCTTAGCCGACTGAGCCACCCAGGTGCCCCCCAAAATATGTTTCAAAGAACATTGTTTCCATCTTTTTTAGTATGCTCAGAAGTTTAGAAAATGCTAGTTTTAATGAAATTTAACAAGTCTCTTTTCCATAGGACCTTTCAGAGCCTTAAATTTGCTAATGTGCATTGAGATTTTTAAAAATAGGAATGTTCTAGAATGTCTCCTAAATGTACTTTATTCTTACTACCTTTGAATAGTAGAGCATTTTGTAAGAATAGTGAGCCTCAAAACATACCTCAGGAAACGTGATAGGGATAAAAATTGTTTAAAAATGAGTAACTGGGGCGCCTAGTTGGCTCAGTTGGTTAAGTGTCCAACTCTTGATTTTTGGATCAGGTCATGATCTCAGGGTTATGAGATCGAGCCCTGCATCAGGCTCTGCACTCAGCAGAGAGTCTGGTTGAGATTCTCTCCCTCTGCACTTCACCCCACTCACAGATTTGTGTGCAATCTCTCAAAATAAATGTTTTTTAAAAATGAGTAACCAGGATGCCTGGGTGGGTCAGTCCAAAGTGTATGCCTTTGCCTCAGGTCATGATCCCAGGGTCCTGCGGTCTAGCCTCACGTCAGACTCTCTGCTCAGTGAGGAGCCTGCTTCTCAGTCTCCCTCTCCTGCTAATTCTGTGTGTCAAAATCTTTTTAAAAATAGTAACCAAGTGTTTCATAGGAATTAAAACATTTATTTGGCATTTTTGAGCCATGGTGATTGGAAGGGTGAGAAATGGAGAACGGTATGAAGAGAATGAAGACTGTTGCACTTTGAGTTCCAGAATTCAGGTGCTAGGTCACCACACCTCATGTGTCTGTGTGTCCGTATGTGTCTTGAGGGTGTGTGGGAAGTGATGGTTGTCTTTGCGTTTTGTAGACCTAGAGTCCTCATCTACAAAATGAGGGACTGGATCAAGTGACACCTGGGATCATCTCTACATCTGACATTTTTTTCTAGATGAGCCTCACTTTACCAAAACTGTGTACAGAAGCTAGAATTTTAGGTAATTTGTTGGGCACTCACTTGCTTTCCAGAGAGAAATCTCTCACTGTGGAGAAATCGGCTTCTCAAGCTGAGTTTTGTCAGTTTTTGCCTCCAATCTAATTAAATATAATTCACATATAACTAAGTTTACAGAAGTATAACATGTAGAAGTGAAATTCACCTGTAACTATAAGCATTTACTTTCTCATCCTTGGGAGGTGTCTTTGTCTTGTTTTTGTTTTTTGCCATTACGTGACTGATGTTGATTACTGCTATTAGTGAAAAAGTTAGGCTTTCAAAACTCAAGTGTCTTTATAAGTGTACTTATTTCACTTGAAACATGTACTGGTTGACTTTTAAAAATATATACTCATGCCTCATGAAAATGCATTCTAAGATATATTTTTATTCCTTCCATTTTTTAAATTAAGTTGTAATAAAATGTATATAATGTGAAACTTGCCATTTTCACCCTTTTAACTGTACAGTTTAGTGGCTTTAATTGCATTCACAATATTGTGCAACTGTGTCTAAGGTGTATTGTTACCCTTTTGGTAAGTGAGGCTTTGTTGTGATTTAAGTTGGTTGTACTTTACAGCACTTTACACCAGGATAATTTTGTGCTAAATTCTAAAGATATTATGACCCTACTTAGATATTATGAGACGGGAGAGAAACTTATGGTATAGAATGGTTAAATGACTTCTCCAGAGCCTAGTATTTTAGATCTTAGTTAACTAAATCCTTTGGTAGATGCTGATTTCAAGTCTGAACAATCAAACTACAATAAGTATCTTATTGAATCGTTGGTTTTGTTAGGCACAGGTATTCTACTGCCACAGCATTCTTTTAAGGTAATGAATATCTCAAGCAAAAGAAGTGCCGAGTTAGATCTCACATGTGTTGGCATAACCTCTCCATTCTGGGCTTTGGTCTTTCCGGCAGTCTGAAGTTAGGACTATAGGTTTCACCCTTGCCTACAGTGTCTACTTGGCAATGAGTCTGGAATCGGGTAACTTTTGTCAGAAACAAATCTTTTTTTCCACCCTGGAGGTGCCGTGTCTCATGAGCAGATTCTCCCTCTTATTCCTGGCCATTAATCTTCAGTCTTTGGGTAAATGAAGTGACTTGTCTCTACAAAAAAAGTGAGAAACAGTCTAATTCCCCTTTTTGAGGGAACACCAGAGAGTTGGAACTAATAGTTGGTGATGAATTTTAGAACTAGAACGCATACCTTTCTTTCTTTTTTCTTTTTTTTTTTTTTTTTTTTTAGATTTAAGAGAGAACATAAGAGGGGAGAAGGTCAGAGGGAGAAGCAGACTCCCCACGGAGCTCCGAGCCCAATGTGGGACTCGATCCCGGGACTCTGGGATCATGACCTGAGCCGAGGGCAGTCGCTTAACCAACTGAGCCACCCAGGCACCCAACACACACATTCTTTCTGGTCACAGATGACGATTGTCCTGTGGTGGTTGATGAAACAGGGACAGGATTAATAGATAAACCTATCGAGGAAACCTCTAGTGCCTTAAGGTTTTGTTTTTTTCTAAGTCCAAATTTAGATCTTGGCAGAATTGAAGTAGTTACCTACTTCTAACACACTCTATGAAAATCGAGGAAACAGGCACAGAATGTGCCTCAAAAATAACCTATAACTTGCAAAGCCAGAAGTGGACACCCCTATTTTCCCAACTCTTGCTCAATGCTAGATACATGGGAGGGTGCACTCCATTAGTTCACTTGCCTACAGAGCATTTGGTAGAATTGTCATTGCCATGTATTTATAGAATTACTCCAGAAATATTGCTAATATGCTAGTTCTGCATCACCTTCTAGCCAATTAAAGATGTTCTTAGTGCCACTTAATAATGTGATCATACAGCAGAAAGGAAACTTAAGTCAATATGCAGTATTCCACTTTTTTTGTAAGTTTGAAAGTTGTTCAAATAAACTTCGAACATGGAGATGCTTTCTACAAAATACAGTATTTTTCTCATAAGTGAATTCTTACTATATACTTTTTTAAAAGAAAACCCAAAGTACTACAGAACATAAATAAAACATACAAGGCAACTGAAGTCTGCAAACTTTCCTGATAAATACAACAGGGGAGTTCTTGCCTCTGTAAAGGGGATAAAGATTGGAAAACTTCAGCAGGGGACCTTGGGCATATATCTGATACGGGTGTGAGGCAGGGATAACCTGGTGATTAAGAAAAGAATGGGCTCTGGGTCTGGAAGTTCTGGATTTGAATTCTGGTAGAACCAGTTGCTAGTTATGGGACTAGGCCAAGCTCTTCAGCTTCTCTGTACCTCAATTTTCCTCTTCCGTAAAGTGGGAATAAAGACACTGCCTATCTGGGGCACCTGGGTGGCTCAGTGGGTTAAAGCCTCTGCCTTGGGCTCAGGTCATGATCTCACGGTCCTGGGATAGAGCCCCGCATCGGGCTTTCTGCTCGGCAGGGAGCCAGCTTCCCCCCATCTCTCTGCCTACTTCTGATCTCTCTCTCTCTCCCTGTCAAATAAAATCTTAAAAAAAAAAAAAAAAAAGGGCGCTGCCTATCCTAGGGTAGTTATGAGAACTTGAGTTAATACCAGCAAGTGTTAGAGAGATGACTAGCATATAGTGCTCAATACCTTATTATATTCTAATATGTACTAATACAGTACCTGTCAATGATTTTATCGTTCTTACTGCTCTTATTGGAAGACTGTGGTAAATGTGACATGTGAGTGGGTAATCTTTGAAAAGTGCAGGACTTTTGACCTATGGAAGCTTTTCACTACTTGGAAATAAATGTAAATACTTTAATCAGAATTAAACCAATGTTATTGAATTTTTTTGTTGAGAAAGTATTTCCCAGCCCAGATGGTTCCACTAAGCCAACTTAATTCCTTGATCACTTTTCTATACCATACAGTTAAACCATTTGTAATTTTTTTCTATTTTTGTATTTTCCTAGAAATATTAGGATAAATTTTTTCTGCAAAAGTCCTAAAATCAGGCTTTCCAAAATACCAAATCTTTAAAATAATGGCTTTTAGCACTGTAATTTTTCTTTTATACATATTGTTTTATCATTTTTTACACTAACATACCAGCCAATATGATCTCCTTTAAAAAAAAAAAAAAAAAGCCTTCCAGATCATTCCTCATTTCACATGCATTCTTGTTTCCCTGGCAGTCCTCTCCACCGGCTTCCCCTGACTTTGATATGGTTACTACTACTCTCTTCAAAACATCTCAATAACTCGAGTCAGCATAAGCAGAGGTAGATTGTGGCTCATTAAGTGACTAGGGGTGAAGGTGCCCCCGTAATGAGGTTTCTGATGACAAGGAGAGTAGCATTGCTGAGGCTGAGAGTAAACCAAGATGTTTTCTGTATGAGGAGTCAAAGGTGCGAGCAGGAAGAAGGCTGACCTGGTTTTGCAAAGGCTTTAAGGAAACTGCCTCCTCAAGAGCAGGAGCTGTAACAGGACTAGAAGGCTGTAACGGGCCATAAGGAAGGCTCACCGAAATGTACGGAAGAACTGTAAGGGTTAGTATGATGGTTTTCAAGTATGCTTTGTTGCTGACCAATTCTACTCTAGGCAAAGACAGAAGAAGTACAGACCTCTTTGAAGAGCACGTTACTGAAACTATTCTCTTAGCAGTGACTTCCTAATTTAGGGGTGGAATCTCCCAAAATTTTTAGAGAAAGCAATAAAAACAGATTCGCTCTGATAACTTTAGCATCGTGTACGATGGTTGATAACTTAATTCCTGTAATGTTCTATTAAGATCGGAAAACACAAAGCATCGTATGTTTGAATCAAGTACTCCTGTAAACCAGTAAGCAATCTGTTGCCGTCCACTCTTGTCTCCGTTCTGTGAAAAGCAGCATTACGGCAAAGGCCGAGAGCATCCTGGGCAGTGGTCGGAATAGCAGCCTTTGCTAATTCCACCGATCAGTACAACCATCTTTATTTTCCAATCTCCTGAATACATTTTACCAACTAGAGTTAAGGTTTAAGCTAAGTGATCTCTTTCAAAAAGAATTCTTAGTCTTGATCAAATAGTGTATTACCTGTAGATGAGCTATCTAGCGCTAAGGTGATTTCCTCCGCTGGTATTGAGGCCCATTGTATCTGTCCAAGGATGAAAGCAGATGTATAGTACTCTGGATTGTTTGTATTATGGATCAGCAAAGTGTTTGTGGTAAATCAGAGGTATAAAACCAGCTCAAAAATCCAGTCTGTTACATGGGAGCGACAAACTACAAGCTCATTAAAGACAGTAACTCTACATTTGTGTACTGTGGAAATACCAGAATTTTCTGACAAATGGAATGGTAATGGCTTTTTTGATATGTTCCCTAGAAAGAATTGTGTTCTGTGATTTTTTTTTTCCCCCCGACTGATAGTCTTTGTTATTCAGTGCTTTCAGTGTTCTTTACTAATAGTGTTACAGCCAAAATAAAATAGAATGATGCAGTGGAACTCATTTCTTCTCTGTTGTAGCTAGGTCTGTGAAAGATGTTTGAGGAAACCTTAATTGCCTACAACCCTACAATGAATTGCATACCAGATGTACTGTTTTAAAGTCTTGGTTCTTGGTATGCATTTTTCACCTTTTACTTCAGTATCAGCCTTTTGTTTAGAGCATTTAATGTTAAGCAGTATAAATATGTCTTTCTAGGCAACATAATTGGATTCTCATTTTTCTTCCCAGTAAAGAAAGCAAGGTCAGCATAACTTTGCATTTGCTTCTGAGACTGTTCTTTGAGTCAGGAGAGAATTGAGTCAAGGTCAGAAATATGGATTTCTTCTTTTTGCTAAAATTTAGTAGAAGGACTAAATATTTTGGATAAAAAAACTTCTGAAAACTTGTATTTTAGATACTATTCAAACGGCATGATTTTCAGACCTTTTGTTTGTCATTTTTTCTGACAAAAGCACTCTTCTGTCAGCTTCTCACTTATTTTACTTTTCAGCCACAAAGTATTTGATCATTTTGAGGGCACAGGAGGAAATCGAGTGAACCTATGACCTCAGCTATTGTGTTAGACATCTTACACAGGATTAGTTCCAAATGACTTCCATGGATTTGAACTTTCTCGGTTCTTGGATAACATTTGTCCTCTTCAGATCTGCCCCTGCTGCGTCCTCTAGATCCTGGTCTCCAGTCCAGTTTAGCCTGTTAGTGCCCATCTTCTCTTGGCAGCAGGGAGGAGACTGACCAACAGTCCTCTCTGAGCTCCTCCTAGAGCACCTGGCACTAACACCTTTCCTTCTGGACCCTCCAAGGGACAGGCCCCCGCCGCCCGCTCGGTCTGCTTATGTTGTCAGTGATTACCGGCAGCTGGCACAGAGGAAGAGAAGGCCATTGGCCGGCGCTAGGTGAGGAGAGGGGACCCAGAATGGGAAGAGAGTCTGTGACAAAGGCCAACTCTCAACTGGCTTGTTTTAACCCAGGGTGAGCTCAGTCTCTGGCCTGAAGGGGATTAGCAAGAGGCCCTTGCACTTACTCAGTTCACTGGTAGTGAATTGTGCTTCAGCAGCCAGGTCGCAGCTAGTAGGTGGATTGGGAGTCTCATGACCCGGTGTCCTTGTGCTCAGGGCTGATGATTAGAGCCCTAAAGAAGGGGGCCAACCAAGTGCAACATGATCAAAACTTCCTAGTTTTCTTCACAGAATCTTTTTTTTTTTTTAAAGAAATAAGTTTTTTTTTTTTTTAAAGATTTTATTTATTTATTTGACAGAGAGAGATAGATCACAAGGAGGCAGAGAGGCAGGCAGAGAGAGAGGAGGAAGCAGGCTCCCTGCTGAGCAGAGAGCCCGATGCGGGGCTCGATCCCAGGACTCTGAGATCATGACCCGAGCTCAAGGCAGAGGCTTTAAACCACTGAGCCACCCAGGCGCCCCTCTTCACAGAATCTTATCTGAATTCATTTTGCATTTCAGGAAGAGGGAAGGATTTATTAGGCCATGCAATGGCTCATCTACTTGTACTAAATGGGATAAAAGCGGTAGACAGGAAAAGTAGACCCGAATCAGTCACATTTTGTTGGGCTTTTTGCTTAAGGAATACTTACTTGTGGAGGTTTCGACTTACTTAATTTGGAAAGTTGAAGATTTCTCCACTCAATGACATGCCTTCAGAAACGATGAATCTTGGTAATAATTGCCAAAGTACTAGGGGTAGAAAAAGTTAAAGTGACAAAATTAAAGGTGACACACATGGGCAGGAAACAAGACATTGAGAATAATGGTCCCCACAGTGGCAGGCCCAGAGCTGTGCCTGGAGGTATGTGCCTTTAGGCCAGCTGTAGAGAAGGAAGGAGTCTTTTGCTCAGAGGCCATCTTTTTAATGAGGCTTACCCTGACTACCTTTAGTATTCCCCATTCCTGAATATTACTTTTTTTCCTGTAGACTTATCCTCTTAATATACTTTATAATTTCCTTATGTTTATAGGTAGTAATATACTTGAGTTTACATGTATTGTATTTTTGCTTGTCCTGCCTATTCTCCTTGATTTTTTTTTTTCCCCCCTTACATGAGCATTTTTTGGTCACTCCATTCCCTCCCCCACTTAGTTTGGAATTTAGACACTGTTTCCATTCTTTCAGTGGTAACCCTTAAAATAACATGTATTATGCACTTATGGAGTGTAATACTGGGAAGTCTCATTACCCTTATTATCTCAGCCAGCACAAGAATCTTAGGAAACTTGAACTTTATTCCTTCTTGACTTAATATGTCATATATTATAATACTCTATATTTGTACACCAACAGAACATTGTTTTACACAGTCCATATTTAGATTTACCCATATATTTATGTCTTACTTTTCTCTCCATTCTTTGCATCTCCGACCTTCTATCTGGGATAATTTTCCCTCCCAGAAACTGGCTTAGTGTATAGGTCTGCTATGACCTACTCTTTCGATGTGTTCACCTTTGCTTTCATGATTGAAGTCTCTGGGTATAAAATTGTTTGGATGACAGTTTATTTCATCTCATTGAGTTGTTCCATTGTCTTCTGGATTCTGTTGTCAGCTGTCAAACTGTCACTTCTTTGAAGATATTTTTTTTAACCTCTGGTTATTTTCTTTGTCTTTGTTTCCTGTGATGTGTCTAGGTATAGATTTTGCATATTCTGTGATTAACTGGGAGTCTTGAATTTGTTGCTAGACCTGCCTGAATATTCTGTGAAAATATTCTATAAAAAAGTTCTCCGCTATTTCCTCAAATATTGCCTTGACCTTATTGTCTTCTTTCCTGCTGGGACCCCAATTAACATATATTAAATCTTCTCATTATTTCAACTGAGTCTTACCTTGTTCTTCGTTTTGTTTTTCTCCATGATGTATTCCAAATTCCTTCTGATTTGTATTCCCCTTTACTAATTCTTAATTTCAGCTCCCCAAAATCCACCTTTTCAGTTTTAAATTTCGGCTATATTTTTTTTCCCAGTATCTCCTGCTTTGGTCTCTTCATGTCACTTATTCTGATTCTTGCTCATACTAAGATGGCAGCCTATTTCTCGAGAGAGGATCCGCCTTGCTAGGATTGTGGGGGAGAGTTCGTGGCCAAGAACGCCCTAATCCAACTTTAAGGTTTGAGATTCTGTGGGCTACCGGATAAGAAGGAGCCATACTCCCAAGTTCATGCAAGGCTAGGTTTGCTTTTGGTTCACCTCCACCATAGGCATAGCTTTTCAGAAGAAACCAGAATAAAGTGGGGATTGGTTTCTCAATTAAATTGCAAGGCTTCTCTTTACTTGCCCATTCCTACGAGGCCACATGAGTCCTTTGAGGCAGCTCCCTCTCAGGAGTAGAGAATTACCCCATAGGCCAAAGAAGCTGTGTGCAGCTGAGCTTCCTGCTGTGGGTTCTTGTGTTCTCTTAGGTCTTCAACTGGAAAAATTTAAGTACCTTATAAAATATTTATAGTTTTGAGAAAGGGTGTGTGTTTGCATCTAGGTTTTATTTTGTTCTTCAGTAGGAAGGTTGGCCCTGGTTACTTCACTATGAATAAGTACAGAACTCTCTCTGGTTCTTTCCTGATTCTTGGTTTTGATAGTGAAATGGCACCTTAGTAGTATGGGAGATGTCTCCTATTTTGTAGGAGTAAAGAGATCCTTGTCCAGTAACAGATGACCCCCTGAAGTCCCCTCTTACGCATGTCAGGCACAGGCCTAAATGCCTTCTCTTATTTCCTCCGAACTCTTTGAAGTAGCTGTTACCTCTTTTTCACAATTTAAATAAAGTGGACCCAGAGAGCCTGAATGACCGACCAGATGTCATCATAGGAAGGCACAGATCCAGGATTCAGCCCCAAGTCTTTGGAATTCTGAAGCCCATGCTCTGTTTATGCTATAATGGCTTTGATTCAAAGAGGAAAATGTCTATCAAGAGTTAGTGTCTTCTCCTGAAGTGACATTTCATACTTAAGGAATATTTGCAGCTGGCATTTTGGTACCTCTAGGTTGCTTGGGCATGTCAAAAGGAAGTTGTAAGCTCATTATGCAGTTTTAACGTGCAAGGATTCTGGGCTAGGAGAATAATTTTTTTCCATTTTGAAATTTCAGTGGTCACTCGGTGGAGCTACCTAAAAAATTCATATGTTAACAACATCATGTTCTTTTATGTGATCTCCATCTGTTTTGTGTCTGTGCTAGATATTCTGCATGCTTCATTCCTTATTTTTTTTCCTTAATGGCTGGTATAAAATAAAGGATTTGGTTAAGGGACAGTAAATAGTAATTGCCTACATATTGATTTTTTTTAATGGATGGATGATTAGTCATTTGTTATAGAATGTTTCTAATTTTATCATCTTATCCTAGGTCTATTTACTGATTTAAGTCTGTGCTAAAAATTTAGTCTTCAATCCAGCATTAATTAGGAGCCATGGAGTTTCTTTGTCTTCTAAGTCTTAATTGAGTTTATTTACTTGTAATTTCACCAAAAAAAAAGTGATCATATGAATAAAAGTAGTTCATTTCCATTTGGTTACATCTTGTAAACTATTGTGATTGAGGCTCATATTTAATCTTCTCAGATGATACAAAGTAAGATTTGTTTTAGTAAACTGTTTAAACATTCAAGTAAACAAAAAGCTTCAATTGATTTTGAGCTAGTCATTATCACAGCTGATTTTATAAACTTTTAGATTGAAAAGCTTTCTAAATTTTAGAAGCTATGTTAGGTCTCTGCTATTACAAAATACTGCTTTTGTAAAATGCCTCAAGTTTACAAGGCCTGTTTCAAATCATTAAAGTGTTTAAGAACAGATGTTACTACATGCTAGAAGTAAAAAAGTCTGCTTTTTAAGTTTTAATTACGGTAGCATTAGAAGGATTTTGAACTGGCACACATTTCTAGTAATGATAAGGAGAAGCTGTACATTAAGCTAACCGACCAAACTGGCAAGGGAACTCCAGTCCTTGTCTCAAAGCCCTTACGGTTCTTCTTTTCTTCCCCGTTTCCCGCACATGCACCAAAATACCAAGTATGCACACGTAGGAGGGTATAAATTACCCTCCCTGCTTGTGCTCCAGGCTCAGACCTTTTTGGAGAAGGGTCTCCTCTGAGCCCACCAGTGATTAAATAAATCTCCAATCCTTCTTAGTCTCTGGAGTGCTGCTTGGTTTTTCCACCAGGATCCAGTCCAGGTTCTGCAACGGTAAAACAAAATAATGTATTTTTAAAGAAGTACTTAAAATTAACATGTCCTATGATTTTATAGCTTTTTGCCTGCCTTTCAGTAATTGGCAATGACAAGTTAAAAGTCTTATTTCTATTAGAGAAGTGAAAATCTCCAAGAGATTAAAGAGCTAGAAAGCTATTAACTACAATTTAGATGAAATAAAATATAATTACACTAATGGGTCTTGTTTTTGCATCCTAAAATGGATTTGAGTCCACTTGTCCATCCAGAAAGCATATCCGTCTCCACTAGCATAATGGCACCCATAGTTCTATATACTAAGAAACAAGGTGGATAAGCAAAAATCCCTGGTCTCAAAGTACTAGTTTAGTCACCCAACAGATCCTTTAAGAGCTGATCTTCACTTGTGCATCACCTTATTTATGTGGATTACTGTGACCTCTAACTTTCCTTACTTTCTATAATAGGTAAGATCAAATAATGAGATTATTAAAAACACCATTTTCCAACCAATATGCCATGACTAAAATACACCGAAGAGGTTCTGGTATCTTAGATCTCCTTTTAGATTCCAGAAGACTGCCAGGGTGAGCAAGTGTACAAGTATGAGTGTGTGTACACGTATGGGGAAACAACAAAGGTACCCCTATTCTAGTATACCTTGTCTAGCTCGGCATTCCTCAAACCACAAAAGGTTGAGAAACATCAGTTACTTGCTTGAGACTCTAAAATTGTGAGCCAGAGTCCTGGAAACTATAGCATGGACCTGATGAGTTTAATGGCTATTTTTAACTGCCTATATTGGACTTAAAGGAACTGTAACTCATCCCCAAACTTTGAATAGCATGGGCTCCGAATATTAGCCAGAACGGAAGAGGTCGAAAGTGCACGGACTTCCATTTCTGGGACAAGATGGTTTAGACTCCCTTATCCATGCTCCTCCCCTATAAATACAACTATAAATACCTTGGAAATTATTTAACTGACATCAGTAAAAGGGCTCAGAAACCGAAAGGCAGAGTAGCAGTACTTGAAGAATGACAGTGTGGAGAGTTCAGTGGGTTTTCTTTTTCACCTCGCATTTATTCCTGGACCGAGTGCTGGAGAGACCTACTATCCAGATCCCCCAAAGGGCGTCGAAAACAAAAACAGAACCTTGCTTTCTTTAGCCCTTTTCCCCCAGGCAAGGGGAAGCTCAACAGAGACTTAGTGGGACCCCACACCTGGAGCCCAGTGGGCAGTCCGATCTGCCCACAGCCCCAGCAAGACTGGCAAAGCCTGGGGCCCTGGTGGGCGGTCTGATGTGCCAGCAGCATCAGAGCCCTGGCCTTCTCCGTCCCCCTGCCACAACATCTGATCTCCCTACAGTAGCCACAGGAACAATGGCCGTGGTTGCAGCTGTTACCTGCTTCCCTGCTGTCCACCCTATGGCAGAAGGAGACCCAAGCCCTGTAGCTTCTCCTTTAAGGTCACCCAGGGAGAGCAAGCGGTCCTGGGAGGCACCTTTTGCAAACCCTGCGGCCAGTATCAGCAGGGTTTGACTGGGAGCCTCCAGCAGCACCACGAAGAGGAAGCAAACCAAAACAGCACTATAAGGGCTGAGAAAATGAAACAACTGTCATTAGAACTGAAGCCCACAAAAGAACTCCAGAACTTACATACTAAACCTGAAGAGGGTGACTGACTGCTAAAATATAAGATTTTTTAATCTAGAGTCTAGTAAAGACCACGGTGTCCAAGATACTTGCTAAGCACCAGGAAAACAGTTTGAATGAGGAAAGGCCTTCCACTGAGGCCAATACCGACTTTGTGAATCAGATATTGGAATTATTTCATGGGAGTTTTAATTCAGCTGTCATAAAATTGTTCCAACAGTTGGTTACACATTTTCTTGAAACAAGTGAAAATAAAGATCTCAGCAAAGTAGAGCCAAGAGCGGTTCCTAATGAATTGGAATTAGAATGTGAAAGAAAGGGATCAAGAATGGCACCATAAGTTTTGGCTAAGCAACTGGAAGGAAATGTGGAGTTGGCCTTCGACTGAGATCTGGAGAAAGACTGAAAAGCTCGGGGGTTCAGTTTCAGATGTGTTGAGGAACGTTCTGGTCCTCTTCTTGTCCTCTGTGCTCGATTACATGCCTTATTGATTAAAACGAAGTCCTTACAAAAGCACTGAACAGTTGATCCATCTCTGGGAAACCAGTTAAAAATAAGCTTTACTAACTTGCATATTCCTTGTAACATGCAGGGACTTTGCTTTCTTACCTAACTTGAAAAATTCCCCCAAATGTCTGAATATTCGATTTTGCCTAAACAGTTTATATCCACTTATTTTATACTCTTATTTTTTCCCCTAAAGCAGTTATTTTCCAGATCATCTCCTCCTTTAGACCTAAAAACTGATTACTACAATTATGATTCAAAACCTATTTTCTGCTGCCCTGCACTGAGCTGGTAATTAGGTATAAATGCTTATTTCTTTTGTGTGCTTTGCCTTTTCGTTAACTGTTTTTTGGTTAAAGGACCAGAGGTTACATTATTGCCTACTGAATATGCTTATATTAACAATTGTAAAAAGTAAATTACTTTTGGGAGTATTAATGAATAGACACTTAAATTGCATAGTTAAATCTTTTCCATCCTTTACTAAGCAAACAATTGGATTATCTCCCTCTCTGTAAGAATTTAAGCAACAATTTATATGCCCTGTGGGGGTGGGAGAATACTTGTTTCAGAGAAAAGTTGGAAATCTGAATGGCTCGCAGCCCTTACAACTTCGTAATTTGTAGTATGATTATAAATATTAAAATCTAGATCACCAATCCAACATGCTTTTCAGGGAACACTAATGATTAATAGGTGCAACGTGAGTGATGGGAGTCGAGGATGAAGGAGAGAGATGCTGGTTTTCTGACTGCAAGACTTAGCTGCTGACGTGTATTCATATTTGAATATGGGGCGGGGATGAGGGGGTAGGTATTTGATATGGTGTTTGCCAAACTTGACAGAGAAACTTTTATTCCTTAAGGACTCCACAAGATGCCAATTTGGGAAACCCCAATTTAGAGTGTTAGCTAAATCCATTTTTGTTTCTGTGCTGCTATATAAACTTTGCATAATCCTATTGGAACTAAAGTGAATAATAGAGAAAGGAGCATATTGCTGGCTTTGAGGTTTCTTTTGCTAATTTATGTAACTTAAATGAGATAATTTAATTTCATTTAATTCAGAATTAGGTCTAACTTGTTATGGAGATCCATAAAATGTGGTTCTGAGTGGGAAGAAATTAACAGTACTCTACAGAAGTATCACTGAAAAAAAATCTGTTAATGAAGATAGTAACTTCTGGGCCCAAATAATAGCTAATGGCAGGAAACGTACTATTACAGGAATAATGTAGCATTTGGAGAACTATGTTAGTGGCATAGTAACAGAACACACTCCTTTTATAAATATAATTTACAATGTAACCTCATACTGCCAGCCTTCCGTAATTTTTAGTTTCAGTTTTTAAAGACCAGAATGTGCATGCAGAATTTAGCAATTGCGATAATTTTAGTACTAGTTATAAGTAATTAAGTTCACCAACACTAGTAGAAAGTTAGTAGCAAGTTTCCGAAAACTTGTTTCTCTACGAAGTACTTTAAGCTTGGGGTCAGTTTCTGGCATATAGTCCCACATTTAGAAAATAACAATGGGAATGTGCAGCTCTTAATTTAAAAATGAAAATTGGGCTTTTCTCGTGCCTGCCTTGAGAGGAATGGGGAGAATCCCTGTATTGATGCCTAGGGCAGACCCTGCTAAGTACTTGGCTTTGTGTCTCTATTTCTATAACATACTATGTGCTAAGAGCTTGCCTTTAGCACTTTTTCTTTCTGGGCTTCTTGCAGCCTTTCTGAGGGGGATGTTTCTAGCAGTTCCTTCCAGAGAAGTGGGATATGTTCGTGTTTTCTGGGGCTCTGTCTTCTTTTTTTGGTCTGTACTCTTAAGCTACCTCCTGTTCACTGGTGCCTCCTTACGGAGTACAGAGATTGAGAACTTAGATCTTGGAGTTCCGTATGTCCTGGTTCCAGTCCTGACTCTACCATTCACTGTCTGGCCCTAGAAAACCTGTCTGGGCCTCAGTTTTCCTAATTTATGAAACGGGGCTAGTAGTTTCTTAGCTGTTATGATAGGTAATGATATATATTACAAATGAGAGAATCCATGTAAAGTTCTTAGCAGCGTGCTTAGCAAATGGTATGCTGTCAATGGTGGTTGGTGTTGTCTTCATCATCTACATGTTGACCCCTTCCTTGAACTTGATATTCCTGTCTAATGTCCTCCTGTAGATCTCTGTCTGGATAGTTCATGGAAATCAATATTTTGGAAATCATTGTTTTCAAAACACCACCATGTGTCTCCTGTCTCAGTTTTCTACTAGCTCTTTGTCATGTAGCGCCCCTCTTTTGATAGTATTGTTATTTACTCAGTAACTGCTGCCAGAAATCTGTCATTCTTTCATCTGACCCCCAAGCTGATCATTCACTACACCGTCAATTTTTTTAAACGATTTATTTATTTGAGAGAGAGAGTGCACATGTGAGCATAGGGGAAGAGGCAGAGGGAGAGAGTCCCAAGCAGACTCCAGAAGGATCGCAGAGCGTGACATGGGGCTCGATCCCACACCCCCAGGATCACCATCTGAGTTGAAACCAAACCAAGAATCGGTCTCTCAACTGACTGCACCACCCAGGTAGTGGGTGGTCTCAACCACCACTACCCAATGTAGACCACTACATTGTTAATTTAAGTATCTCTGTTACCTCTACTGTATTGGTTTAGGTGCTTGTCACCTCATGCTTGGGCTAATGTAACTTCCTAACTGGCCCCCATTCATTCTTTAGCCCATCTTTTACCTTTCTCACCCTCTAGCTACTTCTCACCCTCTGATTTTTCACACCAGCAATACCAAATAGCTTGTAGTATCCAGCACAAACCATGTTTTGACTTGGCTGTAGGCTGTTCCACACACTCCTACAAATTTCTGGAATTTTCCCCTTGTTGGCCTGAAAAATGTATTCATTTTTATAAATATATAAAAGTGTTTCTGTCTCATAGAGGCTTCCTCTGACTACCTTCCTATCTGCAGATAATAAATCATTGGTATTATACTGTTTTAATTCCTTGTTCTATAACATTATACTAAAATCATGTATATTATGTACCAACAGTAATCTGTTAAGATTAGGTGTTTCCTGAGGACAGAAATTGCTTTATTAATCTTTTATTTGTTCTTTGTATTTTTTTTTTGTCTTCCATGGGGGAAAATGAAGTAAATAAAATGTGCAAAGATCAATAGAATCTTTTAATGTCAGTGCTTCAATATCCGATATCTTGAAAGTTCTTTATATATTTAGCTAAAAAGGCCTAAATATGTACAACCAAGTCATAATTCTTACTTGGGGTGTGTTTATTTTACAGTTCTTCATATGTTTTTTCCTTTCCTTCTTCCCTTGCTCTTCCTGTTTATCTATCAAAAAAAAATATTTTCTCCTCTTAGCAAGTCTCCTTGATACACACTCCATCATATATGAGCTAACAAAGACTTAGAGTCCATATCCTTCTACTATGGCCCTAACCCTGACCCCTCAAACATATGCACACGTGTGTGCACATGCACACACGCACACACACAACCTATCAGTCAAGTTTTCCAGAACTTTCAGATTAGCAGAAATTGCTTATGTATACTCTGTTGTCAGTCCTCTAATAAAAGTGGTGAATATATCCTGCGTAGATTCAGACCAGAGAATGGTGTGCTACATAAAATCTAAAGAAAGGTCTACTAAACTTTTCACTGAACTATCAAGGTTTGACAGAGGTACTAATTATGCCAGTATAAGTACCAAGTTAGTAAATGTTGGTCTTAACTCTTTGAATTACTCAGCTTTGACAGTTGAGCTAGATTTGTTCTATTAGCTTATTGGAGATCCACTGCCAAATTCTCAAATAAGCCTCCCCTTTCTCTTTTCAAGGAACAATCTGAATTATACTGAGCTTAATTCTTCAAAGTGTCAGGTCTTTCATTGTTAACACTTAGGCAACAGATCCTGAGACTTTGATTTTAATAATTTTCCGTCTGTGTTTCTTTAGTAGTAGCTATGATTAGGCAAGCTCTTTTCCTTTGGTTTAGTCACTGTGGCTAAAGTAATCCAGCTTGGTATAAGTGTGTGTTGGAGGTGGGGTGGCAGCAGAAGTATTAAAGAGAAAAGCAAGTGTCAGAACAACATTCCTGTCCTGTCACTGCCAGAAAACTACAGGAAGACAAGGAAAGAACTTCTTGATAGAATGATATATATGAGCTCTCCTTTAGTGGCAATGACTAACGATGTTGAAATAAGACGAAAAGACCACTATTACCCTTATTAAGTATTTTTATATATATTTGTGTGTTTATAGAATGTAGTTAAGACTTTATGCTTACTGCTAATGTCATTATATTTGTAATTTGTTTCCTTTTTACCCACCCACCATTTATTTCCCTCAACTCACATCAGAACTGCATAGAAAGTTGCAGGGAAGTACAGACTTAGTAAATTGGTCGAGAAAAAGCTAGAAGTGCCGTAATTTTTCGTTTTATAGACCTGTGTAAAATTATGTGGTGTGATAAATCTATCAGTGGCTTTGCTCATTCCTCGTTTGCTTTTGATCCATCATTCACCAAATACTTATGAGGGTCTAATATATATCAGGTACTCATTGAGTGTATATTCTAAAAACATGTAACATAATACTGTGTATTATAAATATACATTACATAATTACACCTGTGTGTACACATATGCACACATGCACACACAGGTGATACTCATTATTTGCCGTAGTTATGTTCTATGAAGTTGCTCCAAACACTGAATGAATGCTGAACCATTGCTCCTAGGGGAAAGACAGGGTTAGGCTCCTGTGAGCCTTTGGTCACATTTTCAACTAATCAGTACATAACTTGTCTTATGCGTATTTTGGCCTGAAGATACCTTATTTCACATATATTGTTGATTAACATTGAATCAGTACTAACAGCTCTGTAATTCATTCTTGAATGAAGCTTATCTCACACTCAGATTTTCTCCTTAAGGCACATCACAGCCTTCTTGCACTTAGGAATGCTAGACAGCCCTTCAATGTTACCCTTAAAGGCCATTTTAAACAGTGAAATGACCAACAAAAAGCACAAAATGTAAAAAATGCACTAAATGGCAAAGAGGATACTTGCTTACAGTATGACAACTGAAACGAGAAGGCTGAGTGTCACTTTGTTCACCCTTAGCTGGTAACATCCACATCAGACAACTCAAATATTTTGCTGTTGGGCGTGTGTGTGTGCATGTGTATGTATGACTGTGAAGGTGCGGTGAATATTGATTTTAAGTTACAAATAAATGTTAGTGACCTCATAAATACAAATAATGAGGATTGACTATATCAACTATGTATGTGTAAATATATATATGTATTTGTTCTTGGTCTTTACTTCCCCCATCTGTTTGTTTCCTTTTGTTAATTGGTGTTTCTTTTTCTTCATGTTTTTCCTATGTCCTTGTGGTACATTGCATAATTTGTTATAAAGCAATGAACCTTCTAGACCTGTGATATGGACAAGAAGCTCACACAGTTACAATGAACATAATTCATACTAACTTTATAATGTTTGAGATATAAACATTGGTTTCATTTATGTATATCAAGTCACTTAAAATAATTTGTACAGATATGTAAACAAAATTAAGACCTTTGATTAGCAAGATCTTAGAGATATACCTCTAAGCCATTAAAAACATTTTTTTTAAACTAGGAAATATACGTACGGAGGATTATATTAAGTATGTGTGTGTATTAATAACAGTGGAATGGAAACTCATGAATCCGTCATCCAGGTGATGAAATGGAATATTACTGAGTACCTTTAAAAGCTCCTTGTATGCCCCTTCCCCAAAACAACCACCTCCCCCGCCAACTGCTATCCTGGCTTTGATGTTAAAAGGAATTTTGGTTTTCTTTATAGATTGACCACCTAGGTATGTATGTCTAGAGAGGATATTATTTAGTCTTTAAAAACTGAGTAGTAAGGACGAACTTAGGTCTGTAAGGAAAGGCCAATATTACCAGTATTGTATGAAGATTCTCAGAAGAAAAACTGAAGAGAGCCTCTTGTTCAGAGTCTGGCTTCAGATACCCTGTGAATGTATAGGAGCCCCGTCTGGCAAGTCAGTTGGCAGGGTCCCAAGTAAATCCCGCGACACGGGGCCCCTCACAGGTCGGACGTCAGTACTGTAGAATGGGGGCTGCTTTACTGGGCTGCAGGGATATGGTCAGGGGGCTTGGGCTGCTCTACACTCTCTTGCTTTTCAGTGCACTGAGACCTACCTCCAGCTCTCAGGAATATGCCAATTGCTGCGGAGCGAAATGACGGTCTTCTGCTAATCCAGGCAGCAGAGAAGAGCAGAAATCTTAACAGTCCCTGGTCAGAAAAAGCAAAACAGAAGAATCCGGGCCCAGCACACCCACTCCTCCTTGTTTTGGGGTCTAAAAGGGGGTCAGTGGCAGTGGGAATCTTTGACAGCTCACAGGTCGGACTGGTTAACCTCTCCTGCTGTCAGCCTGATGTCTCCATTATACTCCTGGGGGCTCCTTTTATGCATCTCCTGTGTTGGGTCTCCCCTTTGCTGTCTCTTGACTTCCTTTTTGCTGATCTAGTCTCTTGTTTTGGCAAACGTATCTTAAAATCATTTCTTCAGGTAGTATGCGTTGCAAGTAACTTACCGAGCGCTTTCCTGTCTGCAAGTGTCTTTGTGATTATTGATTTTTCTGACTGGATATAGAACTAAAGGTTAGAAATTTCCTCCATAATTTTGAAGGTGTTGCTCTGCTGTCTTCTTTTAGTATTGCCATTGAGAAATCAGAAGCCTTTCTGCTTCCTGATCTTTCTGTGTGAACCATATGATCCTCTCCTCCCAGCACACCCTTCCTTCCACTTCTAGAAATGGAAAATCTGGCCCATGATGCTTTTAAGTTCCATAGTGGCATGCGTGGACATGGGTCTATGATCTGTTTTGTCGAGTATTCGGTCCTTTTAATTTGGGCAACTCATGACTTAAGTTCTGGGAAATTTTCTTGGATGATTCTTTTGTGTTCTTCCACTCCATTTCTTTTGTTCTTTTTGCTTTACTTTCTGGGACGTTTCCTCAAGGTTATCTTCTAGCTCTTCTATTGAGTTTTAAATTTCTTAAGGTGTTTCTTTTTCAAGAGCCCTTTTCTTATTTTCTGAAAGTTCTGCTTTTGTTTCATAGTTATAATAGCTTTCTGAGGATATTCATGGTAGTTTGAAGGTTTTTTTTTTTTTTTTTTTTCCGGTTTAGTCTTCTTCCTTTAGGTTGCTCTTTCAGTTTTGTGATCTCTATCTTCCAAATTACAGACCTATTCTTCAGATATCTTGGAAGTTTGGAGGTGTACTCATGAGTAGGAATAGAGCAGTGGTTCTCAACCAGAGCCAGTTTTGCCCCCCAGGGGACATAGGATAATGTCCAGAGACATTTTTGGATGTGAAAACTTGGTCAGGCGGTACTTGCTTTTAAGCATCCTACAATGCAGAGGACATCCTCGCACAACAAAGAACTCTCCAGGCTTTCAAAATGTCAGTAGTGCTGAGGTTGGAAATCCTGCAGTAGAGGGACTGAAAGCTGAGAACTCTGCACTTGTGGGCGGAGCTCGTCGAGCAAGTCCAGTCATTATCTATAGGTCTTTCTTTCTGGCCTGGTCAGATATACAACAAAAATCTCTCTCCTCCTGCCTGAAGGCTAAAGCTCTAGCTTCTAACATCCCCCCTTTAAGGGGAAAAGGGATGGGGCTGTCTGCATTCAGTTTGTGTGATCACTCCAGCTCATCGCTTTCCATTTCCCAGTACCGCTTCCTCAACTGCCTTCTGCCCCCTTCTCAGACCCTGTGTTTTACCCTCTTTAGAGCGGGTCTCTGATAGAATGACAGCAGGGCAGTTGCA
Source organism: Nasua narica (assembly GCA_028533885.1). Lineage (NCBI taxonomy): Eukaryota > Metazoa > Chordata > Mammalia > Carnivora > Procyonidae > Nasua > Nasua narica. The sequence goes on along the minus strand of CM052801.1, from coordinate 32,160,834 downwards.
CAGTGGAGTGTGGGTAGGGAGGGGGCCTAGGGCTCTAACTGCTGCTCTAGCGATTTCATTCAAACCTGTTCTTTTAGCCCCACCCTCTAGTTCCAGGGTTATCCAGTGCTGCCAGCTCGAGAGTTTCTGGAGGATTCTGGAGTGTAAATGGGTTTGGTGTATGAACTTGACTTATTTTCTCTTTGCACTTCAGCTTTCCTGACTCTAAGTCAGTTACCACTACTCCCCCACTGCTTTTTTGCTTCCCAAATTTGAATATTACTATTGTCGCCTCTAGTTTCTCCTAGGCCTTTTTTAAAAAGTGATAGCCCCTTTAGTATCATTTTAGTTGGGTCTGGGGAGGAAAGTAAATTAGATGCATTGTATTAAATCTGTTATCCTGGAAACCATCATACTATATTCTAGCCTGATTTCAGCCTTAATTCTAGTCTCCTCTTCTGAGGTATTCACTTTTGGTATCAAAATTGTTCATTTCTAGGGCGCCTGGGTGGCTCATTCGGTTAAGCATCGGACTCTTGATTTCAGCTCAGGTCATGATCCTCAGGGCCCTGTGTCAGGCTCTGTGCTCAGCAAGGAGTCTACTTAAGGATTCTCTACCTCTCCTTCTGCCCCTCCTCTCTTTCTCCCAAAATCTTTTTTTTTTTTTTTTTTGGAATGCTCATTTCCTAGATTTAACCTTTCTTCACATAAATGAAAACCAGAGGAGAGGACTCTGTGACTGCGTAGAGTCACAGCTGCATTCTTTTCAAAACCTTAGGCCATGGTACGTCAATATTATTCAGTTGCAACATATCCTAGTTTCATTGACCTTTTACTTAAAAACAGAATTCTACAAGCTGCCACCTACTTCAGGTGGAACTTTCCGCCACAGTCCTCATCAAAATTCATTATTCTAAAAGAGCTGAACAAAGAACACCTATTTTATCAAATCTGAAATGCTATTAGTTATCTTATTTCATTTTAATTAACATGCTGGCCAGAATTAGTAGAAAAATGAGAACAATAATAGCTTACGATGACTTACTACTATCCGTCAATATTTTCCCCCACATAAATACTTGGGAATCAGCTGTACCGTAGACTTAAAAAGTAAGGATGAAATTTCAAGCATGGAAGAGTTTCGGCCAGATGAATAGCCATTAGGCCTCCTGAATTTTTGCTGTTCCTTCAAATATCATTCAAGTATAATAAGTATAAAACAATTACTGTATTACACATACTTTATTACACTCTCTCTTTTTAAGATGGGAAACCAAGCCAGAGTATTCAGAGTATTGCCTGCCCATCTTCAACCTACCAACCAAATAAAGGTGCTCAAATCCTGTATACTCATTTAAATTTTTATCAGTTTCCACTGAGTTTCTGGTTGATGGATTAAATCATAAGAAAAACTTAAGGTATATTCCAGTGTATTTTTTTACATACTGAATTTGATTCACTTTTGCTAACTCCGTGAGTGCCATTGAAATGCTTTACTTTCTGACCTGTCTTCAGGTCATCAGTTAATAAATTCATTTTCTTTGCTTCATATCATAGAATTAGCCTAAAGAATTGAGGATAGACTTAAAAAGCCTCTCCCCCCCACCCCCGCATTCCCTTTTCTCTACTTTTTGTGTAGCTTTCTTCATTTTACTATTACTAAAAGGGCAGGGAGAGAAGCTATGCTTTTCTTCCTCACCTTTTTTCGAACAGGAAAAAGTAAAAAATTGACTCTATTGTCCATGAATAATCCCACATACAGATCTTGGAAAATTTCCAAAAAGGTGTAGTGAATTGAAGCACACTACACAAATGTATATATAAATAGAATCCCAAGGGCTTATATGTGGACAAAAACCAATTATAATAAGCATTTCCTAAAATTGCTTGCTGTTGTCAAGATAAGTAGTCACAAGTAAGACATCCAGATTGAGAATGAAAACATTTGTGGGAGTCCTTCCTTACTTTGTTATATTGTCTTCTCTTTGAGCAAAATCTTTGAACAGTTTGGAGTGGTTCTTGAAAAGGCCCTCTTTCTTCGGAGTTCCAAAAGGCGCGTTTTGTTTTGTTTTTTTTCCTTCCAGGTGAGCTTTGTTAGGTTGCTTGAAGAGAGAAATTTGAGGCTATGGTATAATTGATCTCCAAATGATGGCATGGTGAAATCAACTAATTCATAGGAGGTTAGAGAAATGTTTAAGTCTGGGTTAGATTATATTCTTTTCCTTGTCTCCTAATTGGGAGAAAGACAAACTCCTTTAAGGCAAGCCAGGATCACAAGTGCCCCAATGTAAATGAAGAACTTACCTGCTAACTGACCATGGGCATCCACATGTACTGTTTTTACCTGTAAAAGCTAATGAGGGTGTTGTTTTTCCTGGTGGGGGGGATACACATGTGTATACATGTACATGTATTTAATGACTTAAATTACGCTTGCTTTCAGCTAAATTGCTATAGTGCTGTTGTATTCCGTATTATTCAGTAGTCAATTCAAGCGTGTCCATGTACAAATCAATCTTAGGATTATCTTTGGTTCAGATACTTATTTGATAACTACTAATCACAAGGAACTGTCTGTGCCCGTGTGTCTGTGTATGTATGTAATGTATGGTCCCGGGCATTGGTGTTTATCAATCATCTCAGTTGATTCAATTGTATGGCCAGTATTGAGAGCCACCAAATTAGAGAACTGCATGACTCTCAGATGAGTAACCCAGTGGCTCTTCTGGTAGAAAGTACTTCCTTTCCTATGGTAATTTAGAACAATTCTAATTTGAATTTTAAGGAAGATAGATTTCTCTGTAACTTCTGGTGAGACTGGAGAGGTTGTTGGAGGCAAAATCATGCAGTGCTTTCTCTTTGTGAAGTTCCTCTTCAACTCTTTTGGCCAGATTTTACTGGGGTGTATTTTCCTATCTGGGAATTCTTTATGTGTTTTGATTCTTAACCAGATATATGCATTGAAAATACCTTCTTTCTCTGGGATTTTGAGCAGAAGCGCAAGATCAGATTTCCATTTTTAAAACATGACTCCAAGAATTAGTGGGAGAAACAAGTTCTTCAGCAGTCCTGGTAGCAGGTGGTAGTAGATTAGACCTAGGGTATGATACATGGAGAGAGGTAGAGAGGATTGAGAGAGAATCTGAGAGAAAGTCAGTAGGACTTGTTAGTGAAGATTGGGTAGATGGTGGGTAAGGTGAAAGTGGAAGAGGTCAAGAATGACTTAAGTTTCTGCTTCAAAAGGTAAAAACTTTGTATATTACCACTGTGATTTCTTACTCTAAGATGTTGATAATATATGTAGAATATTACAAACATTATTTGCCTTGAATATAAGAATACTAGTTAGAATTTTCTTAAGTCATTTTGAAATGCAGATTTGTTTTCTCTTCTGGTTTAATAATTTATGAATTATTTACCTCGTGGATTATAGAAAAATATGTTCAAAATTATGGTACTTAAATTTGATCTTAAACTACAGCCATAGTAGATACCGAAATATCAGTAAGATGTTGATGGGGACATTAATTAAAAGCAATGAATTAAAACTTGGCCTTTTTCTTTTTTTTTCAAAGGGGTCCCTTCAGTGTTGTACGAAGATGTATCAACAGAGAAACTGGGCAACAATTTGCTGTAAAAATTGTTGATGTAGCCAAGTTCACATCAAGTCCAGGGTTAAGTACAGAAGGTAAGAGATGGATTTCAAGTAAGTTATTTGATGTCTGGCTTTACTTCATCTCCAAAATCCATTTATCAACCTAACTTTCATCTGGGGGTGGGGAATTGGTGGGTATAATGTAGTGGGAAGTGGGTGGAGATAGTTTAAATTCCATTCTAGTTTGTCAGTTCTAGAACATGGTATTTGAAAGATAGCTGGAGTTATTTATAGTTACAGAAACACATAAGATTGCTCTAGGCCTATCGTTTTTGACTAGGAAGAACGTGAAATCTGGATATATATATTTGTAGGGTCTAATTTTGAGTCCTGTGGTACAGAAGATGGGAAGGGAAGGGAGGGAGGGGTAATAATGGCAAAGATATGATAATTGCAGGTTCAAAAGAAACTGGGATGAATTCCCTCCAAATCCATAGCTTACACCTTTATGATTATGGTCTAATAGGACTAAAAGACTCCTATATCATGTTTGGCTTAAGTCACTTAGAGTGTGTATGTGAAAATTGGAAAGTTCAGTATGGTTATGATGTGCAGGACTTAAACTTTGGTTTTAAGACCTTGATATGGTTAGTCATATTTATATGTAAATGTTTTTAAACAGTAGGTAAGCGTTTTAAAGTTATCTATTTTTTATATAGCTTAACTCCTAGCTTCACGTAGCCACAGTATGCATGTGCTCCTACTTCAGCTGGCACAATTGATTGTATTTATTTTGCTAATTTTCCCTGTCTTCCAAATTCAGGCTTTTTAACAGTCCAGTAAAAGATGTCCTCCTTTAGTCTTTTTTTTTTCCCCCAAGAACAATGCAGTTGATAGTTGAAGTTGGAAAAGCTAAGGCAGAGTAGCCTATTTATATTTTATCCAGTTATCCTAACTTTGGAAAGTAGAATCCCACATTCTGTGAGCTCCAAGTTAATCTGTTTCTGTAGGTCTTTTTTCAGGATCATTGCTTTTAAACTTTTTTAACCTTTTGAATTATTATTATTATCCATATACTGATTATAGAAGATTCTTAGAAGTTGTTACTCACAAGAAGCACTGATTTTTTTTTTTTTTTAAGTACTTTAATCCTTAAAATGTTATGGCAAGATTCAGAGGTTTTAGATCTCATGGTTTCATTCTCTGGAATTGGCTATTACTACTTTTTAATCTAAATTTATGAATTTAGCAGAATTTAAAATTTACTTCCAAACAGGCTTTGCAACTTAATTATGTTTCCTAAAACTTAGCTGGATTTAAGTTTAATATACTCTATTTGATTTTCTATACCTCAGTTGTTAACTGATAAAACCTTCCTGGGTCTTGAACATAGTTTATTAGAGCTATAGATGTGTTGAATCTTTATTTCTCTTAAATGTTCTGTTACTGTTGATAAACTTAGAGTCTAGTTTAAAATCACAAGTCTAAATCAGTTACTCAGTATACCAACTTTATATTGATTTAGCTCATTTTTATATCTAATTCTGAATCTCTCCAGGCTAAAGACATTTTTAGGGAGGCAATTGATTACTCTCTCAGGTTGCTGAGCTTGTTTATTGACAGATTTCTTCAGCAAGGGATCTCTGGCACTGTAGACTCAGACTGCCGAGCTGAACCTTTTTTTTCTAATTGTCACCTAGTTAGAGAGTCAAATGCCAAACTTCAAAAAAAAAAAAAAAAAGGTGAGGGGAGATGGAGAGGGTTGGCATGTAGTCCGTGTCTGAGGTTGTCTTGTGTTTACCTAATATATGGGAGCCTGTCACTGAAATTATAGTTCATTCCTTCATTGTTTTGACATTGTTTTGCTATATAAACGTCTTCAAGTCCCGTTCTGAAGACAAGGCCAGGTCACTTCATTTATCCTATAGAAGGGCCACAACCTATAGATAGTAAATGGTATCGGTTGAATTCTGCATATTACTCATGATTTTACTGGTTTTGATAAGGGTTCATTGTTACTCAAATGAAAATGTGCCACTTGTCCTTTATGTTTATGGCACCAAAATGTAGTTTTCCCGTCTTTAGCACAGTGACCAAGAAGCAAAATCAAAAGCCCATCTCTATTACCCATCCACCTTTCCTTCCTTCCTTCCCTTCCTTTCCCTTTCTTCCTTTCCTTCCCTTCCTTTCCTTCCTTCCTTCCTTCCCGCCTCCCTCCTGCCCTTCCTTCCCTCCAGTGGTGTTCCCATATCCTCTTATTGCTCATGTTGACACTATCTTACTAACCTGGACACATCTTAAAATATTTTATTTCTAAAAAAAAAATCTCTAATTTCCCCTTCCCAATGTCTTTTAACTCCTTTCCAGTCACTGAAGGCAAAACATCTTATCCCTTTTGCCCTTCCAGTCCATTTACAAACTGTTAAGATCCAAAAATGACCTCATTCATGGCTAAGTGTAGGAGATACTATATTAAGAAGAAACAGATTTTGAGGTGAAATTTAACACAGTAAAAAGGCATCCATAAGTTTAAATATCTGGAAAGAGAAATTATTATTTTAATGGGAAAAATAGAAAACAGATATTCAAATAATTACATCTTCAGTGGAGAATCAAGAATTTAAAATATTAGAACATAAAAGTGGTCTCCAACTAATAAATAGTATTTCATTTCAAAAGAGAAGAGAATTAACAGTAAATGCAGCTATTTCTAGGTATGGAAAGAGCCTCTCAAGCAACACATAATTTAAAATCTGTTCTTTATTTTTCCATTCTTTAAATTTATTTTTATTTAAATTTTGCTTAGTTAACATATGTAGTATTAGTTGCTAGAGTAGAATTCAGTGATTCATCACTTCCATTTTATTTTTTAGTTTTTGTCTTTGCGGTTTATTTGACCTTATCATTGCCTCAATATTTTTTCCTGTTTTGGTGCATTTGTATTCAAATATATTACTGAGTAAAATGAGTTTTGTAAAGGGTCACCTGAGGTCCTAACATACGCTCTTTACTCAGATCATTATAATACGAAGACATACAAAGAGCACCTCCTTTTAAGAGGCTTACAGTTAGTCTTCAACCATTGTTTCTAACATTGTTTTATAAGAACATGTAATAAATTCTAAATACATAATTTACAAATTAGCTTTTGAAATACTGTATATTAGTTGGAGACCACTTTTATGTTCTAATATTTTAAATTCTTGATTCTCCACTGAAGATGTAATTATTTGAATATCTGTTTTCTATTTTTCCCATTAAAATCATAATTTTTTTCCAGTAGGGGTTCTTAATTTACAGGTTATGGGATATCCAAGAACCCCTTAAATTATAAGCTCAATTATAGATACATGTTCATTTTCCTAGGAAGGAAGTCCATAGCTTTTATTAGATTACTAAAAAGACATATTATTCCTAACTGGTTGAATTTCTTCTTTCACATGTGTGAAAAAATGAAATTGATGCTTATGAACATGAGATGAATAACAAGTTTTTATTAAATGAAAGCTGGCTGAATTTATATTAGGATATTACTTCTGATCAGAGGATATTTTCATACATGCATACACAGCCTCCATTAATGAAATTCTTTGAATATCTTAAAACTTTTAATTCACATTTTATCTTTTATATTTATATCTCTTTATCTCTGCTAACCCACTAATTAAATTTGACTTTTTTGTTTTAAAAATAGGTATCAAAATTAATTTAGGCAAATTGTTATAAGGAAATTTTAAGGAATATAAGATATATAGAGTTGGACACTGAATTGACAGTTCTGAGATCTTAAAGGGATTCAAATCTTTATTCAATTTTAAAAGTTCAAAAAGGCAGTTTTTATTTTGGAAGAATATTGTCTTCTAGAAAGAATATAGATTGCGTTCCAGTTTACCTAGTCTCTAAGAATATTTCGTTCTGAAAGTCCCAGATAGCAGATGATGTCAGCAAAATTGGAAGAGTAAGGACCTTTGACAATTCTCCTCTCCATAAAAGCAAGGGGAAAACTGGCAAAAATAGAATCAACTTTTTCAAAACTCTGGAAACTAACCAAAGGTTTGCAACTATGCAGGAAGAATTTATTCAGGAAAAACCACTGATTCTTGCTAAGAACAGGGAGCTTTGGCATTTTAACTTACCCCATTCCCACCCCCTTCTCAGCAGTTCCATGGTAACCCTGAAAAAAAGTTCACAATCATGGTGAAAACCAGGAGGTGGGCAGCCACCAAAGGAGGCAGAACAGGGATGAAATTCCTTGAAAGCCTCATGCCCATGAAATTGTCATTATCTGACTTGTCTGGTAGTTCCCTGGAAGAGACCCCACTTGGAAGGCTTGTCTTTATTTGGTCTGACTCAGAGATTGCCTACTGCAAAGTAACTTTTGCATGGGGGCATTTGTTGAAAATTTTTAGAGGCAGTTTAATTTCACAGCTACCTGAGGTCATAGAGTAGCATTTGGGTCAAACAAAGAGCTAATCTAAAAGCTTAAAAAGAAAAACTGGGTAGTGAGAGGTCTATAGGGACTCTGAAAAAAAAACAAACATATTTGTGGGAATGAAGAAAGCCATGCACATGCTCTGCAAAGACCTAACAAGGCCTTAAGCTCTCAGCTCTGGCCAACTTTGAGGCTGTGCCAGTAGGAATTGAATGCTAAGGCAGAGTTGTCAACTCCCTGAGTGTTGAAGGTATGCCCCAAAACATACACAGCCCCTGCAATAACCAGACTAACCAAGCAGAGAATTAGTGGCCACACACAACAAAGAATGCAGACTTTATAGAATTCATTCCAAAAACTTAGCTGAACAAGTAAGAACGAAACCCTAGAAGAAGGGAGAGTCTAACTTCCAGAGTTGACACATTATTTAAAACATCTAATTTCCAACAACAACAAAAAAATGAGACAAACAAAGTAGGGCTCATTAATGGGGGGGAACAATCAATAGAAATTATTCCTGAACAAACTGAGTTGTTGGACTTACTAAAAAAAGAGCTTATTTTTTTTTTTTAAGATTTTATTTATTTGACAGAGCATGAGAGAGCACACAAGCAGGGGAAGCAGCAGAGGGAAGGGGAGAAGTAGGCTCCCTGCTGAGCGGCAGACACTTCACCAACTGAGTCACCCAAGTGCCCCTGGAAAAGAGTTTAAATCAGCTATTTTAAATGTGTTCAAAGAAATAAAACTGTAAAAAACTAAAGGAGACTGAGAATAATCTCACCAAATAGAAACTATCACTAAAGAGAAATTATAAAAAGAACCAAATAGGAATTCTGGAGTAGAAAAGTACAATACACAAAAACAGTTTTACTAGAGGGACTCAACCGAAGATTTGAGCAGACAGAGTTAGCCGTCTTTTTTTTTTTAAAGATTTTATTTATTTGAGATAGAGACAGTGAGAGAGAGCATGAGAGGGGAGAAGGTCAGAGGGAGAAGCAGACTCCCCGCGGAGCCAGGAGCCCGGTGTGGGACTCGATCCCAGGACTCTGGGACCATGACCTGAGCCAAAGGCAGTCGCTTAACCAACTGAGCCACCCAGGCGCCCCGGAGTCAGCAGTCTTGAGGACAGGGCCGTTAAGATTATTTAGGTTGAGGAACAGAAGAAAAAAAGGTTGAGCAAAATTAACAGAGCCTCACACACCTGTAGGACACCATCAAGCACATGAAATATGTATAACTGGATTCCCAGAAGGAGAGGAGAGAAAGGGAGAGAATAGTAAAAGTAGTCCTTTAGGCTCAAAAGAAAACACTAGATAGTAACAAACTATAAGAAGAAATGGAGCGGTAAAGGTAATCACATATGTAAATATGAAAGACAGCACACATGTATTTTTGATCGCAACTTTTTTCTCCTGATTTAAGAGATCACTGCGTAAAGCAACCAAGAACAAAGTTGATAGACTGACATTACTCCAGTACTTAATTTAGAGTTACAATAATCAAGACAGTGTAGTATTTGTGAAAGAAAAAGCAAACAGATCAGTAGAAAAGAGAGCCCAGAAATATATCCACACAGATATGGCCATCTGATCTTTAAGTAGCAAAGGCAATGGAGAGAGGATGGTCTTTTCAACAAGTGGTGCTAGTACAACTGGACATCCACATGCAAAAAAAAAAAACAATGGATCTAGACTTTTTTTTTTTTTTTTTTTTTTTTTTCAGAAAAATTTACTCAAAATGCTTTTCTCAGAATGGGAACAAGGCAAGGCTGTTCATTCTCACCATTCTTATTCAGCCTAGTGCTGGAAGCCATCACAATAAGGCAGGGAAAGGAAGACCTAGAAGCCTATGTACAAAATCTCAAGGATCTAAAAACTTCCAGAACTAATGAGTTCATCAACTATATAAGATGAACATACCAAAACCAATTATATTTCTGTTTTTCTATATACTTGATAAAGAACACTTGGAAACCACAGCTAAAAACATTGTGCTATTTGCAGTTGCCCAAAACAAAATGAAATTCTTAGGTATAAATCACACGAAATATCTATAAGCCTTGTAAAAACTATAAATCTCTGAGGGTGCCTGGGTGGCTCAGTTGTTAAGTGCCTGCCTTCGGATCAGGTCATGACCCCAGGGTTCTGGGATTGAGCCCTGCATCGGATTCCCTGCTCAGCGGGGAGCCTGCTTCTTTCTCCCTCTCTCCCTGCTTGTGTTCCCTCTCTCACTGTGTCTCTATCAAGTAAATAAAAATCTTTAAAAAAAAAATCTCTGATGAAGGAACTCAAAGATCTAAATAAATGGAGAGACTGTCTTTTTTCCACTGGATATTTTTGCCTGTTTTGTCAAAGATGATTTGACCATAGAGTTGTGGGTCCATCTCTGGGCTCTCTATTCTGTTCCACTGGTCTATGTGTCTGTTTTTGTGCCAGTACCATGCTGTCTTGGTGATCACAGCTTTGTAGTAAAGTTCGAAATCAGGCAATGTGATGCCCCCAGCTTT
>CM052801.1:32113800-32149822 GCA_028533885.1 Nasua narica | reverse complement strand
GGTCTTTTCTGGTTCCATATAAATTTTAGGATTATTTGTTCCATTTCCTCGAAATAAATTGATGGTATTTTGATAGGGATTGCATTAAATGTGTAGATTGCTTTAGGTAGCATAGACATTTTCACAATATTTGTTCTTCCAATCCATGAGCATGGTTTTTCCATTTCTTTGTGTCTTCCTCAATTTCTTTCATGAGCACTTTGTAGTTTTCTCAGTACAGATTCTTTGGCTCTTTGGTTAGGTTTATTCCTAGGTATCTTATGGTTTTGGGTGCAATTGTAAATGGAATTGACTCCTTAATTTCTCTTTCTTCTGTTTTGCTGTTTGTGTATAGGAATGCAACTGATTTCTGTGCATTAATTTTATATCCTGAGACTTGATTGAATTCCTGTATGAGTTCTAGCAGTCTTGGAGTGGAGTCTTTTGGGTTTTCCACATAAAGTATCGTATCATCTGCAAAGAGTGAGAGTTTGACTTGTTCTTTACCAATTTGGATGCCTTATATGTCTTCTTTTAAGTGAAATTTGACATCTGTTAGGCTAGCCATCCTCAAAGTCTGATACTTGAAAACTAGTCTCAACCAGAGGCCAGAGTGGTGTAGTGACAGATGTGTGTAACATGGAGAATGCGCCATCATGCTCACAGGGCGCAGTTTTGTATCCACTACAGTGTACAGATCAGAGAAGTCACAGAGCCCCCCTGGACTGAAAGGGGATGGGATGTAGAACTCACCTCTAAATAGGAGAGATGACAAAAAATTGCTGGCCACCTTTGTTATTTTTTTATTATGTTAACCACCATACGGTACATCATTAGTTGCCAATGTAGTGTTTAAGGACTCAGTTGCATACAACACCCAGTGCTCATTACAACACGTGCCCTCCTTAATATCCATCACCCGTCTACCCCATCCCCCTACCCCTCTCCCCTCTGAAACTCTCAGCTTGTTTCCAGGAGTCCATAGTCTCTCATGGTTTGTCTCCCTCTCTGATTTCTGCCCGCCTTCAGTTCTGGCCACCTTTAATCAGCTACGCCAGGAAATTTTTAAACTTTGTTGCCTTAATGTTTGAGTAGCTGGTGCCGCTTCATTCCAAAGTAGTACTAAAATTCTACCGTAGGATCAAATGTCCCCAATTCAGTATCATTTCAGGTTACAAATGACAGCAGTGAATAATTTGTCACTGTGAATAGACTAAAATAAAGACATATTGTGTTCTGCAATTAGAGACTAAAATCTACTCTGGCCCTGTTTGCTAAAACCAAATTTTCATATTTTTTTGTAAGCAAAAGATAAATTATTTTAGACAGGCTGTTTATTGTAATATGGTTTTGACACTCTTCTCACAAGAATAATACAAGGAAACAAGTAGTGATTACCTTTTGAACTGTAAAGTGCTTTTCATTTTTAGCAAGAGTTTTAGGTCTGTAAAACAGTTAGGAAGAATAGATATCTGTCTGTGATTGTTTAGGTAGCCACCAGAAGGCTCAAAAGCCCAGGAACACCTCATAAAACTCTCATGTTGGGAAATCCTCAGAACTGAGTGCAGAGCTAGTTTGATTTCATCAGAATAGGCAGGCATAGACAGCTCAACTAAAAAATTCATCAAATGGAGCATACTTGCTCTTACTGGTTTTATAATACATAGAAATCTGATTAAAAAATCTAAAAAAATCTAAAACCAACATCTCTCCTTTGATTCTATATGTGACCAGTTTAATTTCTATAATTTGAGGCAAAGAATTTGGTATCTAGAGTGAATATTTTTATCACTTTAGATAATCTGGTCACATCCGAGGCCTCTTAGAACCCAGTCAGAGCAGTTTGGGGTGGTTTTCCTGGGTGGGGATGGCATATCAGTCAAAGCCCAGTCAGGAGACGGAAACCAAACAGTAGTTTGAACAGGCAAATTTAATAAAAAGAATTATTACCAAGAAATTAGAATAGTAAGGAATTGGCTAGCGAGACTTGGAGAACTTCACAAAATGCAGAAATGGCAGACACAGAAACAGCCACTACCCCCAAGGGCTGAGGTGAACATTCCAGGAAGACGGCTGGCCTTCCTCCCAGCAGGGCTGAGGTGTAACCCTTATTGCAGAGGTCATGGCCGGGGTTCACTCTGCCACAGAGAAGCTTGCTGAGCTCTCATGCTGGTGGGACTTGGACATTTGCCCCCTGGAGCTCAGGAGAAGACATCCTTAGGGAGATGCCTCACTTCTGAACTTGCAGTAAGCTGACCAAGAAGGTGCTGGAAAAAAGCATTCACAAGAGGCGACCTACTAGTCGCGCTCTGCTGCAGAGTTGGCTGGGAGTTCCGTGGGACACTGGTTACAGGGAGGGTGCCCTTACCAGGAGGGCTGTGCTGCAAAGCCAGCTGCCCGTGGAAAGGTGCCACGTGTTCCTGGCCCCTGGGCCCTGTGGATAAACTGCACACGCAGCAAGAGCCTGATGAGAAAAACACTGGGACCAGGAGGGCAAACCTCTCTCTCCTCCAGTGTCCCTCCATTGCCCTCTACCAAGGAGGTTTCATTTTGTGCCGGCTGGAAAAATATTTAGAGTCCAGCTCCTGTAGTTCAGGGCAGGCAGTGACAGGTGCGTTTGGAGCCGAGGGAACGATGGATCGGTAACTGGCATGGGGGGAAGGTGCGTGTGGCAGTGAATATAGTTTTAATGAGCCTATTGTATTAAGCAACACCGTCCGTGATACTTGGCAGTGCTTTTCTTTTTCTCCTGTTCCTTATTGCCCTTAAATGATTAGTAACTAAATATTTCAAAGTAGAATTTTTGTATCGGTTATCGTCACTTCAGCAAAATGAAATTCTAAAAATCAAATCCTACCTGAAAAAAATCATCCACTTAAGTAGAATAGACCTGTGATTTGATTTAAGATATTAGATTAGTTCCATGTTCCATATTTGTTCCTATGATATTAGGATTTCACATATGTTACCTAAATAGGTTGCGTAGAATAATATTGAATGTCCAAATGAGTTTCTGTGAAAGCACTGTTACTACTCTATGCGATTAAAGTCAGAATGTTGCTCTGAAAATAAAACAAGTTTAAAGTACAATATGAGGAAGGGAGTGGTCAGATGCATCTCTTCAGTACCCTGCAGTAGGGCCGCTAATCCTTTGTTACTTTGACAACACCAATCTTATACCTCTCTCTTTTCCATTCCCATTTACCGGTGTCGCAATCACATCCTAATCTCCTCATCGCCCGACTACTGCAAGAATTTTCTTAGAAGGTTCTCTCCAGTCCCACCCTGTCTCTAATTTACTCTGCTGACTACTGGCATTTTTATCTTCCTTGATGACTCCTTTCATCATTTTTCCCTATCTTGGGAATATATAATTAATAATGGTTCTCCCTGTTGCCCTACTGCTTTAGGATTGAATTGAAATTCTGATATCTGATGTTCTGGTGGGTGGTACCTAGATCCACATTACCAGGCCAGTCTTACCTCCCAACACGAATCCTTTGTTAGATTTATTTAACAGACTTTTGTTAACTTACTACCATATGTCAGATGCTGAGAAGGGAAAAATGAACCTTCCATAAAGGGGAGGTCACAGCGCAGTCAAGGAGGCATGCGAATAAAAGGATAGTTACAGTGTGTGGAAGGTTAAATAATGCTCCCTCACTCCTAAATGGTGTTCCTGTCCTAATCCCAGAACCTGTGACTATGTTACCTTACGTCCAAAAGGGACTTTGATTAAGGATCTTGAGATGGGGAGATTATTCGGGATTATCTGGATTATTAATGTAATCACCAGGGTATTTATGAGAGGGAGGCAAAGGGAGATTTAATTACAAGAAAAGGCAGCGTGACCAGGGAAGCTGAGATTGGGGTAACACAGCCATGTGCCGAGGAATGTGAGCCGTCTCTAGAAACTAGAAGAGGCAACGAGCTGCTTCTCGCCCTGGAGCATCCTGGAGGAACCAGCCCTGCCAACACCTTAATTTGGTCCTAAAAGATCCATTGCAGACTTCCGACCTCCAAAACTGTAAATGAATAACTTCGTGTTGTTTTAGGCCACAAGGTTGGAGGTAATTTGTTATAGCCCCAGTAAAAAATTAACACACAGTGTAATAAATAGAAAAATGTAAGCATTCCCCCCTGTAGCACAGAGAGGAAAGCGACAAATTCTGTTATGACAAAATGAGGCTATTCACAAATCGACTTAGTGGGGTAGGACATCGAAAGTAAGGGAAAATGTGTGTAGAGATGCGGAGCAGTGAATTATTAGGAAGGCATGTTCAGGAAACTGCAAGCAGTGTGATTTTGTTGGAGTTGAGGCAGAAGGGAGGGTGAGAGATACCACCAGTTAGGGTACGAATGCCTTGTGAAAAGTCGTAAGAAGTTTGAACTATATTGTCCAGGCACTGGGGAGCCACTGGTGGGTTTTAGGTCAGAGTCACTCAGGTTCGTATTTTAGGAAGGCCAGTCAGGTAGTACCGTGGAGGAGGCTACATAAGAAGAGAGGACTAGCTAGGGAGTGGCAGTGATCCACACAAAGAGGTAAGTGCCTGAATTAGAACTCTGACAGTGGTGCCACATTTTGAGAAGTTGCATAGGCACGCCCCTTCTTTTATTCAAATAGACACTGTCCCCTGGTAGGAGGATCTGAGGTAATAAATGAGTCTTGCACATGTTGAGTTTGAGGAGTCTTTGAGATCTAAATATTGGTGATCAGTAGGCAGTTAGATATTTTAGGCTCAAACTTAGGACCGAGGTCAGAGCAAAAGAGAAAAGACTTGATAATCATCATCATGTAGGTAACAGATGAAATCCTGGAAAAAATATACGATGCTTAAAGACAGCAATGAAAATAAGACACAGTCAGGGTTAGGATCCTGAGGAACATTTACCTTGGAAGAAAGGATGGGCCAAGGCCAAGAAAGAGAAACCAGGAGAGGGAGAGAGGTAAGAAAATTATCTTCAGAGAATGCAGTCACAGCAGCTGAGAGAGAAGATTTTCTGTGGTTTCAAATGCTATAAAAAGGCCAAATAATGGAAGAACTGCAATGTCCATGAAATTTGCGAACATAGAAATCATTCGGAACCTTGACCAGAGCGCTTTCAGTGGTGTGGTGAGGATGGGAACCGGATTGTAATAGGCTGAAGAAAGAGTGGGTACCGAGGAAGTGGGGAGAGTAAATACAGAGTGATTTTCAAGAGGCTAGACTGGGAAAGGAGAGAGGGGGTAGCTAAGGGGCATGTGGAATGGGAGTTGAGATTAAGGGGGAAGGACGTCACCATTTTATGCTGGGGGAAAAGAACTAATAGAAGAGAGAAGGACGGACCAGTGGAGTGAGGTCTTTGATAAGCAGCAGGTGGAGGATGGGTCTAAAGCATAGATGAGGTGGGCTCTTCTTCCACTGAGACAGAAGGAAGTGGGGATACGGATAGAGCTTGGTCTACAGGCAAGAGGAGGGAGCAGAGGATGTCCCTCAGCTGATGGCCCAATTCTCTTGGAAGAAAGAAGGAAGAGCCACCTGCTGAGAACAGTGGTGATAGAGAGTGGAGAGAGTTGGTAATAGCACTTTTGAGGACTAGAAGGGAGTTGTGAGAAGAAATTGCTAGGTTGCTTCAAGGGCCCAGCTGAGGCCAGATGCAAGGAGCTTGTGGCAGTAACATCATCACTATGCTGATGGACCTCCCTTGGCGGCACTAATCAGTCTGCAACCGAGGAGATGAGAATTGTGTGGGTGGATTGCACCAGAGTAGGAGGTCTTATAGCACACGTGACGGATGAAGGAATCAGGAGCGCTTAAAGTAATGGCAAGACAAAAGACCACAGAGCTGGATGGGGACGCAAGTGTTCAGAGGTATAATAAAAATATTCTAGTGGGTCAGTCTTATCACCAGTCACAATAAGCTGTGTTGACACGAGTGTAAGAGCAACTATGTGGTACCATGAGTAAGGACAAGGGAGTTAGTTTTAGGAGGACTTGGGTTTAGGTTTGACCTTGGGGAAGTTACCTTTAAGCAAGCTTGAATTTTTACACATAATACGTGTTCAACAAATGTTTTTAAAAATGTGGAATTTGGGTGCCCGGGTGGCTCGGTTGGTTGGGCAACTGCCTCCAGCTCAGGTCATGATCGTGGAGTGCCAGGATCAGAGTCCCACGGCGGGCTCCCTGCTCAGCGGGGAGTCTGCTTCTCCCTCTGACACTCCCCCCTCTCTCGTTTTCTCTCTCAAATAAATAAATAAAATCAAGAAAATAAAAATTAAAAATGTGGAACTTAAGAAACAAAACAGATGACCATAGGGGAAGGAAAGGAAAACTAAAATAAGATGAAAATTGAGAGAGAGGCAAACCATAAGAGATTCTTAATAAGAAGAAACAAACTAAAGGTTGCTGGAGGAAGGTGGGTAGGGGGAAGGGATAATTGGGGAATGGGCATTAAGGAGGGCACTTGGTGGAATGAGCACTGGGTGTTCTATCCAACTGATGAATCACTAAATTTTACCTCTGAAACTAATAAAGTTTTTAAACAATAAAGTAAAATGTCAATAAATGGGAAAGTACAGCATGACCCATCATTAGACATGTCATTTGAGCACAAACAAAATCAAGAATGCATTTTCGTTTAGGACTAATAGGCAGTTCTGATCAAAACATTTTGCTTCACTACATGGTATCCTAGGTACTGTGGCTGCATAAGAAATTACCCCCAAACTTGGCGTAAAACAACTGTTTAATATGCTCACACGTTCTGTGGGTCATCAATTTGGACAGGGTACAGCAGGAATACAGTTTCTCTCTTCCTCAATGTCTGGGACATAAGCTGGAAAACTTGGAAGGCTACAGACTAGAATAATCTGCAGGCTTACTCCGCTTGCAGTTGATGCTGACTGTTGACTAGGAGACCTTAGTTGGGACTCTTGGCTACTCTTCATATGGCCTCTCCATGTTGAGAGGCTTTCTCACTCTGTGGCTGCCAAGTTCCAAGGGTGAATGTTGAGAGGGAGAAAACAAGTTGAAGTCAGACCATCCTCCGTGACTCGAGAACATGAAATACACCATGTCTTCGTGGGAAATGGTGTGATTCAGTTTGATACAACTTTCAAGTGTTTAGTCTGTTTTAGGTCCTTTACATTTCTATTTTGAAAATGAGTAAGTTTGTCAGTTTCTGCAAAAACATAGCATTTTGATTGGGGTTACTTTGAATCTATATAATTTGGAGAGATTGAAAATCTTAATATTATTTGAGTCCATAAACATAGTATATTTCTCCATTTATACAGCTCTTTACTTTCAGCAACATCTGCATATTTTTAAGAGTAGAGATTTTATGCATATTTTGTTAAATTTATTTTTAGGACCGCATGTTTTTGTAAATGGTACTTTTTATTTTTTATTTAACAGTTGCTGACAGCGTATGGAAAGAAAGACAGTTGATTCTCGTGTATTGATCTTACGTTCATCGTCTTGCTAAAATCATTAGTTCTAATAGCTTTTTAAAGATTCCTTAGGATTTTCTTTTTTATATATATAATTATTTATTTATTTGAGAGAGAGAGAGACACAGCGAGAGAGGGTACACAAGTAGAGGGAGTGGGAGTGGGAGAAACAGGCTTCCTGCTGAGCAGAGAGCCCGATGTGGGACTCAATCCCAGGACCCCGGGATCACGACCCGAGCTAAAGGCAGCCGCTCAATGACTGAGCCACCCAGGCGCCCCTCCTTAGGATTTTCTGTTTGCACTTTGTGTTATGTGCAAATAAAGACACATTTCATTTCTTTACATTTTGTATGTCTTTTGTTCCTTTTTCTTAATTGCCTGGCTAGGATATCCATTTATAATCTTGGGGGGGAAAGAATTCACTCTGTCATCATTATGATATTAGCGGTGGGTTTTTATAAATTCTCTTTATTAGGCTTGGGAATTTTTCTCTTCCTAGAATTTGTTGAAATTTTTATCTTGGACAAGTGTCGAATTTCTTAAAATGCTTTTTTTATGTATTGAGATTTTTATATGGTTCTTCTTTGTTCTGTTAGTCACACTGCTTTTTAAAAATATTAAAACAGTCCTTTATTCCTAGGATAAACCTTACTTGGTCAGAGCGTATCAGGCTTTTGGTATGTTGATGGAGTCCCTAAACTACTACTTTTAAAGTTTTTTTTTTAATTTTTTATTTATTTGACAGAGATCACAAGTAGGCAGAGAGGCAGGCGGTGGGGTGGGGGTGGGGGGAAGCAGGCTCCCCACCAAGCGGAGAGCCCGATGTGGGGCTCCATCCCAGGACCTTGAGATCGTGACCTGGACCGAAGGCAGAGGCTTAACCCACTGAGCCACCCAGGTGCCCCATAAACTAGTATTTTTCAAAGATGAGGATTTTCACATGGATGGTTATGAAAGATTTTGCTTTCTAGTTGTTTTTAAGTTTTTACTGGCTTTGGTGTGACTAGAATCAGGTCATTCTGGTCTCGTATAATGAACTGCTTTATCCTTTTTTTTTTTTTTTTTTTTTACATCGAATTGGTATTACTTTTTCTTAATTCTTGGTGAAATCCACCAGTGAAGCTATTTGGGCCTGGGATTTTCTTTGTGGGGAGATTTAAAATTATGTATTAAATTTCTGTAACAGGTTCATGGCTATTCAGGTTATTCTTTCAGTTTGGGTAATTTGAATATTTTCAGGTATTTGTCAATTTTATTTGTAGGATTTTTTAATGTATCTTGTTTATAGTATTTCTTAAAATTTTCTTGTCTGACATATATGCTCTTTTCCTTCCCAGTATTGATAATACTGTCTTCTCTCTTTTCCCTTGATCAGTTTAGCGAGGGATTTATTATTGATCTTTACAAAGAACAAGCTTTTGGTATCATTGACCTATTTGTTCATTTTGTAGGTCATTAACTTTTTATTCTATTTACTTTGTATTTAATTTGCTGTTTTTCTATTTTCTTAGAATGGAAACGTAAGTCATTGATTTTGGGCTTTTTAATCTCTTCTAATGTGAGCATTTAAATGTATAAATTTCTGTCTTAAAAATTGTCTTAGCTGCATCCCACAAGATTTTTTTAAGGTCAAAATATTTTCTAGTTTCCCTTGTGTGATACCTTCTTGTCCAGTGGGTTATTCTGCAGTAGTTTTTTGTTTTGTTTTACTTTTTGAATAATTGCAGCCCATCTAACTGTGACAAACGCCAATCTGTTCTCTATCTATGAGGTGGTTTTTTTTCCCTTAGATTCTACAGATAAGTGAGATCTTATGGTATTAGTCTTTCTCTGACTTACATGGTTTAGCAAAGTGCCCTCAAGGTCCATTTATGTTGTTACAAATGGCAAGATTTTTCTTTTTTGTGCTGAATATTATTCCATGTATTCTCTCTCTCTCTCTCTTTCACTTTTCATTCATCCATCAGTGGACACTTAGGTTGTTTCCATATCTTGGCTATTGTAAATAATACTGCAATGAACATGAGGATACAGATACCTTTTCAAGTTAACTTTTTTGTTTTCTTCAGATAAATACCTAGAAGTGGAATTGCCGGCTCATATGGCATTTCTATTTTTAATTTTCTGAGATACTGCCATACTGTTTCCCATAGTGGCTGTACCAATTTACATTCCTACCAATAGTGCACGAGGATTTCCTTTCTTGTCTTCTTGATAATAGCCATTCTAATAGGCATGAGATGATATCTCATTGCAGTTTTGATTTACATTTTCCTGATTATTAATGCTGTTGAACATCTTTTCATGTAGCTATTGGTCATCTGGATGTCTTCTTCAGAAAATTGTCTATGCCAATCTTCTGCCCATTTTTAATTTAAGATTTTATTTATTTGAGAGAGAGCCAGAGTGAGAGAGCACAAGCAGCAGGAGTGGCAGAGGAAGAGGGAGCCTGACATGGGGCTTGATCCCAGGACCCCGGGATCATGACCCAAACCGAAGGCAGATGCCTAACCAACTGAGCCACCCAGATGCCCCTTTCTGCCTATTTTTTAACTGGATTTTTTTCTTTTGCTATTAAGTTGTATGACTTCTTTATATATTTTGGATATTAACCCCTTATCAGATACATGATTTGAAAATATTTTCTCCCATTCAGTAGGTTGCCTTGTATTATATTTTCTTGATAAATTGGTCCTTTTATCATTATGAGGTGTCTTTCTTTGTCCTAACATGGTGTTAATATAGACACTTTAGCTTTTGAGGTCAAGTACTTGAATGGTATATTTTTTTTTCCCATATTTAAGCCTTTAACCTATTTCTTCACATTTAAAATGTTTCCTATAGAAAACATATTGTTGGATCTTGCTTTAAAAAAAAAAGTCTGCTTTAACAATTTGTCTTTTAATTGAAGTATTTAGACCACTTACATATAATGTAAGTATTGGCGTGGTTGGGTTTGATTCATTTTTTTAATCTTCTATTCCTCCCATTTTATGTTCTTTTCCCCATTATTTCCCATCAACTTTAGATTTCTTGAGTATTTTTTAACATGCTAGTTTATTCTCAGTGTTTGCTTCTTAGGTAAATTTCTTTTTTATGTGATTACTCTAGGGTTTAAAATATCCATCTTTAATTTATCACAGTTTGCATTCAAATAACGTTTTACCACTGCACCTATAGTATAAGCTCCTTACAACACCATATCTCCATTTGGCCTCTTCCGCTCCTTTGCACTATTGTTTCCATAACTTTTGTTTCCTTATATGTTAAACCTTACATACACTGTTATTGTTACCTTAAAGAATCTTTTGTCTTAGTTTGACAGTTTTATTTCAATATGATTGACCTCCAATAAACTGCACATATATAAAGTGTGCAGTTTGATAAGTTTTGACATATGTATAAACCTATCAAACCATCACTGCAGTTAAGACAATGAATATACCCATCAGGACTAAAAGTTTTGCTTATGGACATTTGTAATTTCACCCTCCTTACTTTCCCTACATTCCTCTGGAAGACTCCACAGCCATTTTACAGACAACTACTGATTTGCTTTCTGTCACTATAAATTAGCTTATGTTTTCTAGGTTTTCATATAAATGGAATCGTACACTTCTGTTAGGCTGCCTTAGCATGTATCAGTAGTTGATGCTTGTTAATTGCTAGGTAGTATTCCGTTATATGGATATGCCACAGTTTGTTTATTCATTGACTTGGTGGTGGACATGTGGGTTGCTTCTGATTTGGGGCTATTGAGCAAGTAAATTTGCTATGAAATTTAGTTATATATATATATCTCACCTTATTTTTCTTGGGTAAATAGCTGAATCATACGGTACATGTATATTTAACTTTTTAAGAAACTGCCTGTTTTCTGAGGTGATTGTATCATTTTACATTTCTACCAGGAGTATATGAGTTCCTCTACATCCTTGACAACACTCATTGTCTGATAAGTCTTTTTGATTTTAGCCAAACTACTAAGGATGTATTGGTATCCCCTTGTACTGCTAATTTGTATTTCCCAAATGACTAATGATGCTGAGCATTATTTCATGTGCTTATTTTACATCTGCATACCTTCTTTGTTGAGATGCCTGTTCAAACATTTTGCCCTTATTGTATTCAGTTTTCTTATTGAATTATGAGAGTTCTTTATCAATTCTGGATATAAGGCCTTTATAAGATATATGATTTGCAAGTATTTTTACCCAGTCAGTGACTTTTAATTTTCTTTTTTTTTTTTTTAAGATTTTATTTATTTGACAGAGATCACAAGTAGGCAGAGAGGCATACCGGGGGTGGGGGGGAAGCAGGCTCCCCGCTGAGCAGAGAGTCCAATGCAGAGCTCCATCCCAGGACCCTGAGATCATGACCTGAGCCAAAGGCAGAGGCTTTTACCCACTGAGCCACCCAGGCGCCCCTACTTTTAATTTTTCTTAAGAGTGTCTTTCAAAGATGAGAAATCGTGTTAAAGTCCAATTTGCCAATTTGTTCTTTTATGGGTCATGCTTTTGGTTGTGTTTCTAAGAAATCTTTACCTAACTGAAGGTCAGTCAGAAAGATTTTCTCCGATGTTTTTTCCTAGAAGTTTAATAGTTTAGGTTTCATATTTAGGTGTGTGATCCATTTTGAGTTAACATTTGTATGTGATACAAAGTAAGTATACAAAATCTTTTTCTTTTTGGCCTATGAGTACACATTTGTTCCAGAACTCTTTGTTAAATAGACTCTTCATTCTCCACTGAACCCTACTTCTGTCTTTGTTAAAAGTTGGTGGTATATATGAGTCTGTTCTAAATCTCTATATTCTGGGGGCCCCTGGGTGGCTCAGTCAGTTAAGCGGCTGCCTTCAGCTTAGGTCATGATCCCAAGGTCCTGGGTTCAAGCCCCACGTGGGGCTCCTTGCTCAGTGGGGAGCCTGCTTCTCTCCTGCCTGCTGCTCCCCCTGCTTGTGCTTGCTCACTCTCTCTCTCTCCCTCTGTCAAATAAATAAAATCTTGGGGAAAAAAACTCTCTATTCTGTTCCATTGACCTGTTGGTCCGTCCTTAGGGAAATAAAATACCGTCTTGATTACTGTAGTTTTATATACGCTTTGAACTCAGTATTTGTACATCAACTTTGTTTTACTTTATCAAATTTAATTTTTTATGTCCTTTGCATTTTCATATGAATTTTAGAATTAGTTTGTCAATTTCTGCCCAAAAAAAGCCTCCTGGAATTTTGATAAGGATTATGTAGAATACAGGGAGTTCTTACCTTTGCATAGTATTGTGTTAACTGAAAAATGTACATATCGAAACCAAGTCCTCACCTTGCATGGTTTTAACATGCACATTTTTTCATTTAACACAGTACTGTGCAAAGCAGGTTTATAGAATAAAGTCTATAAAAAGACTGTTTATAGAATAATTTGAGAATTGAGTGCTGTGGTCCCAATGTTTGTCCCCTCCCTGCCAAATTCATATGTTAAAATCCTAGTGCCCCCCCCCCAAGAAATCCTAGTGCCCCATGTGATAGTATTAGGAAATGAGGCCTTTCAGAAATGACTGGGTCATGAGGATGGAGTTCTTGTGAATGGGGTCAGTCCTCTTGTAAAAGAGACAACACAGAGCTCCCTAGCCTCCTTCCACCATAAGAGGACATAGTAAGGAGGCACTGGCCATGAGCCAGGAAGAGGTCTCGCTAGGATGCAACTATGCTGGTACTGTAATCTTGGACTTCCCAGCCCCCAGATCTGTGAGAAATAAATTCCTGTTGTTTATGTAATACCAGTCTGTGGTATTTTGTTATGGGAGCCCAAACAGGGTAACTTTTACTAACACGTTAACAATATTGAGTCTTCCAACCCATCAACACACTATCTCTTTTATTTGTATTTTTAAAAATATCTCAGCAGCATTAGTTTTTAATGTAAATGGTTTTCACATATTTTGTAAGATTTATCTCTACGTATTTCCTATGTTTAATGTGATTGTAAATGGCACTTTTTTTAGTTTCAATTTCTACTTTTTTGCTGCTGGAATATATAAATACAATTGATTTATATATCAGTCTTCCACAGTCTTGCTAAACTCAGTGGTTCTAGAAGCTTTTTTGTAGATTTCATATGATTTTTCTACATGAAAGAGTATGTCAGTTGTGTCATCTTTAATATAGTGAACATAACCTCCTTTCCAATTTAGACTTCCCTTGTTTGGTTTTCTTGCCTTATTACATTGGTAATAAAGTATATCGTAAAGTATCATGTTAGCTGTTATACCTTTTGTGGGTAACCATTTTCATGTTGAAGTTGCCTTCTATTCTTAATTTGATGAGGTTTTTGTTTTTTGGTTTTTTTTTTTTAGTCAGGAAAGGATGATGGATTTTGTCAGGTTATTTTTCTGACATTTCTGATATATCTCATTGAGATAATCATGAGTATTTTTAGTTTATTAGTGTGGTGAATTATATTGATTTTCATAATGATAAACCTATATTCTTGGAAATTGGGTGTTTGTAGTTTTCTCTTTTCTTTGATAATATCTTTGTCCAGGGTTGGTATCATGGGAATGCTAACCTCATGGAATGAGTTGGGAAGTGTTCCTGCCTTTTCAATTTTGGGAGACTGATTTGTATAATATCTCGTTTTGTTTTGTTTTGATCACTCTGGCTAGAGGGTTTATCAATTTCATTGACCTATTTCAAGAATCAGGGATTTTTTTTTTTCTGTTTTTCTTCTATTTCATTTATTCCCATTTTGGGCTTTATTTTTCTTCCCTTTCATGTCTTTATTTTGGTTTTATTTGCTCATCTTTTGCTAGTTTCTTAATTTGCAAACTAATATCTTTGAGTTGAAACCATTTTTTTTTTTAGAGGGGGAGGAGGGGCAGAGGGAGAGAGGAATCTTAAACAGGCTCCACACCCAGCATGGAGCCCAATATAGGCCTCGATCTCATGACCCTGCAATCATGACCTGAGCTGAAATAAAGAGTTGGATGCTTAACCTATTAAGCCATCCAGGTGCCCCTGAGGACTTTCTTTTTTACTCATGTGGGTATTTAATGGTATAAATTTCACCCTAAGTTCTGCTTTAGTAATATTTTATATTTTTATTCAGTTCAGAAAATTTTCAGTTTTCCCTTTTGATTTCTGCTTTGACCCATGGGTTATTTAGAAGTGTATTATTTAGTTTCCAAATATTTAAACTCAAATATCGAGTTCTCATTTCATTATGATCAGAGAACACACTTTTTGTGACTTGAATATGAATGAATAAATTTTAAATTAATTGAGACATTTTTTAGTGGCCCATAATATGGCCCATTTTGGCAAATGTTCCATGTGCAGTTAAGTAGAAGGTATAATTTCCTTTTGTGTAGTGTTCTAAGCATATTATTTAAAGTTAACTGATAGGATTGTTCAACTCTTCTATATCCTCATTGATTTTCTGCCTATTTGTTTTCTCTATTATAATTTTTGACCTGTTTCTTCATGTACTATCATTTTGGTCTTTCCTGTATTCCGAAGCTCTGTTATTAGGTGCACATACATTTAGGAATGTTATACCCTCTTGATGACTTGACCGTCTTGTTACTATGACCTTTTTTTCGTTTTTGTTTTTCCTTTTGCAGTGTGATTTTTTTTCTTCTGGCTGATTTTAAATTTTTGTTTCTATCGCTGGTTTTATGCAGTTCATTATTGATGTGCCTTGGTGACATGTGTGTTGTTGTTGTTGTATTTTAATCTGCTTAAGGTACTTTGAGTTTCTTGTACTGGTATGCAAGTTTGGACATTATTTCTTGATGGATTCTGTCTCTACCTGTCTCTCTTCTCTTTGGGGGCTTTGCATGTTAGACCCCTTAGTATTGTTCCACATGTCATTGAGCTTCTGTACTTAAGTCTTTTTTCTCTTGAGAAACTTTCGTGCTTTATATCGGGAAAATTTCTGTGCCATGTCTTTAAGTTCACCATTTCTTGCATGGTCTAATCTTCTGTTTAGTTCATCCAGTGAGCTTTTCATTTAAGGTAATGTATTTTCTTCAATTCTAGAAGCTCCTTTGTGTTCTTTTTATTTTTTCTATTTCTTTCCTCATAAAGTTCATGCTTTTAAATCCTTGAGCATATTCCCAGGATATTTTTAAGTTTTGGCTTACGTAATGTCTTCATGTCTGCCATTTATAGGTCCATTTGTGTTGATTAACCTTTTTGTTGTTACATCTTACAGTTTGCTGCTTCCTTTGATTTTATTCTGGGGCTTAATTGAGCTCTGTACTTAGATGTGACTTTTCTGAGTTCTCTACTGATTGTCTTTACAGTTCAGGGAGGCCTCTCTAGAACTTATTAGAACTCCAGTGTCTCTCTGCTCTTTTTGCCCAGCCTCATGGAGTTTCAACCTATGCATGCACAAATTATTATTAAGGTAAAGACACATAGTGTTCTTTGTGCAGATTTGGGGAACTTTTTCTGTACTTAGCTCCGTTCTCCTTGGTATTCTGCCCTGAACATTCTGTCTACCTCACAGTTCTTCCAGAACTGTGATCTCTATGTCGTCAACTCAGTGACACTGCCATGCTCTGCTTTGTTTCCCCTCCTTGTACTGGGAATTGGGAAATGCTTCCAAAAAGAAGTCAGGCCTGTCATTAAGCATTCACTCCATTCATTTTCCCTCCCATAGGAATCATAATCCCTTACTGCCTGTCATCCCAATGACTGAAAATATTCAGACTTTTAGTTCAGTGGGAGAAAAAAGTTCTGTTCCAATTAAACTTTCATGATTAGAAACAGAAGTCATTATCATGGCATTTAATGTGATTTTAAAGAATCTTAATTCTAATGACTTTACTGTTGAGTAGAATTTTGTCAAATACAATGGTAGAACTTGTTTCCATTAATGCTCTGCATTTCTGATGTGATTAAAAGTAGAAGTTTGTGAGGTTGAAATAGAAGGATAGAATTTTACAGTGCACGAATTAATAGTACAATAATATACCAACAAGAGCTAAATTTTTTTAGCATTTTAGTGGTGCAAGGCACCTTGCTCAGCTCTCATTACAATCTTATTGTTTAGGTGTTACATTATGCTCATTTTACAGATGAAGGAATTGAAACTTAAAAGCAGTTAAGTGACGTGTTTAAGCTCACTTATCAGTTGAGTAAAGGGCAGAGTCCAGATTCAAACTCAGTTCTGTCAAACTCCCAAAGCCCTGTTTATCATCACCATGGCCATGCTGCCTTTAAAAGAAGTATATGGGTGGGGCGCCTGGGTGTCTCGGTCGGTTAAGTGTCTGCCTTTGGCTTGGATCATGATCTCAGGGTCCTGGGACTGAGCCCCACAGCGGGCTCCCTGATCAGTGAGGAGTCTCCTTCTCCCTCTCCCTCTGCCTGCCCCCTGCTTGTGCTATCACTCTCTCACGCTTCTGTCTCTCTCAAATAAATAAAATCTTAAAAAAAAAAAAAAAAGTATATGAGTAGCCGTGACTGTTACGGAATTAGCTTCGGTATACTGGGAGTCTGGGATGCAGTATTTTTGGGCCCCATTTCCGGGTTTTGTACAGCAGTCTTGAGTCAAATCTTTACCTCTTTTTACTTCAAAAGTCAACCATAGGCTGGTTTTCCATTTGTCAGCATGTGATTAGAAATCTAAGGCAAGGTAGTAGTTAGAAACCTTGTCAGTGGCCATGATATTTATTGTAACTCTATGTTAAGGCAGTTTTTTAAGAATGATAAAATACTAGAAAGCAGAATTACATGACTGGAAAGTGGTGGCCAAGTATATAAAAGCAAAACATTCAGTGATTTTGCTAAGTCTGAAATTACCTTAAAATTAAAAGGTTTTAAAATAAAAGACTTACTGAAAACAATTCTCTTTGGAGTTTTGCCACCAACTTTCTATATTATTAGATTATTTGTTTCATTTTGATTTGTATTTCAGGTACTGTTTTTCTTATTTTGGTTTAATTTTGTTTTATAATTGTGTAAAACATTTACATGGTTGCAAAGACTAATTTTAAGAAGTGTATCTTCCATCCCTATTACCTTCCTCCTCCATAAGTAACATTTGCATTAACCTCTGGTTTATTCGTTGTTGTCTTTTCTTAAAAATCCTAAGTAAACACAAACGTACTTTGCTCTTTCTTATGTAAAAGATGACATATTCTACATACTGTTCTTTTTTTTTTTTTTTTTTTTTAATGAGAAAGAGCTTGTGAATGAGAGCAGGGGAACGGGGAGGGCCAGAGGGAGAGGGAGAGAGAATCTCAGGCAGATTCCCCACCGAGTGCAGAGTCCAACACGGGGCTCTATCTCACAACCCCAAGATCATGACCTGAATGGAAAGTAAGATTCGGACACTTAACTGACTGCACCACTTAGATGCCCCTTCTGGGTCTTCATTTTTTTTTCCCCACTAATATACATTCTAGAGTTCACTTCATAGCACAATATACAGATTGTCCTTGTTTCCTTATCTTTCATTAGGTTCACAATCTTCAAAATCTTATTTGGTAAATATTTATCATCTACTTTGTGCAATGTGCAGTTTTCACCCTTAAGAAACTTATGGAATTTTAAACTACTTTTTAAAATATATGCCTCTCTCTGATGTACAGTAGCTAATCCAGTAATACTTTTATTTTTTTACCCATCTATTTCTAGAAAACACAAGTAGAGGGCTTTTGTCATCTATTACTTTTTCACTCGATGTGATTTCAGTACTATTTGTAAGCATCCAGCAAAAACATCCCCAAAGTGACAGCATGTCTGATCATCTGATCATCAGGTGTGTGTCAGAGAAGCAGGTCATATGACATTTAGAAATGCCTTAATTTTAAATAGTCCTTGTTAATTTCAGTTCCTATGAAGTCAGAATGTACCAGATAGTCTGGATTATTATAGTTATGTTGTTTTTTTTAAATCCACCCCTTTCTCGTCTATATTACTCTAACCATTTTCTTTGTACCGTGTTCCTGTTCTACACCTCACCTCTCTGCACTCTTCTCCAATATTCCTTATTACTTTAACAGCCCCACCTCATAAGGTGTTGCACTTATTTCCCTTAAAGACTTATGTGATGGCCATATGGGAGTATCAGCCCAGATTTTTCTTGGGGAAGCACGAGCAGGGGGAGCAGGAGAGGGAGAAACTGTTTCCCCTGCTGAGCAGGGAGCCTGACGCAAGACTCAATCCCAGGACCTGGGATCATTACCTGAGCCAAAGGCAGACGCTTTACCGACTGAGCCACCCAGGCACCTCCCATCCAGACTTTGAAAGGAGCTCATCTATGGTACTTTGTCGCAGCAGCAGCCATATCTGTGCTAGGCCCGGCCCTTCCAGTCTCTGTGTTGGCTGCCTGGGGGCACTGTCTTCACTCTATTTCAAGGTCCTGTGTTCGACTTTGCATCTTTGAATTTAGTATCTTTCCTCAAAAGCCTATCGGTAGTATTTGGCTTCTCCCAGCTCTTTTGTCCTGGACCTTTTCACCTTGTCATTCCTCAACTCTTCATACAGGCCGTCTTCTTCCCCCTCCCCGTTCCCCACATACCCTGTGTGTTTCCTGATCTTTTCACTCACTGTACATTGCTTCGCTGGAGAATAACATTTGTCACTAAATCCACAAATACAAAGCTAGGAAATGTATCTGTCTAGTCTTCTGAGGAAGGACTTTGTATGCTTCCTCCTGCATTGGAGGTTGCAGCAAGGTTAAATGGCTGTAACTAGTGAAGGAACATATTTCGAGAAAGTTCATATAATTTCATTACATAAATGTAGATTTGGTAATCTGGCATCTACCACAGTAATTAAAGCATTTCCTACAGTGAAGGCTTTTGACAAAATAAATACTATACAAGAAGTAGCCCCACAAAAGCCTTTTTTAATTCAGAAAATTGATTCCATGCTCACGAAGTCAGCATTTTCTCTCAGCAGGCACCACAACTAATGACATTAATGAGACCAGTGCCATATTTTTAAAAAAAGAAAGAAAGAAAAATCGGCAAAATGGAGAATTTTAAAAGGAAGTTAATTTCTAGTGGTCTGCTTGAACATTGTAATTAACCGGGAAAAAAAAAATTGTAATTGTGGTTTTTAGAACTTATTACCAGTGCATCAAATGACTTTTAAAAATCATTTGATGAGTGCTTATGTTAAAATATAAAATGAGTATATTGTATAAAACGAGTGCTTATGTTAAAGTGGGAGAGCCATCAGTCTATAGGACAAAGCCTTGGATTTAGTTGATAGGATCCAATACCTGAATGAATCTTACCATGGTTTAGATGATGCCTTTTGAATTTGTTACTGTAACAAAAGGGTTTTTTCTTTTGTTAATATCACAGATGAGAACAAACGCTAAATTGCCTAATGAATGAAGTTAAAACAATAAATAGCTTGAAATTGCTTATTTTTGTTGGTGGTGATATGCTTTGGCAGCCCTAGCCCATCTTATCAGCTTTGTTATCCTTTACAAGGAGCTTTATAATTTGTAGTATGTAAAATAACAGTTCCCAGAAAAGAGGAGAGCCATGCCTGGTGTTGAGCTACTTATACAGCAAGCTAATTACAAATTGCTGCTGTCACCTTAGCAGTTTTAGTTGGAAATCTGGACTTTCTAAGGACTCTAGATCATAGCTGTGCTCTTTTTTCTGTCTTCTATATCTTAAGTTTTTTTTGTTCTGTTGTGTATTTTAAATGTGTGTGTCTCTATATGTATACATATTCACCAAGTGGTGAGTTGATGCATGTGTAAGAAAATCTTCACTCCCAGCTCCAAAAATTCCAAAGTTCAGTATGTCATAGGAAATTGGTGGGAGAATATGACCAATTGAGTGTTTTTTCCTAAATCACTTGAAAATCATTGTTATACTTTTTTTCTTAATATATGGATAATTTATACCCTGGAATTGGAATACACCTTGGAGCCTATGGAATGGGTTAGGGTATAATTAAAAAAAGTATACAACTGACTTTATAAATGAAAATTCTAAATATAGGTAACTGTATATCCCTATCTTGAACATATTTGTATCGTATATTTTTTCTAGTGGCTCTTATAACAAGGAGCACTTACTATTTCCTAGTAAAGTTTTTGTTTAGTTTCTTAATTTGTAAACATTCAAAACCTCAGTTATCTGACTCTACTGATATCTTCCTTTTCTTCACTAATCATTAATATACGGTGTTGGATGAATTTAATATAAAGCCCTATTCTGGTTCTTTAAACTTTTATACTTTTATCTAAGTAATATAAGCACATAGGTTTTAAAAGTTAAGTCATATTACTTCTAATAATAGCAAAAGGCAATTTCTGTTCTAATTCATTCCCAACCCTCCAGTCTGTTATCTGAGATAACCACTTTAATCATTTTTTGCTGTTTCTTTTGTAGCTAAGCTCATATGCTTGTATCACTACTTTTTGATTTTACAGTTTTAGATATTATCAGTTATTGATGTACTGCTACAAAAGATGTAGCTCTCCTGTGTTGCTACCCCATCCCTCTTCACTTTCCTTTTCCCATTTCTATAACATTCATATCCAAGTCAGTGTAATGTGATTATATTTCTTATGTAATTTATTGTTATACCTCGAATAAATAATTGACTTATTTCTTTGCTTTGTTTTTCTATATATTATAGCTAATTCACCCCCAGACTGTCCCACGGAGCTGTATATATTCTCAGTATGTTCAACCTCAGTGGATAATTTATCTCATTTTTTGTCTTGGCAACAAAAAACTGCTTCTTGCCCTTCATCTGTCTGTTTCATTCAAAATTGGTTGCAGTCTTGGCCTTTTGGACTATCGTCATGGGAATTCTCTTTGCCTTTCACTTGTGCTAGATTTTCTGTTTCCTAGATTTCCTATATTTTTCAGTTTTCATCTTCATTTTGGCAAGGTATGCCCTCTAGTAACTTCCAGAGAAAGGTGCATTTTTTGAGATATCTGAAAATGTCTCTATTGTACTCAACAATTTGATAGTTTCACTGGATATAGAATTCTACATTGGAAGTCACTTTCCCTCAAAATGTGGGAAACTTTTCCCTCAAAATGTGGGAAACAATAAAAGTTTATATTCTGAGGGGAGCCTGGGTGGTTTAGTCAGTTAAAGGTCCAACTCTTGATCTCAGGGCCTTGAGATCGAGCCCCACATTGGGCTCCACAGTGGGCTGGGAGCCTACTTTAAAATAAAAAAAAGGCTTATACTCTAAAACCTGAAGACTTGGGTTCATATCAGCTGTGTGGTTTGGGCAAATCATGTAACCTCTCTCTGCGCCTGTTTCCTCATCTAAAAATTGAGTGTAATAATCTATCCTACCTCTAGAACTACTGAAAAGATTGAGTAACACAAGTAAGGCACTTAGAACAGTGCCTAGCCCTTTTTCCCTTTCTCTGAAAAACTTTAATGATATTCTCTTTACCCCAATACCCTGAAATTTCATGGTGCTATACTTTAGTGTAGGCATTTTTTAAAGTTATTATGCTGGGTTCTTAGAAATCTTTTTAAATCTGGAAATGCATTGTTCTTAAGTTCAGAGAAGTTTCTTTTTTTAATTTCTTAGATAAATTTCTTCCACCTACTTTCTCTATTTTCCCTTTCTATAGTTGCATGTTATTTAAATAATAATCAGAGCTCACAGGATTTTTATCTCTAACCTTTTCCCCATTTCCCTTTTTATTTATTTATTTTTTTTTTTTGGTCTTTCTGTTCTACTTTGAGATACTTTCTCAATTTGATCTTCTAACCCTTTTATTTGAATCTTCTGTTTTAACTCTCATTTTTAAAATTTTCAAGTTCCTTCCTAAATGTGTTTTAAATTATTAGTACTATATAGTTTCCTGTTTTTCATAGGTTTCATTCTTTTCTATCTCAAAATACTGTATCTTTTATTTTTCTGCCTTGTTTTTATAGGAAGTGGTGTTCTCAGAAATATTTCTTCTATTTTTTTTTTAATCTCTTTCCTTTTAGAAACTTTCCCCAAATATCTGGTGATCCTTGGCTGCTCTTTCACTTTTATGATGAAAGTATTGAGTTACCTGGAAACTCTGTATACATGGGTAACTTAATATAGGTGATCCAACAAGGACTGGACCATTTTTCACAGCCCCCATGGATATTAGTATCTGTAGGTCTTTTGTTCTTAAGCAGGTCAGTTTGACAGTGAACAATCTTTCAGGATTCTATTTTGAGATAGGGATGTGTATATTTGGAGGATGGGGGGTGGTGGCTGTATACAGGTCTAGGCCATATGGCAATGGTTCTAAGCTGCCTTGAGGAAGGAGGTCTTTATTTTAAAGATTTTATTTACTTATTTGACAGAGATCACAAGTAGGCAGAGAGGTAGGCAGAGGGGGGGGGAAGCAGGCTCCCTGCTGAGCGGAGAGCCCGATGTGGGGCTCGATCCCAGGACCCCAAGATCATGACCTGAGCCGAAGGCAGAGGCTTTAACCCACTGAGCCACCCAGGCGCCCCAGGACGTCTTTATTTTTAACATGTTTTATTTAACACGTAAACTTTACAGTTAATTCTCCTGTTGAAGTACAGTGCTTGATTTTGACCTGAGCTATGAGTATGGTATCCAAAATCTCCACAAAGAGTTGGCGGGGGTGGGGATAATCTTCTTGGTCAAGGATATCTAGAGTCAGGCTGCCTCAGCAAAGTTTCATCCAGTCCTTTTGTCTGCTCCAGCATACACCCTTGCCTTCAAAGATGTTTCCTTTTCTTAAAATTTTTCCTGCTATTTCCTTTTCCTAAAACTTTCTCGGGAACACTTTGATAGGCATATCAGCCTGCTGTTTACTGGCTTGCTTTGTTGCAGACTTGATGTGTCAGTTCAGGTCAAAAAGCAAGTACCAGAAAGGATTTAGATGTGCAAAAAATTTATTAGGAAACTACCTCTGAGTGAAAATGGAAGGGGAAGGACCCAGAGGAGGCTGGGAGAGCCATCACAGGTTACACAGGTCTGACATTTTTGGAGGAGAAAGGGTAAGAAAAATCTTAGACTAAGGTGCAGTTCCAAGAAAGTTTTGGTGGGGCCTATGGGGAGTCCTCAAGCCAGTGTTGGCCATCAGAGTCCTGTATCTCATAGAAATGAGCCTACTGCTTTTAGTCACTGGCTGAGAGTAGCCTGTGAAGAGCATGGTGTTGATGGGATCACAGTGATGGATTCCTAGTGCTACACTTGAGATTGTCAGTTGTTTGCAATCCACGTGGTCAGAGATTGGGAGTCTTACTTAATGGCTCCCACATTTGGATTTCAGCTTTTCTGATCTGCTAACTTTTCCCATTAGTTTCTACCATCCAAGACTTTGTTTCCCTATCTAGTGTGCTGTCCCCTCTTCTCATTCTCCTTACCTTTGTGGGTCTATGCCTTTTTAATACCTTACTGAAGTATTAATTGGGCTTCAAGAGGTAGCAGAGACATGCATGCATTTAGACCACCATATTTAAGTAGAATTATTGGTTTACTTATTCACACATTTGAATTATGATTCCCTAAATCATATACATTATATATTTATTGTATAAATCTCTGGTTACCCTCTCCTACAATACAGCACTCTCTGGTCTTATAATGACCACCATTTGGAACTTTCTGGGAGCAACAGGAGCTAAGGATGAAGACCTAAGCAGGGGCCAGTTCGCTGGGGATCTCATTCTTCGTTATGCAGAAGAATTGTGAGGGAGAGCGTGAGGGTGGTGGTTATTAAAAGCACTGATTGATCTTTGGGCCCCTTCCTCAGCCCAATCTAGTAGATCTGGGGTGTGGGCCGGGAGCCTGTTTTTTTTTTTTTTTTTTTTTAAAGTACTGTAGTGCTTGTGAAGAGCTCCAAATAGACCAATAAGCCACATCTAAGGGGAATGGGGTTTGCGTGTGGGAAAATATAGTCAGATATGATTGACTTTTCATTTTAGAAAGAGCTCTTTGACCATAGTTATGAGGATGAGATTTGAGGGCTTTTGCCATAATCTAAATAAGATAAACGATGGCCTCAACTAACTCCCAGGTGGCAGTTGGGATGGACCAAAAAAAAAAGATTCGTGAAGCCTTTTTTTTTTTTTTTTTAAGATTTTATTTATTTGACAGAGATTGACACAGCGAGAGAAGGAACACAAGCAGAGGGAGTGGGAGAGGGAGAAGCAGGCTTCCCGAAGAGGAGAGAGTCTGATGCGGGGCTCTATCCCAGGACCCTGGGATCATGACCTGAGCTGAAGACAGATGTTTAACGACTGAGCCACCCAGGTGCCCCAGATTCTAAAGAATTGAATCAGATAACCTGATCAGTATTTTTTTTTAAGTATTTGAATATCTTCTATGTGGGAGGTTTGTCTGTCTCCCCCTCCCACACACACACACACCACTACCCATTCATTTATATCAGTGCATTTTTCAGCTCTCTTTTCTCCTTATTGGTACTCCCGTTATGCATACGTCACTGTGTTAATTGGTGTCCCACATTTCTCTGAGGCTGTGTTCATGCTTGCTTCTCTTCCGCATTCTTCCAGTTGCATAATCTCTATTAACCGATCAAGTTTGGTGATCCTTCTACTGGTTCAAGTCTATTTCTGAGCCTTTCTAGTGAATTTTTCATCTTGGTTATTGTACTTTTAACCCCAGAATATACATTTGCTCTTTTCTGTAATTTCTCTTACTGATACTCTCAATTTGAGATGTTGTCATACCTTCCTTTAATTCTTTAAGCATGAATTTCTTTAGTTTTGTAAATACATTTATAATAGTTGCTTGAAAGTTTTTCCTACTAAGTCCAACATCTTGGCCCCCTCAAAGGCAGTTTTTATTTTCTGTACTTTTTTACACCTGTGTAAGTGTCACACTTTCCCGTTTTTTTAATGTCTCCTAAATTTTTGTCATAGCAGCTCTGGATATTGGGCCCTCTCCCACACTCTAGGGCTTGTTCTTCTTTGCTGCTTTGTTTAGTCATCAGCTGGGCTAGTTCGCTGTAACCTCCGATGTCTCTCTCCAGCAGATGTGGGCATAACCACAACCTTACTGACTGCCAAGAATGTGGCTTTCCAAGAATGACCTGAGGTCTCTTTGACTGTCTCATCCCCTGATTTCCCGTTAAGGCAATCTACCTCTATTGGTATCACCTGGTACATTGCTAGCTGATACTGTTTTTGACCATGCCCTGTGGTATAAATTGCTCCATAGTCTGATGCAGTTCAGGTCTAGCTCCTCGTCAGGGCAGGGTTTGTTAGTCTGTTAAGCTTGCTATATCCTCTAAGCAGAATCTCTGTACTGTGAAGCAAGAGCTGGGGGAATGGGGAATTCACCCCTCTGCTAGTTGCTCCGCCCAGATCCTCCCTATAGAGTAGGTCTTTGTGTTGGAGGGGGAGAGGCATGAACTGGTGCCCCCTCTTGGCTGCTGCTAGCGTTCTGTATGGATCCTTCACACCCCAGGTCAGGGAGGATGACATCTGCCAGTGTTCACCAGGTGCTAAATGTACCTGGCCAAGGTCTTCCGCTGAGGAAGTTGAAGGAGTTAGGAGCTACCCCTTGGCTGCCAAGCCCAACTCTGTGGCTCTCTTGCAGCACAGAGCGGTGGGACTACACTCTTGACCAGCTGCCGCACCTGAATACTCTACTTAGCTGGAGGTGGGTGTTGGGGAATGGGTGCTGCCATCTGGCTTCTACCACCCACTCAACATACGCCTTCCACAGCATGCAACTGTACAAAATGGGATCTCCCAGTGTTCACCAGTTGCAAGATCCGTCCCAAATAGCTCTTCCACCTCAAGGAGCTGATCTGCCCTTTAGCTGCTGGGCCCCTTAGAACAGTTCCAACCCAAGACGGAGCTGTGAAGGCACAGGTGCAGTTCTTATCCTGGATGTCACAGCTTCCCATTGTTCTTAGTTTTTGTAGATTTTATTGAATGTTTCTCAATGTATTGTAAGCCCTTTGGTCAATCTCCAGAGACTTTGGTGGTTAATTTGACCAGTTAAATCTCAATCAATCTCTCTCTCTCTCTCTCTCTCTCTCTCTCTCTTTCTCTCTCTCTCTTTCTCTCTCTCTCTCTCTCTCTCTTTCTCTCTCTCGGGGGAAGGTTTCCCTGAACTAACCCAGCCATTCCAGCAGCCCTGCCCAATCATTATATTTGTAATGATTCTGCACATAATAGCAAAGTAGTTTTTCAACAATATAATCAGATGACTTGAAAGGACTAAACTTGGATTTTTTTTGAAAAGTATTAGTACTGAAATTTGCTCTGATTGCATTTTACTGTAATCGAGACCTTATATTTCAGTTTTGAGAAATAGCTTACCTGTCAGGTTTCTCTTCAGAATTGAGTAGTTGTAGAGCTAGGAAGCAGTGTAGTGAAGCGCAAAGAGCCTAGGTAGTGGGGCCGGACTGTCTGGGTTCGGATCCTTGCTCTACAGTTGAGTTCTGGTGGCGAGTTGCATAACTGCTCTTGCTTCCACTGCTCCGTGTGTAAAATGGGTATCATCTGCCTCTTCTGGTTGTTGGGAGGGTTGAGTGAATGGGCAGATCTCAAATCAAGCCCGACTCAAAATACTCATCAGATGTTTGTGTTGGGCATGTCAAGGGCAAATAATCATCTCATCTTCATATTATCAAGACTAATAATATTTCTGTCTACAGTCAGAGATATTGGTGATATTATTTGTCTAAAGAGCTTTAATATGATCTGTAGTGTCCTCTAGCTCCTCTTTTTCCCTCCAGAGGAAAAAATTAGATCTTCCACTCCACTTCTTTTGGAGTTGTGATCATTTAACTAATGAAGTTCTGGTACATACTCTATGCAGTGACATAGAAATGGTAGGCATATATTATGTTTGTGTAAAGCTAGTGCATTTAATAGTGAGAGTACCTTGAAGTTTTCCATTTTAAGTCATGGTAATACAATATGCAGAATAACAGCACCCAGTTATCTACACATAGTTGTCACCTTTTTTTTGGTCATATTCTGAAAACACTTCAGTCAGTATGGTGGTACTACCTGGAATAGATTGCCTCAAATTTGGGACATTTTTAGAGTCCTCTTCCAATAAGGCATGGGACAGCAGAAAGGTTGCTTGTTGGGAGCCAGAGGCTGAGTTCATCTTCCAGTTGTGCAGTGAACTAGCTGTGTAACTTGGCATGTCACTTGCTTTTCTAGGAGCTCATTTTTTTTTTTTTACAAGTCACTTTTCTAGGAGCTCATTTTTCTTATGAGTAAAATGTGAGGATAGAGAGGAGCATGTGACATTGGTTCTCTTACTGTCCTTCCCATTTCTGATTCTCTCATTCTGTTGTGAGCCAGAAGATGCAATAGACAGTGGTCGAGTGGAGTTCTGTGTGCTTGATGCTGCCTTCCAGCAGGGTTGGCGGGAATGAAAATCACCAGCAATAGTACAGATGGGCAAATGATGAGATACTGAGGTCTGTCTGGGGATGGGGAAGAATGTTCTTAGATCACAGCAGGCTATGCCTGTGTCAGCTGGGGAGATTGTCAGGGAGAACATTGAGGCAAAGTGTTAGTGAAATTTTGCTGAGTGAGTCGGGAGTTACAAGCAGAGAAGGAAGCACAGGGAGTGTCAGACAGGAAGCAGCGTTGTCAAGAGCATAGAGAGCATGGGCCAAGAGGGGAGAGTTGCAGACACTGCAAGTAGTTCAGGACAGGGGTGTCGGGGAGGATGATGGATGAAGCTGGAAAGGAATGTGTGACATCCAAAAAAAGAAAACCTAACTTACTTGACTAAGAAGCAAGAGAACTTGGTTCCGTTTTCACTTATGTTGCTAAATAGCTCTGTGGACCCAGTTAAGTTGTTGGCCTTAAAATCATTTTTGGTAAGGCTTCCAAAGCCAAACCGAGGGATCCTAATGTCTTGGTGTACGGAGTGCAGAGCAATGAAGGCTCTTGGAGTGATGTGATAATACCTGTTGCAGAGTGAAACTGATGACAGTGCAATGAGTAGAATGAAAAGAAGGAACTAGAGGCAAAGAAGCCCATTAAAAGACCCAGACAAGAATCCATGGGGGCTGAAACTGGGGTACGTGCAAGAAGGGGCAGATCATTTTGGCAGGTGTTGCAGAAATAGAGTGAACGGGTTTTGGCAGCTGCGTGTCGGGAGTGGATGAGAGGTAGTAGTTAGTTGCCATGAGGACGAGTCCAAGGGCTCTGTGGAAGAAGGACGATGCTGGTAGTCAGTAGGCCACACACCGCTGGCTGTGTGGATTCTCCTTCACTTTTTTTTTTTTTTAAACCAGTGTTACCATTAGATGCTTTGAATACCTGTATTTTTACTTCTTTTCCCAAATAATCCTATGGTCAAGTTCAGATTCAGTTCTGTATAAGCTGTATTACACCATTTTCCCAAAAAATTATAGACGAAAAACTGCAAAGTAAAAGCAAGTTTAGAACTGAATAGCAGTGTGGCTTAATAATTGCACGTTCACGCTGCCGACTTCTTGTCCTCAAACTTGGTTTGATCAACATTCGGTAAAAGGTAGGAAAGAATTATTTCCACCAAAGATGGTCAAAGGGAAAGGGCACAGAACTTACTGTGCGCATGCTCCATGTCACACACCTTGGCAAGTACGTCCCCATACTTTATTAACCATCCAGGCTTAACTTCAGCTCTGTATGAGAGCTGTGCTCTTCAGTTTTATAGGTGAAGAAACTGACGTTCAGGGTTATGCAGCTATTAAGTGATTAAGCTATTAAGATTTAAAGATGGACCTTTTGGGGGTGCCTGGGTGGCTCATCAGTTAATCAAGACCAACTCTTGATTTCAGCTTGGGTCATGATCTCAGAGTCATGAGATGGAGCCCCGCATTGGGCTCTGGGATAGGTGTGAAGCCCGCTTAAGATTCTCTCTCTCCAGGGCGCTTGGGCAGCTCAGTCAGTTAAGCATCTCCCTTCGGCTCAGGTCATGATCCCAGAGTCCTGGGATCGAGCCTTGAGTCAGGCTCCCTGCTCAGTGGGGAGTCTGCTTCTCCCTCTGCCTCTGCCCCCCAGCTTGTCACTTGCTCTCTTTCTCTCCTCCAAATAAATAAAATCTTAAAAAAAAAATTCTCTTTCCCTCTGCCCCTTCCCCTGCTCGTGTGTGTGCCCGCTCTCGCTCGCTCGCTCTCTCTCTCAAAAAAGTTAGGTCTTTTGACTATAGATCTGTTGCTCTATTATATCGTAATTGCCACCCGTAGAAGAGTGTTAGCATTTGGAAAGATAAGTGCCAGATCTGTAGAAATAGGGTGACCAACAGTTTCTGTTTGCCTGGGATTGAGGGCAGTTTCTCAGGATACAGAATCTTCAGTGCTACAACTGGAAAATCCCAGGCAAACTAAGATGAGTTGGTACCTTTCTGGAAAAGTCACTTATGTGAAATAAACCTTTATGTAGAATGACCTAAAGAAGATTGTGATTGTTTTTGTTTCTCATAATATAGAGACCTGAGTTAGGTCTGTTGTTACTACTAAGTGCCCAATGGATTCTTAAGTGAAGAGGAGGGTTTAAGGCCCTGCCTGACTTCCTTCTACTTGCTCTTACTGGCTCTGAACATCCTCCCTTGCCAGGGTTGCACTTAACAGAGTGTGAATCAGATGCTAGAAGCCTGTGCCTCCATCTGAATTTCTTTTTTTTTTTTTTTAATATTTTATTTATTTATTTGTTAGGAAAGAGAGAGAGAGAGAGAGTATGAGAAGGGAGAAGGTCAGAGTGAGAAGCGGACTTCCCGAGCTGGGAGCCCGATGTGGGACTCGATCTCGGGACTCCGGGATCATGACCTGAGCCAAAGGCAGTTGCTCAACCAACTGAGCCACCCAGGCACTCTCCATCTGAATTTCTAAGGGAACTTATGTTTCACCCAGTCCGAGTTTGATAAAATGACAAAAGAGCTGTTATGAAAAAAGCCAAAGAAGGCAGGTTGATTATAAACATACATTCTTTAAAGAGTTAGGAAATACATATCCTAGCATTCAGCCTACGACAAATGGGGAAAATGCTTAGCATAAACATATAAAATACATTTGTTTTGTGTGTGTAAACATACTCTAATTAATAAAAAATTTATATTGCTTTGATAGCAAGATGGGAAACAGGAAATTGGACCACATGGAATCCAAGGGAACTTTCTGTAAATTTTCAAAAAACAAAAATACACTATATGGTGGCTTCGTGCATTCCCCAGAGTAAAGTGCTAGGATTGGAGCAGAGGCTAAAATCATGTGGAGGATATTACTCATTTTTTTTAATCTATTAATGGTTATCCTCAAATCATGCCCATTATTATCCCACTGTCGTCAGTAGTGCCCATTGTAAGGAGGCACAAGCTTCTGTGGCTTTCCACTTTCACCAGTGCTCTTGTGACCTCCGGAAGCTGGGTTACATGATTATCATGGTCTTGATCCACGGGCATCAGTATCTAGGCCAATCTCTTAGGCTTTTGTGCTTCCCTTAAATCTTGTGGACAACCTTTGGGTCAGAGTATCTGTCACATTA
Source organism: Nasua narica (assembly GCA_028533885.1). Classification (NCBI taxonomy): domain Eukaryota; kingdom Metazoa; phylum Chordata; class Mammalia; order Carnivora; family Procyonidae; genus Nasua; species Nasua narica. The sequence goes on along the minus strand of CM052801.1, from coordinate 32,118,974 downwards.
ACAGATTTATAAAATGGTCTCTGATCCCCAATTAGTTAAAAATTTCTGATCTAGATAGCTGCCACATGTTCAGCTACTTAAGTATGTTACCTCCTGGTTTTGTAGGAAAGATTAAATGAAGACAGATTGTCCTAAGGGTAGAGCAGTGTATTAATTTACTTAAAATTTTACTTTAAAAAGGAGAAGTATGGCCTTTTCAGAACTCCCTATGTTTCCCGTAGTCCAAAATTTCATTGTGTACAAAAAGTATCCTCTCCCTGCTGCCACTTTCTACCACTGTCAGCGATGCCACTTGGAAACAAAAATTTCTACTACTCTTTAAAGCTTCTTTTTTTTTTTTTTTTTAAAGATTTTATTTATTTATTTATTTATTTATTTATTAGGAAAGAGAGTGAGAGAGAGCATGAGAAGGGAGAAGGTCAGAGTGAGAAGCGGACTCCCCACGGAACTGGGAGCCCAATGTGGGACTCGATCCTGGGACTCCGGGATCATGACCTGAGCCGAATGCAGTCGCTCAACCAACTGCGCCACCCAGGGGCCCTCTTTAAAGCTTCTTGATTAGTTTTTTGTTTTTTTTTTTAAATTAGCACTACAAGGCAAGCTTCTTAAGTTACATATACCTATTAGCCATTTGAAGCTAGTCATATAAATCTGGATTTTGGCAGTGGGCCCAACAAAATAAAATAATTTGGTGGTTGAGGCCGCGAGTGCTCAGGGCTCTCCATAATCCCTGATTGCAAGTTATTTATCAAAACAGTTAGCTTGTTGTTTTTATTGATCTTTTTCACAATAAGTATATACACCCATACTTCTGTTTTTACTATAAATTTGGTGTTTTACTGTTTTTATGAGATGTGTTGATAAAAGGATTCTGCTGGATGGGGAAACCTATATTTAAAAAAACAAAACCGATAACAAATTCACTGTGCCACACAGAATCTTGGCCTCAGTAATTCTTTTATTTATGTATTAGCACAGACTACAAATTGCTTTCTGGGGGAAACGTTTGGTCTTGCTGGCAGTGTTTCCCGGGCTGGTTTATCCTGGAGGAAGGAGGGGTGGGGGGAAGTGGGTAGTAAGGAAGCCTATTCTGGCCCATATGCTTGTTGAACTCCTCAACTATCAGTAAGTAAATAAAAATAGAAGGTAATGATAGGTAAGATAATTAGGATAAAATACAGATATGTGGGTAACATTTTTTGACTGAGAGACAGTAGTTGAATTCCTGTCTTATTGCAGGAAGTTTCTTTGTAAACTTTATTGAATAAAAATTTACACACCATAAAATAAGTGTTCAGTCCAGTGGCTTTTAATAAATATATACACTCTGTCATTCCACAAAGTTCCTTCATGCTCCTAAATGGTATGTTTTTTAAGGCTCTAATGTTCAAAAGTAAGTGAGGCATTAACTAGTATTTCTCTAATTTTCTTCCATAAAATTAGGAGTACCATTTTGAAATAGGTATTTGGTTTTTATAATAGTAAAATGCCCCATCTTTCCACCTTTTTGCAGAGCTTTTTGGTTTACATTTCCCAAAAGGAAAAGCAACAGAGAATTTATACCTTCTATAAATGTTTAGAATACTGTGGTTTTTTTGTCTTGTACAAAATATCCTAATGGTAATTTATTTGTTTGAGAAAAGCTCTAATACTGGAACTTTATTTGGTTTGGATTTCAGTAACCTCTGCCTTTTTCTTTTATCCATATAATTAACATCTTACTAGTTGAGTGCAAAACAGATTTTCACCAAATCCATGGTTGAGTAACTCCTTGAATAGAAGATTCAGTTATATCTTCTAAGAGACAAATAATTTGGTTTCTCTTTAACCTAATGTTGGCTCTTACCCACCAATGGCTTTTTAAGCAAATGCTCTTCTTTCAGGATTTTAACATCTCGGAAGGTAAATATTAGTAAAGATCATTAAATTGGTCACCTATAATCTTTATTAATATCTAATTAGTAAGTTCGGTGATTTATAGTACTTTAGTATTGAATAGGAATGACCTGGAGTTTTTAAAATGTAAGTCCCTAGAAAATAAATGGTACTTTAGATAATTATTTGCCAAACTCATCCTAATGAAGAGTGAGAGGGAAGACAAGTAGTTCTCAGAATAATTGGCATGTTTCTACTTTACAGCTGTTAGTTGTTTATAATTACAATGTTGAATTCAGTTTAAATTCAGTTTAAATTTGGTATTTAACTGGGCAGGCTGTTTTAATGTATTTCTCAGAACTGAGAAATTATTTGGGAAATATATTAACAAAACCTCATTGATTTGTAAATGTTTAATGCAGTTAACATTGATTTGTAATACTTTTGCCTATTTAAGAAAAATTTTAATCAAATATGCTCAGTTAATGGTGTACTGCTTCCTTTATTTCTTCACCTGACAGATGAGATTTTTAGACCATAGAGTCAAAAATGGGCAAGAATTCAGAGACATTGGAAGCTGCCTGGATTTCTCTTTGTAAAAAAAAAGATAACAAAATGTATAGGGTGGTAGTAAAATGTGTAAAAGATTAAAGAAATAATGAGTTTGCAGTTAACTTAGATTGGTGTGGGCTTGCCTGGGCCTCTAGTCATGTACTGGTTGAGGTCAACTTTCCTGATATATGGGAAGATAGCCTCATTAAAGCCAACCTGACCTGTATTATTGCCAAAGGCAGCTGGGATCTTTAGTCTTCAAGTTGGTTATTATATAAAGGTGGAACTCAGCAACGGAATTTGATTTTGTTTCTATAATCCCTCCAAGATTCTGCTCAGATTCCCCTCCTGATATATCATACAGTCATTAATTTTAGTACACCAAGAAAAAAATGTTCAGTCAATAATGACTTTCATTTACTTAATTTGCTATTAATATTGATTCAACTAAACACATTAATTCTTGTCCTAATTATTTCTATGACTAGATTAGAATATTCTTTATGTGCATTTGGAGGCTGGGGTCAGCTCTTAGTAAATTTTGCTGGCTATCAAGTTCCTAACACAACCCAGAAATTGGAAATAAATGACAATATTTATGCATTTGTCAGGAAAAGAGCAGTGTCTGGTTTCTAATCATCATTGGTGACCATGAAAGCTGACATAAATTGGTTCCATAGCAGTCTTGAAGGCTTGTCACCCAAGTTAGTGTTACTGCCTTAGCACTGTTGTGTGTGATTGGATCTCAAGGGCACGTGTGAAAACTCTACAGCCCCAGGAGCCATTGTGGTGTGATAAAAAGAGCCCTAGACTTCCATTATTACTCTTGCTTCCTTTACTTACTATTTGTGTGATTTTGACAACTTCTTCGTCTCACTGAAGCCAGGCCCTCACTTTCTTCCTGGGTAAAATGGGAATAGGTATATTTATCCCACAGGGTTATTATAGTTACCAAACAAGGATTTACAGAGGGGCACTTAAACTCTCAAATGTATTGAATAGTATAAGGTCATTTAATAAATTTGAAGTGTACAAAGAGCAGGAAAGTACAGTAGATATTGACCACCGTTTTTTGGGTTTGATAGATTAAACAAAATAAAATAATTTAAAACTGCCAAATGAAGGACTTAGATTAACAAAAGTGAAAAAATTCCAGATTTAAGTTGTTAAGTGATGGATTTGGATTATTAAAAATAGAGTTTCCGTCTATGGAAATGTTTTCTAAAAAACACATCTTCTGAGTTTAGAATCTTTTTTGAATGACTGGATGACTTTACAAATATCTATGTAGGAAATGCAGGAGAACTCACTACTGAGATAAGAATTAAAGTCAGTTCAGCTGGAGCTACACTGTCCCAGCGTGGTGGCCACTAGCCATGTTGTGGCTATGAACCTTTGAAATATGGCTGGTCCAAATTTAGATGTGCCATAAATCTAAAACACGACCAGATCTCAAAGACTTAGTATAGAAAAGAAACATATTTATAACTTTTAATATGATCATATGTTAAGTATTACTTTGGATATATTAGATTGCATAAAATATGTTATTAAAATAAATTTCACCTATTTCTTTTTACTTTTTAATGTAGCTACTGAAAAATTTAAAATTACATATGTGGCTCACGTTATACTTCTGTTGGACGGTGCTGACCTGAAGAATCGCTCTCTGCAAGCTAACTCTTAAATTTAGATCCTTTCAAGTTCGAATATTGAGGTCAAGATTGCTACTCTAATACTAAGAATGTCAGAAATCGTTTCTTCAATCCTATTTGTAAATACCCAAATTAGTTTGGACCCATGGTCACATTAACTTGTTGCACAACTGTGTTACTCTGAAAGTGGCATCCAACTTTTAAAAGACAGTGTGAAGAATTCTCACATAAGAACAACCAGTAGTAGAATGAATAATACTTTCCAGGAAACTTCTTTTTTTTTTTATTTTTTTAAGATGTTATTTGTAAGTAAATCCCTACACCTAACGTGGGGCTCGAACTCATGACCCCAAGATCAAGAGTCAGTCACATGCTGCACCGACTGAGCCAGCCAGACACCCTGGAAACTTCTTTTTAAAAGAGATCACCTGAAACGGTGTCCTTAACTCTCCCTTGCTTGAGGAACAGACTGGAGAGGTCAAGCCTGCAGGGCATAGTTACTTTAGTCTTGGATGCCCAGAGTTCTTAGGAAACTGGTAGTGGTGGTGGTAGTACTCCTGAATAGTGAGCGGATTGATTTAAGGGTGTTTCTCCAATTACAGTCCAAAAACTAAGTATTACTTTCTGTATTATTAGTGCCCCCTTTAAAGGGAAATAAATGGATTCTTACAGGCCCATAGTTAAATATCATGGCGCTAAACATTAGAAATAGATTGTTTTTTAAATCTTTTCAATGTCAAAGATTACAAATTGCAATTGAACTAATTGAAAAACTACAAACTGAAAGGATACAAGGAATTGTGGAGAGACTGACCAGTTATTATGGACAAAGTAGCCCTTTAGAGCAGCCATGGCGACTCCGTCAGGGCACTCACAGGAATGTTCTGTGCTAGTATTTCAGAGCAGTTAATCACAACTTCAAATCGTTGTCACCTACCTTTGAATTCCTTGCTGCTCTGCCTCATGAGTTGATTTGTAGGCAAATGCTATTTTTAGTTTGCTATATCAGCAAGGAATTTTTTTTTTTTAAGGAATTTTTTTTTTAAAGATTTCATTATTTGACAGAGATCACAAGTAAGCAGAGAGGCGGGG
>CM052801.1:32017099-32113700 GCA_028533885.1 Nasua narica | reverse complement strand
AATACTCCTGGAATCCATAGTTTGAATGCTTATATAATGCATTTGTGTTCTTCAAACCATGATTTTCCATTTGGGCTATTCAATGTACCCATTTAATTGATATTTGAATTATGGAAAATGGTGTCATAATTATCCTAGATGTAAACCACCTTTTGCATCTTGCCCTTATAATTTCAGATATCTTTTTATGTTGTTAGTTTTGTGCTGTTCCGTGGTCTGCTTTTTAGTCCCTGAAATGCCAGATCCAGTGATGTTTAAATTGCTTTACTCTTTGAAGGGAGGGTCCGCAGCAGTTGTGCGTTCGTTTCTAGGGCGGGTAGGTGATGAGAGACTAGGCCGGGAGCATGATCAGCTGTATACCAAGCAGAAATGTGCAGGCCAGATGGGAGGGGACTTTACAACAGCCGTTTCTACTTGCAGTCCTTCGGTAGAACAGATGTGGCACGTGGTAAAGTGGGGTGTGGGAGTGGCAACACACTGTAGTTACGTGAAAAGGGCAAAATAAAAATTAAAACTCCTGAGCTTTTCGTAAAATCTGGAGGCAGAACATTCTTGAAGGAGGAGAGAAAAAAAAAAACTGTGCAGGTATCTGATTTATGTCTCCTGGCTTCAGCCTGGCTTTCCAGCACACTTGTCCAAAACCTCCCTCACGGTTATGACTTCTGTACACAAAGCCCACACCTGATTCACACCTCTCCTCTCCTGCAGGACCTTCCCAAGCACTTTTGGAGATGGGAACCATCTTTCATGTGCCTCTGGCCTCTTCCTTTCCCACGAACACTGAGCCACCCTGCCCCTCAGCCGCATAGTGCTGCATTCTGTACTCTCCTTCCACATCCATTTTTTTTTCTTCTCTTTTCTTTTCTTTTTAGTATTTATTTATTTTAAAGAGAGCGCACGAGCAAGTGGGGGAGAGCAGAGGGAGAGGGAGAGAGAAAATCTCAAGCAGGCTCCCCGCTGAGCATGGAGCTTGATACACGGCTCCATCTCAGGACGCTGAGTTCATGAGCTGAGCCGAAAGAGCCACCCAGGGGCCCCCCGCAGCCATTCTTTCAGGGGAATCCTACCGCTGGCCCCTGAAGCCGATTGAGTAGACTCTGCCGGTTCTGCATCACCTCTGGCCTGCCCCATTTCGTCTGTGGTAAGGAAGCCATTTGTAGAGAGAGGGTAACAGTCAGCTGGCAGGTAGCAGACCCGGCCCCGAGTTTCCGACTGTAGATTCCATGGGCTTTTCATCGCTGCCACTTACACAGTGTTTCCTTTAAGACAGCAGCAAAAACAGGAAAAATCAAAACTTCTTTGACTTTGCTGTTCCTTCCCTACAGCCGGGTTCTTCTAATTTGATCACATCTAAAACAGGCATGGCATCGTAGAAGGACTGCTGACTTTGAGTTGGACAGACCAGGGCTCAGACCTACCCATTGTGGTAGCTGTGTGATCTTGAACACATTTCTAAGCCTCAGCTTCCTCAGCTCTACCTCGTAGAGTTGTTGGCTCAGCAAGGGTGATGACTCTATTAAGTACTTAGCCCAGTGAGAAACACGATAAGTTTTAATCTGTTGTTACATAATTGTTTCCTGCATACTGACTTCAAACCTGACCTCTCCATGGAACTTGATCTTGCCCAGAATGCTAATGGTCTTCTCTGGCCGACTCTTAGAGCCCTTTCTTATTCGCCTTCTCCAACTACTCATGCCTTAATTCCCTCTATTCCCTTGACTTTGTTAATATTGTATTAATTCTTCCTTTTCCAGTGGCTTCTCTTTTGTCTAATTTACTGACTTTTCCTCATTCTACCCTTACGTAAATCTTCTGTAGTTCAATCTGCAGCGATTGCTCTTATTGACAAAGCTAAGTTGAATTAATAAATTGGAGAGGAAATAACATTATCTCTTTTGCTTCATGTAGTACATCCTTAGCCTTGGTTCTTCTTTACCTGTTTTCCTTTTACTTCCAAATATAAAAATGTCACACTGGATTTTATTCACCTGCAAACAGGTAAAAAAAAAAAAAAAAAAAAAAAAAAAAAACTCCAGCACTATTGACACAGGAAGTCTTTAGTTCTCTTGTTCCATTGTGGACATGGCAAGTGATATCTATTCCCAAAATATGTTTGTACAATGATGACAATGATATGGACAGTGTTATTTTCCAAATAGTATTCTGTAACTTACACAGTAGTCTTACCTACGTTGTCTGAATTTGTTCTTCAAGATAACACCATGAGTAGTGTCCTGAATTATCAAATACATTTTATAGATGATGTAAAATAAATTTCTGGCTTTGATGTTGGGTAGGAGCAGTGCCTTTACTGTTTAAATCATACTATAGTTTACCCTTTATTCCGTATAACTTCCCTGGTGTGTATCTGTAAATGCTAGATTTTAGGCTAAAGAATAGACAACATATTCTTATCCACTTTAGGGAAAACTAAGAAAAAGAGGTCTAACTCAAAACAGCAGATTGAGTTATTTATTACCAGATCAAGAAAGATATAAATTTTGAGACTTGATTATAAAGGTTTGGGGAAAGTATTTCTGCTATTTACATTTCTTATTAATAAGAGCTGGAGCGCCTGGCTGGCTCACTCGCTGAAACATGGAAGTCTTGATCTCGGGGCCGTGAGTTCAAGCCCCACCCTGGGCATAGAGCTTAATTACTTAATAAAAATAAGAGCTGACTCTGTAGTATATATATTGGTAGATTTTGACTGGCAAAAATATGAAAAAGTTGTATCGTCAAAGACTTTAAAGGGTAAAAAGCTTAGTTTAAATGGGGGATTTCATCTCTTTAGTTAGAGAAGTCTTCATGTTACCATAGATCACATCCATCCATTCATCATTCACTCTGATTGTCTTTTGTTCTTACCTAACAAAGTATGTGCTATGTTTGTTTTGCAGATCTAAAGCGGGAAGCCAGTATCTGTCATATGCTGAAACATCCCCACATTGTAGAGTTATTGGAGACATATAGCTCAGATGGAATGCTTTACATGGTTTTTGAATTGTGAGTGTGCATTTTATTTTCTTAAGGGTTAAAGTTTTAGCAGTGCTGGTTTGGGATAATGCTAACACTTTTAAAATTTAACAATAGTTGTGAGCTCATCTGTTTAAAAAAAAGTAACCAGAGTAAAAGGATTATCTCATCTCAAGGTTCACAATGGCTAAGGAAGCAAAAGTTGGGCATATTTAGTTAACCTTCATTTTTTAGTATACTTCAGAGAAGAGGCTGTAGAAAGAAAGAGTTCAGATGAATAGCAGGCCCCAAAATATAAAATTCTGACCACAGGAGTCTTATTGAACAGGAGTGGGACGGGAGTAGAGGTCTCCATGTGAGAAGCCTCTCTGGCAACCAAAAACAAGTAATAACAGAGTTGACTTCCTATGTTGATATAATTACCACATTGGCATATTAAGGAAGTTCTGTAGATAATAGTGTATTTGATTTTAATAGGCTACTTGACATGTTTGTCATAGAATTTTTGTCAGTAAGGTGGAGAAATGTGAGCTAAGGATAGTAGAACTGGGTAGTTTTGTCGTTAATTGGATGATTGTGCCTGAAGAGACTGTATAAAGCTTTATGGGATGGTATCCTGTTCTTTCCAAAACTTTAACCCATGACTTTCATTAGCGTTTCTCACAAGGTGGTAATCGAAGCATTGGGCAGGACTGGAGTCATTTTAAGACTCCACTGGGGATGGATTTGCTTCCAGGCTCACGTACATGCTTGTGGGCAGCAGCCTATTAGACTGAGAGCCTTAGTTTCTCGTGAGCCATTGGCCTAGGCTTCCCCGGGTTCCTTGTCACCGGGCCTCTCCCTATGGAAGTCAGTCTAGTAACCTAATCTCAGAAATCACACACCATCCCTTCTACCAGATTCTGTTAGTTAGAAGGAAGTCCCCAGATCCAGCCAACACATAAGGGGAAAGGATTACACGAGGGTGTGAGCACCAGGAGATACTAGTGTTCCTTGGCAGCCATGTCAGAAGCTGGCCCCCACCCCGGCCCCCCACCTTGCCATGGAGGGCTAGCTCAGACACTGCATTTCTAGATCAAAATTTTAAAACATTTTACAAGTTTGTAACAAAGGAGCCGAAACCAAAAAAAAAGATGAAATTTAAGACCAGTTAATACAGACTCACTCATTAAGTTATATAACTGCAAGATCACAATAAGCTTAGTTGTAACTGCTTGTGTGAAAAAGATAAATGTTTTGAAAGGTAGTTGTTGCAACAGCTTTAAAAAAGCCCTGAATGGAGCCTTTGGCTACATCAATTAAGAACATGTAGTATTTAGAACCGAGGCCACACTCGCAGTTATTGCACACTACCCGTTCTCCCTAGAGTGTTCAGAGTAAGCAGCACGCTGGCATGCCACCCGAAGGGGATAACCAGAGTGGGAGAGAGCCGACACATTTTGCCCTAGAGTCGCAGCCTTCCCACATCTTTGTTGACATACCTGCTAAAGGAATTTTGAAAACCATGTACCATCTCACATACTTTTGAGTTGATACATAAAAACTTCTATTGTGAGGATATCACTTTTAGTGTTTAGTATTCTTTTAAATACATTTTCTTCAAAACGGTAGATCAGCACCTTTTATCTCATCCAATTTATGGAAAATGTCTGCTGTGTGACCTGAATGGCAGAGCTAGTCATCATTGTCAAGCCAGTCGGCCAAATCAGACTCACTGTCAGAAAAAAAAAAATCTGCCTTCATTTTCCAAATAAAATTAAAGTGTTAATAAATATCCCTGTGACAATCATCTTATGATTGATTTTTTAATTCTAAAATAGATAAGGCTTTGCCATGCATGTGTTGTCTGGATGAAATAAGGTGGCTCTTCTCGTACTTTCTGGAGCTCTGTTTTGCTCTCAAGAGTCTCCCCCTCAGGAGCTTCGCATTCCCTAGTTGTCTGTGAATCTAGGCAGGCTTTTCAGGATGGGTGAGCAGTCTGTCTTTTGAGATGGGCTCGTATGAGTGGGGATGTAAAAGGAAAACTCAGCAGACCATAGACTTGTTTTCGGACAAATCAAATTGTGGCAAGTGAAGACATGGACATTGGTTTCCTTAAAGAGATCCTAATTCTCCTGTCTCATGGAAGGACTTTGGGTACTCCCAGAGATTCCCAAGTCCCAGTTTGAAGACCATGGAAGAGCCGTTGAAAAGACTGGGAAGTTTTAGTTACTCAAGAATCCACTGGTTTCCTTTTTCTGCCAAGAGAGTCCTCAGAACGAAGGCCATGGTAGAACATAATGGAAGCCTCTAGTTATTTAAAAGGGTGTCATATGTAAGAGGATTATATGTTTGTTCAGTGTAGGGTCAGGGGCTGTAACTGGAATCAGCTAGCAGCAGGTAGATTCTACCTCTAAGCAAGTAAAGCCCCTGTAGCGATAAGACTAAGTCAGTGAATGAAGCAGGCAGACTCACAGAGTATGCAGTTCCTCACTCGAGAAATGCTCGAGCTCAAGCTGGACCCATCAAGGAGGCTAAAGATAAGAGTTTGATTTCAGACTTGAGAGGGCCGCTAGCGTCCCTTCCAATTTTAAGATGTTATAATTCTTTTTTAATAACTTTCTCTGCTTTAATTTTATTCTTTATTCAAGAAATCCGTTTTTATCCATATTTTTATTCACTGAGAAAATGAAAAAACCAGTTTTGTCATATACTCTAATGAGCACAGAGAGCAAAATTTTAAGATTCACCTAAATTTTATGATGTTTGCTACTTGTTTCAAAGGGGTCTAAGCGACAGTACAGTAGAGAGAAGATAATCTTTGGTGTCATAAAATGTGGGTTACTATCCCAGCTCCCTCACTTTCACTGATTTCACTGATTTTTCACCGGTTAGCTTCTCTGAGCCTTAGGGTTTTTTGTTGTTGTTGTTGTTGTTGTTTACCTTTAAAGTCTTAATAAGATTATCAGAGCTAGATGTGAATTCACTTTGTAAAATGGTGAAGCACTCTACAACTGGGAAGTATTGTTTCCAGAGGATTTAGTCTCTCCTGTTAAATTATATGAGATTTTATAGAACTAATTTTTTATATGATTTAGTTGTGATTGAAATAATTCCTCAGTGCCTATATATGGAGATAAGACTTCATTAAAGTTGCATATCTGCTGATCACCTAATCTCAGTGTTAAATCACAAGAACCTGGCTTTATAAATTAATTTTCTGAACTTTTTGTATTGGAAAATTTCAGATAAAAAGAAGAGTGTGAACTTCAGTGCACCTGTCACTGAACTTCAACAGTTATCAAGATTTTGCCATTCTTATTCTGTCGTGTCCTTTACTATTGTCTTTTTTTCCTGGTGATTTCTAAAGTAATACCATGTCACCTATAAATATTCCTGTTTGGATTTATAAAGAAGGACTCAATGTGTAGATATAGATATCAATCCATAATACTATAATCATACCTAGCAAAATCAACAATCATTCCTTAGTAGTAGGCCACATTCGATTGATGTTCAGTTTTCCCTTAATGAATATGAATTTTCAAAAGACCTATTTCTAAATTTAGAATTATTTTATTAGCTCTGGGGATCTGGAAGTGGATTATGAATTCACAGTTAAAATAACTTCCTTATTTCTCAAAAGGACCAGAAACAAAATAGAAATATAAAATTGTTCTTTGTATCATTTTTATAAATTCGCCTCAACAGTTGTCCTTGTTCACTTTTTTGTGTTCTCTTTGATCTCCTGAGTTTAAAACAAATGAATAAGCAAAAGACCAATTTACTTTAAGATTTAAGGTCCTATGGCTCAAAGAGCAAAGCAGTAAGTTTGTGTGTGCCTCCACCTACTGGCTAGGTAAGAGATCGTACAGTTGCAATGTAGACAAAGCTACTCCAAAATTAGCTCCGTGTTTCTGGCAATAGATGTAATGATCCCTGGTATTCAGGGGCTCATTGCTCAGGTGATGGGTTATCTGGATTCTTCTCACAGTTTTATGACCTGCCACCAGTACAGAGTATACATAGGGAAAACAAATGAAATAAGGTCAGTTGACTTTGCAATTTGGGGCTCCTTGGAAACAGCTCTGATAATTTTGATGAAGAAAAAGAAATCATTGAGTTTCTTAATAGGTATCCATATCTGCCTTTGCCATAGTGTATAACCATCTCTCCTTTTTTTCCCCTTAAGCCAAAGTCATGAAATAATATGGCCCGATCAGTCTGCTTATTATGTTAGAAAACCCATCCAACTAGTTGATACCCATTTAATTACAAATGGTTTTAAGTTTAAAGCATATTCAAATACAGAGACTCAGAGAAGCAGAATTTTAGAGCCAGAAAAGATTAAAGCAGTAGATTTCAAAACTTAACATTGAAAAATCCTAAGGAGAGCTTGTCAAACAAGCTTGTTGTACCCAGGCACCACCCCTAGATACTCAGTTTCAACAACTGCGAGTCCCAAAGTGGGAGGAGGTCAAGAGATGATTGACTTTTAAAGTAGGGGCATTACTATTCAGAGACTATGCTGTCATTTCCCCCCAACACACAGTAGTTTGTTAGAAATCTGTTTGTGTTTGCATGAGCTCCATTGCTTTGGGATCACACTTAAATTTGGACTTGTCTGCAGTAGTTTGCTGAAACATATTTAAAAATATAGGTTCAGTTTTGAAGATGGGGCTGTTGTGCCACGCCCACTTAAATTGAATGTTTATTTCTAAATAACACATCCGGGCTTGTCTTTAGTAGTGTCTGATACTTGAATTAAGCTGTAAATCCTAAATTGGCTGGCCAAGGAATTTTAATTACCTTATTATAGAATGATTACATATACCACAGGGAGACTTTTGTAGTAATTAAATATGGATATAAAATACATGTGACATGAAAACAACAATTTGTATCTTTTAAAATAATATTAGCGGTTTGTATTTTTGAAGCTCAAGAGGAGATAGACTGATAACTTTTTTTATTTTTTAAATTTTATTTGTTTTTCCTTTTGGTCTGCTGTTTAAGCTTGGGGAAGGGAATATTTGTGGAATTCATTTATGCTGCTAGAGTAGAACTGATTTTTACTTACTACCAAACTTGCCCAGGAAAGGAAAGTATATTTGTTTTGTATCAAGCAAGAAAAGTCTGGATTGTGGCATTGAAAATTATATGAAGATCTGTACATATTTTTATAGCTAGTCTGATTATTTTGATTTTTTTGCTTTTATGTGTAATGATAAAAATGCTATTCATTCACCAGCACATGTTTATCAAATGCCTACTTAAGTGCTGGGTAATAGGAAATGGTTGGAAAATATCGTTTGTTCCTAGTAAACATCAGAAACTTGATACTTAAGGTCATGCAATAAGATATATGAGAGGATGCAGCTGAGTGCCTGTGAAGACTTTTGATAAATACTAGTTGAAAGAAAAAACTTTTTTTTTTAAGTAATTTTTTTTAAGATTGTATTTATTTATTTGACAGAGAGAGACACAGCGAGAGAGGGAACACAAGCAGTGGGAGTGGGAGAGGGAGAAGCAGGCTCCCTGCTGAGCAAGGAGCCCGATGCGGGGCTCGATCCCAGGATCCTGGGATCATAACCTGAGCTGAATGAAGGCAGATGCCCAACGACTGAGCCACCCAAGCGCCCCTGAAAGAAAAAACTTCTATCATCATAAACTTTAAAAAAAAATTAAACATTTCTCTTAACTAGCTTCACCATTATATTAAATGTTTAGTTTTATATTAGTTTTAAGAACTATGTGTCGGGGTCCCCAAGACACACCCTCAAGTTTGATGATTGACTAAGGAGGACTCGTAGGACTCAGCATCTGGTTGTAATCACAACTGGGATTTATTGCAGTTCAAAGATTCTATAAAGGAAAACCAGCAAAGAGAAAAGGTATATGAGTTGAAGTCCAGGAGCAGCCAGGCACAAGCTTCCAAGGGTCTTCTGCCAGCAACCAGTTGTGAGAACACATGTGAAATGTTGCCAACCTGGGAAGCTCATCAGAGACTCAGCACCCAGGCTATTTATTGGGAGCTGGGTCATGGAGGCCCCCTCTGCCTGGCCAGTACCACCTTCCAGCCTCCCAGAGAGAAAGCAGGTGTTCAGGATAAATCATATTGTTTGCACAGTTTAGACACAGTAAGCCACGCTTTTCAGTTAGTACGGGAGGAACCCGTCCAAGTTGCCAGATGCCAATCAAGAGCTAACTCAGTAGACAGGCCTTTCAAGCCCTTTTAAAAGCTTAGGCCTGCTATCTTAACTCTTTTCTGCACAAACTAAAAAAGAGATAAATGGAAGGGTTTTAAGTTGATAAACTCTTGGATCTACAAATGAAATATAATTACCTATAAAGAAAATTGTGGAGTTCAGTTTTTTTTAACTTTTAATTGTAATTACTGTATCATTTTGACATCTATTAACAGGAAAATGTGGGTATCCCAAGTTTTTTTATAAAACAAACCCTAGATTGAGATACTACAGTGTAGAATAAATTTTAACCTTTGAATGCTTCATTAGAAAACAAACTACGTTCTGATGTCTACTATCTTAGAAATGAATTTGAAGTTGTCACTCTGGTAAATTTTTTTGTATGTAAAGCTGATCTTAGCTGCTAAAAATAATTTTGAAATAAGTTTATATGCACATAAAATAAAAAAAATTAGTTAATTTTCCATTATTGGAAGAAGTTTGTTCATTTAAAAATAAAAATAAGTAGTTTCTAGTGTAAATAATCTTTACACATACTTTGTACAGATTTAGAAATTGTGGAAAATTATAATAAAAATGATACCACTACAAAAGTTAATCACAGTGAACATTTCAGAACATTTTCTCCTACTTATATTCATGATCATAGTTGCACTCATTTTATATATGCAGTTTTGTTTCCCGATTCTTTTCACTTATTAATTTTAAGCGTTTTGCTATACCATTAAATATTTTTTTAAAGATTTCATTTATTTATTTGACAGAGAGATCACAAGTAGGCAGAGAGGCAGGCAGAGAGGGGGAAGCAGGCTCCCTGCCGAGGAGAGAGCCCGATGCGGGGCTCCATCCCAGGACCCCGAGATCATGACCTGAGCCGAAGGCAGAGGCCTAGCCCACTGAGCCACCCAGGCACCCCTATACCATTAAATATTTTTTAGATACAGTAGCCTAATGGTTGCATTAAGATAACTATATGCATGTGCCATATTTAATGATTTCCTTATAGTTGGACATTTACAGTTTTCCATATTAGAAGTAATGTTATGATTAATAATATTATTGTACATAGTTACTTGTTCACACTCACTGATTGCTTTATTTCCTCAAAATAAGCTTTTAGAAATAGGATTACTGGGTGAA
Organism: Nasua narica; assembly: GCA_028533885.1. Classification (NCBI taxonomy): domain Eukaryota; kingdom Metazoa; phylum Chordata; class Mammalia; order Carnivora; family Procyonidae; genus Nasua; species Nasua narica. Next base: position 32,103,396 of record CM052801.1, on the reverse strand, counting down.
AGAGTGTATGAATACACACAAGCACCTATATCACATATAGATGTAACCGTTTTTTATACACCTGTTACACTTAGAAAAATGCATTCACAGAACTATACAGCTTAAGGAATTATTGTAAACTGAAGGGCCATTACCTACAACCCAGATCAAGAAATATAAACACTGCCTATAATACTCTTAACCACAATCCCCTTCTTTTCTCAGGTTACCTTTAATCTAGACTTCACCTTCATGCTTCCAGGTCTATACCATCCATACCGTATCCCTGAGTAATATAATTTCAGTGTTATCTGTCTTTTAAAATCTTTATTTAAATGAAGCCGCACAGCATATATTCTCTTTTGGTCTTTGATCCAGGTTGCTTTGTGCTCCTTTACTTTATCGCTGTATAGTATTGCAGTGAACAAGCATTCACAATTTTCCTGCTCATTTTAATGTTACTGTGTATTTGCGCTGTTTGCAGATTTGGCTATTTTGAACAGTGCTGTTGTAAACAATCTTGTACTTATATCCTGGGCATAAACCTATGAGTGGAATTGATAGGTTTTAGAGTTTATACAACTTCAGTTTTCCAAGATCATACCAAGCTTATTTTCTAAAGCAGATGTATAAACCAACCCTTTACCGATGATATTTGCCTAAGGTGATTCAAGTCCTGGTTTTCCTGGCACTGCCCGTGTTTAAAAACCTGTCATTAGTCCTTATTAACAGAACCCTCTTTTTATTCTCATGATTACTTATTGCCTATGTTGCAGACTCTTGCTGATACTTGGCACTGTCAGAATTTTTAACTTTTGCCACTTGGTATGTAGTACAATCTCATTGTGATTTCTCCTGATTACTCTTCCCTAATTGCAACTGTGTGATGTATCTCTTCATTCTTTTAATGGTACCTTTGGATTAACAGAAGTTTGTAATTTTAATACAGTCTAATTTATCAGTTTTTATTTATGATTACTGTTTGGCACTTATTTGAGGAATATTTATTACTCTGAGATTATAAAGATATCCTATGTTTTATCATCCATCTGAAGTTAATTTGGAGTATGCTGTGAGGTAGCAGTCCAATTTCATTTCTTTCCATGTGGATATTCAGCAGTCTAGCACAATTACTGACAAGACTTCTCTGCAGTACTACTTTTGCCATAAATCAAACACCTATGCATGTGTGACTATTCCCAGGTTCTGGTCTGGTCAATTAGTATATTCCCCTGGCATTGTGCCAAGAGCATGTTGGTTATCTTATTAACTATAGCTTTGTATTAAGTTCTGGTAACTAGTAGATCAGGGCCTTGTACCTTGTTCTTCTTTACCCAGTTCTTAAGGGATGCACTTCTCTATATTTTCCATATACATTTTAGAAACATTGTTTACACACACACACATCCACGTTGGGATTTTCCCTTCAATTAGTGTATCAAATCTTTATAACAGCTTGAAAATAATTGACATGGTTACAATATTAAATCTTCCAATTCATGAACATGGTATCTATCTTGCATGGTATCTATGTTGCAGACTCTTGCTGATACTTGGCACTGTCAGAATTTTTAATTTTTGCCACTTGGTATGTAGTACAATCTCATTGTGATTTAGATCTTTGAATTCTTTCAATAATGTTTTATGCTTTACTCTGCAGAGGTTGTATACATCTTTTGTCAGATTTATTCTTTAGATCTTTGAATTCTTTCAATAATGTTTTATGCTTTACTCTGCAGAGGTTGTATACATCTTTTGTCAGATTTATTCTTAGGTATTCGTTTTTAAAGGTAGATCTGTCAATCTCATCTCCTTTCTCTTTCCCTCCTTCCTTGTCTTAGCTTTATGTTCCCTTCTATTCATCAAGCTGTATCAATCCCAATAATTTATCTGTAGAATCACTTGGATTTTTTGCGTATCTGATCATATCATCTGTGTATGTGGAGGATTTTGTTGATTCCTTTTCCATTCTTATAAATATTTCTTTTTCTAGCCTTTACTGTGATCTTTATTTCTGATCTTAGAGTTTGCTAAGCATGAATGGATGGTGAATTTTATAAAAAGCTTTTTTTTTTCTGATCATATGTCGAAATGATCATATAACTCCTTTGATCTGTTAATGCAGTGAATTTCATCGAGTCTTTGGCTAACCAAAGTTGGTCATGATGTATAATCCTTATATTCCCTTTTATGTATTTCTAGATTTGGTTTGTTCGTATATATGTTTCAGAACTTTTGTATCCAAATTTGTAGAAAGATTATACTATAATTTTCTTACACTGTCCATACCAGGTCTTCATATCTAGATTGTGCTAACCTCATAAAATGAGCTGGGGAGTGTTCCTAGTTTTGCTTGTTTTGTTCTCTTTATGATTGGTAGAACTTACCTATAGACCCATTCAGGCCAGACTTTTTTTGTGAGAAGGGTTTTCATTTCTGCTTGAATTCTTTAAATATTTATAGGAATATTTGGTTTTCTATTTATTACTCTCACTTTGGGTGAATTGTATTTTGCTGGGGATGAATGCATTTTATCGAAACTTCTTAAACAGTTATGGCACCAAAAAAGCCAGCTTTGGCACAAATTGGTTCATAGTATCTCTGCATTTACATTCTTTAGTAATTTGTGACTCTTCTTTTTCCTTCTCAGCCTTGCCAGCTATTTGCCAGTTTTATCAGTCTTTTAAACGATGACTTTTAGCTTTGTTAATCCTTTTCGTTACATATTTATATTCTATTTCAGTAATTTTTGTTTGTTGTTGTTTTCGTCCTCCTACTTTGGGTTTAATTTTCTAGGGGTTGTTTCCTCCCTTTTAAGTTTCAACTTTTTTTGTACCCATAGGTTTTAGATGTGTCTTGTATTTAAAGGCATATACTTTTTTTTATTCTAGATGCTCAATCATTGTTTTTTCATTGGAGCGTTTAGTACATTTAAACTTAATGACATTTGGGGATAGCTGAGTCTGTGGTATTCTTAGGCGCTTTCTATTGTACCACCTATCATGTATTTCTTTTCTTTGCCTTCCCTGACTTATTTAGGTCACTTGCATATGTTTTATCATTCTGTTTTTCTCTATGAATGTGGAAATTTACTCTTTTGTCTTAGTGTGTAAGTCAGGAATCACAGCACAGCTCCCTAACATATCGTGCTCTAATATTGATTCCGTGGCTGTCATCCCTAACAGCACAGGAATTTGACGTAATTCCCCTCCTTTGACGTACAGGCTGTTGTTTTCATGTGTTTGTATTTGTGTGCATAAATATGTAAGATACATATATTTATATCACTTCAACTTCTTTTGTTATTTATATTTACCCACACATTTGTCCTTTCTTGGTTCATTATTCTTTCAGCATCTCTAAGGTTTTATCTGGATTCAGCTTCCCTGTGTCAGTCTGCTGGGTGCAAGCTCTCCATTTTTTATTAGTTTCGGAATTTCCTTCTATCCCCTTCGGTCTTGAAGGATATTCACTGAGTAGAGAATTCTAGGTCGGTTTTTTCTTTCCATTAGATATCATTCTGCTGGCTTCCGGCTTCCATGGATGTTGAGAATTTAGGTAGCATTCTGTCACTAATCTGAGGATGATCTCTCCTTCACAGGTTATTTTTTTTTTTTCCCTTCACAGGTTATTAAAAAATGTTTTCTTCATCTTTTGTTTTCTCTATGGGGTGTGTGTGTGCGTGCGTGTGTCTTATTCCTGCCTTCAGTTCCTTGAGTCTCTTGAGTCAGCGTACTGATATTATTTGTGGTTATAGAAAATTTTCAGCCATTAGCTCTTTAAATATTGCCTCTGCCCCTTTCTTCCTCTCATCACCTTTGTGACCCAATTAAGCATAGACATAGGTGTACCTTATGGTATGCTCTATATCCTCTCCCTTCTTTTCAGTATTTTGCATGCTTTTCTTTTGAAAATCTGTATTACTTTTCATTATTTTCATTTTCTTGCAGAAAAAATTCAAACTCTGTTTTTATGTTCTGGGACATAATAAGCCTCATTATTTGATAAACTGTGCTGGATAATCTCAACATAAGAGGTCCCTGTGGGTTTGTCTTTATTGTCTTTACTGTCTTTTTTGCTGAGTCTTGATCAAGATCTCTTACCCTTCATGTACCAGATTCATTTTGACTGTATGTTGGAAATTATTCCAAAAATTACTGGCCTAGAATGATGGTTTCTTCCCCCCAGAGAGGACTTTCATTTGCTTCTACTAGGCACCTTCAGGCACTCGCAGTTTGGAACCATCTTAAGGTTTAAGGCTTAAATTTTTAAGACCCCTCAGAGATCAAGCGAGATTGCAAGTATGTAAAGGGGCTCGGCCGATTATTTCTAGTTCGCCCCTAACTCTTTAGGGTTTTAGCTCCAAGTTGAAGAGTAATTTTGAGATTCCTTGGAATTCTGACCTTTTTTTCCCTTACAGATCCGCTGTGTAAGTAGATGTTCCCAGGGCAAGGAGGACTCTGATTCTTGATACCTCTTTGAGTTCCCATTCTCTCCCAGATTTTAGTCAACATTCCTGACAATTTGGTTAGTGCTTTGATGCTTCCAGGAATTTTTTTATCCCACTTTTTTCTTGTCTTCAATGGGAGGCATCACCTAGCAGATGTCAGCCATATAGTTAAAACTTCTTTTACATAGTTTCTACCATTCTCCATACAGACTGTACTCATTTATATTCAAACCAGTGATAGAGGACAGCATCCCTGTTTACATCTTGATAAGTCAAAATGATGTTTTTGTTTAAGTTGCATTTGTTTTGTTACTAGTATGGTCAAATATTTGTTTTAGTATGCTTACCCATTTCTTTCATCTGTTCACTTTTTTTTTTTTTTGCCATTTTGTAAGAATTCTAGTATTTACTAAGGATATTTATCCTTTTCACATATTTGCAGATATTTTCCCTGTTTCATTTTGCCTATGGTATTGGATTTTTTGTGTTGTTAAATATGCAGAAGTTTGCATTCTGTCAGAAGTTACAAATAAGCAAGAGTGAAGATGGAGACGTGTGCGTGGATTAGTACGCACGCGCATTTGCTGGCTCTGTCCCCTGGGAGGGTCTAGAAGCAGTGAAACCGCAGTTGTAATGAGCGCACCCTCGCCCAGATCTTTATTGCTTTTTTTTTTTTTTAAGATTTTATTTATTTATTTGAGAGAGAGAGAACAGTCTTCATTTCTAAATATCATTCTGTTAGAAAAGGGCTCCAAGGGCTCCTTGGAGAAATGATGACTCCTAGGACTGGGGAAGAGAAAATACAAGATGAGCCTGGAGCATTTTATAGTGTCTGAAAGGAAGGAAGTGCTCAAAAAAAAAAAAGTTCGAGTCACAGGAGCCGACCTGAAAGAACTCCCAGCGGCCAAACCTGGAACAGTTTGCACAACAAAATAACATAGTATTGGATTATAACCCAGAGTATAAAATATGTATCTATATGAGTCCATACTGATATACATAAATTATTGAATAAATTAACAGTGGGAGAGAAGAAACAAATCTTCCTTACAGAATTCCAAACAATATATGTAGATACTGCCCCCCCCCCCCCGGGAGATGGAGGTAATCCCCATCCTTCCTTCAGTGTGGCCTAGACTTGATGACTCAGTTTCAAAGAACGGAGGATAGAAAGGAGGACATAGCAGCTTGACAGTGAAGAGAACTGGCTTACTCCCTTCCCCTTAAACAAGGAATCAAGTTAACATCACCAGTGATAAGTCACGTGGGTATCGCATGTCCCCTGAGGTGATGGGAGGAGAAGACACCTCCCCAAAATCTACAACCCCCATCGGGGGGAAAAAAAAAATCACAGGTCAAAATTGAGGGATATTCTACAAAACGCCTGGCCAGTGCTCTTTTTTTTTTTTTTTTTTTTTTGAAGCAGTTGAGGTCATGAAAAATTGTCAAAGAGGAAACTAAGGAGACTTAATAACAAAATGCATTGTGCTGTCTGTCCTGCATGGGATCCCAGAACAAAGTACATTAGTCAGCAAACCGAAGTTGAACTACAGTTTGGAGTTGAATCAATAGTAATGCACCAGTGTTACCTCTCAGTTTCAGCAAATGTACTATAATTACCTAAGATATTAATATTAGGGGAAGCTGGGTGAGAGGCATACAGGAACTCTACTATCTGCACTTTTTATGTTAATCTAAAATTATTCTAGGGTCGCCTGGGTGGCTCAGTTGGTTAAGTGTCTGCCTCTGGCTCAGGTCATGATCCCAGGGTCCTGGGATTGAGCCCCACATCAGGCTCCTTGCTCAGTGGGGAGCCTGCTTCTCCCTCTCCCTCTGCCCCTCCCCTGGCTTGTGCTTGATCGCTCGCTCTCTGTCTCTCTCTCTCTCAAATAAAGTCTTAAATTATTCTCAACTAAAAAGTTTTCTTCAGTCAAAACTAAACAAAACCAAAACCACAAGTTTATACCATTATTTCCAGCTTAAGATAAGAATTAGAGATTTTTATTAGCCATTTACTAAATATAAGGAATTTTTGGTTTTTAACATAATTTTGTTATTGCAATCATTTTACAAAGAGTCCTCACCTTGTGGAGATAAGTACTAAAATATTTATGCATAAGGTGATATTATTGTCTGGAATCTGCCTCAGAATCAGGTGAGGGGTGAGCAGTGGGTTTGAAATATAGGTTAAACAAGATTAGCTAGGAAGTTGTCAGTTGCTGGAGCAGGGTAATGGGTACATAAGGCTTCGTTACTCTATACTTTCTCCTTTTGAAAGTTTTCCAGTTTTTTAAAAGTGAGAAAGTAGAGTTTTTACTTACAAAATTTTTAATTTGTATATCTTTTCTCTGAAAATCTGGGTTCCTTACCACATTAACATACTTCATCCGAGTGATTTAAAGATAAAAGACTACTGAAGGCAGAGTAGGATTTCTTTGTCCTTCTTTTCATCCTTAGGGTCTGTCCCACCAGAGATACACAATCACACGTGCTAGGGTTTAAAGTCACTTAAATAACTTTGTGATTATGTAACAAGCTGGATATTGAGTTGGCGTTGTTTTTATCAGTTTGGTTTTTTTTTTTTTTTAATTAAGGCTTTTATTGAGAGAACTGTAGCTTCACATGTAGCTATAAGAAATAATACAGAGAGATCCTTGTAGATGTTGCCCAGTTTCTCCCAGCATTAACATTTTGCGAAACTAGTATAATATCACGACCAGGATATTGACATTGATACACTCTACTGGTTTTATTCAGGTATCCACATGAGTTTGTTTTTAATTTTAAGAATTGCCTCTTTTTTGGTCTTGATTTAATTTTATTTTTAGATTGCGAAAAACATGTGCATGTTTACGAAGTCAAACTTATGAATAAGGTTCATTCAGAAAGGTCTGGCTTTTGTATCCCTGTCCCCATTTACTTCCTACCTTCAAGAAAATTATTTCTTAAAATGAAAATGAGGTCATTTTGATTAGTTTTATTTGTTTGAAAATATAAGAAAATATAACATGTTTTTGTACTGCCTATCCTTCTTACACACTCTCATATATGCTCTTGTAAACCTTGATTATTTTTTATTTAACGATATGAAGACACCAGGGATCTCTCCATAGCAGAATGTAGGCATCTTCATTCCTGTTTATACCTGCTTAATACTCCATTATGGATATAGAATAGTTTGTTAACCCAGTCCCCTACTAATGGACACTGAGATCATTTCCAGTCTTCTTCTGTTACATTAATAACCTTGTGCATACGTCATTTCATATAATTGCTACTGTCACATTCCTTCTGTAGATGTACTACTTGGCATTCCTACCACATTGTATGAGAGTTAGACCTTAATTTTAAATTGTGATCTAAATAACTAATCTCTCAGGTATTTACTAATTAATATATTTCATTCTAAAACTGTGCATAAATCTCAGCAGAGAGAGTTCTGTAGATAAATTCTGATTTGTTTGGCCCTTATCCATGTCTGTCGACTTGACCAGAATGATGTTAACTACAGTGGATGCCATATCATTGTGAGGTGACTAGGCCCAAGAGAATTGGTAATACTCCAAAGTAGAGATAGTCATTTGCCCTCCCACCAACTATTGACTTGAGTTAGTAGGCAGTGTCTTTGAATATTAGTATTCTTTTTGCTGGACTTTAGAAAGTATTGCTTGTCTTAAAGATATCCTTCGTATTTCTTGTGCACATTATTGAGGACTCAGGAGGTTCACAAGAAATAGGGGCAAAATCTTGGTGGGTCTTTTTAAGACATGGCAAGGATTTGGAATTTTAAAGTTGTGGATGCCATCACAAGCAAACTTAGGTGACCATACATCTTTTTTTAAGTATTCTTTGGCTACAGTATTGCTGTAGGGTTGGATTTGGATGTGGGGGAAAACTGGGAGACCATTACAGTGATCTAACATGAACATGGATGGCTAAGATAGATCATTGTCAATAGAGATTAAAGAGTGAATAGAACCTGAAGATATTTAGGAATTAGAATGGACAGGATTCGATGATCGAATAAAGGAAGTGAGGAAGTGGGAGACAGATTTGAGTCTGGTCCTTGGCTTGAACACCTGGTATATGATGGTGCCCGGAAGTAGATGGTGAAATACGCTTTGGACATGCTCAGTTTGAAGTTTCTGTGAGACACCTGAGTGAAGTTGCTGAAAACAAAGTGGAATATGTGGATTAGGAGCACAGAGAGAGATCTAGAGGCTTGGGGATAGTCACTATTTAGATGGGTTAGGAGAGAATAGAGAGGGGGAAAACAGCACTTGAGAACTGGAGGGTCTTCCAAATTGGAAAGGTTGTAGAACAGGAGGACTAGCTAACAAATGAGCCAGAGAAGGAATAGCCGAAGAGATGGAAGGAAGCCCATGACAGCAAGGTGTCAGAGAAGCCAGGCAAAGAGACTATATCAAAAATATTGCAGGGAAATGAAGTTGGGACACATCCTCGTTTCATCCTTCGCTAAACTCCCTTATTCCTCAGCCAGCGTCCCGCTCTCCTGCTATGCAGAGCTGCCATCCTGGCTCAGTTCTTAGACGTGCTCCCTGTTTGCTCTCTCCCCATCTCTTTGCTCCCATTTGGTATCTCTATGTGGTAGGTCATCTCCTTAGGGAGGGAGGGAGAGGGTAAAATGTTACAGGACACGTGGAGAGGTCTGTACTGTTGTCCTAACTCTGCCATCAACTTTATCCATTTAGTGATTTTGTTTCTTAATGCCTACTGCCTGTGAGACGTAGCTAGGAGCCCAGGACAGAGATGGATAGACGTGGAAACACCTACAATGAGAAAGGAGGGAGAGAAGAAGGAAAGGAGAGGGCCTTCATAGAGGAAGAATACTGAGACTTGAAGGATGGCCAGCAGTTTACCAGGTGGTAGTGGCAGGGGTGACACCAGACGAAAGTATTAAAGATGTCAAGATACAGAAGCCTCATGAACTTTAAAGAAAGAAAATCGAATGCAGCCAGGCTTCATAAGAACTAGAAAGAAAGACCTCAGGAACCAAGGTCACTGTTCCCTTCCTTCCTCAGGACTTTGCATCTACTTTACTCTGAAAGAGCAGCTTTCCCTGTTTATTCGAGGGCTTGCATATATCCTCCAAATAGTCTCCCCAGTACCCAAATCTGTATGACCTTCAAGTCCAAGTTATTTCTTTCTGCTTCTCTTACTTCAATCCAGGCAGACAGACAGTGCAAATGAATGAGTGGATGAATTTACCTGATTTTTCTCAGCCTTCCTTTTTTCTAGGTCCCTGAGTATCCTAAGTTGTTGACCTGACCCTCTATGGATAACCTCCTTTTGTTTGTTTTTGTTTAAGATTTTGCTTAAAGTAATCTGTACACCCAATGCGAGGCTCGAACTCATGACCCTGAGATCAAGAGTCATGAGCTCTACCAATTGAGTCAGCCAGGTGCCCCAGATAACCTACTTTTGAATCAAGGATCTGTTCCATGTCCATCCAGGGGCAAATAAAAGCCCACTGCTGTTTCCATGCTTGGCCTGGGGTTCTTGGTGGGAGAGCTGAATAGAATATGGAAGGCAAACTGACCATTAGTGGGCAAGGAGGAGGCAAGCATGACAAGCAGGGCAGAGAACACATAGAATGTAGTTTAGATTGTTGGGGCACTATTACTTTGGAACAAGGTGTAGGATGAGAGAATGGCCACAGATAAGTTTGAACATGTAATAATAAAAACCACTAGTGAAGTAACTACGTGCTACACTTTATACTTCTTGATTATTTCTCACTTCCTCTCAACAACCCACTAAGATTAGGCACCATGCCCATTTTATAGACGAGAAAACTGCAGCTTAGGAGGCGGTGACTTGTTCAAGGTCGCAAAGCTGATATGCTGCAGCCAGGATTCCATCCTAGGCTGTTTGACTCTAGTGCCCTCACTCTTACTTGTGCTGATACATCTAGGGCTCTTTTTTTTTTTAAGTTTGTTTTTATATTTAAGTCATCTCTACACCCTATGTGGAGCTTGAACTCATGACCCTGAGATAAAAAGTCATATGCTTTGCCACCTGAGCCAGCCAGGCACCCCACATCTAGGTCTTTTGATGCCTTGTTGAAGATTTTAATTCATCCGTTCACAAATATTTTTATATTTGTGCCTACATGCCTACAATGTGCCAGACACTGTTCTAGGTGCTGAGGATTTAGCAGTGAGTAATTCAAAGTCCATACCTACACGAAACTTATATTCTCCTGGAAGAGACGCACTGACAAAGGAATATGCAGTAACGATAGCAAGTAGTGATGAGAGGGCTGTGAATAACAAGGGCCAGGTCAGGGACAGAAAGTGATGAGGACAGGGAGTTCACAGGAGCCTTTTCTGAGGAGGGGATGTTTGACTGGACTTTAAATTTAATTCTATAGGTGATGAAGACTTCAAAGTAATTTTACCAAGGCAATAACAGAATCAGATTTGTGCATTAGAGGGAGAGACCCTTTAGACTTGGTATGAAAAATGTAGTGGAGGGTCCATAAATAATTCCAGGCAAGATGGGATTTGGAGTTCAACTTCTTCATTGTAATAAGGACCAAGGGCCCCTGAGGGAAGGGAACTGGAGTCTGGGTCACTGCATGAAATCCAGGGGTGGGACAAACAGTAGCTGAGAAAAGCTATAGCCATCATAGAAGTCTAGGTAGCTAACTAAAGGGGGACAGAAGGAGGAAAAAAAAACCAAGAGATCCCCCCCCATCTAAGATTAATGTTCAAATGAAAATTTCAAAGCACACAAGGAAAAACATCCTGAAACAAACTCAACAGGTAGGAAATTGGGTCTAAAGGAAATGGAAGTAATAGAAGAATCTGAAAGGGACTTCAAAGTCCTCAAAAAGATAAAAGGAAGGGGTAACATCCACAGAACAAGAAGCTATTTGTTCTATTTCATAAATGTCGTAAAATCCTTAAGAGAGCATGTGTGTGCACTGTGTGTCTGTGCTAGGAATCAGTATGGCTAAGTTGAAAGACCATATTGGGGAAGCAGTGTAGAACAAAGCACAGTTCGAGATGATAAGTATGAAAGAGAAGCTAAGACTCCTGCAGGCCGTATCAAGAATATCCAATATACATAAACAGGAATTCTGTAGAACATAGGAGGAATGATGGAGAGGAGAGGCCTTACTCAGATAACAGCCCTAACCCTCCACAAGGTGAAGAAAGACTATTCCCTTCATATAGAAAGAAAGTTTGGGGAAGAAAGTGACTAATCACCTTAGGGATCATCTGAGTGCGTGGTGATTGTGGGACGCCTGCCTGTAGGTGGCCGGTACACGGCCGCCTGTAAGAGTAAGGCCCCCAGGAGAAGACTCTTAGCTAGAGCTGGGGTTGAGGAGTCAGTACCGTCAGGACTGGGCCCACCTCAACCCTTAGCACCTCAGTTTCAACCTACCAACTGGCGAGAACAAAATGAAATGCGACAGTACTCTGATAATCAAAGGTCTAGAAAGTCTTGGGCATAACCTTCATAGTCATAAATTCTACTTTGCGTCGAGCCTCAGGATTAGAAAGTAAGAGCTCAGGATTCTGGAGCCAGCTCGCATAGATTCAAATCCTGCCTCTGCTACTTTCTAACCGTATGACCTTGGACAAGTTTTGTGACTTTGGTCTTAAGCCTCAGTTTCCTCATCTGCAAAATAGTACCTGTCTCCTTATGTTGCTGTGAGGATTAAATAAGTTATTACATGTAAAGTACTTAAAATAGCACTTGGTGTGCAGTTAAATGCTCAGTAAATCTTTGCTATTAGCTATTAACATCTCTGCATTTAACAGGAGCCTTCAGGATCTTATCCCAGAGGAGTGACTAATGTGAAAATCCTGGTCTATGAGGATAATAAATTTAGGTATCTGTGTCTTCCTGTAATACTCAAAGACTCAGTCTAGTTAACTGCCGACTTTTATTTGTCCACATGCAGAGTTTTGTTGCTGTTTGCAAATTGGCCATGATGTTATTTGGACATTCAAGAACTCCCTATTTTTTTCTTGTCACGTTTGAAACTTAGAAATAATTCACAGGCAGATGGAATCTTCTCATGAGGACACAGTAATGGTTCCATTTTTCTTGCTGAGTTGGAGCAATCCAATCTTGGGCAGATACCCATTCTTATGCCTCTTTTCATTTATATCTATACATCTGTAGTTTTATAAGTACCAACATTAACATTTTCGTTAGCTCAGAACTTGCCTAGAAGTAAGAACTATACCAGCTAGTTTGATTTCAGAGTGCAAATGGCAGTAACAGGAAAACGGAAAATCAGTAATTAACCGTGTGATTGTTTTAATCTGTGGTCTGGTTATTCAAGACAAGATCGTTTTCCAAATTAGCCCCCCTTTCTCATCTCCAAGACCAAGCACATCAGAGTCTGGCATGATTATTTCCAGTTCTTTAGATGTTCTGCGAGGCAGAAACAGAGGACAGGTCAGAAGAACTGTCAAAGAATGACCCTGAATCTGAATTCCACAAAACCCCAGAAGGAACATACTGTGAGCTTCCTCTCTCCCATCTTTAAGGCGTGCTGCCTCCTCTAGGCCAGTAGCTTTCCTGTCGGCGTGGCAGAGTCTGCACTGTGGACCCCACCTCTGATCGAAGACAAGGCTCTGAGGAGCAAGAGAGAGAACTCGTTCTAGAGAGAGAGGCCAAAAGAACTAGAAAGGCTTCAGAAGACTCCTAGATACTCACCCACACGGGAGTTACAAGAACTTGTGCAGGACCGAAAATAAAGTGATATGATTATGATTGATTTGGTGTTGAGTGGCAGGGATTCTGTCCCAGCTCTTACTTGCAGACATAAGTTAGGATGAGATCAAAGGTCGAAGAAACTTAAAAAAGAGCGAAACATGTTTAAACAAGCTAAACGAATATATCCAGCAGATTAAAAATTACATGTACGGTATTTCCAGCAGTAATTATTTTTTTAGAATTCATTAACATTAATGAAGTTAATGAGGATAGGGTAGAAAAGAGAGTTCAAGGACCTCTTGGCCTTTGGACGCTTTGCCCTATGCAGACATTACTGGGGCCACACAGTAACCAACATCTTAGGTGAACTCTGTAGGCCTCGAGTTGACAACACAGTGGTAGCTTGGAAAGTTAGTTCCTACCTAGCTCTGTGAAACACTGTCTCCTGGTCAGCTGAAAAGAGAGCACAGGAGAGATTCTCTTCACTTGTCATTTGTAGTAATTTAAAAAGCCCCTTGAAGTAATAGCCTATCATTATGCTCTCAACGATTCGTGTAAGTCCATGTTGGGGGAAGGGAAAAGTATAACCACCTCCCTCAAAAAGGGAAGCAGAGAACATGGAGTTAATACAGGGGACCAAGAATCAGGAAACTGAGATTCTAGTCCCACCTGCCATTAGTTACCTAAAGCAAGTCTTTTCATTAAACTTTCAGTTCTAATACTCTCTAATGCGACTCATCATGATTCTGTCTGGAGGCCCCTTCCTCCCCCCTCCTTTTTTTTCCTTTTCTTTCAGACCCTTAGCTGAGAAAGCATGCGTGCGTACGCATGCACCAGAAAGAGATAACAAATGAATGAATGACTATGTGGATCGTTGGGGAGGTGGATGGTTAGCTGTGAAGATTAAGGAGAACGCTGAGTGCTAACAGCAAAGTTCTGCCTTAGTAAACAGAACAGGGGTTGTTCCCAGCTGCCTGCCTTTTCTGGGAATTTCAGAAAACCGTACAGAAAGACATGTTAACATAAAACTAATCTAGACATCTGCTGTTCCTCCTATCTTAGGAGCATTTGCCATCTCTTGTAGGTGTTCCTTCATCCACTAGGAGGCGCCAATGTCAAGCAACATTGCGTAGGGGGTCAGGAGGTCTTTGTTGGTCCTTTAAACCATTGGATAGGAGAAAGGTCTGGCACACACAAAGTGGTAAATTTAGGACTCTGGAACTGGTGACAAATCAACCTTTGATATCTAGACAGCCATTCAAACTGCACTGTTTCTAAAATTGGATGAACAGTATCTTAGACTGCATTTTAATTTTAGAAGTAGCAAATTCAAGCCAGTCTGTTTTTAAAGAATCCGGTTTCTTTGGAATATCAAGAGACCTTAGAGATTACAAACCAAAGCCCATCATTTTATTGAGGAGTCATTGTCAACCCAGAAAGGTTAAGTGGCATGATTGAGGTCCCCCAGACGGTTAAAGGTAGGCTTGCAAACAGAACCCATAAGTAGGGGACATTTCTCATTGTTTTTGGCTGTCCAACATCTGAACCCTCTTCCAGTATTTGGAGAATCACCCACCTTAAGAGTCTTGATGGGGGGACAGGGCCCACCTTCTGCTGTAAAAGCTAATAATGCCAGATACTTGCTCACCTTGGCAGTTAAGATACGGGCATACGACGTAGGTTTCATGAGTCAGACACAGCCACCCAGGATGTAATAGCTAGTGACAAAAAAAAAAAAATGGACCATGTGGCACTCTCAGGTGACAGCAGGGATGATTACTGGGCTAGTCATAGCAGTGACGGTCGGGACGGCTTCCAACATCTGCCATTAACAGAGCCAGCGGTGCAGGCTCTTGAGGCTGGCGGAGATCAGCTGCCACGGTGCCTTCATCAGATCCGTTCGGGGCTTTGTGTCTGGCTGTGCGGCACAGTCTCGGCTTGACAGGCCTCCCTACCGCTCTGAGCAATCCGGGTCCCATTAGTCAACTCCCGTGGTGCTTAAATCAGCCACAATTGGTTTCTGTTTCTTATAACTCAGAGCCTTAACCGACCCAGCATTAAGATACACGAATGTGTGGAGAAGTGGCAGAAGATGACCCCGCTGTCGGGGGAGTCGGTGCTCTCTAAAATCTGCGCTTAGACCGGCAGCCCTTGTACCTTGGGATATCAGCCCTGGCCGAAGAAGGCTGCAAGGTGAGGCGTGGAGCTGCCAGTGGCAAAAAGCATACCAAGGGCCATGTTGTTTGTGGTGAGGAATTCTGAGGAACCCAAGCGTTCCTACCAGAACCGAACCGTCCAGGTCCTTTGCGAATCTGTATTTGTCAAGGTCGAAAGGTAGAACATATTTAGCAGTTAGTAAGTTTGTCCTATAACTCTTGACTATTTCAGTGTATGGAGCCATGGGCTCCCACCTGTCCAACCTGCCTCAGGCCCTGCAAGCGTTAGGGGTGAGGCTAGGCGGAGGGAGGCCACCTATGGCGTGTGGGCCGAAACAGCTTGGCAGCTGGACCCGGCTGGTCCCCAGCCAAGTCGCGAGGTGGCAGGATGGGTTGGATGTGCTCTGCCTTCCCTCTCAATGACCTTTCCCTTCCTTGCCTCTGTCTCCTTGTGTCTCCTCACGCTCACTTGAAGACCACCTTAGCATGCTCATTCCCTCAGGGAGTGGTGAGGAATCCCCTTCAGACCTTAGCTAATCTGGGAGTCTTCTTAGGCGCTGCTCAACTTTCAGAGCCACAGAACTACCATAACCACACCCGCCAGCGGCTCCACCTAGAACGCCGCAGACCAGGAGACGCCACAGGCCAGCTGGGCAGCACCACACACTCCTCTTCAGCCGGACGGACACTCAAGTGCAGTAAATATACCAGGGAAAAGAAGGATTTTTTTTTTAAATAGTGTTGAGGAAACTAGCAATTCAGAAGTCGATTTAGATTCGACCCCCTCTCCAAGAAACAAAACCACAGGCATAACAGTTTATATAAACAAATCAAATCATAGGGAAAGCTAGCAAAAAATAAAATTATTTAACAGATCTTTGGAGAGCTTTTACAACTTCAAAGAACTGGGGTTCACAAAAGAAAACATGAACAGATTTAAAATTGAAAAAAAAAACTGAAAAATTAATTCACTTTAATATTGACATGAAAGGATTCCATTCTACCGAACAGAATTCCACTCTACCGAGCTAAGGAGAGCTCACCGTGATGGGAGGGATATTAAGCTTCATATACAAACGGGCAAGGACAGAAATGGTCAGTTCCCACCAAAAGAAATACACTTGGTACATAGATGTATGGGATATGCTCATTTTAATGCCTTTCATAATGTATCAACATTTGCTTTATTAAGCAATTCTTGTTACAGTGAACATCCCCTTTCCCCGTTGAGAAGATGAAGGTTTCTATCTACTTACATAACACAGTTAACAATCCCGTGTCAGTTCCTTCTCTGGTCCCTGCCCAAGTTCATACTGCAGGAAATTGATTGCATACAGTTTATAGTAGAGGTGAGAGGGGAAAGCTCAACCGAGTTCAAATTATAGTGCCTTAAATATTCCCACAATCTACTCTGAACCCATCTAACATGTCGACTCATTTTCCTCGTGCTCCGGGCCTTACTGGTGTTCACTTGTCAGAAGAAAGGTCTTGAATGGCTGCTCTCTTAGTTACCTTGTAGTCCCCACCCTCTCGCTCCCATTCTCTTCTTCTTCCTCTTCCACCAAGTCATCTTTGGGACCCATCTCAGAGGGTGCTTGCTCCCTGTCTGAATCCCTCAAAGATGTACTCTTCCCTTCCTTTGAAACTCTAATATGCACTGTTGTGACTAACTCCTTCCCCAAAATGGAGTGGTTCAGAGTGACGAAAGGGTAAAGAAAGGTCGTGTGCATGCCTCCTCTTTCTTTCAGAAATGAATTTACCACTAACAAATACTTGTAAATACTCATCAATATGTGGGATATTATGCTGACCACAAAAGACCTGTGTATGCCCTCAGGTTGTTCATAGTACAGTTGGGCGAACCACACAGGTGCCTATAAATATATGAAATGAATAATATTATAATAAATAATAATAACCAATATTAATAATATTGGTTATAATAACAATATTATTAGCATAATAATATAACAATAATAACCAATAAATAAATAAATAATAACCAATAGTATAGGTCTAAGTGACCATAGAGAGGCAGAGATTCTTGGGTCCCTAGGAGATCAGTGGAGAAAACCATTGGGAGCTGAAACAGGCAGGCATGTAGGCTTGTACAAAGTTGGCAAAATATCAGTTTAGGAGAGAGACGGGTGGAAAAATGGAAAGAGGTCATCCTTAGAGGCATAAAGAAAGCAAAAGTATTGGGAAAAGGTGGTGGTTAGAGAACATTTTTGAAGACATCGAGACAGTACCACAAGCAAAGCCCCAAATTAGAAGAAAATAAAGGAGAATTAAGCTTTTTTTCCTAATCAATAGAGATTGATTTGTATATCCCAGGATTAAAGCATTTGTTGGCAAACTTATTAAATATAGAGAATTCATTTAAACCATATCGATAGCACAGCATTCACACGTGTATCATCGGGGACAATGGGAATGGAGGCTCTGCATTTTGAAGATCTCCCTAGATGATTCTGGAGCGTGGAGCCCTCATAACAGGCATGAAAATGGATTTGTCATACAGAGCCCTCCCTTGTACTGCAACTTTACCTACCTCGCTGTAATCCCTTTTTTTCCATTAAGTAACTCAGAGCCTTGAGCGGAAGTTTGAAGCTTCCGTCTTTGTAACCTGAGTATTTTTGCCGGGACGATTCATGGATTCTAACACCAAACTACCCGAGTTTGGATGCTGGCTCTGCCACTTACTGGCTGTGTGATCTCCTGGGCAAGTCACTTCAACTTTGCTCTTTCTCAGTTTTCCCATACGTAAAACGGGTAGTAATAACATCTTTCTCCGAGACGTCTCATAACCATTAAATGAATTTATGCATGTAAAGCACTTAGAAAATACCTGTCACATAGTAAGCACTCAGTAAATGCTAGCTTTATTTATTACACCGAATAAGACTATTTCTGTCTTTGAACCATATGTAAAAGAAATACGATTTGTGTTCTGCTTGGTCTGCTTCTGTCACTCAGTGTTTTATCTTTAGGATTCAGCCAAATTCCTTTGGGTACCGGTAGTTAATGTCTTTTCATTGCCGTGTGGTGTTCTGCCGTATGAATATACCAGTGCTTCATCCGTTCTGCCGCTCGTGGACATTTGGGTTGTTCACACTCGGTGCCTGTTGTGAGCAGTGCTGCTGTGAACATCCAGGCACACGACTCCGGGTTCACATGACCGCATGAGCACACACTTACTGAAAGAGAGTATCCTTGCCCAAAACTCTCCAGTCACCTTTTTGTCGTAAATCAAGCACGCAGATACGTATGGATCTGTTTCTAGGCTTTCTGTTATGTTCTACTGGCCTCATATTACGAAATCAGTTAGAGCCGATCTTCCCACTTTATTATTCTCCCAAAGTATCTTGCATCTTCTTGTCCTTTTACAGTGCCATAAACATTTTCTATTATATATTCCACAAAACCTGCTAGGATTTTGATTGGAATTCTCTTGAATTCTTGCTTCAGTTTGGGAAAGAGTGGCTGTTTATAGTATTCAATCTTCTGGTCTGTGAAAAGGACAATTTTCTGTCCATTTATTTTAGTTGTTTAATTTCTCTTAATACCTATCATACTTTTCTCCCTTAGGTCCTATACATCTTTTTATTAGACTTATTTCTACATTCTTAAAAAAAAAACTTATCCCCCAATTTTAAAATTTTTCTTTTGATGTATGAGAATAATTTTGCTAAATTCTGATTTTACCTTAGATTATTGTGGATATTCTATATGTGCAGTTTATGCCATCTGAAGATAATGACAGTTTGTTTCTTCTTTTTCAATTCTTCTTTTTTTTTTTTAAGATTTTATGTATTTATTTGACAGGAGAGAGATCACAAGTAGGCAGAGAGGCAGGCAGAGAGAGGGGGAAACAGGCTCCCTGCAGAGCAGAGAGCCCGAGGCGAGGTGGGAGGCTTTAAGCCGAAGGCAGAGGCTTTGAGCCACTCAGGCACCCCTCTTCTTTTTCAATTCTTACAGATTTTATTTCTTTATCTTGCCCTTGCTGCACTGGCTAGGACCTCCAGAATAGTGGTGAAAATAAGTTTTTCGAGTGGGAATTTTCATTTCGTTCTT
Organism: Nasua narica; assembly: GCA_028533885.1. Classification (NCBI taxonomy): domain Eukaryota; kingdom Metazoa; phylum Chordata; class Mammalia; order Carnivora; family Procyonidae; genus Nasua; species Nasua narica. Next base: position 32,084,037 of record CM052801.1, on the reverse strand, counting down.
GATCTAAGAGTTTCATAAAGTTTAAATACATAGTTTTATTAAATTTTTGGCATTTGAGATTATCCTAATTCTTTCTTCTTTAGTCAGTGTGAGTGTTTAGAATGATATTAATTACTAATGTTAAAACAGTTCTGCGTTCCTCTGATAAATCCAACTTGGGCCTGATACAGTTTGTGTGTATTTCTGGGTTTGATTTGCTGCTGTTTTGTTTGGGTTATTTGCATCTGTGTTCATTAGTGAGATTGCCCTTTAATTTTGTCACGCTGTCCTTAACAGTTTTCATATCTAGGTTAAGCTAGCTTCATAAAATGAGTTGGAGACTGTTCCTGCTTCTTACTCATTTTATTTCTCCTCCAAATGTTCAGTAGAACTTGTCAGAAATGCCATCTAAGCCTAGAGTTTTCTCTGCCAGAAAGTTTTTAATTATCGGTTTTATTCCATTAATCAGTAAAGAATTATTCAGGTTTCCTAATTATTTTTCTGTTCACTTTGAGTTTTATTTTTCTGGGAAATATGTCAATTTCGTATGAATTTTCAAATCCGTGGCACAGAGTTTCAGTGTCATCTTTTTAATGTCTGCGGGATATGAAATATCTCCTTTTTCATTCCTAATATTGGCAGCTCTGTGTGTCTTCTCTTTCTTTTTTTGAAATCAGTCTTGCCGGAGATTGATCATTTCATAGGGAGCAACTTTTAGCTTTTACTAATTCCTCTAATATGTTTATTTTCCATTTCATTAATTTCTATTCTTATTTCCTTCTAATTTGAGTTTAATTTGATCTTCATATAGCGTATGCAGATGGAGGCTGGGTTCATAAATTTGCAGCCTTCTTTTCTAATATATGCATTTATAGCAGCAAATTTCCCTCTAATCACTACTATACCTGCATTTTACGTTTTGGTGTGTTTATTTTTGTTAGTCAGCTTAAGATATTTCCTTATTTTCTAATGATTTACCCTGAGATCTGTATAATAAAGGTATATTGTTCAATTTCCAAATGTTGGGGACTTTCCAGTTCAGTTTCATTAATTTTTTCAAAGAACCTATTTTTTGCTTTGTTCTTGCTCTATATTGTTTTTTTCTTCATTAATTTCTTTTTTCTTCATTAATTTTTGCTCATTATTATTTCCTTCTACTTTCACTGGATTTATTTTTCTTTTAAAAAAATTTATCCTGATAAAATGTCACTTTAGCTCTCTTATTTTCTAATATTGTACATCAGTATTTGTAATATTTGTTATATTTCAGTAAAGGTTAAAAACATACTGTTTTAGCTGCATTCTTGAGGGGTATTTTTGCTTTTTTTTAACATTTAGAGCTGTTTTTAGTATGACAAAAGTGGTAATATCTGGTTTTTTTTTTTTAAGTAAAGGGTAAAACAAATTTTGAATATCCACCTGCTCTTTAACACCCCGTTGATATCCAGAAATTTCTCAGTGCATCTGCATACATATATATAGGCATACATATATATGTTTATACATCTTAATACATTGTGACCATCTTTCTATATCAATAGATATACTTCTACAGCATCATTTTGATTGCAGGATAATATTCTACCCTGTGGACTTATCACAATTTAACAATTCTCCTACTGTTAGACATTTATTCAGATTGTTTCATACTTCTCCCTATTATAAATAGCTATCATAAGCCCCTGGCATTGAAACTTGGCAAATACCCCTGATTATCTCCCTTGAAATGAAATTATTGGGTCAACAGACATGGCCATTTTTAAGGGTTTTGTCAAGCACTATAAAATTGCCGGGTGGAAAAGTTTCTCCAGTGCCGAGGCAATGTGTGTGTGTGTGTGGCTAGCTTCTCCTACTGGAAGATTGAATCTATGCCCTACCTCCTCATCTCTATTTCTATATCTGTGGGTCTAATGATGGCAGCATGCCAATCTTGAAATTTAATGCCCCAATCCTGCACCATTTTTAGATGTACTTTTGTCATTATCATTGTTAGAAATATTTTCTAATTTTCAATTTGATTTCTCTTCTGATTCATAGGTTATTTAGCATGCACTTCTCAATTTCCAAGCAAGCATTTGGGGAATTTCCTGGTTACTGTGTTAATTTATTTCTAACATAACTTATTGTGATTAGGAATCATACTCTGAGTGCTTACAAGCCTTAAAATTTCATTGGCTCTTGAAAAGCACTTGTGTGGTATCTCGAGTTGTAAGCTGAACGACAGTTTGTGCATATGTGACATCAGTTTTACTTGAAAGAATGACAAACAAACCACGGTTACTCAAACTTGGGTATGTAGCATACATTTAATCAAGAATGAAGTGAGCCTGCTGCGCCAAGGGAAACCACTCACAGTAGTGTCACCGATGATGAAATTCAAATTTTCAAGTGAAAATTATAATTTTGGAAAAGTTGTACCTGCTACCATGAGCTTAACAGCGTCCCAGGACTTAATGTTTCTAATGTAATCAATGGTGATACAAATGAATATGGATTTTTTTTCTACTGTGTAATGAAATGTGTCAATATTTAGAAAACCTGCATAACTCAGTGGACCAGTATTTTTCAGATGACTAATGTTTGATGTTACAAAGTCATGCACAGGTAAAAGAACCATCCATTAAAGAACAAGACAGAACAATCGATTATAATGTAACACAGTACCAAAAAGTTCATTGACATGGTTTCAGAATCCACACTGCCCTTTACCTTTAAGAAACTACCACTCTTTGGGGTGCCTGGGTGGTTCAGTCAATTAAACATCTGCCTTCAGTTCAGGTCATGATGCCAGATCCCTGGGATCGAGCCCTACGTCAGGCTGAGCAGGGAGCCGCCTTCTCCTTCTCCATCTGCCTCTCCCCACATGCCCCCAACCACTCGTGGACATGTGCGTGCTCGCTCGCTCGCTCTCTCTCTCTTTCTCCCTCAAATAAATACATCTTTAAAAAAAGAAACTACCATTTTTTGAGTCTTGAGTACAGTATCGAAGAAGAATATTCTCACATATCTGCAAAGGCTATTAAAATATACCTCCTTCTTCCAATTATGTATCTGTGTGAGGCCAGATTTTCTTCAAACAAATAACATATTGTAACAGATTGAATGTAGAAGCAGATATGAGGATCTAGCTGTCTTTTATTAAACCAGAAATCAAAAGCGATTTGCAAAATATTCAACAGTTCCACTCTCCTTACTAAATTTGATTTAGGATAGATACTTATTTTTCATGAAAAAATATTTCTGTTAACATGTAATGGGTTTACAGTTATTTTAAAATGTTTTTTATATTTCTGGATTTTAATTTTTAATGTGGTACATATTGATAGACAAAAACCTACCCAAACACAATCTGTTTGGGTTTCTCAATAATCTTTAAGAACAAAAGAGCCCTGACATCAAAAAGTTAGAGAACTTAGTGGTTGTCCTAGAAATTAGAGTATGCCTCATGACCTCTATGTTATTGTTGTCAAGTGTATTTATTTAAGATTTATCTCTCTCTGTCTCTCAGAATAGTTATTGCATTATGTGGTGTCTCTGTTCAGAGAGAGAATGAGAAAATAATTGTTTTGTATAACCGTTCATTTAGATTCACTTATGTAGTTACCACATTTTATGTTTTTCATGCCTCACTGCATCTCTGAGTTTTCATTTGCCTTCTTTTTTCCTTCTACCTGAGGAATATTCTTTTGTATTTCCTTTAGGGATAGGTATGCGGCTGGCAAATTCTCTTGGTTTCTTTGCTTATCTGAAAGAAATTTTTTCACCTTTATTCTTTAAGGGGTTTTTTGGTGAGAATAGAATTTTATTAGGTTGGCAGCTAATTTAAGATCCCTTTTTACTGTATTCTGGCTTCCACGGTTGCCATTGAGAAGTCAGCTGTCAGTCTAATAGTCTGTTCTTTCCTTTTACTGTTTTTGAGGTTTTCTTTTTTTCTTTGGTTTCCTGCAGTTTTCACAGATATGTGACTGCTATGGATTTCTTTACTGCTTGGTGTTTATTGAGATCGTTAATCATTTCTGGCTTATTATCAGACATTATATTTTCAGTACTGCTTCTGCTCCATTTTCTTTTTACTTTTTTAATGTGTTTATCTGTTTAATCTACCTATTAGTAATCTCTATACCCGTTGTGGGGCTCGAATGGACAACCTAAAGATCAAGAGTCTCATGCTCCACCAAGTAAGCCAGCCAGGTGTCCGCCCTTCTTTTCACTTTTGAAACTTCAATAAAACTAGATGCTGACCTTCTCACTGTAATCCTTTCTTATCCTCACTTTCATATTTTCCATGTTTTGTCTCTCTATGCTCACTCTGACTGCATCTTTGGTTCACTAATTTTTTTCTTCAACTACCTAATCTGCTTAAGTTCTTAATTTTGGCACTAGATTTTTTTCGAACAGAAATTCCTATTTGCTTTTTCAAATCCATGGTGTCACTTTTTTTTTTTAATCATTTGTTGATCCTTGCTGAAGTTTTTTTTTTTTTTTTTTAAGATTATTTATTTATTTATTTGACAGAGAGAAATCACAAGTAGGCAGAGAGGCAGGCAGAGAGAGAGGGGGAAGCAGGCTCCCCGCCGAGCAGAGAGCCCAACTCGGGGCTTGACCCCAGGACCCCGAGACCATGACCCGAGCCGAAGGCAGAGGCCCCAACCCACTGAGCCACCCAGGTGCCCCGTTGCTGAAGTTTTTAAGTGGAGCTTTTCACTTCATGGTAGACATTGGGTTTCTTCTATGCTAGTAATAAGCCATGTATTCTGTAGTCCGCTTTAAAAACTACAGCTCTTTATCACCCCAGCCCAGAGCGTAGGATGTTTTATCACGTCCTTAGCCTTTGGCAGTCTCCTCTGGGGTAAGCCAAAAGGTTAGCTCTGTCTCTCCTCTCAGATCACCCTCACGCAAAAGCAGCTAGATCCTGTCACTCTGACATCTCACCCTCCCAGGGTCGGGACCCACCCTGTCAGTCTGCCTCCCCCCTTCAGAGTTCCCCAAATATTCACCCCGCCCCTTTCATGGCTGCCTCCTTTTCTTGGCCCACTACCTACCCCGAGGGGAGAAGCAGCTCTTGCTAGCCTCTTTGGGCTCAAAACATTTCCCCATCCTCACTAGATAGTTTTTCACTCACTATGCTGTTAATTCTTGAAGGTTTTTAAAAAAATTTTTTTTAAATTTTATCCAGTTCCGTAGTTGTGTTTTTGTTACCTTCAGAGGAAATAGTGGTCAGAGAAATTCGGATTTGGTCTGGCCTTTACAGTGTTCCTCAAAGAGTAGTTTGCAGATGCATTGCAACCTACCAAGTGTTACCAGTCTATAATGAGGTAAATACAGAAATTGAGAGTAAACATTTAGAAGGTGTTAGAGCGATTTGACATAGCTGTGAAGTCATAGCATATGATTTAGTATTTTATAAAAGTACCAATTCAAAACATACTAAGGGGGAAAAACTGGTCCTTCCCCACAGTTAAGTTGAGAAGCACTTCTTCATACAATCAAGTGTGAGTCTCTGTACTACAAGCCCCTTTTTCTGCTTTTACAGAAAATACATTGTAGAAGAGGGTTAAGCGACTAGGTCTGTGAATTAAACTGACCAACGTTGAGACTAACAGGAGCAAAGATTGATTTTGTCTGTACACGGCAGGATCAGTGGGGCTGGGGGGCAGCCTCACAGGAAAAAAGTGAAAACCACAAAGAGGGAGTTAGACCCAGACGCTTATATACCATTTTAACAAAGAATAATAAAGTGCGAAGAGACTAGACAAGGGAAGAGGAGGGGAGTTTGGGTGTCTCAGGTTGGAGATAAGTTGTGGGAAGGTGACTAAGGAATGTATGGTAAATAAGAGTTGTTTAGTAAAACTTGTTATACAGATCAGAGTAGCTGTCTTCCTAGTACATGAGAGGGGAACACCTTTACGAAGGGAAATTTCAACCCTGTTTTTAGGCAGAATGGAGGAGAGGAGAGAGTTCTTTCTGTTCCTGTTCTTCCTGCTGTTTTTCTATTGCCTTCAGCTCAAAATCATCCTGTGCCGAAGTGGCATATTTTGGGGTGGCATATTCTAATCCCTTCTACATACAACCAGCCATACATTGTGCCTCTAGACCTGTGATCTATTTTATTGGGCATATGTGTTTGGATATTTTTTAAATTATATAAGTAAAGCATGTTTTGTTGTAAAATTTTGAAAATTCAGACAGACAAAAGGGAAGGAAAGCTAAGATCATTCATGATCCTACCACTTTTTACAAGTCAGAGTAAACCCCTAGTTTTTCTCTGCATATAGGATAGAAGCATTCCCCCATACCCTTCTAAAGCAGGGTTTCTTCTCCCTCTTATCTTACTCCCTCAGAATGGAACCAGGCAAAAAAATTTAGAACACACTTTTTTTTTTTTTTTAGAACACACTTTTTGAATCTTGGTAGCTCCAGAAACACCTTAAGATGGGAAGCAAAGAGAAAAGCAATAAAAGAAGCCTTACACTTTTTTTTAGAAGTATTATCAAATAAAGATTATCAAAGATTTGAGGCATCAAACTTTTTGTTCAAAGTTGTAATATCTGGATTATATTATGAATATGTGTATTTTAAGTTTCGGTGATGAGTAAAATTTGTGTAAATAGTATTTTTAGTTTCTCCGTATCATGAAATTTAAAATTAATGAATTGCCTCTTTTACTTTAATATCAGTGATACAAATAACTAATCAAACAGCTTTAATAGAAGATTACTTTCATAGTGATGACTGACTTTCAGACTAGCTCCTCAAAGAACATGGCTCCATATATTAAAAATTACACAGGTAATTTTGTTTGGTATCCCTGGTTATGTACCATTGGATTAAAAAATGTACAGTGGCAAAATGATCCCATTTATAAGAGCAACTAAAAGTCTCCTAGGGGGAAAAACCCCAGTAATCAATATTTGGAGCCAATTTGAAGAAAACCTTAAAACTGCAACTTACAGACATGAAAGGAAATGGAGAGCGTATCATGCTCATAGATGAGAATATGAGAAAAACGTTTATTTCTAGAAGTTAATATATAAATATAACACTGTATCCACCAAAATATTAAAAATGTTTCGCATTTGACAAACCGATTTTAAAATTCAGCAGGGAGAAAAAATTCATGAGAAAATATTGACAATAATAATGAAATGACTTACTTTTCCAAATACTAAAATATACTATTACAGGGGTGCCTGGCTGGTTCAGTTAGTAGAGCGTGCGACTCTTGATCTCAGGAGGGTTCGAGCACCGTGTTGGGTGTGGAGCTTTCGTAAAAATTAAAATAAATACTATTACAGTATTAAGAATGGTATGGTACTTGGTACAAGAATAGATGGGTCAATGGGAAAGAGTAGAAACCTGAAAATATGTGTGTATGTGCATGTGTAGAGACTATCGTTTCAAATAGCAGTACTTCAGAAATGACAAGGAAAGAAATGGGCTGATCCATGCTGGTAATTATATTACAGGGCAATAAATAATTTCCAGTTTTTTCTCACTGACTGGTTCCCTCTTTAAGCATTGGCCTCTCACCACTTGACTATCTTCTACCCCTAAGATTCCTTTTTTCCCCCCTCTTCCAGGTCCCTCCAAAAAATCTTCTCCAGCTCTGAGGGGAGCTCCCAGACTCTTAGTGCTTGGTGATGCAATCCATTCAGCTCTCCTTTGCCTGACTCTTCTCTCATTTGAGCTGAACAGTGTTCATCCTCGCATTTCACAATTAAAAAGGAGACCACCTGAACAAAAACTGTAATTCCATCACTGTCAGGGGTCTTTTCGTGCTCCTAGATGAAACAACCAGCTTAAACTACAGCCTCCTTTAAAAACAGTATTTTTTTCCTCCCCCCAATACAAAGAAATGAAAAGTATTCACCCTCTAGTAATCAAGGAAATGCAAACTAAAGCAACTGTGACTTTTTCCCCCCCTCCTATCTGATTGGCAAAGATTCAAAAGGAATAGTCATCCTAGTGGAGGTGAGGTAGAGAGGAAAGGCTCTAACAGGTGATCAGGATTGTTCACAAGATGTGTGACCATGTTCATTCGGGCTTTATTTCTGATGGTGGAAAATGGTCACTACCCTACTTGAGAGTGGACTATAGGCGATCACAAAGATCATTTTATGCGTTGACATTGGAAAATGTTCATTAGCTGTGAATTGAAAACCAGGCAAATGTTGTAAAGCCTTGTATAAGTGTGAAAGTGTTTTTACTGACCTAAAACCACACCAAGTTTTAAATAATATAGTCAGTTATTCATTACTATTTACTGTGTGCTCAGTCTTCTGCTGGGTATTGGCTGGGAGTATTTTGAAAGTATAAAACATACTCGTTCTTTAGGGCTACACTGTTGAACTGTTGAGCTTGAATATGTGCATTTGCTCCTTGCACACCCCGCAGATGTAGCTGTGGATAATGGGAAGAGCATCGAACATAGATACAGATATGAATCCTGTCCCTGTCACATACTTGTTTACTTAGATGATTTGAGAATGAGAAGGATGCTGATGTCATGGGGTGACTGTAAGAATGGAGATATAACAAGGAGTATTTCCCATGATGCTTGGTGAATAATATTAAGGATTATTTGTTATTCCTAATTAGTAATTATTAGTGATAGTACTGAATAGTTTCTCTACTTTCCCTTCTAGAAGTCTCTATCTCTTCAGTGTAATACCTATAGCAAGTATATTGCAGTCTGAGCTCCCGAATAAATGAATGAATGAAATACTGGATTTGAAAACACTTCATAAGCCTGAAAGCATTATAAAGATGTTGGCCAACTATTAATATTTGAATAATTTCATTAATAGATATAATCTGGCAAAGTTTCATATATATAGAGAGAGAGAGATGCTAAATGTAAGTGCCAAATACTATGATATGGGCAAATAGGGTTATTATAGAATTTAAGCAAATGAAAGCCTTTGTGTGGCTGGTAATCCACTGAGGGCGCTTTCTGGGAAGGGCGGGATTGGAATGGGACCTTGGACTGAGGTAAGTTTTGAGTATGAGGAGCAATACGTGCAGAAGCATGTGACAAAAAAGAAAACGGTTTCAAGGAATAGTAATAGCATTAGCCTGCCTAGAGAGTGAGGTATCCTTGAAGAGCCATTAGACAGGACAGGTAGAAGAGGCAAGGTGTGGCTGACACAACAAGAGGCTTTACTGATCTGCTGAGAAATGGAAAAGACCCATTTTTAAGTTCGTGACACGATAGTACCATTCCGTCACCAACACATCAGTGTGTTAGAATATGTTTGTAGCAGCTGACTTTGGCAATGGAAGTATAAGCAAAAATAAATTACGAATTAGCTGCTTTTTTCCTTCTACGGTATAGAGCCTGAATTCCCATTTAGTGGCGGTAAGTATAGTGAGATATTTTAGAATCCTTGTTGGATTCTTAAAATATTATGCGACATGACTAAGTACTGTTAACTTGGGAACTTGACGCAAAAATGTGCCCACAACCCTCAGCATTGCCATTTTCTGAGGCTTTTGTTGCGATAACTTAAAGGAAACTTAGGATGAATTTTCGACACCTTACGTTATTTGATGCCCCCAGTTGCTTGTTCTTTATCTTTCTTTCCATGTAGATTTTCAGTGTTAAGATGGTTATAATATCCTTTATAATTTGTCTTTCATTGAAAGAAAGGAGATTGAAATAACTTATTAGAATAATTAGCTGACAGCCAAGTAATAACTTCATTACAATTTATTCATTTTCAGTGTTTTCTTCCTAGAATTTCCTCTTACATTCTTTTTCACATTTCTCCACAGTATGGATGGAGCCGATCTGTGTTTTGAAATCGTAAAACGAGCTGACGCTGGTTTTGTATACAGTGAAGCTGTTGCCAGGTACGTCATTCGTGTGGACTCCCCAGAGGTCAAGGTGGAAATAAAAGAAGAAAATGACAAATCACATAAAGTGACCTTCTTTTTGAACTGATGATGAGTTTACTGCCACTCTTTCCTACAAGGAGCATGTCTGTTGTAGTGCGTTAGTGGAACCGAAGTAGTGACTGGAAATGCAAAATATTGAACCAGGCATTTGTCTATTAATACAGGCTTACAGCTTGACATAGTACTGCTGTCTTTACCATTTCTGATGACTTTTGTTCAAGGAGGGATCTGATAGCTCAACAACTATGAAGAATCAAATTTGAAGGTTTTGTGTGTGTTCAATCTTTATTTTGAGCTGACGTGCCTTATTCTTCACTTTGCCTTTTGGTGATAGCAAATTGTTATGTGGCCAGTTAATCTGACGAAATGCACAGAACGGTCGAGAGAACAGATACAAAAGCACAGTGCTCCTGCTCAATATCTTTGCTTCAGGCCAGTGTGTGATCTCCCAAGCAAATGGTGGCCGTTGTTCTAAGTCAAGTTGTTGTAAGGAACCAATGGCTCAAAATAAGGAGTAAAGTTGAAAAATCACAGCCATGCACCAGGCCACTTGCCTAGAGATTTAGAGCAATATAGCTTTCTGCTTTGGTGGCATTCAGTCATATCATAAATACCCACTTCAGTGGGTTGCCTTTTTAATACCTGGGGTCTCCTCAGTCACCAACCATAATACGTTGAAGGATTCAAACCTGCAACTCTAGTGGGTTTTTTTTTTAAATCCCATTTTTCTATTAGTTTTGCGTTCATATCACAATTTAAATTTTTTATTCTGTATTGTGCTTCAGAATTTAAAAGCATTCTTTAATACCAAAATAGTCAATGCCTTCTTGAGTTTTTTTTTATGATACAGCAGTAAACCACTTTATCCAAATAAACTCTCAGACCCTTGGGCATTATTGTTCATATTTACTTCTTTAAGAATTTGAGGCAGCTTGCCTTTTGAACTTTCCCACATTGATCTCTTGCAAAGACAGCATCACCAAATGGGGGACACTAAAAATTCTGAACATTGACTTTTATAGAACAGTGAAGCTTGATGAAGAGAGAGGACTTTTTTCCTTTTGAACTGCAATAACACTTGGGTACCTGGCACATGTGCTCAGGGTTGATGTTCAAGCTCTACCGTTTGTACTCTGTTCCCCACTTGTCTGTATGGCTTTTCCTCAACTTTGCGCCTGTCTGTGCCACTGTCCTGGGCATCAGGATAGAGAGAATAGTCATATGTAGAGGTGATGCCATACAGTGAAACGAAAGGTGCTTTCCAGAATGGTCCAGGAAAGAGTAGCCTCGGGACTAGTCGGCAACACTGCAGAGAGAGAAATTTGGCACAATTTATTAAAGACCCTTCCTAAAAAATAACAAAAAGCAGGGAGGGGCATCCTCAGAAAGTTGGATTAGGTATGTGCCCTTTTGCAGAAGATCAGTGACCATACAACAAGGGCACGGAGAGCCTTCCTTGGACTATAGAGCGTTCAACCAGATCACTTCTAACCTACCCTCCTCCTCCTCCTCTGATTTCTGTGATTCATCACTGAGAAATTTAGCTTGCATCAGTATTCTAGTGAGACCAACTGCAAGACTCTGAGGCACCGAGTAATCAAATTGATAATGTTTTTCTCCAACTGGCTGAGCTTCAAGAGAAGCAGCAAAGCATGGCATAAAATAAAATTGCATATAGTCCTTACAACCCAATTAGTGGTTACCTCTGTTCTTTCAGGGGCGATGAGTTGTGGAGTGCGCTGACATACAGAATCAGATTATCAAATCAGACTCTTACAAATCAGAGCGATCTTCTTACCTAGTACCAAGCTTTACTAAATAATTACAAGGATATGGGCAATCAAAAGGCTCAGCTGAAACAAAGAGGTCTGGGTTTTCAAGGGCAGCTTTCCACATCAGAAATGCACCTGTGGCCCAGAGTAGGTGAGGTCTCTGCATGAGGTTTGTGGGATCCCACACACACAGGGGAGCATTGAAGTTACAAGACGTCTCCATTGTATGCCTCAAGGAGTCGTATAGCTTCCACGACCTCCTGCAGGAAGCCAGCCATACCTCAAAGATCCTGGATTCTGTTTACCATAGGTAATCCTTAGACCTGGACATTCTCTTAAGAGCATTTCAGAGACGAGGTCTCCTCTTCCCTTTTCTTCCACCACCCTGGAAATGCAGGCTTCCATAGGAAGTGAGTGGATTTCAGGCCCCAGTTCCTTCCTTCCACTGAGTTGTCCTCATCCCTGATCCTTACAGGAGATAGAGACAAACTTACATATTGCGAAGTTTCTCTGAAAGTATAGGCCACCATGATGATTCATGAAAATGAAGCTTTCTAATTAAAGTTTAGTCAGCAATTCTAGGCAGTGTGGGTGGATTTTTGCTTCTCTCTTTATTCTGCTTGCAAACTAATCACGTGCACAGCCTCCCAGAGTCATGACTGGGAGGGTGGAGAAAGATCACTTTAAATCCGTAATATCTGGGGAGAAAAAAATTGTGTCCTCCCCCAACACACTCCAGAGACTCTGATATGTATATATATTTGGGTCAAATAATTGAGTACTCTGATAATTAGATGGAAAATGCTCATTCACTGAGGTGTTTTTTTTTTTTTTTCTTAATGAAGCTTTGAGATAGGAATTTCCTTCAGGCTAAAGACAAGTGGCTGTCTTAGTACTATGTATCCAAAATAGTCCATACCATAGGTATAAGCTATGTCCAAATTACCTAATTTAAACTTACCTACTATTCTAATGTTCACATCTAAATGTACAAATAGGCTGTTCCTCAACCTTTGACTAAACTTAACAATAATAATAATATTGTAATAATAATGACTTGCCCTTTGTAGCATGGTTTAGAGTTTACAAAGCTCTTTCACATTTGTCTCTGCCGTTTCAGGGGGCCACATAGCCTTCACACCCTGATTGGAGCCAAGAAAGGGCCAAGTTAAGAACCCCTAACTTAAACAGAAACTTAAGTTGTAGGCTTCGCAGTCCCAGGCAAAGAGTATATGACCACAGCCCCTTTTGTGTGCATTTGCAAAGTAAGAAAAATTAACACGACAACTAAGGACAGTATGAGCTGAGTTCTCTGCTTTAGAACCCAGGTGTGGGTAGACAGTGATAAGTATAGGAACAGAGTCTGGGGTTGAGTTTTTTTTCCTACCTTTCATTTAAAAAATGGAACCTTCTGATCGATTGTAGTACATGAAGTAATGCACATGCCAAGGAGAGGGACATTCATGTGAGTTTTGATGATGGTAGTGTACCTGAGAGGAAACTTGATGGAAATGCCTCTTAGTTGTTTAGCAGGAGTGGGGAAATTTTTTTTTTTTTTTTTTGAGTCACAAGGATACACACAAGGGCATTTGCAAGTACTAGCAAATTATTTCGTTTTTATTTAAAGTGTGAAGAATAGAAGATCTGGAAAGATAAAATTCAATAAATACAATAAATAATATTGCATATCTTGCATCTCTATGTCATGCCTGGTTGGGAAGAAAAGGGGGAAAATGAAAAAGGAGGGGGGATAATAGGGAAAAGAGAAAGATATGAAGGGAGTAAAATATAGAGGAAGAGAGGATAAGAAGACACTCAACAGAGAGAAATAGCGGAATTAGAGGAAGAAGAACCTAGAATTAAGGGACAGAGGGAAGTCAAAGCAAGCTCTGAAGTAATACTGAATACACGTCCTTACTCTGGTCACACCCTGTTGTTAGTTGACCCGTTAGCACTTTTTAAGGACTGTTCTTTAAAATGCTGACTCCTCCTGTGTTCCCCCCCGCCCCCCGGACCTAAGGGGGAGCCGCTGCAGACCCCCGCTGGCCACGTGATGAGCCCGACTTCCTAGGATGTCGGCCCAGAACAACTCTGCTTTGTTAAAAGATGCCCCCCCTAAAACTCGATAACGTTGCAGAAAGAAATTGTTTGCATGAACAGGTTCTTTCCTCTTGTTTGTCCTGAAAGCTCAATGGAAATAAGGCAGAGAGCCAGCCTCTGCTGGCAGATAAAAGGCTCCCATCCCTTTAGTCAGAATCCATGGTGTACCTCTGAGCACTGTTTGTTTAATAGCAATCCACTGTAACTAAGTAGAATTAACTGAGTGTTAGAGACTTGCTTCGCCCCCGCCCCATGTTTTCAGCTTGAATTTTTCACTTGCAGAGCTATTTTACTTATGAACTGTGTGAAATTCTTTTGATTTGGTTATCTTAGAAAATACAGAGCACGTTATTTCTTCATGAAGCTTATAAACTCATGGGTCTGCCAACTTTTTCATTGTTAAGCTTCACGTTCCACCAATCTTGTCCACTCAGATGAGAAGTGTCCATGGGCAATGAATATGAAGGTGGGAGTTACAGACTAGGGACACCGTATATTAAGTTTGAAAAATAAAAAATTTTTATTACAGTTTTAGATTTCTTTTGTTTTTCTACAGTCATTACATGAGACAGATACTGGAAGCTCTACGCTATTGCCATGATAACAACATAATTCACAGGGATGTGAAGGTAAGTCATTTTTATCACTAACTTTAATGTCTATGAAGAGAAACTGATAAAAGTGATAATGATCAGAAGTTTTTCTTTAATATTATTTAACTATATTTGAAGAGTCATACTCATTCTTAACAGGAACACTTTTATCATTTCAGTTTCCTTATTATTAAAATGTATGTGTATTCTGAAATTCTGTTATTCCTCTTTTGCCATTATGTATTTAAGAGAGAAATGAAAAATCCAACAAATAGGAAGAACCAAATAATAATCCTATCCTAAGTTAATTGGGGGGAGGGTATTGGTTTATATTGGTTATCTGGTTTATATAGTAAAAGTTCATCATATGCTTATATTTTCGTAGTGTCACAATACAGAATAGTCACTGTTTTCTTGCACATAGTTTTTTAACATAGTCTGAAATCATAATTAAAAACGTAATACAGTTTTGTACCCTTAGAATGTGCATATTACCATTATTCAGTCTTTCTGCCTATTTGCTCCCAGTATCAAGTTCATGAGAACTGCCAGTCTCTGGCTCATACTGGTGTCGGGCAGAATACGGATGCAGGCCAGCAAGTCAAACAGCGGGCCTTCCTCCTCATGCGCAGCCCCGTCCAAAGCCTCAAATCGCTAAGAGCCCCTGAAGTCTCTCTAACCCTATTGTCCACTTTCTTTCTCCGATATTTTGTTACTGGCCTCTCTCTAACACACAGCATCTACAGACATGGAGCTCTCCTTCCCTCAAAACATATTATCAGAGGCCTGGCCTCTTCACTGTATTTTAATGGTTAAGAAAATTGAGTAGAGTTTAGTTAAATTTTCTAGAATGTTTGGGAAATTTTAACTAAATTTTTGTGGTTATAAACTGAGATAAAAACCATAAGGGAAGGAAGGGAAATCTGAAGGGGGAGAATCAGAGAGGGAGACGAATCACGAAAGGTTATGGACCCCAGGAAATAAACTGAGGGTTTCAGAGGGGCAGGGGGGTGCGGGGATGGGGTAACAGGGTGATGGGTACTAAGGAGGGCATGTGTTGGGATGAGCACTGGGTATTATATGCAACTAATGAATCATTGAACACTACATTAAAAACTAGTGCTGTACTATACAGTGGCTAACTGAAAATAATAATAATAATAATAATAATAATAATAATTAAGCTGAGGTAAAGCATGAGCAATTCCAAAACAGTCTAGTGGAATGTTACTATAGCAAATGAAAAAAATCATTAGAGAAATGTACAGAATACGCTTTAGTCGTAAAATATCTTACTCGTTCCAAATGTGATAGGAAAAGGAGATTGTTATTATCAGTACTCAGCACTGAACAACCCAGTGGATACATAGCACTTTTATAAAAAAGCATTTTTCAGTTAC
The DNA here is from genome assembly GCA_028533885.1 of Nasua narica. Taxonomy (NCBI): domain Eukaryota; kingdom Metazoa; phylum Chordata; class Mammalia; order Carnivora; family Procyonidae; genus Nasua; species Nasua narica. The sequence goes on along the minus strand of CM052801.1, from coordinate 32,068,296 downwards.
ACAAAGAGAATAACAAGTGTTAAAAAATTAAAGGAGGGAAATTGTCAATGATAGTAGCAGGCTGTGTTACTCTTCTGCATTTAATTGATATAAGAAAATGCAGATATAAAGGGTAAAGTATATCTCATATATATTATAAAATGATAAAAATGACACCTTTGAAAACTTAAATGTATAAACAGATTCTTAGTTCATATAATAGCACTGCATCAGAAACGCTTTTGCTCAAGAGGCAATTTTGAATTCTGTTCTTGAAGAGTAATTATATCAACATCATATAATAAATAATGAGTGACAACATACTGTACTGTAATACTTCCAATAATACAATCAGCTTTTGATTAGTCACGGTATTTGATATGATCATCCAAAATGACATAAAATCCCAAAGTAGCTATACTTGAATATCATGCTTCAGCTTCTCATTTACCTTCGGATTGATTTATTCTACAAATATGCGAGTGCGTACTTCATGCAGGATGCTGTGCTTGGAGCCCTAGAGGTATTACGATGGTCTCAGTCGGGGGACGAGGCAGCGTACCTGTTACCGACGGCGGCAGATCAACACAGAACTAAACTTGGGGACTTCAGACAGCAACTGCTATTTATCTGCTCACAATTCTGTAGTTTTGGGCAGAGCTCGATGCGGACGGCTCGAGTCTGTTGACAGAATATGGGCCGAGGCAGCATGGCCAGTCCCCACATGGGCTTCAGTCTTGTGGCATGTCCGCTGGACTGACCAGAACAGCTAGGAGCTTGCCGGGCCCACTTTGTAGCCTCTCACTCAGGGTATTTCTCCGTCCCTCCTCCTCCCCTTCTCTGTCTTCATGGGCCTCCCTCACCAGCGGGACACTGTCTCAGGGCTCCAAACAAGCAAAGGTAGAAGTTGCCAGGCCTCTTGACGCCTAGGCCGGAAGTTGACACTGTGTCATGTTCTCTGCATTATGTTAGTCAATAGATTACAAGACTAGCCTGGATTCAAGAGGAGGAAAAATAGGTTGTGCCTTCTGTTGGAGGTGCAATGTATGTGCCCAAGGATAGGAACTTGTCTGCGGCCATCTTTACAGACAAGCAAAACAAATAATTCTTGTCTAAGGTAGAGGGTGGGGATTGACATTAAAAGACCTGGAAAAACTTCACGGAGGTCATGTTTGAACCTCGTCTTGAGTCTTGGGGAAGTTACATGAAGACGAGGGCTTTTCAAGGAAAAGCTCAAAATTCGTTTTGCATTGGATTTTTATTGGTTTATTATCCCTAAGGCACATACCAAATAAGTTTGAGGAAGCACCCAGAAACGTGTTGAGGAAGGGAAGGTAGAAGTAATTCTCAAACTGCAAGTAAGAAGAAACCACCTGAAAAGATGCCATCGTCCTATCGGCGAGTGGACTCAACACAGCACACGCTAATGTTGACACGCTTTATATTTCAGTGCCTGAAATCTATGCGTTTTGTATGGGTAAATGGAGTACTCACACTTAGCTGATCAGTAATTTTGAGTTGGGGTAAATTTTTCTGAAGACATTCATCCAAAACTATGCATCGAGTGCTTCCTGGGGTGGGGGGTGGGGGGCACTATTGCGAGAACTGGAGCTCTGCCAATGAACAAAACACCCAGCAGCACTGCCCCCATGGAGCAAGCCTACTTTCTAGTTCAGGGAGACCAACCCTAACCAAGAGCATGAATAAGTCAACTACATAGTAGGTGAGGACGTGAAAGGGACTGCAGGGGAAACAGAGTGGGCAAAGGGATAGGGACTGCTTAGAGAAAGGGTTGCAGTTTTAAACAGGGTGGTCAGAGCAGGCCACGTGGAGAAGACGACATCTGAGAACAGGAGGAGAGAGGGTGGGCTGACTGATATCCGAGGGAAGAACGTTCTGGGTAAAAGGAACGACCAGTGCAAAGGCACTAAAGCAGAAGCGTGACAGACCTATTTGCAGAATAGCAAGGAGGCCAGCGAGGCTGGGGTGAATTGATCCATAAGGAGAGTAGATAGGTAGATGAGGTTAGAGAGGAAAGGAGGGGAGGGGCTTTGACTTCTACTCTGAGAGAAATGGGGATTCCTCGGAGGGTTTTGCACAGACTGTGATTTGACTTTCCACAGTAACAGCAGTACATTGCTTTGTTGGTGATACATTGAAGCAGGGGCTCACTGGCGGAAGCAGGGAAACAGGAAATGGTCCTGCCTGGCTGGACTAGAGTGCTAGCAGTGCAGGGAGTGAAAACGTAGATTCCAGATATATTCTGAAGGTTGTGTCAATATAATTTTAGTAACTCAGGTAACCCAAAGTAATTTTGTTCAGGACCTTGTCACAGGAGTTTTCTAACATTGTGGTCATTATAAAACTTTAATAACAGTACATCTCACACGGGTAATAATTTCAAATTTCTATTGGATGTGTTGTTAACGTTTGCTAATAAAGCAGCCTGTTAGCTTTTCATAGCCTGTGTTCAGTGACTGGCCTGTGTGTGGATTTCTGTGTAGGTTTTGGTTTCTGTAGTTTGTTTTTGTCAAAGTTTTCTTCCCTCATGTTTAACTAAAGAAAATACAAGAACATTGCCATGTTTTATTCCTTTTAGAAGAATTTACTTAATCATCTGTTTCATCTTGTCAAGAATATTCTCATATTCTCTGCCTTTCCTTCTCTCTCATAATCCGTGGCACCGATCCCAAAGCATTAGATTTTTCCAAAGGTCCTGTCATTTTATTGATTAGTAATATTTTTTCTTGATAGGCATTTCTTTTTGAAATCATTATAATTGACCCTAAAAACGTTCGGTCATACCAAAGTTAGATTTGAGTATATGGTACCTCGTGACCTGCAGTGGGAACTTGCTTTGGAGAAGCATAAATTGCATAAAAGGCAATTGTGTAACCCTTTGAAATTCAGGGAAGCATATCTTCATAGTACAGGTTTCTCCCAACTCCCAAGTGTCCCACATTTTGTGGGTCAGGTACTGGTGACATTTTGGGTCAGGTACTTTGTTGCGGGAGGCTCTTCTCTGTATTATTGCCTCTGCTCACTACATATCAATAGTATTTCCCCTTAGTTGTGACAATGAGAAATGTCTCCAGTCATTGCCAAATGTCCCCTGGGGCACAAAAGTCGCCCCTGGTTAAGACCCACTGTATAATACCGCATTGATCCTGCTTTACCTCCCCACAGGCATTAATTAAGGCATGTGTGTCTTTTTTTTTTTTTCTTCCATCCTCTTCCCTTTTATTCCTCATTTTCATGTGAGAGGATGTGAAAACTTTCATTATGTTTCACATCTTTCTCATTTCTTCCTCTCACCCTGAAATTAAAAGAACTCTAGAAAGAAGTAGTTACAGTTGCCAAGGTAAGTGCAAAGCCTGGCTCCTTGCCTGCCTTCATTGGCTCTATTAAACATTAAGAGTCAGTGGGGTTTTCTTGTTGCCCCCCAACTCCTGGAGAAAGCTTTACACTACGTCACCTGGGCGTGGAGAGACGAAGCATTCTTAGACCTTTCTGTGGCTCCGACCTACTGACATCCAATTTTAATAGCTGAGGTTGAAGGTACACCGCTTCTCTAAATGCAAATGGCCATGTGCACAGTCACTTTCTGTTCCGAGTGGGACCTGCGCCCAGGAGGTTTGGGGGCTCGGTGTTTAGTTCTCAGAACTGTGCAAAACCCCATAGCCAGACAGTCATAAACACTCAGCCAGAAGCCTCCACCCAAGCATTTCTGCATGCGCTTCCTTGAAATGGTTTTCCTCCTAACTGGTGAACACGCCTGGCTGCTCTTTGGCCCCCTTCTGTTCTCAGTTCCCCTTTCACCTGCGTAGGGCCAGACTCTATAAACAGGTGTTCGTCACATCACACGGGTTGCCATGGCATTATGGATTTCGTACAGTATTTCTTCCCCTATTGCGCTCGATCGCTGACATTTCTTCTATGTCTCTTACTCCAACTTCCAAGAAGTCCCTCATGTTGTATCAAGAAATTGAAGTTCTCATTAAAATGAAAGCGTGGGAGTTTTTTTTATTCTTTACTATAAGAGGCACACTGATTCATCCTCTGCATTACTTTTGCAAGGTTGAACACAATGCATGTTTAGGTTAAATGTAGGGTTTTGATAATTGTAGTTAGAAAAATCTCATGAATTATAAGATCTCCAATTTGTCTTGTGTTTCTCACCGCTATGCTTCTCTTCTCCCACTCCACCCTTCCAAAAAACTCGGCGCCTTAATTAGAAAAGAATGAGGGGCACCAGGCTGGCTCGGTCAGGGGAGCATGCAGCTCTTGATCTTGGGGTCATGAGTTCAAGGCCCGTGTTGGGAGTAGAGATTACTTTAAAAAAAGAGAGAGAAAAGAAAAGAATGCCTGTGTCTTTTGCTTATTAGATGTGAATTCTTTCAACACTGCTGTCCTTGTGGGCCAGGGCAGCAAGCACTTATGGCCAAAGCGTTTTTCTCCTGTCAGGTAGAAAACCTTTCTAGCTGTCGTAACTCTTCCCACCAATATCCATTCCATTCGGATTTGGGGGCAGTCAGAGGAAGGTCCATGGCATTAGACTGTAGGGTTGAAATGCTTAGCAAATTACCAGTATCCCTCCGTGCTGCTTTTGCGGTTTGCCAAGGCAGATTTCCTTTCAGCTTGTCTTCCCAAATTTATTCCTGACAGCCCCGCACCCTGCAGACTGCGAGGCCAGGGATGGGCTTGGAGAGTCCTTACCAAATAAAGGAGATTGACATCTTCCTCTTCCCCCCTCCCCCCGCCCCAGGCAGTAGAAGCTCTTCCAGGCTGAGTAATCCATCCATAAGTTTGCTTGTCCCTTCTTAACGGTTGTGTTCCCGTTGAGTAGTTTGAAAGCCACCTTAACGAGAGTGTGTATATGGAAAGGATAAAAGGGAAAACAAATATTTGCCGTGCCTGTTTTCTGTACTGAAGGCATAATCTTGCTGGCAAACAAGCCGAAATCCGGGGCTTCTGAAATTTTGTTTGGCTGTAACCCATGCATTAAAAACATTGTTTTTCTCAAACAAGTGGTTTCCAGAGGGCAGGGGAGTGAGGCAATGGGTGAAATAGGTGAAGGAGGTTAAGAAGTACAAACTTCCAGTTGTGATAAAATAAACTGGTCATGGAGATGAGAAGTGCAACATCGAGAATATAGCCAGTGATATTGTAGTGACGTTTTACGGTCACAGGTGGTGGCTCCGCTTACCGGGATGAGCATTGAATAATGTATGGGCTTGTCGAATCACTGTGCTGTGCACCTGAAACTAACCTAGCATACAACATGCCGTCGTATGTAAAATACTACAATAGAAATGTTTTGAGCACAGTCTTTCTGAAATCCGCACTTTAAAGGTAGAGTAATTTAGAAAGTGATAGTTCCTATAAAATATTTAGCATGACATCAAATGGCCAGTTTGTCCATTACACAAAAAAATTCAGCATGTTTTATAATTGCCTGTTCAGGAAAGTGTCTGGTGTGGAGATAAACATGGTGATCATAAGCTCAAGACGGAGAATTAAAATGGGAGTTTCCTAGCAGAATGAGTAACTTAAAGAGAAAGTGCATACGTCTTTTCCTCTTTTTTTAAATGTAGGAAACTCTACTTTGATAGTATCTTATAAAAGTTGTGGCAAGGCAAAGTGATGTTTTTAATAATGACCTTTAGAGGATATATATATATATGTATATATACATATATATAGTGAGGTTTAATACTATATTGCTTATGTAAAATGATAGCAATGATTGGACACCTCCGTTTACAGCCAGCACTTAGGGAATCACCTAGAGTTCCAGGTCTGCCTCTGTGTCTGCAAATTAATCTGCCAGAGATCAGATCACTGCTATAAAAGAATAAGATGTACACTGTAAACATTTGAAGCCAGCATGCATTTTCTTCAGGCTGTTTTTCTGAACACTTTCTTCTGTCACTTAAGCCCTGAACAAAAAGGAGGGGGGATAGTTACTGTTTGTTTTCTATTTTTTAATGAAAGTTATGCACATGTGTTAGAAAAAACTCAGAAAAAACTCTGGTGACGTTGAACACATAGCCCTTGGGGACTCTGTACAAGTGTATTGTTTCTACATTTTTTAATTCAGGAACAAAACATGCTGAGATTAAAGGCTTGGAAATGCTCTGTGAACTTACTTTAAACTTCTTTCCGAGCACCGAAGAAATGACCACGAAGAGAATAAATGAGTCTTTGAGCAGTCTCTAAGGAAGTAACAGGTTACCATTAACATTTATTCAACTTCAGTTTCCTTAACTGTTTTTGTCTGCCTCTTATCTGAGCAGAGAATGCAAGTACCGTGGGTGTAGAAATTGAAAGCAGACTCCAGCTCAAAAGGCGCTTATGATCTTTTTGGGAAAATAAACCATATTAAAAATTGGTTTTTTTAATTAGGCTGTATATAGCACAGAGTATAGTCCCCATCATTTATCTTGCTGACAAGACTACATGAAAGAAAGAAATGACCGAGAAATGCTTACTGTTTAAATATTTATTTAGGTATTGGAGAAAATTGGGGTGACTTATCTATGCACTTCAGGTTTTTCATCAGCAATTTGGCATCCTTTATGGTGGTGATGATTAAAATACATGCAAAGCATATATGCAGAGTGTCTGGCACATAGCAAATGTTTAGTGAATGACAGCTACTCAGAATAGTAACATCATCTGATTTAATAATACTACCTATGAATTACATAGTATTTTTCCATTCTGCAAAAGACGAAATTAACACTTTAAGAGGGTAAGTAGTTTACTGAGGATTGTCTAGCTAAAGAAGAGATTCAGCTAGGATTGAACCCAGGGAATCTACCTCCAGAGACCAATCTCAACAACAATACTATTATACTGCCCTTATTATTCATCCATTTATTTTCACAAAAATTAATTGGACATATCTACATGCCAGGTACCGTTTGTCATTAATCACATTATTTATATTGAATACAGAGGGAAATTTACAAGACGTGATAAAGATAGACATATCATGACATCGTATTCGCTCTTTATTTTGACCAAGCCTAACCCTAATATTTAAGTATATTTATAAAAACACTGGCTTAATAAATCCTGGAATCAATGAATATTGCTTCTCACAGTAACATAAGCAGATGATACAAGATAATGCCTTTATAAAACCTTGGATTTTTACACTCTGTTATTCCTACATTTGGGTAGGACTTAAGAGAGATAATTTCTGATTCACTTTTTTTCTTTTACTCATTGTTAAAGTTACCAAAAAAAAAAAAAACACTAGCCATAGATGGACCCTTATATTGCAACTTCTAGAAAGCAGAAAAATCATAAACCATTTGCTGTTTTATCCTACAGTCATTACCTGTTGTGTTCTAAAGAAAAGCATACACAGTGGAGTTTAAAGAGAAAGTGGTCTGTTGCTTCCATATGCAGTGAGATCCTTTTAATATGCTTGACTTTTGCCTCTGAGAGTCTCTGTCATCTCAACTTGCCGTATTAGTAGAGGTGTAAAGTGAGTTTTATGATTCTTTCCAAAACCGAAGAGGTTTTCCTAGTGCCTGCTTTCAAGCAAGCTGTGACCCGTTAATCATGTAGCTCAATGTCCCTAGTAGCCATATAAACACTTTTCTATTTGTTGGTGTCTATTCAGAAGTCAACTATTGGCTTGTATATGTGGGGAATCCGATTTTGTAAAGAGATTATATAGTGTCTTTTTGAACGTTTTATCTAAAAAAAGAAATATAATGGGGTCTGTGCTACTTCTAGCTGATGCAAGACAGGTGAGGACGTTTTTAATTTCAATTAAATAATTTAGTTGCTGACAGTTCTCAGTTTGGTGTAGAACATAAAAAATGGGTTTAAAAATGCTATATGGAAGGAAGCAGACTATTAGTAGAATCTGGATGACCAAAAGGTGCCTTTTCACAGAACTGTAAGTCAGATCTTTCTCCATAATGGATGTACAGGTCCTTATTTTTCTCAGATGGCTGACAAAAGAGTAGTATGATGTTAGTACGACTAAAAATGAAAAGCCGATAAATGTGGTTCCAATGAGGCCTGCGGTCTGTGAGATCACGGCTCCTAGTTCCGTCTGCCGGTTATAGCACACGTTCTCCTCTCCTTCTGCAGCCTCTACAACTGAGTAGTATATGATAACCGGAATAATTATGCCTAGTACAACTCCCCATATGTAAACACACAGTTTTCTAGCAAAGTTGGGCTGGCGAAATCTTTTCAGTAAATGGCCATAAAATATTTTCTCGTAGCAAGAAGTGGTCTCTTGCACAGAGTCCTTGTTCATTAAGGTAGCATAGCGGCTTATGGCAATCCAACTTAAAATTAAGAGACTGACAAACATACTTACATGCATGGATAGAGTTCCCAAAAAATTGACCACCGTGCATTGTGTAGATCGATATTCCCATTGAAAACCTTTCAGGAAATAGATACCCATGAAAGGCATGGCACTGCACACAAGTAAGTTTGCAGTCACAAGATGTGCTAGGTAGATGTGCGTTGATGTTTTCTTGCCTATTTTTGTTAAAAATACCCATTGAGAGAGAGAATTTCCAAAGAGACCAAAGATGCAAAGGAAGGTGTAAATGATCGGCAAAGCCATGGAAGAGATCCTGGATGGTTGAATACATGTTGAATTGTTGCTCATTTATATCAGATTTTCTTGGAATTTTGTCTCAGGAGCTAGAACAGATTGGCAGATAGTTAATATTAAAATTATAGATGGCATTTAAACTGAATAGTTTTTTAAAAGCATTGGATGAAATAAAATAGTAATGTAAATGTATTGAGGGGAAAGAGAGTATAGATGCTTTCTCACCTTTTCTAATCACAATCGTCCAGTGGAACTAAAAGTAAGACTTGATTGTGGACAGTACCTTTGTCTAAAAAACAAAATTTGATGCAAATAGTTAAGGGCCTGAGATTTATCATTCTTGGATTTTTTTTTTTTTTTTTTTTTTTGCGTAGAAAGGTAATTAAAATATTTTAAGGCACATGCAAGCAATACATACTGGCCAAAGGAAAGTGTTGCAAAAGTATTTTGTGGCCACCTTGATACTCAAGACTGATTTTTAATTATCACCTTAATTGTACATAAAGTGTACATAAATGCTTTTAAAATGGCTTCTCTCCATGATGAAGTTAAAGCACCCTCTATAATCTAATACCATTAGAATGGTGTCATTTCGCATTTCAGAAGTATACTTAATCCTCCACAAATACTCAGACAAGATCCTGAATCGAACAGAAGGCAAGTGTAGTGACCAAGGATAGACACCAAAATCCCAAGGTCTTTACCAAAAGGCATCAGTCATTTCCTGTTTCAAATATTTAATGTTGAACTACCATACTTCAGTTTTTTTTTTAAAGTTTCAATTCTACGTCAAAACTGTAGTTGCTGTGCTTGTTGGTTAGAGTGCCCTCATGTGTCTTTGTGTATAATTTTCGTACCTTGGTTTTTCAGAGAATATTTTTTTAGAAGATATTTTAATCACAGCATAAATACAGCATAATACAGGCATGGTTTTTGCATTTTTATGTTTTGTTTTTTGTTTATTTTTCGTACTAATCTCTACACCCAACACGAGGCTCGAACTTAAGACCCGAGATCGTCATATCCTCTTCCGACTTAGTTAGCCAGGTGCCCCTATGTCTTATTTTTAAATCTTTTTTTTCTTTTTAATCTTTCTTGCATCAGATGGTACACAGGAAGTGTTGAGGAGTCACCTACAAACTCTCTTTCATTATTCTGTTCATTCCTTTCTTTTCTTTCAGGTGGGAATTACAAGTTATTGGATTCTGGTCAAGTAAGAATCATGAGCTCTATTCAGAATGGGCCACATTTCTCTGTGTTTATCACCATAGCTTTCTAGGTACCACATTGTCTTTCATAAAAATCTAGAGTGGGGATTCTTTAAGCCTTTTTCTAAATCACAGTCTGTTTTTGATAAACACAAAAATGTTGCCATGGATATGCCTTCTTATATGCCCCCAGCCCCTCAGAGCTCTTTCACTTGGCCCCTCTTCAGAGTCAGTTTTAAGTTTTGCATCCTGGATTACAGAAGTAGGGGTTTTTTCCAAATACGCTGTTAGAATTTTTAAATACTTTTTTAAAACCAACCAATCCCCACACAAGGACTTTGAAAGCTTGAGGGGGCGTCTCTACAGTGTCTCTAGGTTTCAATACGGAGACCCTTCTCTAATGTCTACCAGTGTCTATCATTCTATTTCTTTGCAATTTTTATTGAGAAAACAGTCCAGACGCTTCAGAGCAAGTTTGTATCTGAATGCGGTGCAGCCCAGCAATTTGGAATCCTGTTGCAGTTAGCGTACTGTCAGTTGTAAATATAGAAAGCCTAATCCATACTGGTTTAAAAACTGATTTATAAAACTGATTTGACTGATTCCAAAGAAACCAGCCAGGTAATGAAAGAAGCCAGTTTAAGACAAGCGATGCCTGGGTGGCTCAATCAGTTAAGTGTCTGCTTCCTGCTCAAGTCATGACCCTAGGGTCCTAGGAGCAAGTCCACGTTGGGGGGGGGGGGGGGGTCCTTGCCCAGTGGGGAGCCTGCTTCTGCCTCTGCGTCTGCTCCTGCTTGTGTTCTCTCTTTCTCTCTCTCTCTCTGTCAAATAAATAAATAAAATCTTTAAAAAAAAAGCAAGAAAGAAATGGAACTTCCTTTTATGATTATTATAAAGAAAAACACTACCGCTGCCTTGTGTAGATAATGCATTATACACTAAAATCTGAAAAGGTAGTAGTGTTTCTGTGTCCACAGATCATATTCCCCTTGTTTCAGACTAGCCCACCTCAGACAGCGTCTGCCGTCGCCTATTACTGTCACCTCACTTTGCTATTTCACACGAGCAGAGGCTCCCAAACAAAAAGGAAGGAGAAAGACTCTGATGGTCAGTTTTCAAAATTTAAACCTTTTAGTCCTGTTAGAGTTATTCTAGAGTTAACTTTTAAGCTAAAAGTAAGCGATCAGTCTTACCTGCACAAAGTAGTGTACGCCAATCAAGGCTCTGTTGGTCAGGACAGGGATGCTAAATTTCAGACTTAAGATTCTCCGAGCACCCCGTATCTTTCAGTTCTAGTCAGTGTGACCAGATTCTTGCATGACACCAGCTACAGTGGGGGGAAAAAGGAAATTAAACAGAGTATGGAAGAAATTCAATAGTTATGGTAAATGTAGCAACTACCTCTCAAAAAACCTCATTTCTCTATTTCTGTGGTGGGAGGAAGTTGGTGAACAATATATATATATTGTACTTCCTTGTGATTATTTCATGAACCAGCTCTACCTCAAGTAGCTTTATATTAGCATGCTTGCCTGAAGTTAAGTTCAAAGGTTTAGTAGTCCCCATAGCTAGTTTCATACATTACAGTGGTAGAGGGAACCACTTCATAGTCACCCAAAGAAATATTGGTACAAACTTGTCTGTAAAATCGCTTGTGGATAGTTTATTTGCAGTTCATCTTTATCAAGAATGAAAGGAAACAAAACCCAAAGTTTCCTTACCAGTAGCAGCTTACTAGAATTAGATATCATAGAGCTGGAACAGAACTTCACGATCGTCTGTGGGTACAAACCCTTCGTTTCAAGGATAAAGAAGTAAGTGAGATCCAGGGCGCCTGGGTGGCTCCGTCAGTTAAATCATGTGCCTTCTGTTGAGGTCATGATTTCAGGGTCCTGGGGTCGAGTCCCGCATCACAAAAATAAAATGTTTTTTTTTAAAAAAGCAAGAAGTGAGACCCAAAGCAGCACACTGTGAGTAAAGACAGACTGCACTCAAGTTTGAGTCTCAACGTTACCAAGTGAACTAACCCACTCTACTTCCAACTGCCCTGTGAGCCCCCCATTCAGACTCAAGGTAGTATACATTATTTGGAGCACTTCATAATGGCTTTGGGGAATCCCAGAAAGAATCCCTGAAGAACAAATATTCCTCAGATAAAATGAATAGTTACATCATGCTATAAAGAATCCAGTTTTATATATAGGATCATGTAATGAGTCTACGAACTAGTAACTAAGCGAAAGCTCGGGCAGGGTACAGCTGAGGAGTTGGACCTGTGTCACACACTCCCCTCCCTTGTGTAGTGAAACCACCTGGAGGGAGTCAGAGGATGGGAACAGAAATCTAATTTCGTCAAACCTGAGCACTTCAGTTATCAGTAAATCTTCATTTAAAATTAATAGAAGGACCTTGCCATTTCTCATAACCCCCAATGTGTATCTTATTTTGTGTTGATTGCATAAATCCTCCCTAATGTTTGCATAATTGTTCTCTCTAAAGCAAAAGTGAGAAGTACCTAAATGGATTTTGTTCTGCTGCTGTTCATCTTTGTAACACTTGCCATCATTTCATTAAGGACAGTGACTCGTCTGGGGTTATATGGCCATGGATTGCAGAGTAATTTGGCCTCTCTGGAATTCCTATTATTTTTACTTCATCAATTTCTTATGTCTCACGTCTCATCAATTTCTTAAAGAATTACTTGGAACAAAAAAAACGTTTGAACTAATTTAGAGAAGAATGGAAGTGGGACGCTGTTTGTAAGTTATTGAGAGATCATTTTAATATTACCACTTTGAGGCTTAAGCACCTTTAGTCCAAAAAAAGAGAGAGAGAGAACGCCCTTGCCCTTCACTACCTTTCCTCCATTGTCCCCAGACTCAGTAAATGACAGCATGACTTCGTTATTCAAGCCAAAAACCTAGGAATTATCCTTGATTCCTCTTTCCTTCACATCTCACATCCAGCCAATTCCTGCAACTTCTCCCACCACCACCAGTAGTAGCCACATTTAATAAAAGCTTATTATGCACCAGGCATCCTGCTCTGTGTTTTGTCTTATTTCATCTTCACAATACCCTGTGAAACAAATAGTATGAAATATATTCAATTTAAAGTTGAGGAAAACAACCTCAGAAAGGTCACATAAATTGCCTAAGATCATGCAGCCATCTGTCCTCACAACATGGTGACTGGCTTACACACACACACACACACACACACACAACACAGCAAGTGATTCAAGAAAACAAGACCATAGCTGCAATATCTTTTTTTTTTTTTAATCTAGCCTCTGGGATCAGCACTGTCACTTCTGCAGTATTATCTTGGTCACACAGAGCCAGTAGTGATTCAGTATGAAGAGGTAGATAGCAGGAGGTAGTGATCATTGGGAGCCATCTTGGAAGCTGGCTACCATAGGATGTCAGTCAACCATTGGACTAGGGAAGAGTCAAAAGTACTTAAAATGATTGTCAGGCAACTGATCATTTGTCGAGCAAGAATGCCTGGATTGGTGTACGTTTTGTCATTTCTTCTTGTCTCTTGATTTTTAGTGTATTAAGCAGTGCAGTTCATTTAATGAATATTTATCGAAGTTCCTACTATGTTTCTAGTGGTGTGTAGAAGTCACAGAAGTGTATTAGCCACGGGCTAACATAGGGTCTCTGGAAATTCAGGAGCGATTCCACAAGAAAGCTGAGAATTCAGATTAATAATGTGATGTGTGATAGAGACTTTAGATGCTCTACAAATTAGAAAAAGGAGAAAATAGTGAATCATAATTGTTCTGGAAGGCCAAAGGAACTAGAAGGAAATGGAGCACATGCTAAGCTATAATTCTGTGCTAAGTAGGGACTAGACAGAGCGTTTTACATGTAAGAACTCTAACAATGGGTGGTAGAGGTCCCATTTCACATGTGAGGAAATTGAGTTTCAAAGAGGTTAAATTGCATGCCCAAGGCGTCACAACTAGTAAATGAACTTGAAAGCATGTGTATTTATTTTTTTCAATCTCTTCCTCTGCCTTTGAAAGCAGAAATTATTGGCCTTTCTCAGGGGTCAGTTGTACCTGGTGGTGGTGGTACTTATGGTAAGTAAACTGGGGTCAAGTTTTGATACTTTTTACTTTGTTCAAACACGGCTTCCCGTCCTACGCTCTAAGGCAGCAGAATTGACTATGGGAGGAATCAAGTCCGATTTTCTAATCGTTGAAAGCTTTGGACTTGAAGCTAAATTGTATCCCATCGATAGCAGTATAAATTCTTTTTCATGGGGGCAATTTCTGAATTCCTTAACTGAAATGTAAGCAATTTTCTAATTTATATTTTTCTAAGAAATACTACAACTGGTAGAAAAGCATAAATGTCAGAGCATAGAAAATCAACCAAAATATAGCTCGTCAGGTGGAAATTTCAAGGATTACAAGTGCTCTGTGCAGGGGCCCCTTGGACTCTTCTCACTCAAGGCCACTGGTAGTTCTCTTTGGTTTCTCATTCATCTTTCCCATCCATGCCCTCTGCAAAGTTCTGCTTCTGTTATCCAAGTGCAAATGCCCTCGTCCAACACTTCTAATTCCTTCCTACATCATCAGCCAAATACTGATCCCCTGGGTGTTCTGCTTTGCACTCCTTATGATTTACTTTTTAAGGTGTTAGAGTAGTTCCCTCAGAATACCAGACCTGCCTTGTGTTAAGTTTACTGATTTCGAGATACTGGTGTGTGTTGAGCGAAGGTTTCACTCTGGCCCCAGAACCCATCTGGAGTCATTCAGTAAGAATGGTTCAGGGACTCCTGGGTGGCTCAGTTGGTTAAGTGGCTGCCTTCGGCTCAGGTCGTGATCCCAGGGTTCTGGGATCAAGTCCCACATCAGGCTCCTTGCTCGGTAGGGGAGCCTTCTTCTCCCTCTGCCTCTGCCTGCCTCTCTGCCTGCCTGTGCTCTCTCTCTCTTTAACAAATAAATAAATACAATCTTTTAAAAAAAATGTGGTTCAGAGGGCAGGCGTGTGGCAATTTATTTTGACAGTCTCTGGTGAGCTGTATACAGCAAGGGTGCACGAGACTTTTCCTGACTCACAGGGATTATGGGGGTCAGGATTAGGGTCCCTTATCAATTTCCGTCAGAGCCAGAGCCCAGAGGACGCAAGACACATCATTCATACGTGACCGTCATTGCTCCAACTAGACAGTTGTTTTAGGCTGGTGTCTAAACTGGCTGCAGTTAGCCTTTGCTAGTACTCTTCCTGACCAGTCAGCAGTCCGGGGCCCCGGGAGGCCGGTGTGCACGCAGAAAAGATAGGCCTTGCACAGTCTGTGTTAGAACAGCACATTCAAAAGATAAATGGTTCTCCAAAGGGGGGGAGGCAGTGGAAGCCTTTTATCCAGTTCATTGCACACCCAAGACAGTGGTTACCTTGAGGAGGAATGAAACACAGACCTTTGACTCAAAGCTGCGGTTTGTTCAAGGCTCGCTGAGCCCCCAGCTCCCTTCAGGATGTGGTGTCTGGCCACAGCCCCGTCTCCACGGCCCCGCTCGCAGGCCCTTGCTGCTACTCGAGCAGCTGTACTTAAGGCCGTCCCACCGTTAATCAGGGTTTCAAGAGCTTCTACTTTGAAGAGCTGATTTCTCAGCAAATCGTGGGAGTATCTCCCTCAAGAGCTATTTTTAAAACAGCAGAAATTACAAGCCAGAGTTTGGAAGTTTATAATGGTGCAGAAAAGTGACTAGCTCTGTAAGGAAGGTCCAGTGACAAAACGTAAAGGGACCTACTAATCCAAGGTTCATTATGTTTCGCCTTTGGCTTTGTCTTTTCATATGGGCTTGCATGCACCGGATAGACATGGTCTTCTAGAAACGCACACCACAATAACACTGTAGCAGTCTCGGTGGCAGTCGTAAGAACTGGAATGCCCTCTGAGGCGGCAGAGGAAAGCAGATGGGAAACTAGGTTTGGGGAAGGGAAGAAACTTCAGCATTGGGTTAGATGAGACAAAAATCTTTTTGAGGACAAATTTTGAATTTCAACAACTTGAGTCAGTTAAGTTTAATTCATATCCTGCTTCAGAACCTACTACTCTTTTTTTTTTTTTTAAGGTTCTTTGAAGGTCGCCTGGGTGACTCAGTTGGTTAAATATCTGACTTCAGGTCTTGATCTGGGGGCCTTGGGGTCTAGCCCCACATTGGGCTCCCTGCTCAGTGGAGAGACTCCTTCTCCCTCTGCCCCTCTCCCTGTTCTCTCTCTCTCTTTTTTTCTCTCTCTGTCTCTCAAATAAATCTTTATTTTTTTGTTGTTGTTTTTGAATTAAATCTTAAAATATTTTTTCCCCCAAATACTTTTATTTTTTCAGTGTTACAAGATAATTGTTCATGCACCACACCCAGTGCTCCATGCAATACGTGCCCTCCTCAATACCCACCACCAGGCTCACCCAACCCCCCCACCCCCTCCCCCCCCAAACCCTCAGTTTGTTGCTCAGAGTCCACAGTCTCTCATGGTTCATCTCCCCCTCCGATTTCCCCCCATTCACCCTTCCTTTTCTTCTCATAGTGCCCTCCATGTTTTTCCTTATGCTCCACACATAAGTGAGACCATAAGATAATTGACTCAAATAAATCTTTAAAAAAAAAAAAAAAGGTTCTTTGAAAAGCCAAAAGTAGAAAAATTTTTGAAAATGAAACATTTGGTGATAGAATTCTAAAAATAATTTAGGCCATCGTATTGCCCCAGGTACAATATACATCCCTACACCTCTGCTCTGGGAAACAACACGTCAGATTGCAGTGAGGTCTGGGGAACCGAAAAGGCATCCTACATCAGTTCTCTGGAACTCTCACCACTGTCCATTTTTTCCCAAGACCAACAAGGTTTCCTGGCCAGTTTATTACCAATCATTTCTTTTGGATTTCTAGATACAGTTGTCTTGAGGTTAAGTCCCCAGCTCCATGTCACTTCCTGTCCTTATTCAAGGACAAAAAGAGAGATGTGAAGGGAAGGCGAGGGGCATAAGTTAGGTACCTGAGGTCTTACTACCTGTACCGGAGTATCTGGGTTCATTTTCTCTTAAGAGCTGCAAGTACTGAAGTAACAAGGTTTCCTGAGAACCATGTTTAGGAAGCTTATAAATGGCAGCTGCTGAAGTGCTTCTTATATATGTGTTCAATCAATTTTTAAACTATCTCTGAGCTAAATATCATTCTAAATACCAGTTTCTAGGTGAGATTTAGGCCCACAGAAGAGAAATAACTCGCCGATGCTAATAGAACTGCGATAGCATAGGGCTTAGATTTGGACCCAGGCAGTGTGACTTCAGAGCCCATATTCTTGGCTGCCACCAGAGTCTGGTTGATTGTGTTGGTTAAGGTGACCAGGTATCCCTAGTGATCAAGAATGTATCTCACTTATATACCTGTCTGCAGTTTCCAATCTGGAAGTTTATTAACTCCTGCCAACTCGCATTGCAGAGGTACCTTTTTCCCTTTGTAACTGGTAAGTAAGTAATCAGAGGGTCCTATTTGGAGACTGTGTATTGTTTCCCTTTCACTCAGTTGATTTTAGCATTCATTCATGATCCTTGCCTAAATCAGTTCTTACACTGACAGACGCAGATACATTAGATTTGAAGTGGTCACTTGAAGGCATCACTCTAAACAAGTTTTGGTGTGGAGATAACTCTCAAATAGTGCTATCTGTGGCATAGCTTCTAATATTACCATATTTTCTCTTCTTCCCTGTCCTCCGTCAAAAACCAGCCTAAAATGTGCTCTTTTAATAAACCAACAAGTAAAGCATCGAGGCCAGGAACCATAAGTCCTATGGAGTGTCATACGTCCGGAAATATCTGGCAGAGAAAATTGGAAAAGAGAAAAACCACAGTTCAGTGTTCACTCATAAATCTGCAGCGCGTTCCTTTGGCAGTACTGTGGCCAGCAGAGGGCAGTGTATTACCAGCCCTCGGTAAACCTCTCGGAATTAAAGCCTGAAGCAGAAGCTGCCCGTGTTGCTGTATTTTCCAGCCAGAAACTTAAAACCATTTAAAAGTAGTTTGTGTTTTTTTAAGTTCTAACAGAATGATAAACGTCATTATTTTACTAGCTGAAAAACACTTTAAACGTGAGAGAGTAAAAGTAATTGTGTGGACGAGGATTCCTTTCATGATTTCATCCTTAAGATGAAAACCCATTGCCACTCATCTGCCTTTAACAGGGTATGTCCTTTGGGGACTTTTTTGTTTTGTACCGGCAATTAACACACGAGTCGCCTTTGTAAAACACAACTACAATCATCCGAACAGTAAAAAAGTGACATTTTAGTATGTGAAAGTTGTAATCATATCTTCTAGTTTTATTTAGCTTTTTTTTTTTTTATAATCACAGCAATTCAAGGACATAGTTTTAAAAGTCAATACTGAAAGGCTTGTATTTTTCAATACATGTCTATTAATAAATGTGATTTAAAGCCTATTTCAGCTAATGAAGACAGTATAGTCGCTGTTCTGTCCCCTGTAGTCCTTTCTCAAACTCTGAAGATCCTTTCATTTAAGACACCCCCTAACTGGTTGCCTCGTTATTCCCTCCTCTCCGTCAGTGGAGAGCATATGCTTGTTTTTATCTCTGAGAACACATGGTTGGTTTAAATCTTTAATCACCCTGCCACTCCCCACCCTACAGTGGTTTGGAAAATCGCGCTCGCTCTCTCTCTCTCTCTCTCTCTCTCTCTCTCTCTCTCTCTCAGCTTTCAAGTAAAAGAATCCAAGGCATTGTCTCTCTTGTTAATGAAATTGCTCACTGTGTATTCATCATTGCCTTTTAGAAATAGTACGCATACTTTTTGTTTATATTTTCTATGCGTCATTTATCTGCATACCAAACCACCCCCAGACTTGGTGGCTTAGGAAAACAACCATTTGTTCACTCTCAATTCTGCAGTTTGTTCTGGGCTCAGCTGGGCAGTTCTTCTCTCAGTCTTACCTGGGGTCATCCATGCAGCTATGTAGCTTCTTAGTCATCTGGCAGCATAGCCGAGACTGGGTGGTCCAAGATGGCCCCGCTCTTGCATCTAGAGCCCCAGCTGGGATGGTCGTGCAGGCTGAGCGTCCCTTTCCATGTGGTCTTTCTCCTGGGTTTGTTTATAATGCAGTGGTCTCAGGCTTCCAAGAGCGCAAAACTGGAAGCTGCAAGGCCTCCGAAGGTTTTACTCAGGTGTCCTACAACGTCCACCACCTTTTATTGGTGAAGGCAAGTCACATACCTGCCCAGATGCAAGAGGTGGACAAAAGACTCCACCTCTGAATGGGAGGAGCTGTGGAGAAGTTTAATCTACCATCTTTAATCTACCGCCTTTTCTGATGTGCTTGCAGTGGTAACGTTTTAACTAGATTTTTAGATCTTTCCCTGAAAGTGCATTCGCATTGGCTCTTTCCTTGGGGATTAATATAGTTTGTGTACCTCAGAGTTCATAGCGTCTTGGGCAGTATTTCAAAAAGAAAAGTTGAGTTTACTTTGCAAAGAGGTGCCTACCGTGTCCCACTTGGGTCTTGGAGCTGTCATTTTGTTTTGATTTTTTTCTTATATTACGAAGTGCATCAAAAGTATCGGGAATCCATTCTGTTTCCAGAATATTAATCTAGCTTTTCCGTAAAACTAGAAGAAAAGTCTGTTTCTGCTAGTGTGAGCCTCAAAGCTGGGTAAATTCATTGACCTCTCCAGTGCTAAAGCCTGGAAGGTTGTGGAAAGACAATGAGTCTAGCTTGCCCCTTTGGTAGCTTCCCACCGCCACTACCACCACCGTGCCGGTTTATACTCACTTCTCAAGATTTCCTTATTTGCAGGATCATAAATGGAAACTACCAGAGCATGAGACCCACATTCACTTACTTAGCTGATTCCTCTCACTAGTTGCCACATATATTTGGACCTCTGTAATCAGTCCCCAATACAAGCTGACCTGTGTGTTCCAGTGTTTTTTCAAGACCCACTGGCCACAAAGGGGAACTGAATATGAACATGCATGCAAACTTCATCAGTTCCCTTTGCAGCCAGCTGAAAGTTGTTTTTAATATAGAGGAAACAGTGTTTTTCTTGTGAGTACAATTTCCAGCATTTCTGCTTCTTACAGATAAGGGGGCACACAAGAGAACACTGCACTAAATTGTGAGAAAGGTAGTTTAAAGAGAAAGTAGGAAAACAGCAAAAGCCGAATTGAGGAAGAGAAAGAGGTGCTGCTGTGTACCGGAAAGGAACAAAGCAGAGGTGGGGAACTGGGGTACTAGAAAGTCTTAGTAAGTAATAGAACACGAGAAGAGGCAGGAACTGTGGAAAGGAAATGTCTGTAACAGGAAAGGGCCTATAGCAGCATCGCCAGTGGTATTAACAGAAGGCATTAAAATCTCTTGGTCCAAAAGTTTGCCATTGGATAAAATTTGAAAATATAGCCCATTAGAGTGATTACCATTCCCACCTGAGTTCATGCCCCTGAGCCAGGATTAGTGCCTTGTCCCCATTTCAGAATGCAGTGTGGTGACCCGTTTAGCCACTCTGATGACCAGACAAAACCAAGGGTCAGTAAAAAAAGCAAAGAAACCTAAGCACTTAACATGAATGTCACAAAGCTCCTAGAATCCATCAGCTTATTTTAGATCTGAACAATCTCTCTAGCAATAAAAATGCCTACTACGTGCTGAGTAAAAGACACAGGTCGGATTCACTAGAAAAGAAGATTGAGGGAAACTGCTTGGGGACCACGGACCACACATCAAGCAGCACCCCCCCCCATACCCGCACGTCTGAGTTGCCCTGAGGGCATTACTGTATTCGCATACGAGGGCACAACTGGACCGCGGGTGGCCCCTGCTTGCCAGTCATTGAGGCAGTAAATGTTCTGCAAGACCCAAAATTTCTATTAATGGAATCTAAAGAACATCTAATCCAAACTTTATTAAATGCCTGAAATACTCTGCTACCTTCTCAGCCTGCTAAGGATCCATACTATATTAACACGCTTCGGTTAACTCACCGACTTCCTATTTCATTTGAGATCTGTAATTATTAGAGAACCCTCTCTCACGATCTGGTAAGACGTGCCTCTTGCAACTCCCATCCTTCAACTGATCCTCTTTCAGCTTGCTCTCTGAAGCTACACACACATGTTTTTGCTGTAATGTCTTTCCTTTAGTCTTCTGCTTTAAGGCTACATGATCTCGTTCTCTCAACTCTTTTTTTTTCTGGTATCCTGCAAAGTGCCCTCGCTGTCCTCAGCTTGCTCAACTTTCAGAGCGTGATTCTGATGATCCCATGAGCAGTTGCTTACTGCTCTTCTCGGACGGTGCTGTTATTCATGAAAGCTGAAGTTAAATTAGCCTTTGTGAGTTACTCCCCCCTGCCCTCCCGCCTCGCTTGTTTCCAGACCAGCTTCCACTGTCTATCTTCCTAGTTCTGATGTTTACCTCCAGCTTCTGGCCATTCCATTTTGACGCTTGAACGTTTGGATAACATATATTGAAAGTTTCCTCCTGGCCAGCTGTATTTATTAACTCATTTAGCCCTCTTAACTCTATGAGTTAGGTACTCCTTGCTTGTTTTCTCGGTAGAAGAAAGAGCTCGTCCAAGGTATAGTAAGTGGTGGGGCCAGACATTGAACTTGGGCAGTCTCGCTGCTGCAAGAGCTACCCCTCTAAGCCGGCTGGTACGCTGCCTCTCGGTTCTATTATTTAATGATGTTTACTGTCACTGGGCCAAGAAGACCTATTGGATCCAGCCCCACCATGCTCAAGGCTCTTCTCCTGGGCTGTGTCTGGATGGTCAATACCAACATCTTCCTGTGTTAATACATTTAACAGGTCACCTCCTGGTCCAGGAGACTTTGTGCTTTCAAGTCATTTGCACATCTGTACTCAGGTGTGTGAATTTTATAATTCAACTCTAGGAAAACATTTCTGTGTTCACGGAGAATGGCTCTTCTGGACTCCATTTATGAAATGCCAAGCTAATCATAATTCTGTCTGCGAATTCTTTAGCGTGGTCTTTGAGAGCTGTATATCAAAAGGCCAGGGTTTATCTAGATTTTTTTATTAGAAAGTTTCTTTAAAGCAAAAGAGAAAACGTCTTACTTTGCTCGTGGTGTCTGGCAGAAGAAACCGTAAGAACAGGAGAAAGCAAGGCCCACACTGATAGAAGTGATTAACAACCCATATAAACAACAAAAGATCAGTATCCAGAATACGTGCTATTTCGACAACTTGAAAGAAATGAGTAAGGATGCAGCAACTGATTAAGGGGGAGGGGGAGGGGGAGAGGCCCTGATATGAACAGGCCATTTACCCAAGAAGAAACCTGAATGGGGCGGGGTGGGGGGGCGGAAATATGAACCAATGCTCCATTTCAGTTGTAATCAGGGAAGCACAAATTAAAACCGCAGGGAGATGCCATACCAACTGTGTGGTAGATGCCACACCTACCAGATGGGCAAAAGTTAGTAAATATGACAAAACCAAGTATTGGGAAACAGCTCATGTCTCACTAGACTCATGTCTCAACTCATGTCTCTCACTAGTTGGGAGAGGTATATAAATTGATAAAATCACTTTGGAGAGCGATCTGTCACAACCCAGATCAGTTGCGAATGCACATACCCTTATGAGGAAGCATTTCTACTTCTAGGTGTCAACCATCGAGAAATTCCACACATGTGCACAGGGCGTACAGGAGACCGTGGTTTTTAATAGTGGAAAAGTGGAAACCACCTAAGGGCCCACTGTCAGGTGAAATGGAGAATTGAGCTATTGTTAGTCCGACAGTGAAATCCTGTGTATCAGTGCAGTGAATGAATGAGACCTACATATATCAACATAAACAGAAATTGACTGAAGAAGTTAAAGGGTGCAGTAGTAAGATACTCTTTGTGTCCATTTTAAAAAACAAAAACTAATGCATATTGTTACACATACCTGTGTTATAAAAAAAAGAAAAATGCGCATCAGGATGACACTACTAACTTCGGTAAAGAGGATACCTCACAATGAGCTTTAGTGAGGCTGGCTTCAGGGGTTATGTCTGGGTACAAGAGAACAGTTCAGCAAATAGGGCCAAGTGTTAACATCTGCTCAGTTTGGGTAATGGGTGCTTGCTGCTTGCTCTGTTGTGTCTTCCTCCTTTTTTGGATGTTTGAAATGTTTTAGAACTAAAAAAAGATGATACGTGGAATGACCCCACCAGAGTAGAACTGTAACAGCTGCCTGTGGATCCTGCCGTAACTGTCTGACTTCCTAAAGCAGAAAGAGAGTCTGTGCATCGTCCACACCTGTACTCAAACCGTAATTAGAAACTTCTTCCAGACCTCATCTCAGGATGGTTCTTGATGCGTTTCCTTGGCCAGAAGCAAAATTAGTAAGGGTGAGGTGCTCTAAACCTCTATTCCCCCACCCCCATTCTGCCTGTAGGCTCCTGTACTGCATCACTGCCCGTGTTTCAGGGGGAGCTTTCCCGGAGTGTGCAAACGTGCCACAGCTAGGGGCACCTGGGTGGTTCAGTGGGTTAAAGCCTCTGCCTTAGACTCAGGTCATGATCTCAGGGTCCTGGGATCGAGCCCCGCATCGGGCTCTCTGCTCAACAGGGAGTTTGCTTCCCCCTCTCTCTCTCTCTGCCTACTTGTAATCTCTTTCTCTCTGTCAAGTAAATAAATAAAATCTTTAAAAAAAAAAAAAAAAAGTGCCACAGCTAGAGAACCAGCCTTTAAGATTTTGCCTTTTTGACCACACACAATTTGGATGAATGGTAAACAGAATTTTTTGTCCCAAATACATATTATTACCAATTTGGGGTTTGGGGTTTTGTTTTTTGTTTTTTTTTTAAGACATCTCATTAGTTAACCATTGGGCTTGGGTAGATGGAAATGAAAACAAAAAGCACTGTCTTAGCGGAGACAGTGTCTGTGGAGTCAAAGCCTACTAACTCGCATCCCCTCCTCTGAAATAGGCAGTTTTCCTGACACCACTGCAGTGTAGACTAAGTGATGATCATGTGTGTCCACCTAGCAGCATACAAGGCACACACAAGTATCTCTGACTCTGCTTCTCGTTTTCTTGCATGTGAACTTGAAAGGGGGGAAATAAGAGGCATAGCAGAAGTTTAGGACAAACCTAGCACTTCCTTTCCAGCTCAGTCTGTTACCATCCCCCAGCCCGCCCTCGTGTCTTCGTCTGCAAACCAGACTGAACCGACGCACTGCCGCAGCCGCATCGCTGTGAAAAAGACGTGGCCTCAGCCAACGTGAGAGCATGCCTTAGTTTCCGTCTCATCTGAGCTGACACGATTCCGATTACATTCTGGGTTTCAAATGCTTGCTTCTGATGAAAAATAGAAGTTTCTCGGCAAGTTATGGCATCTGTTTGGTGCCTGACCGAAAAGGCTTTCCTCGTAGATGTCACGACTGTTGTGAACCTTTTTGGCACTCTGGGCTTTTGCGTTTATGTTGTGTGTGGCTTTTGACCAAAAAATAAGCTGTGCATTCTCCCTATAGTTATTTCTGTTGTTTTATTAATAGGAAGTTCTTTCTCATCCAAAGAGAAGTTGGTCACCTATTTTTAAATCTTTTCATGGTTCCATTATGTACATTTAACAGTCTAACTCACTTTATAATGTTTTTATTACTCCAGCCCTTCCTTCCCCTGGGCTTTTCATGATGGCTCCCTTTATTTGCAGTGGTTCTTTCTGAGGGAGGAAAGTGTGTCACAGTCACTCAAGAAACTTCTCAAAAATCCACTTTTCAAGATTCTAGCACATCTTGAGCAATAGAATCTTATTCTATTCTCTATGCTATAATATAGCATAATCTTAGGCTATATTCTCTCTGACGGTTCCTGCCTCTACTCTTTTGAGAGGCGTTAATTACGTTACATAATCTTCTCCTGTATCATTGAGGGTCTGCTTAGAGATGTGTATTCTGTTCCAGCGATAAGCTTATCCTTGTATCTGGTGCACAGAGTTCTCCTTATTGAAAGATAAGAACATATTTTAATATCTGGTAAAATAAGTTTCCATTCATATTTCAAAAACCTAGGGCGTCTGGGTGGCTCAGTTGGTTAAATGTCTGCTTTGGGCTCAGGTCCTGATCTCAGGGTCCTGGGCCCTCATCCGGCTCCCTGCTCAGTGGGAAGCCTGCTTCTCCTAATCCCTCTGCCCCTCCTCCTCGTCGATGTCCCCTCTCGCTCGCTCGCTCTCTCACACACACACACAAATAAATAAAATATTTTTAAAAACAACTTAAAAATAGCCTGTTTATGTGTTTCTGCAAAATCCAGGTTGCCCATTGGGAGAACTCTATTTTGTGCTGTTTTTCTCTTGTGGGTTACTTTCAGTGAGGCTTTGCTTCAAAGAGTTGAAGCAAAGTATTCGTTCTACTTTTATACTGGCAGAACTGAAGAATCCATTTTAAAAAGTTGAAAATAAAACCTTCTGGACTTGAACAAAAGTTCCTTTTTCTAGTGACCTGATCTTAGAAAGCTCACCATCATCAAACCCAGCTTTGCTCGGAATACTTTTCCAAAATGAACAGCAGTGCTCACCATTGAGTCTCAGTCTGGCAGCTGAGCAGTTCATTTTGCCCTTGTTTAGTTTTGCATATGGGAGATGCTATTTAGAAACTTGTTCTGAGTATCTTTTGCAAGGTGAAGATACGTATATACTTGGGAATTTCCTTTTTCTGCATGCTTCTAGAACGAAACATTGAGTCGGGGGATGTAGGGACAAGTGTTTCCTGCTTGCAAACACTAATGCTTAGTAAGAAATCAAAGATTATATATGATGAATGGCCTTAAATTCAGTAAGTCAGTAGCATGTTAAAAATTTACAAACATTTGCAGGATTCAGGTTACTCTAAGACATGTTATTAGCGAAACTTCTGTCAAAAAATAAAATCTGTTATAAACTTAAGCTCAGATTGACTTTTATCAAAATTTATTTTACCACAAATATTATACCAAGAATTAACTTAGTGTGCTTTTTTTTTTTTTTTTTAAAGACTGCCATTGTGTGGGGCACCTGGGGGGCTCAGTCGGTTAAGTGTCTGACTTTTTTTTTTTTTTTTTAAGATTTTATTTATTTATTTGTCAGAGAGAAAGAGGGAGGAAGAGCACAAGCAGGGGGCGCAGCAGGCAGAGGGAGAAGCAGGCTCCCCACTGAGCGGGGAGCCTGACACAGGACTCGATCCCAGGACCCCGGGATCATGACCTGAGCCAGAGGCAGATGCCCAATCAACTGAGCCACCCAGGCATCCCAAGCGTCTGACTCTCGATCTCAGGTCATGATCTCAAGGTAGTGGGATCTGCCTGTGTCAGGGTCCTTGCTCAGCGGGGATTCTGCTTGAGAATTCTTGCCCTCTCCCTCTGCCCCTCCCCTCCCCACTCATGTGCACGCACACGCCATGTAATCTAACCACTCAAGCTGTTATGTTTATAGTGGAGACACGTAGGGATATAAAATGTTTACCAGTAATGTAAAAAAAAAATTTTTTTTTCTTTTTTTTTTTTTTAACCTTTGAGAACACGAGGGAAAATTAGTATTGTCGTATTTTAAAACCATACAAACAGAAATGCTAAATTTCAGTTTGGTGGTATTTGCTAACATTGTCAGAGCAAAGTAATGTAAATTTTTTCTGAGCTGCTAATTTTTCTGCAAATTTCCATTTTTATCCTCAAATGTTTCTTGTCTTTTAAAATATAATTCTGCTTTGACCTGTTCTTTATTCAATCAGTCACGTGCACTCACTGATAATACAGCTGCACACTAACTATATACAAGCCAAATCTCATTAAAATAAATGCAACCCTAACAACATTCTTCATACTCTTTACCATTGATTCCCCAGCCACTGGCCCACCTGAAATTTGAAGAATTATTCTAACTATAAGAAGTTCTCCCACTCTATGACAAACATATGAGTGGATCCTTGGACTTTGTCAGAACAGCTTTTACATACTTACTCAATGGCATTCTGGTTCTGTGTGTGACCAAAAAACTGAATAAATGCTGGACAAACTTTTAAGAATAGTTGCCTTAATGACAGCTCCTGGTTACAATTGTATGATGTTCTATGCAGATGTATCGAGATACACTGACTAGGAAAAAAAAATACACCCATTTTTTCAATTCTATTAAGCACCCCCTCCTTCCCTGTCTCACCCATCTGCTCATTTGTTCGCTCATTCAGTTATTCAACAGATACCTATTGGTCGCCTGTGTGCCTTGCAGCACACTAAGTTCCCAGGAGCCCTTGCTAAATAAGAGCCCTTTCTCTTAAGCTTACTCTCCAGTTAATTTTGAGCATACATGATAATTTCAGAATTTGCTCCCTTTAATTCTAATCTGTAAGTTTTCTTTATTATATTACACTCAGCAACATACCAAAAATAGTATAACAAATACCCAAGTACTATCACACAGGTTTAGCAGACATTAACATTTTGCCATGTTTACTTCAAATCTCTCCAGCTGTAACCATTAACTTGAAGTTGGTTGTGTTATGCTATGTGTATTGTGCCCATTTTGTACTTTTATTGCGTATCTATAGGTCCATAAAGAATATGATAGTTCATGTATTTTAGTATTTTACGTAAATGATTTCACATGGTGTATATACATATACCCTTTTGCATTTGGGTTTTGGGGTGTTTTTCTATTGGGTCTATTCTATTTTCTATTTTCTATTCATTGTTTTGTTTGTTTGTTTGTTTAAGATTTTATTTATTTATTTGAAACAGAGAGATCACAAGTAGGCAGAGAGGTAGGCAGGGAGAGAGGAGGAAGCAGGCTTCCTGCTGAGCAGAGAGCCCGATGCGGGGCTCGATCCCAGGACCCTGAGATCATGACCTGAGCCAAAGGCAGAGACTTTAACCTACTGAGCCACCCAGGTGCCCCTCAACATTGTTTTTGATAATTCTCCATGTTGACGCGTGTGGGTATAGTTCATTTCATTGAAGCGCTGTGTAATACTTCATTTTGTGAACAGTTTATTTCTCCCTTCCTTTGCTGATGGATACCCAACCTAGATTGTTTCCAGTTGTTTGATATCATGACCCAACAGTGCACTGAGCATCATTATGTATAAGTTTTCTTGTAAATGTGGTCGAGTGGTTCTGTCAGATGTCTACCTAGTATCAGATGTGGTAGATCATAGGGTGTGCCTATTTTCTTTTTTTTTTTTTTTTTTTTTAGATTTTATTTATTTATTTGACAGAGAGGAGAGAGATCACAAGTAGGCAGAGAGGCAGGCAGAGAGAGAGGGGGAAGCAGGCTCCCTGCTGAGCAGAGAGCCCGATGCGGGGCTTGATCCCAGGACCCCGAGATCATGACCCAAGTGGAAGGCAGAGGCTTTAACCCACTGAGCCACCCAGGCGCCCCATGCCTATTTTCAATTTTATTCTATCACAACATGGTCCAAGATGGCTGAGTCACTTCTAAATCTGTTTTAAGTAAGGTGTAGGTTCAAATCCTGTTGCTAGGCTATCAAATTCTTAGCTCCTCTGTTGTTTGATTTTACTATACAGTATTTAAATTCTTTCTATTTCATCTAAACAGTGATAATGGGTGACTTCATTTTTTAATTAGAATTTTATTATTTCATCTCTTATAAAGGCTTAGGCATAAATGAGTACAGTAGCAAATTACACAGGCTTTTTAAATGACAAAGAACATACATTTTCTGACATTCTTGTCAGTCCGCCAATCATTTAACTTACTTTTAAATGCACTTTAAATTAGTATTAAGTACTTGATTTTGAGTAACTACGTTAGCGACTTGAGAAACCATGACATTTTAATTATTCTGTGGTTAAAACCGTAAATTTCACTTAACTTTATAATCTGTGTTAAGAGTGTTAGCCTAACAGCCTACTTTGAAAAGACATTGCGTACAGATTTAAAATCTAGTGATGAATATAAGCTTTTCTTTCCCTTGAAATAGTTTACAACTAAGCAAATGAAATATCACAGATAAGCAAAGAGCTTTGAGGAGGTCTGAGCTTTGCAAATGATAGAGCTTTGTTTCATAATTTTTAGTTCCATAAGGAATTAAGAGTTTGTATTTTCTCATCCTTTTTAATGTGTTTACCTCAAGTGTTTATGCAGTAGACTGAACTTTAGCTGCAGCAGATGTATCATGCAGGGAGTATCCTGGTTTAAATTCCGAAGTGCTCTCACTTCTGCTTGCTTCCCCTTGAAATCGTCTAGAAAGAAGTTGGCACATTATTTTGCGGATGTTACTGGACATCAGGAAATACATGACTGGATCTAAGCAGCTATTGAAAGATGAGAAAACCAACATGATCTCGTTGGTTTTGTGAATGATTTCCTTCCAATAGCAAGACGGCCTATTTAGCTGTGAAGATATATAGACAAATCGGAAGGCATGATAGGGAACAAAACATAC
Source organism: Nasua narica (assembly GCA_028533885.1). NCBI lineage: Eukaryota > Metazoa > Chordata > Mammalia > Carnivora > Procyonidae > Nasua > Nasua narica. The sequence continues at coordinate 32,039,098 of CM052801.1, read as the reverse complement.
AGTAAAAATGATAAGTACAATAAAGGAATTCCGGGCTGTTTTGGCATATTTACCAGAATTGGGAAACTTTGACCTCCTTTTGGAAATCCTCAGTAGATTCTTGCCGATCTTAATATATGAAAGGATTATTAGTAAGAAAATTAGCCAGAACATTACCACAAGAATGTAGTTAAAAATTGCTTCTCCTTTGGCATTATGCTTCTCTCTATAATGGAAACATGCTGTGGAATTATGATCTCCTTTCTTAAGGGTTAAAGTAATCATAGCTAAAAAACCAGCAAGAGCAACTGTCCATACTGTACAGCAAACATAAATACTTTGTTTGGTTGTTACCACCCTTCGTTGTTGTATAGACCGATTAATTTTTATGTAGCGATCCAAGCTGATAAATCCAAGCAAAATAATGCTAATGTACATGTTCATATAAAATAGTGTTCCCACAACCTTGCAAAGGATCACACCGAGTGTCCACTGGTTCCCGTTAATGTGATACATTATTCGGAAAGGCAGGCAGAAGATCAGTAAGAGATCTGCAATGGCTACATTCAGCAGGTAAATCTGTATGGAATTTCTTTTGCGGTGGATACCCAGAAATACATAGAGGGCAATTATGTTTCCAACCAGTCCCACGATGAAAATAACAGAGTAGGATATTGTTAACAGGCTAGAGAGTAGTTTCTCATCCATGGAACAGGTACCATTTGAAGTACCAGATGAAGTAGAACTACTTGGGTCTCCTGAGTGGTTCAGTCCTTGGATGCTGTGACTATCCATAAAGCTCTCTCTCTGGGAGGAGGAAGGCCAGCTGCCGGCCGAAGCGTTCATCATCGTCACCATGTGACTTGTCCTTGTCCAGTGTAGGGATCAAAAAGCGGAGGTGCTAAATGGCACGTTCCTTGTGTGTAGCTGTTATGTCTTCAGATTTTTCCTACAACAGAGCGCAACATGGAGTCATTTTAATAACAGCCACTTTAACTCAAAGCCCAAATAATCAATGATTTATTTTTAGACGTGAGAAACTTTGACTATCTACGCTATGTATGTAGCAGCATTACGGTATCACAAAACAAGCAGTAAATGTAGTAGAGTCTTAGGGAATGTCCTGCTCTAACCTTTCCCGTGGCTGTGGTATACGTTCAAGGTTTGTTTTATTTCACTTTCCATAGGAGTTTTGTATAGAAATAGAGACGAAGGTGAAGAGAAATGACAGCTCACATTGCTTAAAGATAAAGGTCAGTTTCCCTAAAGGTAGTCCTAGCCATGAGTGAGCTGGGTCCACTGCTGATCCCTGCCCAGCTTCCTGCCTTGACGCCTTCCCTTGGATATGGCATTCATTCATTTTGACAAGGGTTACCACATGGCATAGGACAGATAAACTGTGGCAATCTCCCATTCCAAGGTGGGAATAGAGGAAAGAGTCCTCAGTCTCTTCCTTTGCAACCTAAGACTGAGTTGGGTGTATTAACATCATTTGCCTACGGGGCGGGCACACCAAGAGAGCAGAGCGCCTGCCTCCTTAGGCAGACTTGTAACACTGCAACAGGAGAGCAAAAGAGCCAAACAAAACCAAGTCAGGTGGCAACGGCCGCCAGTTAGGCCAGGCAGTCTCCTGACCTAGAAACCTAGAGTGATAGTGAGATGGAAAACAGGATGTGCATTCCAGGATTTTGAAATAACTAACTGCAGCTCTCTGTGCCCTGGGTTAGGCAGTTTGCAACTGTTGCTAGAACCTTATAAGAGGTAGTGTGCGGATTCTACTTGTTTGTGGCAACAGAGAATGTTAATTCTACCTGTTCTTGGCCTTTTCCTGGGCATTGATTGCTACGAAGAACTCAGCCTGGGAGGCCATCCCAAGGAGCTAGAAGACATGAAGAGAAGGTTCCAGGAGGGCTCATCCCCTTCCTTTCTTAGAGCGACTGCCCCATTTCTCTACAGCGGCATCTTTGCAGATGTGACATAAAGATGTTCAGAGCAAAGGTTACCAAAATCGGACCTAACTAACTCTGCAACCTTGATCAAACCAATTAATCTTTTCTAAGTCTCAGTTTTCTTATCTGTAGAAATGCACAATGTGTATTAGCACATAAAAGTGCTCCATGAAAATTAGCTTTAAAAAAAAAACACCTTTGGACTAATCTCATTTTAGTAAATATTTCACACCTGGCTAAATACTACATGGAAAACAAGTGGATTTGAATGACAGTAACTTCTTGATGTGGCATGGTACACAGAGAAAAAACATTTGGGAGAACTTAGCCTTTCTTAAAATTCTGTCTATAATTTGATCGAGAAGAAACCATGTCATTGAGGGTAAAATTCCAGTTTAAAATGTTGTCAGAGAGGGAAAATTGATTCCAGGGAAGAGGAACCAACTGGTAAAGAGGAAGTTATGTAATCCCTGGTGAGGGCCTGTCTGCAGAGTTCAGGTCTGTGGAGGGAGGGAAGGAGGCAGGAGGACCAAGTCTCGTCTGTCCTGTGTCTCATCTGCAGGAAGACCTGTGTCGGTGACATTTATAGAAACTTACAGGCATGTTGCTGATGATCTGAGATTCTAAAAGGAAAGGGCCATCTAGGAAGAATGGCAGGCTGCCAAAAAATGAAGCTGATAAATGCAATCTAGATTACCAGGAAGAGGAAAAGGGTGCCTGAAGGAGGGATTTGCATTGTGTGGTTACATGGGGAGCTTCCAGAAGCTCAGGTAGAAACCCCTCCCATAGCCCGCCAGTGAAAGGGAACTTGATGGCGTGTGATAGGATTTTGAGAGTTCAGAGAGCCAAAACGACTATGAGAACTCCTCTGTAAGTAGTTCATTTTGTTTTGTTTTGTTTTGTTGTTTCCTTCTCCCGTGCTGTATTTTAAACTCCATTAGGGTTAAGAACCAAGTCCTTTTCGTTTGCCTCTCAGCCCAATAAATATTATTGAATGAAAGAGGGAATTTAGTAGAAAAGTGGGTGAAGTTTGACATGCGGATCTCAAAATCAGCTGTTCAAGTACAGGAAGGGCTTTAGCTGCAGTAAGAAACAAAATTGAAATTGACTGTGGTTGCTGTATTGGTAGCTCTCTGCGGCTGCAACAAGAACTAACCCCCTTCTTTGGTTGAATTCATAGATAGGGAGTGTCTTAGATGAAGACTGTTACTACTGATCTGAAAGGGGTCACAAGCCGGGAGGGCCTCACCTGGAATGCAGTGTTTCATCCCAATAGCACTCTTGGGAACTGGCACAGAACAAAAGGGGAGAAAAGCCCAAATCATGTCCTAGGAGCAAGCTGAGGGAAACTAGCACCTAATCCTGGAGATGGGAATGCTCTACAGAGCCACGGAGAAAAGGATTTCACCTTGTGATCTGTGTTTTCAGAAAGCAGAACAAGGACTAGAGAGTAGAAACTGCAGAGACAGATGTGGTCTCCTATTAAGGAAATGCTGTTTTAGAATGAAACAGTCTATCTTGGGAGGCAGTAGGGGTCTTGGCCCCAGAGATCTCAAGACTACCACTGATTGGGTGCTTTGTAGAAGAGACTCTCAGTGCCTCTTAATCCAGGCTGCATACTAGAAGCCTTTTGAGGGCTTTTTAAGGGTATCAGTGCCTGACTCCAACGCCAGATCTTCTGATTTAATTGGTCTGCAATGGGCTCCAGGCAGTGGTTCCTTTAAAAGCTCCTCAGGAGATTCTAATATGCAGCCATAATTGAACCCTTGAGCTAGATGGCCGGACCATTAACTAATATTTATTTAGCAGTTGCCATGTGCCGGGCAATGTGTTAATCACATTTATATTACCTAATTTGCATAATCCTCATTGTAACCTTGTGAAGTAGGTATTACAGAAGAGGTAATGAGGGATCAAGAGGTTGAGAACTTTACCCATGACCACGCAGCTCTTAAATGGCAGTACCCAAGCTGGAACTCAGATCTGCCTAGCTTTTAGGGTCCATGATCCTTTTCGCTAAACCTCACTCCTCCTAATCATGTAAGAGCAGCATTTTCTTTTTTAATGCTGAGTTTTGTCAGCAGTATCTGGACATGATTCCTTTAACATTATCCACATTAGCGATTTTTTAAAAGATTCCAAGTAATCTACGCTTAACGTGAGGCTCGAACTCACAACCTTGAGATCAAGAGTCATATGCTCTACTGACTGAGCCAGCCAGGTGCCCCTCACAGCAGCAATTTTAAGAAGAGATTATACTTTCTAGCTTTACTTCTTTGGAAAAAGGTCTTACTCTTTTCATTTGCTCTGTCCACTTTAGTAAGTAAAGAAGTCCAGAGTTTACAGAATCACAAATCATTCACCAGAATGTTCAGCATATCTCCCAGAGCATATCTTTTCAAACTTACTTCTAGGCCCGAAAGCCATCATCAAGATATTTCTACAAAGCACATATCCTGAGACCATTGGCTCCAGCTCTAATCTGCCAACAAAATAAATTAGTAATAGTTGGACAGGTTTGCCAATAAACCTTTCTGGTTTTGTTTTATTCATAAGCTTAAAGAAAATAAAGCAAAAGCAACACATTTGTTTAAATAGTAATAATGGCCATCATTTAGAGCCATGTATTAGATGGCTAGTGTCCAGTCATTTATTAATAAATTAACAGATTAGATTCTGTTTTACACTTAATGGCTGACTTTCACCTCCTTTACAACATAGCACTCACTCACTGTTCTTAAGGCCATTTATTGATGTTTTAAAAACTACTCATTTGATTTGTTAAGAATGACCAATGAGAACAAGAAACCACTATATTCGCACAGTGGACCCCAGTGGGTGTTACTTGTGACTTGTGTGCTATGTCGACGTTGTCACAATGGTTTTCTGATAGATGGCAAAAGGTTTTGGGGGTTTTTTTAAGGTTGTTATTTGACAAATCCTCAAGTTCGTTCCCCTGTGTTAGTGCTGTGTTGTACCCAGCACCACCCCCACCCCCCCCGACTCCCCACCCCCGGCAGTAGTTTTTAAATGGCTCATGTCAGAGCTTCTGTACTAGAGGGCAGCGCCCAACACATTCCGCTGTGGTCTCCAAAGAGTCCGAGGTTTTTAAATGCGCTCTGAGTATGTTTGTGAAAACATCACGTTGCTGTGTGAAAATACATACCTATTTGACAACGGCAACAACCTTTCGCTGTAGTTGGACTTGCCACTGAGTCATTCAGGCCATGCTTCAAAGGTTGCATTAATTGCTGCATACAGAATCAAAATCGGAAGCACATTATTGGGGAAATAATACTATTTGTAGTTCATTAGGTTTTGTTATAAACTTAACTGTGTCTAAAAAAGCATTGGAAGAAATTTCAGTTGAAGTAACTAACACGTATTTTGCTTTTTCTTTTTTCTAATATTCACCTTATTTACTTCTGAAACACCAAACTTAAAATTTGATTCATCTGGCAATTACCATAAAATAGTGACAATATTATAAAGCCCAACTGGTGCAAATAGGGAGACAGCAAAACAATAAAGTTAGTGATAGATCATTTATAATACATTGGAGATAAAATTTGTTGCCTATGAAAATAACTCTTAATAGGTTCAGGTGGCTCTGCAAGTCTTTATGGCAATATACAAAAGACAGTATAAGCAACGTGACGATATTGATAGTATGAGCTTCAGGACCCACAGTGACCTGAAGTACTTCCAGTAACTAAGAAGACAGCCTCATTTTAAGTCAAATCAAGGCAGAGAGGTATCATTCAAGCAGTTGACTCAGGTCTCTAAAAAGCAAAGCGCTGCTAGTCACCATGAAGCAGGTTTCACTTTTAGTATTCAGACAATCAAATTTTAACTGAAATAATGGGTCATTTATAGAGTTGAAATCAAGGAGTACTCACAGGTCAGGCTCTCTTGCAGTAAAAGGAGCGGAACCCCTAGCTTCCCTAAACACAGAGACTTGTCTTTGTATGTCAGCTGGGCTCCTCCATCCGGTCGTGGTACAATTGGTTGAGGTTGCCTTTTTTTTTTGTAATAAGTTTTTTCCCCCCTTCTCTTTCTTTCTTCAATATGCCATCTCTCCAGTTCCTTGTGAAAATGTCCAGAAACCCACCAACATGCAACCATTTTATGTGTAAGCTCGGTCAACGCTTCACTTTAGAAAATTATTTCTATCTTTTATATGAATACCTTTCACCTTCACAATTATGGAAAGTTTTTCCTTATCCCCCCAAACAAAGTTTTATAAATTCGAAGCAGAGTTATGTACTCTCTATTTTCACTAAGAAATGAGGCATAGTAAGCACTGAATATCTATTTCTTTCAGGACTCATTTTAGAAATTAAGTTATTCATATAAAATGGCATTCCTGTATTGAATTGTACTAATATCAGTAATGAATTATTTTATTCCTGAGAGGTTTTTTTTTTAAGTTTTATTTGGGCTGTACATTATTTTAGTAGATTTTCATGTAGCCCTTTAAGACCTTGGATTTATTTTTTAAAACAACGTTACGGTCTTAGGACTAGATGAGATTTGTGATGGTGTTCTCCCCTTTTTATCACTACGATAAACTCTCCCAAATAAATTGAAATCTCTGTTTTAAAGAAAATAATGAAGGGATTCTACAGTTTTTATTTTCAGTCCAGTATTTAATGATTGTCCATCTATGTAACTGCTGGCCCTGCAGTTTCACGGCATTTCCCTTTTTTCATTGTCATCTGAAGTGAAAGGTTAGTTTTTATCCTCCCCGTAATTGTTATCCTGCAGCTTTGTTTACCCTAAATAGTATTTAACTCATTGGGCTTTATCTAACATTCTAATTAGTTCTGGACAGAATATTTTAAAATTGCTAGAATGAAAATACTTCGTAGCTCTTACTTCCCCTTAGAACCCCTGAAAAGGAAGAGGATTACTGTGTTGGTCTGGCAGGAATTGTGTGTGTGTGTGTGTGTGTGTGTGTGTGTGTGTGTGGTGTAAAAAAAAGAAAGAAAACCCATAGTATTAAACTTGCTGTATTAAACTTGCTTTCTTAACAATTTTTAAATAGTTTAGTATTAAGTATATTTATATTCTTCTGTGGCAGATCTCTGGAACTTTTTCATCATGCACAGGTGGAACTCTGCACTCACTGAACACTAATTCCCCTTCCCTACCCTTGGCAGTTCCCTTCCTACTTTAGATGATTTGGGCTATTGTAGATAATCCATTTGCATGGAATCATATACCGCACTTATACTTTTCTGGCTGGCTTTTGTTCGTTGAGCATAATATCCCCAGGTTCACCCATGTTATAGCATGTGACAGGACTTCCTTCTTTTTAAGGCTCCGTAATGTTTCCCTGTATGTTTATATATTACGTGTTCTTTCTCCATCGTCTGTTAGTGCACATTTGGGTTGCTTCCACTCCGTGGCTGTTGGGAATAATGCTGCGATAAACATGGTTGTGCAAATATATTTTGGTGCTTGTGGCCGAGTTTTGTTGTTTTATTGTTATAACTAAATAGCTATTTATTAGCATTCTGTTTCACTAAATCTAATATAAATATTTTGGTTATACCAGCTATTTTTCTACACCTTAAGCTCCATTTGCAAAATACTAATTCTATTCTAATCTTCAGCACCCTGGTGACCCTGCTGTGACCAGATTTGAGTGTACATACAGTCCCCAACTTACAGTGGTTCAACTTGGGATTTTTTTGACTTTGCACTGGTGCAGAAGCAATATGCGTTCAGTGGAAACCGCACTTCCAGTTTTAGTCTCTTCCCAGGCAAGCGATGTAGGTGGCCCAGTCCTCTCTCGTGCTGGCTGGGTCGTGGTAGTGAGCCCCAGCCCCCAGTCAGCCCCGCCATCGTGAGCGCCAGCGACCAACATATGTATAACCATTCTCTACCCATGCAGTCATTCTCTTTTTCACTCTGGGTATAGTAGCCAATAAATTACCTGATATATTTAGTACTTGATTATAAAATACGCTTTGTGTCCGATGAGTTTGCCTGCCTGGAGGCTAATGTAAATGTTCTGAGCGTGTTTAAGGTAGGCTGGGCTAGGCCGTGAGATTCAGGAGGCTAGGTGTATTAAATGCATTTTCAACTTACAGTATTTTCAACTTACGATGGATTTATCAGTGCATAACCCCGTTGTAGATTGAGGAAGATCTGTATTCTTTTTCTGGTTCTTCCCTCACATGAGCTTTATCCTATTCGTTCTGAGCCTTCTACTTTCTGTCTCTCTGTTCTTAGCTCATTCTCATGTATCCTCTTCCTCCTTTATTGGTATCTTAGCTTGTTATTTATATAAAGATAGAAGTAGAAAAGCATAAATAAATGGATACCTTTGTCTGGCACCATCCGTTACTAATATCCCCATCCTCTATCAAAAATCCCAATCCTGGTTAAATTCAGCTCACCACCTACGTCAGACCGGAACCCTGCTGGCTGAAATGAGGGCTACTAGGTACACACCTAGTGGTGTTGATTGTTCTCACTTCACATTCATGACCACAAACCTCAAGTGAGCCCCAGTGCTGCCAGCAGTCCTGTTATGTTTCCTTAGTCTGTTGGTTCTCAAAGCATGGCTCCTATGTTCAACATCACCCAAGAACTTGTTAGAAACGCATGTTCTTGACCTCATCCCAGACCTTATGAATCAGAAACTGTGGGGGTGGAAGCCAGCAAATCCGTGTGATTCTGAGACTGAAGTTTGAGAACCACTGCCTTAGTCAATCCATTGTCCCATTCTTTGAAAATATTTTGCCACACCTTCACACCACTCAAGTTGCCAACAACACCCTCTTCTTCCCCACTCCCGCCTGAAGATCACTTTTATTTCAACGTAAATAGAAAACAGAAGTACTCAGAGGAGAACTTCCTCATACTCCTACATCCCCATCTGCTTGCATCTACAGGTGCTCCCGGACCCTGCCTTCCTCACTGTCGCTGGGGCCAACCCCTCTCCCCACCTACGCACTATATCCCATCCCTTCTTTCTCCTGGGGTCCTGTTTTCCTCTCCACAGGGTCTTTCCCATCGGCACACATCTCTCTCTCGAAGACAAAACAAAAACAAACCTCCCTGAAAATCTCTAGATGCTGCTATGGAGCCACCAATCATACTGTTATGTGAAACTTTTGAATATCTGTATGCATTTTCTTATTTTCATAAAAGATAATAAAATGATGGAAGGATAAACCAAAAACTAATACAAATACAAAAGAGGAAGGAGAGATTAAGGGGAAGGGGAAGGTACAAAAGCTAGACCTCTCTGAATGAAATTTGTTTACAGTTTCGACTTTGGAATTATGTACATGTTTTATTATTTCAAAATTTTATTTGTTTATTTGAGACACGAGCATGAGCAGAGCGGGGGTAGGGGCTGAGGGAGAGAGACAAGCAGAAGCAGACTCTCTGCTGAGCAGGGAGCCGGATGTGAGGCTCAATCCCAGGACCCTGAGATCATGACGTGAGCCGAAGGCAGACACTTAACCCACTGAGCCACCCAGGGGCCCATGTACATGTTTTATATAATGAAAACATCAAATCAAGTCAAAATCTAATTCAGACAAACCGGCCTCACTGGGCAAAAACTGAAAGCATAACCACAAGGAGAATTCTTTTAAATGACTTTAGGGTGGGTTTTGGGGCGCCTGGGTGGCTCAGTCAGTTAAACGTCCAACTCTTGGTTTCACCTCAGGTCATGATATCAGGGTTGTGAAATGGAGCCCTACATTGGACTCCACACTCGACATGGAGTCTGCTTGAGAGTCTTTCCCTCTCCCTCTACCCCTCCCCCCACTCATGCTTTCTCTCTCTCTCAAATAAATAAATAAAATCTTTTTAAAAATAAGGTGAGGTTGTTGTTTTCTTTGTCTCTCTCTCTCTCTCTTTTTTTTTTTTTTTTACATATTTTAGACTTAGAGAAAAGTTCCGATAGTGATACAAAGAAGTCCCATCGCCTTTCACTCAGATTCCCCATGTTAACATTTTTCTACATTGGTTTTATCTTTCTCAGTTTTTCACTCTTCTCACTTCGTCCATCTATATAGTTCCTAAAAATAAGGAATTCTCTAAATAGCCACAGTAATGATCGAAATCAGGGAATTTATGTAATCTACAGACCTTGTCCCAATTTCATTAAGTGTCCTAATATCCTTTATAGCAAAAATAAAAATAAGATTATATATCACATTTTAGCTGTTCAGTCTCTTCTGTCTCCTTTGATCCCTTGCATCTGAAACAGTATTTGAAGAATATGGGCATGGGCTCAGTACTCTCTAGAATGCCCCTCAGTTTGGGTTGGTCCAGTGTTTCCTCATGAGTCAACGCATTTATGTCCTTTGGCACAAATACCACAGTGATGCTGAGTGCTCGTCAGTGAAGGAAGCACGTGCTCTTAGTCCCACTCTTAGCAGTAGTAACTTTGATAGGAGTGTCTGCCAGGTTGCTTCTCCGGAAAATTACTCTTTTACCTTTTGTAATTAATAAATATCCTGTGGGGAGCTACTCTGAGATTATACAAATATCCTGTCACTCTTCAAACTTTTACCCACTAGTAACTACCTTTTGATGGTTCTCACTTGAATCCGTTATCATGATAACTGCCAAATGGTGATTTCTAATGCCAAAATTTCTTCTACATTTATTAATTGGTTTTCTATGTACATGAAAGTTTCTCCTTCTCTCTGTTCATTTACTTATTTATTTACATCAGCACAGACTCATGAATTCTTTATTCAATAGCAAAACAGTAATTTGACTAGACACCCCTGGTTAGGATATATCATAAGAACAAAAAGAACCACAAAAAGTCTTAAACAGCATAAGGTGGTTTTGTTGTTACTGGTAATGTAGGTACTTTTTTTTTTAAGATTTTATTTATTTATTTGACACACAGAGAGCGCTCACAAGTAAGCAGAGAGGCAGGCAGAGAGAGAGGTTCCAGGAAGCAGGCTCCCTGCCAAGCAGAGAGCCCGATGTGGGGCTTGATCCCAGGACCCTGAGACCATGACCTGAGCCGAAGGCAGAGGCTTTAACCCACTGAGCCACCCAGGTGCCCCTAATATAGGTACTTTGATACACACATCTTAGGGGATAAAGCAAATGAGTAATTATGTTAATGTCATTAGGTACCAATATTACGTGACAAAATCAAAGAAGTCAAGTACAAACTCTATTTTTAAAAAAACTATATATTAGAATGAATTGATTTTTTTTCCTTCTAAAAAATACATATTTTTTTTTAGCTCTGTCCACTTAAAAGTCAAAGCAGGGATAACCCAGTAATAATAATATACCTAATACCTATATTGTGAATTTAAATACCATTTCCCACTAAACAGAATGGCAGTGCATGGAGAAATGCCCCAGATCTGGGGCAAGAAATGCACAAGACAAACCTCAGACATCTTCTGCCTGAAAGCAAGGAACTTATCAGACTTTTAGAGTCTTACAAAAGGGCCTAAGAGCGGACTTAAAGGAGCTCCTGCTGGCTAGAAAATGGGATAATTCGAGCATCAAAATGAATAATGGCTATAATTGGCTAAAATGTATCAAATATATAAAAACCTATAAATTCACAATAATTGAATTGTGAATTTGAATACCCAAAAAAAACCCTTCATTGACCACTTCTTGCCATCACTGCTTCTGTCACTCCGTTCTAATTCAAATCCCCTTCTTCTCTTGCCTGGACAACCGCAGTAGCCTCCTCCTACCTGGTGTCTTTTCTTCCACTCTCATGCCCTTGCAATCTCTTCTCCACACAACAGCCCAAGTGATTCTTTCAAAACCCGAAATTGCTCATACAACTCCCCACTCACAACTTTCCAGTGGTTTCCCATCTTGCTCAGCATAAAACCCCGGGTTCTGGCCATGGCTCCGAGCCCCAGACCAGAGAGCCACTGATCATCTGGATCACATTTCTTACCACTCTTCCCCTTCCTCGTTTTCTCCCCCAACACACTGGCTTCCTTACTCTTCTCCAGACACACCAGCCCTCCTCCTGCTTCCAGGTCTTTGTGCTTAGTGTCCTGTTCCCCACTCCTGGAACCTGCTTCCACAAGACCCCTTCCGCCCCTTTATAGTGGTCGAAGTTCAGGTATTACCCTACTAGAGAAGTCTTCTCCGACCCGACCCCTTTACTAAATAGCATCTCCTTAGTCTCCAGACCCAAACCATTGACTTCCACCAGCTTTTACCTCATAGCACTTAACACTGCCTAGCCTCTCATACTCACTTATATGTATTGGTTTCTTCACTTTCTGTCTTCCAATTTTATGACTTAAGGATTTACTGAGAATGACAGAATCCACACTCTGTTGAGAATTACATAAATCTCAGTGTAACATTAACTTAAGAATAAATACAGTCAACAAACTATAAAGGGTATACTTTGGGATTCTGATTTCAGCTCCTACTTCTCCTTAATCAGGTGACGAGACTGACAAGGAGACCCTGTCTGGGTTTAGTTTATAGTTTCTTCTCCCGCATCATGCCCTTCCTTTTCTAGGCATGTTCATTCACTGCACCCCACCCTAGAATTGGTGGGGTGTCTTCCTCCGGTCTGTTGTCGTCCATCTCTGTTTGAATCGACTGGAAGTTCTTAGGAGAGCAGGCTGTCAGCTGGGTCCTGCTGCCGTACCGTTCATGTATGCTTGCCTTTCCTCTCCTCTCTCTCTCTCTCTCTCTTTCACACACACACACTTATATTTAAGGGCTCATCTTTTTTTGTGCTAAAGTCTCTATTATAAGGTCTTTAAATGTCTTTGGACGAAAGAATAACTTCCAGAGTAGAACCCTGCTGCTTTCATTGAGGAGAGCAAGGATCCCTCCCACTTCTCTGGATCATCAAACATCTCTCTGGGTGCACCAGTTCAGAGCTTTATTGCACAGGATTTGGAGGGGGGGGACCACTATCATACAGGCTAAACCTGAGCTAAAACTGTGTCATGTTATAAATGAGCAAGTATGGGAAAGAACAAAAATACTTTTCTCTTCCATGCCTGAAGAAGCTTGCTTTTTTTTTTTTTTTTCACGAACCCATATTTTAAAAGCAGATCATATGTGATATCAGTCATATTGGGGAGCATAGTATTTGAGCAGAGACCAAAGGTCCGCACAGTTCAGTGCTTTCCTGAGACCGGGTCCTACGGAGTAACTCCCATTGTGACCACAAAGCAGGTGGTTCTTAGGGAGCCCTGGTCACACAGCTACTCCTTGGGAAGGATGTCTTTGCCTTGAACCAGAAGCCAGCCGAGTCATCGCCTCTCTGCCTTCCCATTCCCACAAAGAGGAAGGGCAGGTCCAGAGAAAAGACATGGCCCCAGGGAGAACATTGAATTCCCTGGGAGCCAAGTTCAATTAAAGTCATTAAAGACATTAAAGTCACTCTGGCTCTTCTTACTTGGGGATGGAACGAATAAGGAAAAGCAAGAGGATGGTGGGAGGATGGACAAAGAAAGAGCTGAGGACTAAGATACAATGGCTCTGTAGGTAAAGTCAGAGGTCTCAAGAAACATTTTGGCAAGAGATGTAAAAAATATTTTTCCTTAAATGTAGACTATCACTCAAAAAAAAAAAAAAGAATATTGCTCAAAAAGTTAGAAAATACATATGCCATACTTGAACATGCTTGCTTCCTGAGTAATCTTAGCACTGTACCCTAGTCTCAGAAGCAAATAATCCCTCCAAAACATCGGGTAAAACAGGTAAGTCTGGAGAAATCAACCAGAAGTGAGAAGAGCACAAATAATTCAAGTATCCAAAATAATTCCAGGAGTTTTTAATGTATTACTATATGGTCATGTTATTCAGTTTTGTGTACATTGAATTGCTCATCTCCAATTAATCCTTATCTTTGGTTTGTTGTTTGTCTGTTTTTCTTTCCAGCCCCACTGTGTTCTCCTTGCCTCAAAGGAAAACTCGGCACCTGTTAAACTTGGGGGCTTTGGGGTAGCTATTCAATTAGGGGAGTCTGGACTTGTAGCTGGAGGTAAGAACACTTTTTAAACGTTTCCTTCAAAGCCTGGTCACTTTCAGCCTGGTGTAAAACTTTCCAACTAAATATTAGCCCATCCTCAGCGTTTCGTACCAATCCACCCCCCCAGCCCCTCCCAGAAGGTGCTATCATGGTTTTGAATTTAATAACTGTAGTTATAACGAGAATTTTAGAACCTTAAGAATAGACTCAGTGCTTGTACTCTTTGTGCTCCTACCACTTGGCAGAGAAGTGACCCTGCATATGGAGATTAAAACAGTGTTGGAAGACGGTGTTATCTTGGGCAAAGGTATTTCTAAGGTTGAACTGGCCAGGGGCACCTGGCCGGCTCAGTCAGTGAAGCACGCAACTCTTGATCTCAGGGTTGTGAGTTCAAGCCACATTGAGCATCAGGCTTTCTTAAAAATAAATAAAGTTGAACTGACCAAACAAAGTCCGTTCTAAGACATGTAGATTAACCACTTTCAGGTTTACGTTAGCGGCTAATGTTTAATTTCATATTGTTTTCCTCTTTTTATTTGTGAACGAGTCCTGCTTAAGCCATCAATCTGTGTATCTGGGAAGAGCAAGCAGATGTAAATGCACACTGATTTTTATTATTTGCCAAAGCAAAACATAATTAGAAAATTCCCATGCCAGATTAAAAAAGGAGAAAAGTTAAAGATAGAAATTTTCTCCAGTAGCGTGCAGAGGTGGATGCTAATTCCAGATTCAAGAATTTGGGTTTTTATTTATTCCCTTCAATAGACTCCAGCTCAGAATGCTGCCCTGTTTTTAGTTCTTTCCTTAGTTTTGCAAATGACTTAGTTCTCCAGTCTACAGATTATCAGTCTTCTAGTCAATGCCTTCGATTTTCCATCTCAGGATACTGCCAGCCTTCACAAAGAGGAAAAATATAAAAAATACCAAAAAAATACCTGCAGAATATTTGTGAACCTGTCATCTTCCATGAATACTTATATTAAGTTCAAATACCTGACGGACAATAAATATCAAAACAACAATCCGTTACACAGGATATTTCATTTAATTTAGTACCCTATTACTAAAACATCAAAGCAGCGTTAATATAGATCATCTTCTGAAAAATGAGCCAGGAGTCATGGTTGTATTCTTTAAATTGTTCTTTCATCACATTGCCCTCTAAAATTAAATTATGTTTAGATTTTCTTCTAATTTGGCATTCTTTTCCAGCTAAACATTTCCAATAATATGAAGAATTGCAAATACAGTATAGTTTTAAAAACTGATTTTTTTCCCCTAATTCAAAACTTCCATCTGTATTTAGAAGGACTAATCATAGGATCAGATAGTAGCACATCATTTGATCATAGAATCATTGAATCTGGGGTGCTTGGGTGGCTCAGGCATTAAGCGTCTGCCTTAGGCTCAGGTCCTGATCTCAGGGTCCTGGGATCCAGCCCTGCATCGGGCTCCCTGCTCAGCAGGAAGCCGGCTTCTCCTTCTCCCACTCCCTCTGCTTGTGTTCCCTCTCTTGCTGTATCTCTCTCTGTCAAATAAATAAATAAAATCTTAACATCACTGAATCTCAGAATTCCAAAGGGGCCTTCACTTCTCCAGTCTTATAACCAATGATTGCATTCCTTCATAAAATTCCCAGCAAAAGCTTGAGCTCTCTAGTTTAATTCCCCACATAGCAAAGAATTCACTGTGTTCCAGGACTGTATTTCCATTTTTAGAAAGCTCCTTAAGTACTGAAACATTCATCTTCACACTGAACAGAGATCTCTCTTCTTATCACTTCCACCCGGTGGTGCTAATTTCGACTTTTGGAGCCACACTGAAGAATTTTGATCCTTCCAGATGATAACCGTTCAGATGTTTAAAGACAATATCATGTACTGCTAAGTCTTATCCAAACTAGCTTGCCTAGGTTAATTTAGCCATTCCTTATATAAACTGGTGCAGAATCTTACAGTATACAAAGGACGGAGCCAAAACTGAGCACAACTATAGGTACAGTCCAGCGCACAGGCGCTTGGGGCTATTGCCTCTTTTGCCGTGGCTCTTACGTTTCTATTAGGCTCCCCAAATTGCATGAGCTTCTTGGACAGCCTCATAACCCCACTGGCTCATACTGATCTTGCAATCAAATACAACTCCCAAGTTGTTTTTAAACAATTGTTGCTATTAAACTAACTCTCTTAAATCTGGTATTTGTACAGATCGCCGCTCTGTAAAGACTACACAATTATGGGGCCGCCCGGGCGGCTCAGTTGGTTAAGCATCTGACTCTTGGTTTTGGCTCAGGTCATGACCTCAGGGTCGTGAGGTCAAGCCCCACATCGGGCTTCATGCTCACCAGGGAGTCTGCTTGGGATTCTCTGCTTCTCTCTGTCTCTCTCTCAAATAAAAATAAATCTTTTTTTAAAAAAAGACGACACAGTTATAACAAGTAACCTCTGATGATTACATCCCCACGACTAATGGGATGAAATGAAATGACTCAAAGTCCTTTTATATGTTATATACTAGTCACATATGTGGCTTTGTTTGTCTTTATCTGGATCCATATCCTGTTAGTATTCAAAGTGGTATCAGCTTCATATTTTACCATGCATCTTGATTGAAGGGGAAAAACAGATTCACTGGATTCATCTAGACATCTTTTCCACATTAAAGTCCTTTCCTAAAGTCCTTGAGCCTTTCTTCTAAATTGTATGTTTTTAAAGCTGATTTTGAACCTAAAGTGTGTCAGTTGTACAAAATTTATTTTTCTCAGTGCTTCTAGAATTAAAATACTTTTTTATGGTCAAAACGTCATTTCTTTTTTTTTGTTTGTTTTTTAAAGATTACTTATTTATTTATTTGATAGAAAGACACAAGCAGGGGGAGTGGGAGAGGGAGAAGCAGGTTCCCCAGCGAGCAGGGAGCCCGATGTGGGACTCAATCCCAGGACCCCTTGATCACGACCTGAGCCAAAGTCAGACGCTTAACGACTGAGCCACCCAGGCGCCCCCAAAATGTCATTTCTTAACATGCCTTTCCTTACAGTCTTGAAATAACTGCTTCAAGCATTACAGTGTCTTTAAAAATACAACATATGTAGATAAGGGATAAATGATTTCTCTTAGAGAAAGCTTTCTTATTGTTTAAGATACTTTTGAAATTATACTAATATTTGGTCATTTGCTAATGCTTATCAACAGAAAGCTATTTTCTTGTCAGTTGGAATCTTTGATTACTCAGTAGAATAGAAATAGAAAAGGATTCTGGGGCACCTGAGTGGCTCAGTGGGTTAAATCCTCTGCCTTCGGCTCAGGTCATGATCTCAGGGTCCTGGGATCGAGCCCCGCATCGGGCTCTCTGCTCAGCGGGGAGCCTGCCTCCCCCTCTTTCTCTGCCTGCCTCTCTGCCTACTTGTGATCTCTCTCTCTCTGTCAAATAAATAAATAAAATCTTTTAAAAAAAAAGTCTATGAAAAAAAAAAAGAAATAGAAAAGGATTCTCTCCTTTACATGTTCCATATAGTAGAAACCACTTACATGTTATATGTATTTGCACTTAACCTATCTGAAATCCTATTTGGAAAACTCATCTATCCAGAAGATAACTAGGAACCCACAAAAAAATTACTTTTGCAGCCAGATATTTCTTGACCTTAATACCCATCCATGGTGCTCTCAAATGGGCATCTAAAGAACACACTCTCTGAGGCTGGCATGCTGCCATTTTTCCTAGTTTTATGGATTCATGTGCCTTCATACCAGGCACCTGTTACTCCCTCTGATTGGAATACCTTTGGTCATTTTCTGTATCTGTTTAACTCCTCTCCTGAAGGCTGAGAGACTGAGCTGACACACCTCCCCTCTTAAAAGGAAGCTGATCTTCACCAATCCCAAGTTAGGTAACCCTATTCCTTCTCTTCCATATTACCGTAACTGTCCGGGCTATATACCTCCATGTAGTATTCAATTCAGGGATTTGTAATCACATCAAAGACTGAGCTTTATGAGGACCGGAGGCATCGTGGCTTATCCCTCTGTATGTCCACAGCACCTCCCACTGTGTCTAGGACCCAAGCAGGCACTTGGAAAATTGTTACTAAATGAAAGAACCTGCTTGCTAATCAGTATCTGGTTAATAGCAGATTTTATGCAACAAATTAGGAGAAGACAAGGCTGGAGGAAGCACAGTGAGACAAAAGACACGAAAGCCTGACAGAAAAAGTACGTTGAGTGATACTAAAATGTAGAAAGCACAGCCTCCTTTTAAATACTGAAGAACTCCACCCTTGCTTACCTGTGAAGTTCCTGAGGGCATTTTCTGTTCTGTAGCATAGTTCTTTCATTGATAGCCACAGGACAATCCTGAGTCGTCAAGAAAAGGTTGCATTATGTGCAGCATCTTGTGTAAAAGAAGCCAGAAAATTGTAGAGAGAGAACCATCCAAAATTATTTTTAAAAGCTTTGGGTGTGTAAAGATTCAAGTCCTGGCTATTCAAAACAGCTCCTTACCTGAGGTTCTAGGTATCAAGGTTTTATTATATTATCCCAAAGTAACGTTTATATATTTAAATGTTTATCTGAGGTATGTCATACACAGTGACATTTTATTTGGTTTGGTAATTGACCACAAAATTCTAAGAACAGGAAGTCAAAGTCATAAAAATCAAGTGACCGCAAAGAAGGAAAAGTCAAGCTATCACAAACAAGGAGTCCAGGAAGGTTGGTGTACATTGAAGGTTAACTCTAGTCCTTCACATTTGACTGATATGCCCAACATACTGTAAAAAGTTAATTCCCACATATTCTTTCCCCCATCATCTGTGAGCAAATTCTTTTTTTAAGGTTTTTATTTATTTGACATAGATACAGAGAGGGAACACAAGCAGGGTGAGTGGGAGAGGGAGAAGCAGACAGCCCAATGCGGGGCTTGATCCCAGGACACTGGGATCATGACCTGAGCCGAAGGCAGACACTTAACTGACTGAGGCACCCAGGCGCCTCTGTGAGCAAATTCTTGAACCAAAAGACACGTATGTTCCTTAAAGATGAACACTAATTTTCCGGAATGGAGTAGACTTTGACCCAGGTAAATGGAGAGAACCTCCTTTTTGAGTTGTTCAGCTTTTCTTGTGTAGGAAGTGGTAGGAGTCAAGTCGAGTTTCATACCATCATCCCAACTCTAAGAAGGTGCCAACCTGATGCCATGGTACCCGCACCCTCACTGGTACCTTGATCTCTTGCCCAGCTTTTTCCCAGCTCCTGCCATCAGCACAAGGCAAATTCTTCAGTGGCCCTGCTCTGTCCAAGGCTGTTAGCGAAGTACAAGGCTTAGCTCTCGTCATTGGAGCTTCTTTATATTACCAGAGGAAGCAAAATGGGGCAATGTGGAATAAAAATCTTCCCTTCTAACCAGTACAGTTTTCACTGCTCTACTGCACATTTCAAATGAAAATATTTTCATTCTCTGAACCCCAAAGTTAACCTCTTCGATTACGTGGGAAGAGGCAAACCATAATGATCCGCAGTAAAGGAATATCCCCAGTACACAGTCTAAGAGCTGCTTTATCCTTCGCCTTCTCAACCGAGTTTTGACAGTCACTAACTGGACTTTATGGTATATTTTCTCCAGCTGGATTAGAAGATCTGTAAGGTCTTTTTTTTTTTTTTCCCTTTTAACTCTAAACCACAGTTCTGAGCTCTAGGTAAAGTATTGTGCAGTCTTCAAAGTAAAAACTACCTTGGACTCAGTGTGGTTGAGAGAGAAGGGGCAGGGGAAGGAGGGAGGAAAGGAGGAGAAGGCTGGCCCTGCACAGAGAAGAACTGCCCCGTCTGGTGGGCCGTGCCCCGTCTATAGTGATCTCCCTCAAGGTACAGCCTTTCCTCCTATAGTAGAAGAAAAGACTCCGTTTGTAATACTCAGTTAAAGATGATTACCAGCAATAACTGCTATCAGACTCCTTCCTGAAAGCTAATATTGCTGGGTGGGGGTGGGAAAAAACTTTTAAAGAAGGTGGAGGCCAAAGGGGATTGAATGAGAGGAGCTTCATGACTTTGCTTTGATTTAAGTCCTATGTCTGCTCTCATTCTCGCCAAATGTTAACATTCAGCGGAAGGTTAAAAAAATCCTATAGAAGAAAATATTACTAAACATTGTTAATTGCTACAATTGATTCCTAAAAGCAGTTGAACAGGATTTCAGATTCTGGGTCATATTCTAAATAAAAGTTCTCCGCATTAGATTTAATTTGAGAGTTTCCTTTTGGCGGTCAAAAGTTGTCTTCTCACTCCTGCCCTCCCACCCCTGCCCCTACTCTGTATTTTTAGTGATTTTCAAACGTGAAAATTAGAAAATGTAAACAACTTCTTCATTAAACAAGAAACAGGTAAGTACCATGCACCCTGCTTAATAAAGTACTTGGTACCAGTGTTAGAAAGACAAAGTACCGTGGTGCTTGGCTGACTCAGTAGTGAATGAAGCATGTGACTCTTGATCTCAGGGTTGTGAGTTCAAGCCCCAAGTTGGGTGTAGAGATGACTTAAAATTTTGAGAAAAAAAAGAAGATGACGACGGCATAGTACCTATCCTGGGCTCAATATTTTCAAGAGGTGATTAAATAATTTTTTTGCCTTCTGCCTTTTTTTCCTTTTGATTTTATGGAGGAGGGAGGTGATAGTAAGAGAATATTTATATTGTTATACTTTTCCTTTGGACTGTTATTGTTCTATTTTCAGTTTTCAAATGAAAAAAAAAAAACGCCATTTTATGTGAACATTTTTCCTTGATGTTGTTGTTTTAAATGTAGGACGCGTTGGAACACCTCATTTTATGGCCCCAGAAGTCGTCAAAAGAGAGCCTTATGGAAAACCCGTAGATGTCTGGGGTTGTGGCGTGATCCTTTTTATCCTGCTAAGTGGTTGCTTGCCTTTTTATGGAACCAAGGAAAGATTGTTTGAAGGCATTATTAAAGGAAAATATAAGGTAATATATCGCGAATGTTTTATTTTTCCATTGACATTAAATTATTCTGGAAGATATGAAGTCACTATCTGGACTTCCTGATTGTCACGTGGCTACCCAGTCAGAGAAAAGTTCTTTGTCGACGTCATTGATGCCCTAGCCTTGTTAGTATGGGCCTCGAGCAAATTTCTGAGTGCCTATCAGCTGCACTGTCATCTAGGCAGAAGACAGGAGACTGGCTTTGAAACAGCCATGGCCTTCCCCCTCCCTCTGTGCTGCGGTGGAACTCTGTCCCACGTGTCTGGAACCCAACCCCGTGCTTAGCCTGGAGAAGCAGGGACCCTGGTCCTCTCAGATACAGTATCTGTCAGGAGTTTGGGGCCCTTAGATTCACAAAGTCAGTCCTCTTACCATAAATACATCCTAGCAAAACTGCCCTGCTTTCATGCCCTCTTTATTTCAAACAAAATTCTAGCTGAGGGAAAGAATTTGGAATGACCCTTGGAATTTATTGTGATAGAATTTGACCTTTTATTTCACACTGGGTGAGGTATTCGCAACAGATGTGAGCCCACATTTGAAGGTCTCCATTCTCTTTGTAGCCACCAACCCTCCTCTTTAGGCTAAGCTGGAAAATAAAACTTCTTTGGCCCTTCTTTGTGTAACTTGAGGAAAGGGCTTCATTTTTAAAGCTTTTTGCTTAGTTTGTAAAGTGAAAACGGAAAATTTCATCCCAGTGATTTAGTAGTTCTTTATTTTATACTTCGTATCTGCCTTTATTTGTTTCGCTTTACCACACATGGTGTCCCATTTGATGTAGTCAGCTATCACAGCTGAAAAATTGGGCACTTAAATTCCAGGATAAACTGAAACGCCATCACAGGATCACAACTGCATCTCGGTGTATAATTTAGAGCCATTTGGTGGGACTTAAACATTCCTATTCTTCTTTGGCTACCGTGGATTGGAAACCTCATAGACTCTTCACAGAATTGTGATGAACATATTATCACTTTCCTTATTAAAAAACTAAAAATTCACCACTGACATTGTGAGTGGCTATGCCAAAAAGACCTAAGGAATGCTCGGAGATGAATAAGCTCAAGGTCGGTCTCGCTGCCCCGGCTCTTACACTCCGCGGCCCTGTAATGT